>CM056049.1:519389922-520589922 GCA_029574335.1 Rana kukunoris
AATACAAAGTTTTCGTATGGAGATTATCTACAGCCTCAGGGGTCACTCTATTGGAGGCCGTGTTATGGTCACCATAGACCTAAAAGACGCCTACCTCATATCCCGATTTGCCCAACCCATCAAAAGTTTCTCAGATTTGCCCTCGCTTCCGGCCAGAACATCCAGCATTGGCAATTTTCGGCCCTCCCCTTCGGACTGGCTTCCAGTCCGAGGGTGTTTACCAAGGTCCTGGCCGAGGCAGTGGCCTTTCTGCATTTAAAGGGGATCTCCCTCGTCCCTTACTTAGACGATCTACTGCTCTTCAATCTCAGTCGGGAGCAGCTCCTCGTGGACCTGGCCGCCGTCATGACCTCCCTGGAATCCCTGGGGTGGGTAGTGAACAGAGACAAGTCTTCCCTCGTTCCAGAACAGAGAAAGTTGTACTTAGGGTTTTCATAGACTCCTGGGGAGGAAACTTGTCTTAACTCAGGACAAGTTTCCAGGAGCTTGTGTCGGCGGGTCAGGTCCCTGGTGACTACGGTAGACTCGTCCTTCAGGGAAATCATGAGGGTCCTGGGTCGGATGACTTCATGCATTCCGGCTGTTCCCTGGGCCCTGCTTCATGCGAGAGAACCCCTACAGGCCTTCTCCTATCCTCTTGGGATGGAGCGGAAGACAACCTAGACTCTCGAGTCAAGGTTCCGGTTTCGGTGAAAGAGACTCTTAGATTGGTGGCTGTGTCCCCAGAACCTTTTAAAGGGGTCGTCTGTGGAGTCAGTCCAATCAATAAGGATCTTTACAGATGCCAGCTCCTGGGGTGGGGAGCGCACACAGGCAAACTTCAGGCGCAGGGCTCATGGAAACCAGCAACAAAAGCGAGCCTCCTCCAACTACGAGAGCTGTTGGCGGAGAGGGAGGCTCTGTTGGCGTTCGAAGGAGAGAATTCGGGGCCGAGAGGTCCTGGTTCTCTCCGACAACGTGACCACGGTGGCCTTTCTCAACCGACAAGGGGGCACCAGGTCGCGCTCCTTGCTAGCTCTCTCCTGGAGATTTTAGGCTGGACAGAACAGAGGGTTCCCTCTCTTCTGGCGGTCCACATAAAAGGGACCTTCAACCTGGAAGCAGATTTTTTGAGCCGCCGACCCATCCTTCAGGCAGAATGGGAGTTGTGCCCAGAGAACCTTCAATGGGTTTGCCGACAGTTCGGCCGTCCAGAGAGATAGATCTCTTTGCCAGGAAAGAGAACACAAAGGTCGACAAGTTTTTTTTCCTCACCCGAGAGTCAGGTTTCTCAAGGGGTGGATGCACTGGCTCAAACCCTGGGACTTCCGGTTGGCCTACGCCTTCCCTCCTTTGAAGCTTTTGACCCGAGTCCTGCAGAAACTGAGCGTTTCAGACACCAACCTAGTTCTGGTCGCTCCTTGGTGGCCCAAGAGGGCTTGGTTTCCCATCCTGGGCACCTGGTTCTCTGGCTCCCCCTTTCCCCCTTCCTCTCCGGGCGGACCATTCTGCGGCAGGGGGCGATCTTGTATTCAAGGCCGGAGTTCTTCAAGCTGACGGCTTGGCTCTTGAAAAGGTGGAAACCTGCGGCAGAGGGGCTGTTCCGAGAGAGTGATTGATACCCTATTAGCCAGTCGCAAGAAGGTCACCAGACAGATCTATGCGAGAATTTGGGGGGTCTTTTCTCGTTTGGTGTTCACTAAGGGGATTTCCTCCCCCAGTACGGCCGCCATCCTTGAGTTTCTCCAAGACGGGGTGGACCTGGGGTTTAGCTACTAGAACGTTAAGGGTTCAGGTTGCGGCCCACTGTATTATTTTATCTTCTGGATAGGAACCTCTCTGGTGAGCCCCTTGTCAAGAGATTTTTGACAGCCCGGGATAGGCTTTCTCCTATTCGATCGCCCAGAGTTTCCCCCTGGGATCTCTCCCTAGTCCTGGACCAGTTATCTAGGGCACCTTTTGAGCCTATTGAGAACATCCCCATTAAGTTGTTGACATTTTAAGTTTACCTTTTTGTTGGCCATCACGTCTGCCAAACGAGTTGGAGACATGCAGGCTTTTTTATTAAGGAACCCTTCCTTAGAGTTTTGGAAGACAGAGTGATCCTGAGCCAGGATCCCTTTTATCTCTCCCAAAGTGGCAACTAAGTTCCACAGATCGCAGGAGGTAGTCCTCCCTTCATTTTGCGCAGATCCCAAGAATGAAAAGGAAGCCACTTTTCATTGCTTGGACGTAAGGCGCTGCCTTTTAGTTTATTTAGATAGGGTAAGTGTATTAAGGAGTTCCCCTCACCTTTTGATAAATTTTGCGACAGGGAGAAGAGGCCAGCAGGCAACCAGAGCCTCAATATCCCGTTGGATTAGGCAGGCTATTACTTTAGCTTACACACAGGCAGGTAAAGCAGTTCCTATTGTCAAAGCTCATTCCACCCGCTCTCTGGCCAGTCTCCTGGGCAGAAAGGGCAGGAGCCTCCCTTGAACAGATATGTATAGAGCGGCGACCTGGTCAAACCGGAATACCTTCCTCAGTACTTATTAGAGTCGAACTGCTGTCACGCAAGACCTATCGTTTGGTAGGAAGGTTCTACAGACGGTGGTCCCACCCTAAGGTAGGCCTTGAATTGCTTGCTTCTCTCTCAGCGTGCCGTCCTGGAAGACGAGGGAGGAAATTGCCAGTTACTTACCGGTAGCTGGATTTCTACGATGTCTTACAGGACGGCAGGCCTACTTCTCCTCTTTTTTTTCCCTAGTTTTTATGGATCTTGGAATGTGTTTCGGATCCTGGAGGACCGTGTTCTTATAGTGGTTACTTATCTACAAACTGAGGCACACAGGAGGGGTGGGGCCTTTTAACCTCTTTATTGATTGTGTTTCCTGTCAGGTGGACCAGTCTCCTCTCAGCGTGCCGTCCTGTAAGACATCGTAGAAATCCAGCTACCGGTAAGTAACTGGCAATTTCTGCACCTAGGAAGGCCAGCCGCCAGTCACTGCTCACATCCATGGCACATGGATCGCTCCTCACAGGCGCGCGGAAAGGAGTTGAGGTCATCTGACGTGACGTCAACTCCCTGCCTGCGCCTGCACGTACAGCTCAAGCCGTACTCTGCCCACAGCCCCGCCCCCCTAGCTGCTAGCGAATAACATCGCACAACGTCTCCTCTCGCCAGCTCCTCTCTCCAGCTAGCCCCCCCTAGCTGCTAGCGAATTACATCGCGCAACGTCTCCTCTCTCCAGATAGCCACTGACTATCCAGGAGGAGACGTTGCGCGATGTAATTCGCCCAGCGGCCAGCCACTACAATGCCATAGCCAGCTCCCGCCTGGGGGCCGGATTAAAAGGTCCGCCGGGCCGTATACGGCCCGCGGGCCGTAGTTTGCCCACCACTGGGCTAGCCTCAGGTTATACACAGAGATGAAACTGATTATCCTATATAAGTTGTATCTGCCTTCTCTCCTCTACATCAGTTAAAACACCAGAGTTTACAGGAGACGGGGATCTGATGTAACAAACAGCACTGGCCATACTGAACTGGCTGAATTGTAATCCTTGTATGGCCAGCTTTAGAGATAGCAGTAAGAATGCTAGAAGGTGTGTACCCTTAGCAGAACTTTTGTAGCTGCTGCTGTGTGTAATGTTTTATGTTTTAAAGTGGAACTAAAACCTCCTATGCTTTACAGCCAAGGGAGCTGCCATCTTATCCGTTTTTTTTTTTTGTTTATTTAGAGGAATAACGTGACATGTGGGAAATCATGGATACTATCTAGTATATAAGATCTCTGCGTTTAGAAAGCTAATAAGTAAATTCAGTGAATGTTGAAATATGTACAGGGTGTTTATTGGTCCATACATAAAAACATGAAAACTAAATTAGCTGGAAAATGTGAGCAGGACCATAGCAGTAAGGGGCTAAAGGCTGGTTTGCTTACAGTATAGTGTGACTGCTAAGATGCAGCCTAGTGATTACCATTGTTTATACACACTTTTTATTTTCTTATGACAGATGGAAATTTCACAGAGACAGATGCGTCTGTGTCATGGTAAGTGAACATTTTGGTAAATACTGATATTTAGTTGATGGGTGTTTTATTGTTTAATTGTTTTGTTTTTAAAAGGGTTTCTGTCACTTAATCTATCCCCCCCCCTTCTCTCTAAAGCCGGCTATACACTGATAGGAACTTGGCCACTTCAGCCGGAAAACAGGAGAATTTTAATTCAATGTGTGGCCATCCCAGCCCAACAGAAGGCAATCGTTTGAATGACTTTTGTTGAAGGGACATGCTGGAAAACTTTTGGTGATCAGTGGTCATAGCCAATCCTCGATCAGTGTATTCTGACAGCAATGGGTCACATTGTCAGAAAACAATGTCCCTCCATCCACCTTGTGTGTGTGTGGGTGGAGGAATCTGAATGGGAAAAAAAAAAACATTTAACTGCCTTTGGCCGGCTTAAGTTTAACCACTTCTGTACCGTGGGTGTTTTTCAGATTTGGTGTTTACAAGACTAAAACATTTTTTTTTGCTAGAAAATTACTTAAAACCCACCACAATATATATATTTTTTTCTAACACCCTAGAGAATAAAATGGCGGTCATTGCAATACTTTTTGTCACACCATATTTGCGCAGCGGTCCTACAAACGCACTTTTTTTGGAAAAAATTTACTATTTTGAATAAAAAAAATAAGACAGCAATAAATTTGGCCCAATTATTTTATATATTGTGAAAGATAATGCTACGCCGAGTAAAATGATACCCAACATGTCACGCTTACAAATTGCGCCCGCTCGTGGCATGGCGTCAAACTTTTACCCTTAAAAATCTCGATAGGCGACGTTTAAAAAATTCTATAGGTTGCATTTTTTGAGTTGCAGAGGAGGTATAGGGCTATAATTATTGCTCTCGCTCCAACGATCCCGGCGATACCTCACTTGTGTGGTTTGAACACTGTTTTCATATGCGGACGCTACTCACGTATGCGTTTGCTTCTGCGCGCGAGCTCGTCGGGACGGGGCGCTTTCATTTTTTATTTTTTTTCTTATTTATTTTTATTTATTTTATTTAAAAAAAATAAAATGATCACTTTTATTCCTATTACAAGGAATGTAAACATCCCTTGTAATAGAAAAAAGCATGACAGGTCCTCTTAAATATGAAATCTGGGGTCAAAAAGACCTCAGATCTCATATTTAGACTAAAATGCAAAAAAAAGAGAAATTAAAATTTGAAACTGTCATTTTTTCAAAATACAAAAAAAAAAAGTTTCTTTAAGACGCTGGGCGGGACTGACGTTTTGACGTCACTTCCGCCCAGCAGAGCTATGGGGGTGGGTGAGGGACATATTTCCCTCACTCACATCCCCACACAGCAGACGAACAGACCCGATCGCCTCCGCTGCTACCGACGGCTCCGGTAAGCGGCGGAGGGCGCGGGAGAGCGGCGGGAGGGGGGGGGCCCTCTCCCGCCGCCGATAGCGGAGACCGCCGTTATGTTTACAGGACCGCTTACACTAAAGATGGACACCTCGGTTGTGGCAGCAGCTGCTGGCGTTACCGAGATATCCATCCGTCGGGAAGTGGTTAAAGGGGAATCTTATTCGCATTATGGAGGTGCCCAAAACTTGTCTGATACTGGCAAGATGTGTTTGATATCATTAATCATGCATTCATTTTTCACTGTTCTCTTGAACCCAAGATAAGTAGGATACTAGGTATATTGGAACTCTTTTGACAACATGTTAAAGAGAAGCTCCAGGCTCCCCCCCCCCAAAAAAAATTAAGTTGGCAGCTACAAATGCTGTAGCTGCTGATTTTTAATATTGGGGCACTGTCCAGGCATCCAGTGGTGTCCTCACCTGAGTCGATTCTTCTACTGGATGCTGGTGCCGCCATCTTTTTGACTAAGGGAAACCGGTAGTGAAGACTTGCAAATTCACAGCTGGTTTTCTACTGCACTGTACTTTGTGAATGGGCCACAGTCTTCTGGGACTTGTGAAGGAGGAGGGGCCAAACTTCTGGTTCAGTGATGAACTGAGCCGGAAGTGGGAGCAGGTACAGATCAAAACTAGGTACCCTCTCCCCCAAAAGGTGCCAAATGTGACAGCGGAGGGGGTGAGGAGGCATACAGGCAGAGCTTTCCTTTTTGGGTGGAGCTCCGCTGTAAAGAAGAACTAGTGATTGTGGACACCACTCCAAGATTGTCTCTATAACTAAATAGATTAATTTTATTAAAGGATATTTTCACCTTTCTAAAAATAATAATAATAAATGCACATTTTTTTGCAGGTAAAAAAAAAATGTGCATTTTTTTTTTTTACTATGAGCCTGCAGACAGGGCAGGAAGTTACACACTGACAGGAAGCATCAATGAACTACTCAACAGCGCCCTGGTAGTCCATTGAGAACTACAAGCCGTCAGTAGTAAAGGAGGTTGGTACTTGTAGTTCTCCCGTTCACAGAACTCATTCACAGAAATAATGTGTCTGGGTGCCTGGAAAGATCCTATGCTCGCTGTCACAGTGGGTAATTGGGGGAGTGCAGGGACTGCTTCAACAGTAACATGTTATACCCTAAATGCAGGTGTAACATGTACCATGATACAAAAGGTGAACTTATCCTTTAAACACAAAATGATTCTATCAATGTTCAGAGAAAAAACATACACCTCCCTTCCCATAAAAATAGACACTATTGTCCAAAACCTTACGTATCCTCAACCCCTATAATTCAGATAGTCAGAAAAGACTAGTTACTGCCAATAGTATAAACAATTCTTGTAATGACAAACATATGTATGCTGAAACATATGTACTAGGTTTCTCTCAAATATGAGCAGAGAGAAGTTCTGTATCCCCAATTAAACTCTAATGCCGCGTACACACAATCCTTTTTCGGCATGAAAAAAACAATGTTTTTCGGCATGTAGAAAAAACGTTGTTTTTTCCAACTTCATCATTAAAACGACATTGCCCACACATGATCCTTTTAAAAAAAAATGCTCTAGCACTATAAAGGGGAAGTCAGTCCATTCGGAGGATGACGCCACTCTTGGGGGCTTTAGCTTGATGTTTGTGTTAGTAAAAGATGATTTGCGCTTTTCTGTCTGTTACAGCGTGATGAATGTGCTTATTCCATTATGGATGGATGGTAGTTTTACCAGAATGAGCGCTCCCGTCTCATAACTTGCTTCTGAGCGCGCAGCGGTTTTTTAACGTTGTTTTAGCCCACACACGATCATTTTTTACAACGTTGTTTTTCAGAACCCGAAAAATTATGTGAAGCCCCCACACGATAATTTAAATGACATTCTTTTAAAAACGTTGTTTTTTTCATGCCAAAAAAATTATCGTGTGTACGCAGCATAAGTGTAAGGCCGTGTACACATGATCAGACCGGTCTGATGAAACTGGTCTTAAGACCAGTTTCATTGGACCAATTCGATGGTGTGTACGGCCCATCGGACCGCTGTCCGTCGGACCAAAATCTGTCCGACAAACCAAAACGATGGTTAGTACACAAAACCATCAGACCAAAAACCTGCGTATGCTCAGAATCAAGTCGACGCATACTTGGAAGCATTGAACTTAGTTTTTTCAGCACGTCGTTGTGTTCTACGTCACCGCATTCTGGCCTGATCGGATTTTTGGTCCGATGATGTGTATGCACATCAGACCACTTCAGCGTGGTCCGATGAAAACGGTCCGTCAGACCATTCTCATCGGACCGGTCTGATTGTGTGTAGAGGGCCTTAGACCTTCAATGGCATCAACCCCTGATTAATTCAAACCTGATGTATTAACTTGGATTGACCAGGGTGTAAAGTGGTAGCTAAAGATGGAGAAGCTATGCCTCATACTGTGTTTTGTTTTATTTTGTTTTTTGGGGGGGCAGCAAACAAACACTCCCCCCGGGCGGCCGCTGGTGGTGGCACTACGAACCCCCCCCCACGACCGCTGTTTGCTGGTCGATCCAGGCCTTATCTCATCTAGGTGGCGGGCTGCGGGCAGCAGGTCCAGTGTCCTTGAGTATGGCGGACCCCATGGTAGGCGGCTGTGTCCTCTCCTCCAGCACGGTGGATGAGTGGGCAGCACCCATGTGTCCCTAATGGACAGACCGCCACTGCTCCAACCAATGATCACCGCAGCTAATTGCTGGCTGTGCAGAGAGCCGCGAATAGCTACTGCCGATGGCGACCTATCATTATAGTGAACATACCTAGCCGCTGAGAGCCGCAGCAGGAACTGCTGCTACAATTCAAACTGACCTTAATCGCCAGTGTGAATGCAGCCTAATGCTTGGTTGCCCGTTTTCATGGACTGTGTCTGTACCATATTAATTGTAAACTACATTTCAGTTTGGCGGAAAATTGTAATCCAGGTGGTTTTGTTCTGTCTAGTTTTTTGTAATCGCTGTTCTCTTTTTTTTTTTTTTTTTCTGAAACACAAATGTTGAAAAAGTGTAGGATACTGCTCTTCTAAATAAAAAATTTATTTTATGGTAAAATTTATTGAATAAGATTTTGACTTTAAGAAATGCATGACTCAGGAGAAACAACATAACAGTTACATTTTTATCTTGTCTGTAAGATACTTCACCTCAAACACATGGATATAGAAAATCATCTTAATAAACACATGAAGAATTTTAGATATTTATTCAGTCAAATCTTTAATTTGCTTTTGATCATTTTGTAAGGTCCTCGGCACTTGATCCAGCTGCAGAATATAAAATGAAATATGGACGCCGTGGATTGGCTTTAATCTTCAACCATGAATGGTTTAACTTTCGCTTAAGAATGCCTGAAAGGAGAGGTACCACAGCTGATCAAGTTAACCTTCAGAGAAGGTAAGTGCAGAAAAAGACGAACTAAAGTTCCAATATCCAGCTGTCTTAATATATTAATCATCAGACTTGGAATCCAAGCTGAGATCCAGCTAGCATGCACTGGATGTATAGTTGATCCAGAGATTTAAACTAATGACAATTGAGTTACTGGAGAGCGCTAAATCTGGTGCAGCTCTGCATAGAAAGCAATCATCTTCCAGTTTGTTTGTTTTGTTGTCAAAACGTAACCACTTGTTCTCTAAAAGATTTATCCCCTTTCATGACCAGGCCGTTTTTTGCGACACGGCACTGCATTATTTTAAATGACAATTGCGCGTTTGTGCTGTACCCAAATAAAATGTATTAAACTCTCTCCCCCCCCCCCCCACAAGCTTTCTTTTTGATGGTATTTGATCACTTATCACTTCTGTGCCACCATTGCAGCCTCAGCTCACCTGTGCCACCATTGCAGCCTCGGCTCACCTGTGCCACCATTGCAGCCTCGGCTCACCTGTGCAGAGGATCATCAAGAGGAAGAGAAAAGCTGCGGGACTACAGAGCGGATAGTCGGCTGTTACAGCAGAGTTTATCCCTGGCATGCAGAGTAAGACTGCGGGCATCCATTGTTCAAAAGCCGCCTCTCCTCCTCGTCCTGTTCCGTGATAGGCGGAACACTCAGTTTCCCAGCAGATCCTGTGTTCAGTGTTCCACCTATCATGGACACCCTCTCGTCCTCGTCCTCAGACGAGAGGACGTCCATGAAAGGCGGAACACTAAACACAGGCTCTGCTGGGAAACTGAGTGTTCCGCCTATCACGGAACAGGACGAGGAGGAGGAGGCGCGACTTTTGAACAATGGACGCCCACAGTCTACCTCTGCATACAGAGTCTAATAACGGCATATAAGACCCCCGATTTTTGGGGGATATTTTTAAGCATAAAAGGTCGTCTTATACGCTGGAAAATACGGTATTTATGGTAAAAAAAATCCCAATAAGCTGATTTTAATTGGTTTGCGCAAAAGTTATAGCATCTACAAACTATGGGATATCTTTTTTGGAGTAGTATTGGCGGTAAACAGCGACTTATAACGGGTTTGCGACATTGCAGCGGACATTTGGAAACTAACTGATGCTTTTGACCCTTTTTGGGGACCGGTGATACTAATACAGAGATCAGTGCTAAAAATATGCACTGTCACTGTGCTATGACACTGGCTGGGGTGGGGTTAACATCAGGGGCGATCAAATGGTTAACTGTTTGCCTAGCTAGTGATTTTGTGTACTGGGGGAGACATGGATCCATATTTCTGCTTTGCAAGAACACAGGATCAATACCTTCCCTACTGACAGAATGGTGATCTGCCTTGTTTATATAGAAAAGACCGCCATTCTCCCTCTGTACCGAAGAATTGGCGGATGCCTGGCGGACATCAAGTCTGCAGTGCCCGCTGATCAGCTCATGCATGCTCGCCCCAGACCCGGAAGTGTTGCATCACATACTAGGTACGTGATCCAGCGCAGCCGTGCCACTTTGCCGCCGTATATGTAAGTTATACGGTCGGCAAGGGGTTAATTAAAAAAGCTGAAGTAAGGAGCTGATTGGCTACCATTCAGAGCTTCAAGAATATTTGCACTGTCCAGTTTAAGTAAATAAACCCCACAATCGCAATTCTGCACATAGGTTAAAGACGTGTCCATTGAATTCAACGTATTAACTGTTTACTTGTTTATTCAGCTTAACTCAGCTCGGCTTTGAGGTAAAGCTCTACTTTAACTGCCCTGCAGCCGAGGTACATCAACACATCCAAGATGGTAAGAGAACCTAACTTAAAAACCTTAATGATCTAAAAAAAATGCCTATCTCAAATTTTATATGGAATCCAGATGGGAAATTTTTGCTTTCAAAATTGTCTCAAACCAAGGGTTCAGCATTGGTAAATATTGGGTAGGACCCTTAGCATTGCTCATATATTTACATTGTCCTTTTTGCCTATATATTAACGTAATAATGATAGTATTTATTAACAGTGTTGTAACTAACGGCGTTTAAATAAACACCATTAGGTAACGATACCCCTTTTGAGGGTAACTAGTAATCTACCAGATTACTCTTCCCCTCTCGGCAACGCCGCTCCCATTACTGGGGCGGCGTAATACCGTTACCGTAATTACTTACCTCCTGTGTCAGCAGCAGCCGTCGGCCATCCATTATCAAAAGCCGCGCCGCCTCCTCAGGCTGTTCCGTGATAGGCGGAACAGTAATTTTCCCAGCAGTGCCTCTGTTTAGTGTTCAGCCTATCACGGATGCCTTCTCATCCTCAGCCTCGGCCTCGGACGATGAGAAGGCATCTGTGATAGGCTGAACACTAAACAGAGGCTCTGCTGGGAAAATTACTGTTTCGCCTATGACGGAACAGCCTGAGGAGGAGGCGCGGCTTTCAAATAATGGAGGATGGCAGCCGACGTCTGACATGATATGGAGAACAGGAGAAGGTAGGGAGATCGTCGTTGAAGCATTTTACAGGCACAGTGAGGCATGTATGATGGCACAGTGACTCACTGTGCCTGTAACATGCCTCATGCCTCACTGTGCCTGTAACATGCCTCATGCCTCACTGTGCCTGTAACATGCCTCATTGTGCCTGTAACATGCCTCATGCCTCACTGTGCCTGTAACATGCCTCATGCCTCACTGTGCCTGTAACATGCCTCATGCCTCACTGTGCCTGTAACATGCCTCATGCCTCACTGTGCCTGTAACATGCCTCACTGTGCCTGTGGCATCATTCATGCCTCACTGTGGCATCATTCATGCCTCACTGTGGCATCATTTATGCCTCACTGTGCCATCATACATGCCTCACTGTGCCATCATACATGCCTCACTGTGCCTGCAACATGCCTCACTGTGCCTGCAACATGCCTCACATGCCTCACTGTGCCTGTAACATGCCTCACTGTGCCTGTAACATGCCTCATGCCTCAAAAAAAGTCAGTTACTTTGCTGAGTAACTAATTACTTTGCCAGTGTAGTAACTGAGTCACTAACTCAATTACTTTTTCAGACAAGTAATTTGTAACTGTAACTAATTACTTTTTTAAAGGACGATGAGCAACACTGTTTATTAATGACAATAATTGTCCAATCATTCCAATCTAGCTGCAACAAGTGACCACACAGCTGCACAGCGACTGCGATGCTGCTTCCTTTGTGTCTTTCTGAGCCATGGAGAAAATGGTCAAATATATGCCCATGACTGTGCAATTGAAGTTAAGGACTTGACAAGCCCTTTCAAGGGTGACAAGTGCCCAAGTTTAGCAGGAAAGCCTAAAATTTTCATATTTCAGGTAACTGTAAGGTATTATTTTTCATTTGCAGGTCTCACCGCTGTAGTTTAAAACGTATAAGAGTAGATGATGTATACTTAAAGTGGATGTAAACCCAATTCATTAAAATTTGATCTGGGCACATATATCTGCAGTATTTTCTTATCTCTCTTCAAAGAGCCAAGTCCCTTAGCTTTCTCCTGACCCATTCCTCTGTTATCAACCTGATAACTCCTGACAAATTCTGACACATCAGATACAAGTAGCCTGAAATTTCTGTCGGGGAGGTTGCTATAAATAGATTAGCAGGCAGCTGGACCTGTTACAAAACACCTCTGAGAGTCTCTGCCTATGATGAGAGAGGGTGTGTGCCTTTCCTCCAATCAGCAATTTTAGCTATCTTGGCTGTACAGTTGTGGCCAAAAGTTTTGAGAATGACACAAATATTCGTTTTCACAAAGTATGCTGCTAAACTGCTTTTAGATCTTTGTTTCAGTTGTTTCTGTGATGTAGTGAAATATAATTACACTCACTTCATATGTTTCAAAGGCTTTTATCGACAATTACATGACATTTTATGCAAGGAGCCAGTATTTGCAGTGTTGGCCCTTCTTTTTTAGGACCTCTGCAATTCAACTGGGCATGCTCTCAATCAACATCTGGGCCAATTCCTGACTGACAGCAACCCATTCTTTCATAATCACTTCTTGGAGTTTGTCAGAATTAGCAGGTTTTTGTTTGTCCACCCACCTCTTGAGGATTGACCACAAGTTCTCAATGGGATTAAGATCTGGGGAGTTTCCAGGCCATGGACCCAAAATGTCAACGTTTTGGTCCCCGAGTCACTTGGTTATCACTTTTGCCTTATGGCATGGTGCTCCATCATGCTGGAAAATGCATTGTTCTTCACCAAACTGTTGCTGTTGGAGGGTGTTTTGGTACCATTCTTTATTCATGGCTGTGTTTTTGGGCAAAATTGTGAGTGAGCCCACTCCCTTGGATGAGAAGCAACCTCACACATGAATGGTCTCAGAATGCTTTACTGTGTGACATGACACAGGACTAATGGTAGCGCTCACCTTTTCTTCTCTGGCCTTTTTCCTGATGCCCCAAACAACCGAAAATAGGCTTCATCTGAGAATATGACTTTGCCCCAGTCCTCAGCAGCGCATTCACTATATTTTCTGCAGAAGATCAATCTGTCCCTGATGTTTTTTTTGGAGAGAAGTGGCTTCTTTGCTGCCCTTCTTGACACCAGGCCATCTTCCAAAGCCTTCGCCTCACTGTGCGTGCAGATGCACTCACACCTGCCTGCTGCCATTCCTGAGCAAGCTCTGCACTAGTGGCACTCCGATCCCGCAGCTGAATCCTCTTTAGGAGACAGTCATGGCGCTTGCTGGACTTTCATGGGCACCCTGAAGCCTTCTTTACAAATGCAGTGGAAATATTTTTTTTATGGAATTAAGTTAATTTTCATGGATAAGACATCTGATCACTCTTCATAACATTCTGGAGTATATGCAATTTCCCATCTCAAAAAGTGAGGCAGCAGACTTTGTGAAAATTAGTATTTGTGTAATTTTCAAAATTTTTGGCCATGGCTGTATGCCCAGACATCACACTCTGGGCCAGATTCAGCAACGAGTTACGCCGGCGTATCTCTGATTAAGCGGCGTCGTATCTATGTGCCTGATTCTTAGAATCAGTTATGCATAGATTTGTCTTAGATCCGACTGGCGTAAGTCTCTTACGCCGTCGTATCTTAGTTGCATATTTACGCTGGCCGCTAGGTGGTGTTTCTGTTGACTTGCGCGTTGAATATGCAAATGAGCTAGATACGCCGATTCACGAACGTACTTGTGGCCAGGCGTATTTTTTTACGTCGTTTGCGTAAGTGTAAGTCCGGCGTAAAGTTACCTCTGCTATATGAGGCGTACTTAATGTTAAGTATGGACGTCGGCCCAGCGTAGAATTTTCCGGCGTTTACATCGTTTGCGTAAAACGTTCGCGAATAGGGCTTTGCGTAAGTTACGTTCACGTCGAAACCAATGAGTAGTTGCAGCGTAATTTTGAGCATGCACACTGGGATACGTCCACAGACAGCGCATGCGCCGTTCGGAAAAAGCGTCAATTACGCGGGGTCACGATTCATTTACATGGATCACGCTCCCTACCTGCCTATTTTGAATTGGGCGCGGTTACGCCAGCCCATTTACGTTATCCTGCCGTAACTCTTGACGCAAGTGCTTTGTGAATACAGCACTTGCCTGTAAAAGTTGCGGAGGCGTAGCATAAATAGGATACGCTACGCCCGCACAAAGTTACGCTCTTCTACCTGAATCTAGCCCTCTGTGTTTAAACAGGAAGAGAACATTTCCTAACACAACCTGAACTTTCTAAACAGTATATAAAGACCGCAGATATACATATAAAACCTATGTAGGGAGATTCAGTTAATCTCTGTGTATCATCTGAGGCTGTTCACTTCACTGGGTGTATTGAGGGTTTACATCAGGGACTTGGTGTGTTAGTGTGGCTTCCTGTATATTTGCAAAATCCTTTTGTTTTTAACGCAAATTGTTGAAGCGTGGTAGAATATTTTTTTTGCCATCTAGTTAATAAGTGTGCTGGGAAACTTTTTGTGTTGTACTGTACTGTGAGCTGCCCTGTCCATATGCACCTGGAATGGGCCATCGCAGACAAACTTACCCAATTTATTCATTGCAATATGTCCCAAAATGGGATCTATTCTAGACTAGAATTAGGAAACAAATTTCATAGAGGGACCTTGGCATGGAAAGCCTGGCTAGCTGGTAAGTGTGCTAGGGAACCCGCTATTTTGTATTGTGCTGTGAATTGCTCCAGGTGCACCTTGCAGTTGCAATTTTTGTTATAAATAATGAAATTATTGTTTATTAAAACCTGATTTCGGGTAAATGCTAAAGTGTAGGAAATACTTCTAACCCCTTACACTTTTTATTTATTTTTTTGTCCGTTTTTTTTGTTTTTGGCTCCCCTGTCCCAAAGACCCAATAGATAGATAGAAAATGGAGATCTCTTCAAAGCAGGTCCAGGACAAGGGGGAGGCTGTCCCATCACAATAAACCATTGTGCCGGCTGTGCCCTCTGCCGAGTTCTTCTGTTATGACGGGCTGACAGAGCAAACACACTGGAGTGACAGAAACATCACTACTATGTCATCCTAGTTGTTGCGAGCAGCAAGAACAAGTGGTGGTGCGAGGCTGCTCTCCCTCTCCCCCTCCTTCCTGACAGTGCAGCACTCCTGTATTAACAAGCCCCAAAGTGTTTACAGGCATAAAGGAGCTCTGCACTGGTAGGAAGTAGGAGAGAGAGAGAGAGAACACAGCCAGCCCAGCCAATTCGAGGAGAGAGCCAGGAGGCGAGGCAGAGTTCTCTCTCTCTCCCTTCAGCTCCTTCTTCCTGTCAGTTCAGCGCTCCTGTATTCTTTATACACACAGCTTACGGCTTTTGAATACAGGAGCGCTTTCAAATCAGGGGTTTGCAGGCTTTGTTTACCTGCCCTGCACTCGCATATTTCTTCTGTCATCTTACACCCCCTGCCCACCTCCTCCCCACACTGGCAGCAGAAATTGCAGGTAGGGGAAGGGCAATGCAAAGTCCTGAACTGTCATTTTCAACTCTACCAATAGGCCAACAGCACTGTTCCCACTGCTGCCCTGATCTGACAGCAACCTCTTGGCATCAAGGGTAAAGCCTGGTACATTTTGTTTTTTTTGTTCAGCCCAGCAAGGAGCTGTGGAAGAGGTTGATGTACTAACAACGTTATTTTAGTACAGCAATCTCCTGAGCTATTGTGTTCTGACAGGGGAACTGACCCCCGCCCACTAGAACACATCGGTCAGCACTTGCAGCCATTGGCTGAGAGCACTGTTTATATGCTGATCAGCTGCTGGTTTTCCAGCAAGCTCATTCGACAGAAGCCGTATAAGATCGGCTTCTGTCAAACAAGGCCCCGTACAGCTGGGCCAAATATTGTATCTACTGTACCTGCTGATTTTGGCCAATATTTGACCATGTATATGGGGCTTTAGAATGGCTTTGTATACCCTTTAGACCCATTTATTATTATGTATGAATGGCTTTGAAGGTAAAGAAAAAAAAAAATCTAAACAGAAACATAAGATAATATGTATGACCATTAGGGCACATTCACACCAACAGCTGCATTAGAACGCAATAGCTGTGTGTGGTGGGATGACCGCAGTGCAGATGTGACAAATCACACTGTTCACTTTTTTTTAAAACAAATTTTAGACAGGATGACATTTCATTAATTTCTACTGGTCATAGTGTGATGCAAGGCAGTAGATTGCCAAGCACCGTGCTGCACTGAAAAACGGTAGTGCATGCAGTACTTTTTTCAATGCACACAACTGCAACATAGTGGGGTGAACTGGCCAGATAAGATACAAGGCAATTTATCTTGTCTTGTAGTGGGACTGTGCTGGAATATCCTCCCAACACAGTCCTACCACACCTAGTATAAATATACCAATGTGAATTGTTGCTTATTTTATTATTTAACCACTTAAGCCCCGGACCATTATGCAGCTAAAGGACCAGGCCCCTTTTTTGTGATTCTGCACTGCAGCACTTTAACGGACAACTGAGTTCCATTAAAGGTGCTTTACTGTGGTTTCATGCAAGTGCTGACTTTATTTGACATGGAGTTTACCAAGCGTGCTTTAAAAAAATAAATAAAAAACAGGAGTCCTACCCATACTGCCTATTTCACCATGGAACTCAAAAAAAAAAATTGGAACAAAGGGCGCACCAGCCTAGCGCATTATCTCTGTGACAATTTAATATTTAAAAGGATGTTTATAATATACTCACAAACAAATAAAATAAATCAAGCAGAAAATAATCCACCAGATGTTCCACCCAGCAAGATTGAGTGCCAATCGTAAATTGAGTCCAAAAATATGATGCGTTTCGATGGATGTCCCCTCTTCTTCAGAGCTGAAGGTTCGGCTCTGAAGTCAAAACGTGTCAATATAACCCTCAATACCTCTTTTATTCAATATCTTAAATTGATAACACCCTAGTTTATTCAACTGGTCTTGGTGTTTCCCCTCTATTGTTCCTTGTACCCCCTCCCCTCCTCCTCCCCCACCACTTTCCCTTCTTCCTGGTTTTCTTGCTTCCCTCGCCCCCCCTTTCCCCCTCCGTTTTCCCCTCTTTTTCCCCCCTTCCTTCCTCCCCTCCCCCTGTTCTCCCCTTTTTCCTTTTCCCTCCTTTTTCTTTCTTTCTCCTTCCCCCCCCCCTTTCTTCCTCCCTTTTTCCCTCCCCTCTCTCCAATCCTCTTTCTTTCTTTCTTTCTTTCTTTCTTTCTTTCTTTCTTTTCTTTCTTTCTTTCTTTCTTTCTTTCTTTCTTTCTTTCCCCCGCTTTTTGTTTGTCTTCTTCATTTTTGTTTTCCTTGTCTTTCTTTCACACCCAGTTTGTGGTCACTTAGCCACTCTAATTTCAATTTATGCACTCACCTTCACTTGGTCACCCCCACCTCCCAGAGTACCCAATTTTGTTTCCATTATCACTGATGTTCATACATGATTATTCTTCCTCCGGGCAACCGTGGGAGTTACCACCTCTGTGGTCGCTTTGAGTGTTTGGGTCTGATTGGACATCTTGCTTCTAGGTACGAGACACGACCCCTAACCCCTAAGCTACATTATTATCGTTCATCTCCAGTGGAATATATTTTATATCCACTGGATTGTTTTATATATTTTTTGTTTTAATGTTCTTATGTCTGATGTTTTATATATCAACTTGTAGATTGTCTCCTGACGAGGCGATATCCATCACAAAACTAGTTGAGATCGACATCTTCTGTACCGTGACTTCAACTTTCACCTTAAAGCTACCCACATCCTGGGGATTGCACCTTTGGTGATCTGTGTGACGTCACGCTATGTGCATTGTTTTTTAAAGACTGTTCTTGTTTAATGTTTTTTAGATTTTGTTTTTCGCTATTATATTAATATATTTTTGTATTTTCTTGAGATTATTACCTCTTTTTTAATTTACCTTGTATACTGTGTACCGCAATAGTCCTCCCCGCCCCCTTTATTTTGTTGGCTCTCTAGGATCTTTGGGGTTCCGTGAGTCCTTCTGCTATTCTATGTATCTAGGACGATGGTACGTTATAACTCAACCTTACTTGCTTGTGTAACCTTGAGGCAAAAAGTTTAATTCATATCTAATTTGATCTCTAGTATCTTGCTGCCAAAAGTATAATACCATTGTTTCACATTACTGCAGAGTCTCTATAGTTTTTAACCAGACCAACCATGTCTGGTAGGCTTGTAAAGAAGGGGAAAAAAGCATCTGTATAATATGGTCAACCCTATGTGCATATACTGTATATCTATAGCTATATGCAAAAGGTGCACTGAAACAAGGTATTAGGAAAACAATAGTTTGTAATTTGAATGTGCCACTGATTTTATACTTGGACAAGCTAGGCGATGTTTACTATACGGATTAGCGGACCCCCGAGCCCCCCCGTTTGCTTACCTGACCCCTCAAAAGTCTTGTGCCATCAACTCGCTTGCTTCTCGGCCAGGCTGCACGGCTCATTCATTGGTTGATTGAAAGCAGTGCAGCCATTGGCTGACGCTGCTGTCAATCACATCCAATGACACTCTGCGCCGGGGGAGGGGCCGAATAATACAGCCGGCGGCCATAGCAGCTCACTGTATCACAGGAGCATGCCCGCAAGAACTCATCACCATGGGAGCAAGCTCGCATGAAGGTGATAAGTTCTTGC
The DNA here is from genome assembly GCA_029574335.1 of Rana kukunoris. Classification (NCBI taxonomy): domain Eukaryota; kingdom Metazoa; phylum Chordata; class Amphibia; order Anura; family Ranidae; genus Rana; species Rana kukunoris. The sequence goes on from CM056049.1 coordinate 519,408,864, forward strand.
GAGAGGGAGCCGAGACAGCCGCCGTGGGACCCCAGAAGATCAGGTTCGGGGGCACTCTGCAAAACGAGCTGCACAGTGGAGGTAAGTATAACATGTTTGTCCCCTCCTGCCGTCTATAAGAACGATCAAGTGGCAGAACTGCCCCTATGATCGTTCTTATCGTGCGCAGAATTGCCGGCAGAAGAGAAGGATATCTGAATGATGCCTCTAGCTGCAGGCATCATTCACACAAAGTCCAGTACATCATATGACGTCCACCCAGGATGGGAGATCCCATCTGTGGATGTCATATTACTATGGGTGGGTAGGGAAGTGGTTAAACAGAGCATGTAGACTGGTTATGCCCGCCGCCTCAGTATGCATTCCAACTGCCGGATGTACTACACTAGAATGTGCTCTCTTGACTCATTTTGCCCCTCCCACTAGGAGGTGTCTTCAGAAGCTGCGGCATCTTTGCTTGGTCTCCTTTTTATATAAGAAGCTGCGGCATCTTTGATTGGTCTCCTTTTTATATAGTGCTCTCCCCTTTCCTTGTGAACCTATTTTTAGCACTGATCACAGTATAGGCGTCACTGGTTCCCACAAAGTTTCAGTTAGTGTCCGATTGTTGGCCGCAATATTGCAATCCCGCTATAAGTCACTGATCGCCGCCATTACTAGCATAAAAAAAATTAAAAAAATAATAATAAAAAATTTGAGTTTATATCCCATAGTTTGTAGAGGCTATAATTTTTGCACAAACCAATTAATATACGCTTATTGGGATTTTTTTTTACCAAAAATATGTAGCAGAATACATATCAACCTACATTTATGAAGAAATTATATATTTTTTATTGGATATGTTTTACAGGAGAATGTGAAAAAAAATTTAGGGCCAGATTCACAGAGCCCTTACTCCTGTCTAACTCGCGTTAGACTAGAGTACTTTCAAATTACGCGCGTTTTTTCACTACTCTGAAACCTCAAACCATGAATAGACGGCTGTGGGCTTCAATCCGACTGGCTTAAGTGTTTGTACGCCTTTGGATCTACGCTGCAATAAATTTGCGGCCGCTGGATGGAGTTCCCGTAGTTTTCCGCGTCGGGGTATGCAAATGAGCTTTTGCCGACGATCCACGAAATTACGAACGTCAATCGCAATCTCTTACGGCATCTTTAGTCATCTTTTTGCTGCGTAAAACTATACCAGCTTTTTGCTGCTCTAATATTAGACAGCCATGTTAAGTATGGCCGTCGTTCCCCACGTCGAATGTCAACGTCTTTTTTTATTTTTACGTAAACTCGTCCGGGAATAGGAATGTCCGTAAACGACGCTACTCAAACAACGAATGAAGTAACAACGTTATTTCGCCCAATGCACGGCGGGAATTTTCTGAACAGAGACGCATGCGCAGTTCGATTGCGCGGGGAAGCGCCTAATTTAAATGCTTCACGCCCCCTAATCGTCGCATATTTCGATTACGCGGCGAGAGAATACACTACGCCGCCGTACCGTAAGGGACAAAATCTACCAGAATTCGGCGTATAGCCTGGTAAAATATGGCGGCGTAGTGTATCTCTGATACTCTGCGCCAATGTAATTGTATCTGAATCTGGCCCATAGTTAAAAAAAAAAAAAAATAATCAAAACCGCATTGGTGATCAAATACCACCAAAAGAAAGCTCTATTTATTGGAAATTAATTGCATCCATTTTTATTTGTGTATAGCATTGCATGAACGTACAATTTGTCATTTAAAATCATCTGGTTATGAAGGGGGATAAATCTTCCGGAGGGCAAGTGGTTAAGAAACACTGCATTTGGGTATTAATCTTTTTTGTGTACACCCTATATATCTTTCTTTTCTTTCAGTTTTTTTAATCTAGAACTGTTTCTGTGTTCTACAGGCATGTCGGGGAGATCAACATGATGAGCCAGTCCTTGTTACAGATGCTACTGACAGTGCTGGAGAGCCTGAGGTTAACAGAGTTGAAGTAGATGCAGCTGCTATGTATACTCTGCCTGCTGGTGCTGATTTTATCATGTGCTATTCTGTTGCAGAAGGTATTTTTTTTTTTTTATTAGAAAAGCATTTCTACTTTATTAATAAGATGTTATATCAGTGCCCGTGGAGACTAAGAGCTCACTTCTATACTGACCTTTCGCCAAGGATAGTCATTCTAACAGCTGAACTTCAGGCAAACAGCGATTGCAAGAGGCTAAAATCAAATTCAAGTACTTGCACTGCTTGCTGTCTTTCACTGGCGTGCGCAGCTTATTGCATTAGGGTGTGCACCCCAAAGCTCAAACACAAGTGTGTGCATAAAATATATAAATATATATATATATATATATATATATCACACATGCACACACACACTGTACACAGAAACTCTTATAAATAAATGTGAACAAACATTTTAAAAAGTATTAAAGCCTTTAACACTTAATTTTTAAATGTTATCAATAAATTGTTCACACTAGCAGTTAGGGGCAGTAAAACTCTGTGGTTGATCATGCTTTTACCACCCCTCAACCGCTACCACATTTTTAGCTGTATAGGCAGCGACTGGGCATGCTCACGTGCCACACCTGCAATTATACCCTGTAGCACCCACTGACCATGTCCCATTCAAGTGAAAGGCATTAGGCTGGGTTCACACTACGATTTTCCCGTCCGTCAGCCGCATACGTTTTATACGAAAAAACGTATGCGGCTGAAACGGATTGAACCGTACGTAAACGTATGCGTTTATAAAACGTATACGGTTTCAAAAAGTGCGTACGGTTCCATCCGGTTTTGATTAAAAAAACGCATACGTTTTTGGAATTGGTGTCATTTTAATAAATAAAGATTTTCTTGTTTTGAAAATGCGCATGCGCAGACGAAAAACGCATACGGTTTATACGTATGGAACCGCACATATGTGCGTTTTCCATTGACTTTAATGTTAAAAAAAAAGTATGCGTTTGCCATACGGTTTCAAAAACGGACTCAAAACCGTGGTCGAACACGGTTTTTGGCGTAATGGTGAATTTAAAAAAACGTTTTTGCCAGCAAATCGTACGCACCCGGATGTGCATCTGAGTGCATACGATTTGCAATGCATTGTCTATGTATGCGTTTTTCCCGTACGGGCCCATACATTTTCAAAACTGAAATCGTATGCGGATGACGGACGGGAAAATCGTAGTGTGAACCCAGCCTTACTCTGCAAGCAGCCCTCAACCATGTCAGCGGTTATTATACTTGCCGTATAAGACGACCCCCTTCCGACTAGTCTGTCTGAAAGCTGAGGGGTAGCCGGAACAACCGCTGACAGGAACAGGCTTTATTCAGCTTTTTTCAATCCTCAGTGTGCCATTGCATACCTCACCTCGATGATCCTATACCTTATCCCTGACATGCAGTCTCAGTCAGACTTCGGGCATCCATTGTTCAAAAGCCGCGCCTCCTCCTCGTACTGTTCCATGATAGGCGGAGCACTCAGTTTCCTAGCCTATCCGAGGACGAGAGGACATCCGTGATCGGCCGAACACTGAACATAGGCTCTGCTGGGAAACGAAGTGTTCTGCCTATCACGGAACAGCACGAGGAGGCGCGGCTTTTGAACAGTGGTTGCCCAAAGTCTGACTGAGACTCTGCATACAGGTACCTGCGTATAAGACAACCCCCGAGTTTTGAGACATATTTTTAAGTATAAAAGGTCACTTTATAAGCCGGAAAATACAGTATGTATGTATGTATATGTGTGTGTAATAAATATATATATTGTGCACACACACACAGAGGGTAAAATATTTTTTTTTAGGTATGTATATTTCCAAAGGTGCTATTGACATCAAAATGTTAACCTTTTCCCACTGTCAAAAATGGGGGTGGGGGGGGGGGGGGGGGGGTTGGCTTTTTATAAACGTTAAATGATTTGGAGCTGCAAATGTTTTTAACCACCGCAGGTCCAGATTCTTATGTTTTCCCATGATAGGTAATTATTATATTGTAAATGATTATATATATATATATATATATATATAAGGAGCATAAAGCAAAACTCCACGTTCACAAAAAAGTAATATATGGTATGCATATTTGCTACGCAAGCCCTATTTAAAAAAAAAAAAATCTAATGTCACGTACACACGATCATTTTTCAGCATGAAAAAAAACATAGTTTTTCAGCATGTCCAAAAAACAAAGTTTTTCCAACTTCATCATTAAAAATGACCTTGCCCACACACCATCGTTTTTAAAAAATGATGAACAAAGCGTGGTGACGTACAATAAGTTCTATTCGCCTTGGGGCTGCTTTAGCTGATTCCGTGTTAGTAAAAGATGATTCGCGCTTTTCTGTCTGTTACAGCGTGATGAATGTGCTTACTCCATTATGAACGGTAGTTTTACCAGAACGAGCGCTCCGGTCTCATAACTTGCTTCTGAGCATGCGCAGGTTTAAAACATCATTTAGCCCACACACGATAATTTTTTACAACCCGAAAAACAACATTGTTTAAAACTACGTAAAAAAATGCAGCATGTTCGAATTTTTTTTTTTTGGTCGTTTTTCAGAACATGAAAAACGATGTGTAGCCCACACACGATCATTTAAAATGACGTTTTTATCATGCCGAAAAATGATCGTGTTTACGCGACATAAGGCCCTGTCTGTCTGCTGTTGGGTGTGCTGTTGAGGCCTCAGTACGCTAGACACGTTTACTATCTCTCCTAGACACCTGTCTTTCTGGCGGCAGCGTTTTGGCCAAAAACAACATTTACCACTTATAAACCTGTGAAACGTGTTTAGAAGCATCAAGTGCTTAGGCATTTTTTGTCATTTCATTGACCAGAATTGGTGCCGTCATCTGGTTTTACATGGAGGATGGCACTAATCTGTCTGAATGAGCTCTTATATTTACTAAATTGCACTTTTATATATTATATCAACTGACTTACTCTATAGACAGCAGTTCCATTCCTGCCAGCCCATACTGTAATGACAAGAATTCTAAATGGTGATGAGGAAGCAGAAAACATTTGTGTTTATAATATACATTAATAGACATCATATTTTTAACCCCTTTTTAGGCTACTACTCTCACCGTGAAACCGTAAATGGATCTTGGTACATTCAGGATCTGTGTGAAGTGATAAAGATGTATGGCAAGGAGCTGGAATTCACAGAACTGCTAACGCTGGTCAATAGGAAGGTTTCCCTGCGATCTGTTGGCGCCTGCCTTGATGTCAGTGCGATTGGGAAAAAAACAAGTTCCTTGCTTTGCTTCCATGTTGACCAAAAAGCTGTATTTAAGACCCAAAATAAAGCTGACATCACTGTTTTTAATACAAAGTGGAATAAGGGAATGATCTTACCATTTGTGCTTTTGTTTTTTTGTATGTAACATAAAAATATATTTTTAGAGGTTTTGCGAATATGACAAACAGTTTACTATTCGTACTAAAGTCGGCACTATAGCTTAAAATACTTTATTATGAATTCTCAGGGAATTACTGTCCAGAGTTGTTGCTTTATTTTCATAGACCGTAACTGTTTGTACACAATTGTTAATCCTGTTTAATGTTGCCATTTTTAGAAAGGGTTGTACACGTGTGCCTTTTAAACTGACACGTTTTGTAATGAGGTGAAAATTACCAATAAATCTTTTCCTTTATGATGTATTGATTTATATCATTTATATTCTCATGCTGGCTGTGAAGCATTAAAGGGGTTGTAAAGGTACAATTTGTTGTTTCCAAAATCGCTTCCTTTACCATAGTGCAGTCCTGCTTCACTTACCTCATCCTTCCATTTTGCTTTTAAATGTCCTTATTTCTTCTGAGAAATCTTCACATCCTGTTCTTCTGTCTGTAACTACACACCGTAATGCGAGGCTTTCTCCCTGGTGTGGAGAAAGCCTCTTGAGGGGGGAGGGGGTGAGCAGGCAAGTCAGGACACTCTCTACTTTGCAGATAGAGAAAGGAGCTGTGTGTTAGTGGGCGTCCTAAATTGCCTGCTTCTTGTGGGCACTCTGCTTGGTTGGGTACTCAGACTTTTGTGCACATATAGAGGAAGTAAACCCTCTAAAAAAAAAAAAAACAACTGCATTTATTATACATTTATTTATTTATTAACCGGTTAAGACCCGGACCAATATGCAAGTTAAGGACCTTGCTCCTTTTTGCAGTCTGCACTGCGTCGCTTTAACTAAAAATTGCGCAGTCATGCGGCGTGGCTCTCAAAAAAAAATTGCCATGCTTTTTTCCCACAAATATAGCTTTCTTTTGGTGGCATTTGATCACCTCTGCGGTTTTTATTTTTTGCGCTATAAACAAAAATATAGCGACAATTTTGAAAAAAAATGCAATATTTTTTACTTTTTGCTATAATAAATATCCCCAAAAAAGATATAAAAAAAGATCGTTTTATTTTTTTTCCTGTGAATGTGACATTATGTCGGACTCTTGACACATTTTTGGAACCATTGTCATTTTCACAGCGAAAAGTGCTATAAAAATGCACCGATTACTGTGAAAATGTCAGTGAAGGGGTTAACCACTAGGGGGCGCTGTAGGGGTACGTGGCTGGATGTGTGACATCAGTGATCGTCGTTCCCTATATCAGGGAACAGATGATCACTGACATTGCCACAGAGAAGAACGGGGAAGGTTTGTTTACACTCACTTCTCCCCGTTCTTCAGCTCCTGTGACCCGATCGCGGGTCACCTGCGATTATCGGGTCCTACGGACCCCGTCACGGAGCTTCAGACCGGGTCGCAAGTGCGCCGGCGGCGGCACGCTCGAGACCTATGGCTGGGCTCTTAAAGGGGACGTAAATATACGTCCATGTACACAGCCGTGCCATTCTGCCACTGTATATCGTCGTGCAGCAGTCCTTAAGTGGTTAAAAAAAACCTGTTATTTATTATACAGGAGAGTCCTAGATCCATCAATTTACTGTATTTTACTTTACTTGGACTATTTGTTCAATAATTTTAGTTATTGGAAAGACTTTTTCAATATCTTGGAAGCTGTGGGACATGTATTGATCATTTTGCACAATAACCTTTCTTTTCTGGTTAAATAGTATTTCCCTTCATAGGGTGTTTTTAGTGTTTATAGTGGTATCGCTTTTCAGCGCGAGATCACTTTTTTATATTTATTTCTATTTTGTGTATGGTGAACACTGCTAGATTTTGCAGCTTATTCATTTATATCCCTTTGTCTGTAGTCTACACATTTACCTCTTTACTCCACAGTAGCGCGAAACACCTATTCACATTTTTCACTTGTTTATTCACATTATTTACTTTCGCTGCCATGATGGATGTCTTTACATTCATGGAAAATAGGAATGTTAATTTAGATGAGGTTTTTAACCCACAGAACAAAACACGTAATATGGATTTAGAAAGTTTAGTTAGAAAATTAGGATACCACATGGAAAAGAAGGTCAATTTGTGGTGGGATATTAACACTTTTGATCGATACATAAGAGAGAATATTGTGCCCAGAAGATTATGGTGGGAATTACCCCCCCAATGATGGTCTAGCTGACAAGGAATATATGAAAGAGTGGTTTTAATTCTTCAATAAAAAGTGTTGAAGGGGTCAAGTTTCTATTATAAAGGAAACAAAAGAAGACCAGAATAATAGAAAAACAAATTGAAGAAATAAAAACTAAATTAGAACCACACAAAGAATCTACAGACTTCAATAAATTTGTTGCACAATTAAACAAAGACTTAGTAGCAAAAGACTTCGAAGTACAACAATGCAAAATTAAGAAATATCAGCGTGATGTAGCGGACTACAAAGCTGACCAGGTCTTCAAATGGCAACAAAAGATAGAACAAATTCAATCTAGTTCAACTTACGCAACACCAGTAAGAGAAGTCAGAATACAAGATCCAACTATATCTTATGTACGGGGTGAACCAAGATGGGAGGATCAGGATGCATATATAGAAACAGGAAAACCACCATATGATCAACGTAATAATGGGAAACACACTGGCCACAGACCCCTAAGAAAACATGGAAGAAACCATTTAAGAGACCATACAACAATTGGCAACATGATAGAAACCAGAGAGATAATAGAGGGCCTTCCCAACCACAGGAATATTATAGTGGACAGAACAGAACCCCTATACCGACACAGAATAGATTTGACCCCATTAGAAATTACCATCACCAGTACTATAATAGAAAAAGGAGAGAATCAACTGCGCTAAGGTGAACAAAAGAACAATAATGAACAAAGCAACAAAGTGCTGGTGATCTAGAGTAACTGAAAACTCAAAAGAAGCTGCACCTGACTGTAGTAACAAAACACAGAAAAACGAAATGGCAAAAAAAACAGGATGCCGCTAACATATATAAAAACAAACATACAAGATTATTGTCCATAGATGGTAATCTTGGTAAAACAAACTAAATTAATGTCCATAAGTGGTGAACAAAAGGTTTGAATGTCCAACCTGATCTGCTAACCGGACCAGAGTGAGTCTCGTGGTATATTCTTGAAAAAACACCAGTGAAAAAGTGTGATAATAACAATAAACGTGGTGACATTCAATGTAAAGTGCTGATAGTAGATCCTCCACCTTGCAGGCAACATTAACTGCTTACCAGAAATCCGGTGGTCTCTTAATGAAAAGAAGACCCCAGATTGTGTATATATAACCACTGGAGGGAGGTAGTAGGCCAGGTGTAGTTGTCAATCCCCTTCAGACTAGAGACTCGGAACCAGTTTCCAGGGAAAAACAAAAAAGGCCACAATAGTGTAATAACGTCATATAAATTTTTTATTAAAAAGCCAAAAACACACTTACATAAAATCAATGCAAACAGGCATGTCAGTGGTATGCTGGGACTCCGGCCGGAAGCGATCCATGCAAACACTTGACCCGTCCAAAATGAGGAATGGGAAGAGGTACACAGCGGGGGATGAACCGGTGAAACACAATATCCCGCCAGACCGGTTTCGCGAGAAGTCGCTTAATCATGGGGCACGGGTGACACACCGGGTCATCCCCCTTTATAGGTATCGGTGTAAACACATAGTGACGTCAATCTGAGCGTCAGTGGCAATGCGCCGCGCCCGAGACCAAAGGTGCGCGCACGCGCGTCGCGCCAAACAAAAATAAAAATGTAAAAAATGTATCTAAGCCCGCGCACGTCCTGCTACATGCAGGATAAATGCTGGCCAATGAAAACATTATCGCCAGCCTGCCCTTCAGGTTATCCACCAATCGGTAGCCAGCAAACACGAGTGGTGGAGAGTCACCTGACCGGGACAGCAACGTCACGCGTCTATGCAATCAGTGTGCGCCGGGCACGAGTGATAGGAAATCACATGACCGGGAAGATCATGTACGCTTGGAGCGATACGGTTACCAACCGTGGATACGCCTTTAAAGATCACATTTGGTTTGGTTGGGAGGATGGGGGCCAGAACCTGGTCTGTAGCAAGAATATGCCAGTGTTTCTGTATCAACTTTTTAACACTGTAGTGTTGGGCAGAAAAAGTGGTTATGAATGGTATAGTAAATTTATCATTCACTGCTCCCTTATTCTTGTCGGCCAGTAATAGTGAACGATCTATACTTCGGGCTTTCTCCAATGACTGATGTAACGTATGTGGATCGAGCCAAAACTTTTACGCCGTTTGGTCTAAACATAGATACAGACATTAATGCTTTCATTAATAACTCTTAATTCAGGGCTCTGTTGTTACGATTTGAGGGTTTCTTTGTTTAGTATTCTGGAACTCAGCACCTTTGATTCAAATCTTAATAGACATTTGGCCATATGTATATATATTGTTTTTTAACACTCTACTCCTTTCAGTTATGGGCAGGTGTACGTTAACCATGTATTAGTCTATATTTTATGCCATATAACAAAGGGGGTGTTTAATATGTGGGTGCATTTTGTATATCTATATTTCTGTGGGAATACAGAATGGCACCCTTATTAATTGTGCTTGTATATACATGCGAGCTTCAGCGCTTATTGTTTTTATCCTTTTTAAATACCTATGTTTATGTTCGATTTTTATGCTAGACTAGAATGCTAGCCTTTAAATAATGAGATCGCTCTTAGTTTGGCGATTCTCATAATGAGGCTTGGTTTTTCTATTCTCCAGCTGATTGGCTCTTTCAGTTAGCTGGTTTATGTTGTAGAATAATGGCGTCGTGGATGCGCGCAGACATGTGATGTAACTTCCCACCGCATTGGTGATTACATCCAGCCGGTTTGCGACGTATGCTAGCGGCGCCGTGGACGCGCGTAGACACGTGACGCGGCTGTCCCGGTCATGTGATTTCCTATCACTCGTGCCCGGCGCACACTGATTGCATAGACGCGTGACGTTGCTGTCCCGGTCAGGTGACTCTCCACCACTCGTGTTTGCTGGCTACCGATTGGTGGATAACCTGAAGGGCAGGCTGGCGATAATGTTTTCATTGGCCAGCATTTATCCTGCATGTAGCAGGACGTGCGCGGGCTTAGATACATTTTTTTACATTTTTATTTTGTTTGGCGCGACGCGCGTGCGCACCTTTGGTCTCGGGCGCCGCGCGCATTGCCACTGACGCTCAGATTGACGTCACTATGTGTTTACACCGATACCTATAAAGGGGGATGACCCGGTGTGTCACCCGTGCCCCATGATTAAGCGACTTCTCGCGAAACCGGTCGGGCGGGGATATTGTGTTTCACCGGTTCATCCCCCGCTGTGTACCTCTTCCCATTCCTCATTTTGGACGGGTCAAGTGTTTGCATGGATCGCTTCCGGCCGGGGGAGTCCCAGCATACCACTGACATGCCTGTTTGCATTGATTTTATGTAAGTGTGTTTTTGGCTTTTTAATACATTTTTTATATGACGTTATTACACTATTGTGGCCTTTTTTGTTTTTCCCTGGAAACTGGTTCCGAGTCTCTAGTCTGAAGGGGATTGACAACTACACCTGGCCTACTACCTCCCTCCAGTGGTTATATATACGCAATCTGGGGTCTTCTTTTCATTAAGAGACCACCGGATTTCTGGTAAGCAGTTAATGTTGCCTGCAAGGTGGAGGATCTACTATCAGCACTTTACATTGAATGTCACCACGTTTATTGTTATTATCACACTTTTTCACTGGTGTTTTTTCAAGAATATACCACGAGACTCACTCTGGTCCGGTTAGGATCAGTTGGACATTAACCTTTTGTTCACCACTTATGGACATTAATTTAGTTTGTTTTACCAAGATTACCATCTATGGACAATAATCTTGTATGTTTGTTTATATATGTTAGCGCATCCTGTTTTTTTGCCACAACCAGTACTATAATGATCAACGATATTATCAGAACCAATATGAATATGACAGCGCTCTTTTTTTAGACAGGGAGAGAAGGGATCACTCCTCCCGGAGGCAGATGCAAGAACCCTACCGCTCACCCAGGAGATGACCTCAAGAACACTGAACAAGACACAGTCAAGAACGAAGAGAGGAAACAGAGCGGAAAGAGACTTCAAGTGAAAAAGAGAGTAGTAGAAGAAAATGTAGTAAAATTAAGTGACATATCGATTACAACTGAAGAACTCTCTGTGCTAGATAAAGGATTGAAACATTCTCCTGTCAAAAATCTAAATATATTCCACACTTATATTGGGATACAGAAGTACATAAAGATCAATATCAAAAAATATATTCTAAATAACCCATTTCAACCACAGAATGTACAAATGGATTCATCCAGAATGTCAGTATACAGTACCTTGCGCAATAATTCTGTATACAACCCACAAGTATCAGACAACCAACATCTAGATGTGTTTTAAAAAATGTGTTTTACAAGATCTGGAATCTCTGAAACTAAAGAAGAAGTTTGATCTGATACATATTAAGAAAGGCATAAAACAACTAACTGAGAGAAAGGATATTGTAATCCGCCCCGCGGATAAAGGGGGTTCAGTAGTTATACAATCAAAAGAACAATAACAAAAAGAAGTCTAAGTATCTTGTACCGGAGTCATGCAGAATCTCAGTGATATACACCATTCCAAGAATCCACCTGGAAGGCCCATAGTTAATGGAATATAATACCTAACATCTAGGATGGGACAGTACATAGACCATTTTATACAACCTGCGGTCCAGAGCACACAAGCCTACCTTAAAGACACCAAGCATGTACTTCAGTTATTAAACACAGTACCAGTATTAGAAGGCAGAACCCTACTTGCCACTGCGGACGTTACATCATTATACACCATTGTGCAACATCATGATGCCTGTTTTGCCACCAAATGGCTTCTCGGGAAACAAAGTAACTTGATCTGCAGACAAAGTACCTAATCAAGTGTTTGGAATTCTGCTTTGAAGTATAACTATTTTTGGCATGACCAAACCTACTACAAACAAGTCATAGGTATCCCTATGGGAGCAACATTTTCCCCAAGTGTGGCCAACTTCTTTTATAGCGCAGTGGGAGGAACAAGTAGTATATGAAGACACCCCCGCGGAACTTACCTTATACAAAAGGTACATTGATGACTTCATCATTGTATGGCATGGTAGAAGAGATGCATTGGAAAACTTCCTGAACAAATTAAATAATAAATGATTAAAATATACGTCTGGTATGGAAAATAGATGAGAAAACAGTGTTTTTTTTTGGACTTAAGTATTAATCTGGAAGGTGACAAAGTAATCACCAAAACCTTCTTCAAAAAAAGTAGACACCGACAGTTTCTTGTCGTTGGACAGTTGCCACTTCAAACCGTGGTTGTTCAACATTCCAAAAGGACAACTAATAAGGATTACAAGGAATTTGACAAGAGAAGAGGGCTACAACACACAAGCAGAACTGACTGGATTAAGGTTTAAAGAGAGGATATGATGACTCATGGATAAAGAAACAAATACAACATGTAAATGAAATGGATAAAATAGAGATGCTAAAGAATAAAACGAAACAGACATATCAACAGGACGCACCTTGTTTGATATTGGACTATAATGTCCAACACAAAGAAGTAGCCAACGTTATGCAACGACACTGGCACATCCTAAAAAATGGTAAAGATCTGAAACATATTCTTCCAGACAGACCTAATATTTTCAAAAGAACACCCACATTGAGGGGTATGATTGTTAAGTCAGTAGTTGAACAACCCCCTAAAGCAGGATATACATTCTTTAATGGGAAAGGTTTTTATCCCTGTAGAAATTGTTATGCTTGTCGTCACTCAAAGAAATTCCAGGGAAAAAGAACAGACTTTGTGGCAACCAATACAGGTCAATCTTTTACCATAAGAGACTTTATTGGCTGCCACATTGAGGGAGTCGTATATATACTTCAGTGTAGTTGCAACCTACAATAGGTCGGAAGAACTATGAGGGCATTAAAAGTCAGAATACAAAAACGTGCAAAACATTGTAAATGGGTTCCCCAAGCACAACGTATCGAGACACTTTGCACAAGTACACAACCAAGATGCAACACCGCTCTAATTTTGGGGTACAGAAAAATATAAAGGTTCATTGAGAGGTAGCCACAAAGTCAGAACAATAAGTCAGAAAGAATCCAAATAGATACATCTGATGAGAACACTCACACCAGGTGGTATAAATGTGGAATTCGACTTATAGTTTTTTAAAGTAATTTTTAAGACGCCTACATACAGTGCAGAAAATAAGTATTTGAACACCCTGCTATTTTGCAAGTTCTCCCACTTGGAAATCATGGAGGGGTCTGAAATTGTCATCGTAGGTGCATGTCCACTGTGAGAGACATAATCCAAAAAAAAATTCCAGAAATCACAATTTATGATTGTTTAACTATTTATTTGTATGATACAGCTGCAAAGAAGTATTTGAACACCTGTCTATCAGCTAGAATTCTGACCCTCAAAGACCTGTTAGTCTGCCTTTAAAATGTCCACCTCCACTCCATTTATTATCCTAAATTAGATGCACCTGTTTGAGGTCATTAGCTGCATAAAGACACCTGTCCACCCCATACAATCAATAAGAATCCAACTACTAACATGGCCAAGACCAAAGAGCTGTCCAAAGACACTAGAGACAAAATTGTACACCTCCACAAGGCTGGAAAGGGCTACGGGGAAATTGCCAAGCAGCTTGGGGAAAAAAGGTCCACTGTTGGAGCAATCATTAGAAAATGGAAGAAGCTAAACATGACTGTCAATCTCCCTCGGACTGGGGCTCCATGCAAAATCTCACCTCGTGGGGTCTCAATGATCCTAAGAAAGGTGAGAAATCAGCCCAGGACTACACGGGAGGAGCTGGTCAATGACCTGAAAAGAGCTGGGACCACCGTTTCCAAGGTTACTGTTAGTAATACACTAAGACGTCATGGTTTGAAATCATGCATGGCACGGAAGGTTCCCCTGCTTAAACCAGCACATGTCAAGGCCCGTCTTAAGTTTGCCAATGACCATTTGGATGATCCAGAGGAGTCATGGGAGAAAGTCATGTGGTCAGATGAGACCAAAATATAACTTTTTGGTCATAATTCCACTAACCGTGTTTGGAGGAAGAAGAATGATGAGTACCATCCCAAGAACACCATCCCTACTGTGAAGCATGGGGGTGGTAGCATCATGCTTTGGGGGTGTTTTTCTGCACATGGGACAGGGCGATTGCACTGTATTAAGGAGAGGATGACCGGGGCCAGGGCCATGTATTGCGAGATTTTGGGCAACAACCTCCTTCCCTCAGTTAGAGCTTTGAAGATGGGTCGAGGCTGGGTCTTCCAACATGACAATGACCCGAAGCACACAGCCAGGATAACCAAGGAGTGGCTCTGTAAGAAGCATATCAAGGTTCTGGCGTGGCCTAGCCAGTCTCCAGACCTAAACCCAATAGAGAATCTTTGGAGGAAGCTCAAACTCCGTGTTTCTCAGCGACAGCCCAGAAACCTGACTGATCTAGAGAAGATGTGTGTGGAGGAGTGGGCCAAAATCCCTCCTCTAGTGTGTGCAAACCTGGTGAAAAACTACAAGAAACGTTTTTACCTCTGTAATTGCAAACAAAGGCTACTGTACCAAATATTAACATTGATTTTCTCAGGTGTTCAAATACTTCTTTGCAGCTGTATCATACAAATAAATAGTTAAAAAAATCATACATTGTGATTTCTGGATTTTTTTTTTTGATTATGTCTCTCACAGTGGACATGCACCTACGATAACAATTTCAGACCCCTCCATGATTTCCAAGTGGGAGAACTTGCAAAATAGCAGGGTGTTCAAATACTTATTTTCTGCACTGTATATACCCTGAATATGATATACATATTTTAATTCTTATTTTCCACAACTATCCATAGCCATTTTAGATGTCAACATCCTCTATTGCTATTATTTACTTGTAACATGGTCCAATTAATAGCAGCTATATTCATATGCACAATTGTTGTTTGGATTTATTGACTTGCCCTATTGCGGCACTTCTAGTATGCGACAGCCATACTAGAGTTATGTCACAGGACATTTTATATCTACAGTTTTATAATGTTCAGTCAATGACATTCACACTCCAAACTCCACTATGGTGAAGACCAAAGAGCTCTCGAAGGACACCAGAAACAAAATTGTAGACCTGCACCAGGCTGGGAAGACTGAATCTGTAATGGGCAAGCAGCTTGGTGTGAAGAAATCAACTGTGGGAGCAATAATTAGAAAATGGAAGATATACAAGACCACTGATAATCTCCCTTGATCTGGGGCTCCACGCAAGATCTCACCTCGTGGGGTCAAATTGATAACAAGAGCCGTGAGCAAAAATCCCAGAACCACACGGTGGGGGGGGGGGGGGGGGGGGGGGGGGGGACGACACACACCTAGTGAATGACCTGAAGAGAGCTGGGACCAACGTAACAAAGGCTACCATCAGTAACACATTATGCCGCCAGGGACTCAGATACTGTAGTGCCAGACGTGTCCCCCTGCTTGAGCCAGTACATGTCCAGGCCCGTCTGAGGTTTGCTAGAGAGCATTTGGATGATCCAGAAGAGGACTGGGAGAATGTCATATGGTCAGATGAAACCAAAGTAAAACACAGCTCGTCATGTTTGAAAGAGAGAGAATGCTGAGTTGCAACCAAAGAACACCATACCTACTGTGAAGCATGGGGGTGGCAACATCATGCTTTGGGGCTGTTTCTCTGCAAAGGTAACATGACGAGAATGAATGGGGCCATGTATTGTGAGATTTTGAGTGCAAACCTCCTCCCATCAGCAAGGGCATTGAAGATGAAACGTGGCTGGGTCTTTCAGCATGACAATAATCCCAAACACACTGCCCGGGTAAGATGGAGTGGCTTCATAAGAAGCATTTCAAGGTCCTAGAGTGGCCTAGCCAGTCTTCAGATCTCAAACCAATAGATAACCTTTGGTGGGAGTTGAAAGTCCATGTTGTCCAGCAACAGCCCCAAAATATCACTGCTCTAGAGGAGATCTGCATGGAGGAAAGTGCCAACATACCAGAAACAGTGTGTGACAACCTTGTGAAGACTTACAGACAGTGGTGGAATTTTCAGGGTCGCAACAGTCGCCGTTGCGACTGGGCCCTGTAGTTCCGCCAAGTCCGGGGGGCCCGCCCACCGCCCGCCAGTGTGAGGAGCCGTTTGGCGAGGATCAGGTGCTGACAAGGCTGTGGATGCAGGCGCGGCACAGCAGCAACCCCCCAAGGCATGGCATCTACCCCTGCACCTCTGGCTGGCCGTTTAGAGTGCAGTGGGGACATGTAGTAGGAGGCGATCGGCAGCTGTATGGTGCCTGTGTGGGGAGCGGGATCTCCCTGGGGCGTGTAGTACTCAGTGTATACAGAGGAGAGGGGAGGGGCCTCTGACCCGGGCAGGTATCAGTTTAACTTTCACTCTGCTTGTACACTGTTGTACCCTCTGCTGTATACATGATTCGGATTTAGAACTACTAGCCCCAGAGAGATCCCCCTGCCTGTGGACACCATAGAGCTGCTGATCGCCGCCTCCCACCTCCACCATCCAGGTACAGGGGACCCTCTGTACCTGTGACTGTAGTCTGCTCTCTGATGTCACTGGAATCAGTCCAGGCTTCACGACAATAAAGTCTAGATCCTCCAGGTGCCTGGACTGATACCTGTCTCAGCCTCTCAGCGAGCTACTGAGATGGCTGATCCTTGCCCCTCCACAGCTTAGCGCTCCTGTGAGTGGGGGGGGGGGGGCAGAGCGGAGAGCTGCTGAGTGACAGTCAGCAGCTCTCTGCTCAGGGAACTGAGAGAACTGAGCCATCAGCGATGTTCGATTGCTTGGTTCTTAGACCCCTTTCACACTGGGGCGGAAGGTGCGGTGGCGGCATAGCGCCGCTATTATTAGCGGCGCTATACCGTCAGAATTGCGGCGGTATTCGGCCGCTAGCAGTGCGGTTTTAAATCCTGGTAGCGACCGAAAAAGGGTTAATACCGCCGGCAATCTTCCTCTGACAAGCTGAAGTTAGAAGCTGATTGGCTACCATGCACAGCTGCATCAGACTTTGCACTCCCCAGTAAGTCAACCCCTGTACCTCTGTGAGTGAGTGAGAAACTTATATAGCACAACACATGCGAACTGAATCGCCTCTGGGCGCTTAGTGTCTATTCCCTTAGTGAACTTTTGCCCTCAGAAGAGGTGGGTTTTGATTTTTCTTCTGAAGGCCAGGAAGTTCGCCTCCGATCGAATGCTGGTTGTTAAAGCAATCCAAAGTCTAGGTCCTTGGACTGCAAATCTTTGTTCTCCTCTGGACTTGTATCTGGCTTTGGGTTTCTGGAGAAGATTTTGGTTGGTGGATCGCAGAATGCGATTGGGGTTGTGAGCTTTTAGTTTTTCGCATAGATATTGGGGGGCATTTTCTTGCACACACTTATGTGTTAGACAGAGTGCCTTGAAAGTGATTCTGTCTTTTACTGGCAACCAATGAAGGGATCTCACATTGAAATAAAGAGCCTTTCTGCTCGCAATTTTTTTTCAATTAAAGCTTTAGTTCCACTTAAAATGGCATGTATCTGTACTGTAAAAAATTGGACCGTTGGGCCTCTGGGTGTAAACATACCCCTTTTTTCATATGCTGAGGTCATTTGCAGCCCATTTGGAATTCACTGCTTAATCCAGGATGCGCTAATGTAAATAACGAGCAAGCTCCAATACATTGCTTTGTGGGGCACATGGGCCAGCATTTTCAGCGCTGGAATACTTATTTTTTTAGTTTTAAATTGTCAACATCCAACCAAGCCCATTATTGGCATGTCACTCCCAAAAAGTTATACCTGTACACCAAAAGATATAGATCATGCACCTAGACAAACTATCTCCCTGTGAGCCCAGTACCGATAAACTCCCCCCATGAGCTCAGTACAGAACAAAACTGCCCCTAACCCTACCCCCAGTACAGAAAGAAATTGCCCCCAACCCCTCTCCCAGTACAGAAGGAAACTGTCCCAACAGGAAAGTTGTGCCTCCTGTTTGTACTTGAAGTGCATATTTTTCTGTAAAGGACTAAGATTTTACACTTTGTGAGTCCAGTGAAGCTACCCCCTCCCTGTGAGTCCAGTAGAGGGCAGCTATCCCCCTCCCTGTGATCCCAGTGCAGTGAAGATGCCCCCTCCCTGTGAGTCCAGTAGAGGGCAGCTATCCCCCTCCCTGTGATCCCAGTGCAGTGAAGATGCCCCCTCCCTGTGAGACCAGTACAGGGAAGAGCTGCCCACCTCCCTGTGAGACCAGTACAGGGAAGAGCTGCCCTCCTCTCTGTGAGACCAGTACAGGGCAGAGCTGCCCTCCTCTCTGTGAGACCAGTACAGGGCAGAGCTGCCCCCTTCCCTGTGAGACCAGTACAGGGAAGAGCTTCCCCCTTCCCTGCGAGACCAGTACAGGGAAGAGCTTCCCCCTTCCCTGCGAGACCAGTACAGGGAAGAGCTTCCCCCTTCCCTGCGAGACCAGTACAGGGAAGAGCTGCCCCCTTCCCTGCGAGACCAGTACAGGGAAGAGCTGCCCCCTTCCCTGCGAGACCAGTACAGGGAAGAGCTGCCCCCTTCCCTGCGAGACCAGTACAGGGAAGAGCTGCCCCCTTCCCTGCGAGACCAGTACAGGGAAGAGCTGCCCCCTTCCCTGCGAGACCAGTACAGGGAAGAGCTGCCCCCTTCCCTGCGAGACCAGTACAGGGAAGAGCTGCCCCCTTCCCTGCGAGACCAGTACAGGGAAGAGCTGCCCCCTTCCCTGCGAGACCAGTACAGGGAAGAGCTGCCCCCTTCCCTGCGAGACCAGTACAGGGAAGAGCTGCCCCCTTCCCTGTGAGACCAGTACAGGGAAGAGCTGCCCTCCTCTCTGTGAGACCAGTACAGGGAAGAGCTGCCCCCCTCCCTGTGAGATCAGTACAGGGAAGAGCTGCCCTCCTCTCTGTGAGACCAGTACAGCGAATTGCTGCCCCCTTCCCTGTGAGACCAGTACAGGGCATAGATGCCCTCCTCCCTGTGAGATCAGTACAGGGCATAGATGCCCTCCTCCCTGTGAGATCAGTACAGGGAAGAGCTGCCCTCCTCTCTGTGAGACCAGTACAGGGCATAGATGCCCTCCTCCCTGTGAGATCAGTACAGGGAAGAGCTGCCCTCCTCCCTGTGAGACCAGTACAGGGAAGAGCTGCCCTCCTCCCTGTGAGACCAGTACAGGGCATAGCTGCCCTCCTCCCTGTGAGATCAGTACAGGGCATAGCTGCCCTCCTCCCTGTGAGACCAGTACAGGGCATAGCTGCCCTCCTCCCTGTGAGACCAGTACAGGGCATAGCTGCCCTCCTCCCTGTGAGACCAGTACAGGGCATAGCTGCCCTCCTCCCTGTGAGACCAGTACAGGGAAGAGCTGCCCCTCTCCCTGTGAGACCAGTACAGGGAAGAGCTGCCCTCCTCCCTGTGAGACCAGTACAGGGCATAGCTGCCCCCTTCCCTGTGAGATCAGTACAGGGAAGAGCTGCCCTCCTCTCTGTGAGACCAGTACAGGGAAGAGCTGCCCCCCTCCCTGTGAGACCAGTACAGGGCATAGCTGCCCCCTTCCCTGTGAGACCAGTACAGGGAAGAGCTGCCCTCCTCCCTGTGAGACCAGTACAGGGCATAGCTGCCCCCTTCCCTGTGAGATCAGTACAGGGAAGAGCTGCCCTCCTCTCTGTGAGACCAGTACAGGGAAGAGCTGCCCCCCTCCCTGTGAGACCAGTACAGGGCATAGCTGCCCTCCTCCCTGTGAGACCAGTACAGGGCATAGCTGCCCTCCTCCCTGTGAGACCAGTACAGGAAAGAGCTGCCCCCCTCCCTGTGAGACCAGTACAGGGCATAGCTGCCCTCCTCCCTGTGAGCCCAGTACAGGGCATAGCTGCCCTCCTCCCTGTGAGACCAGTACAGGAAAGAGCTGCCCCCCTCCCTGTGAGACCAGTACAGGGCATAGCTGCCCTCCTCCCTGTGAGACCAGTACAGGGCATAGCTGCCCCCTTCCCTGTGAGACCAGTACAGGGCATAGCTGCCCTCCTCCCTGTGAGACCAGTACAGGAAAGAGCTGCCCCCCTCCCTGTGAGACCAGTACAGGGCATAGCTGCCCTCCTCCCTGTGAGACCAGTACAGGGCATAGCTGCCACCTTCCTGTGAGTCCAGTACAGTCGAGCTGCCCCCTCCCTGTGAGACCATGACAAAGAAGCTATCCTCCATTGAGCCCGGTAGAGTCAGAGAGACTGTCCCAGTACAACCCGCCGCCCGGCCGCAAACCTCCCTATGAAATCTCTCTCCAGTCCCCCTGAGCCTGAGGTGAAGCCCCACCCACTCCCTTTTCCACACATACACATCACTTCCCCCGCCCCCACCATGAGTCTGGAGTGCTGGTGTACGGTGGCGCGCACACGGAAGGTCTCCTGTGAGGAGTAGAGCGCGCATAGGCGCGTCCCCTGGCTTGCTGTGTACGCTCCCGGGTCAGTATGCCATGGGGATCTGCTGGACGCGGTGCTGCAGCCTCCTCCGTAGGAATAGCAGCCGGTTACAGAGAGCAGGAGGAGGGTGAGTGCGGGGACAAGTGTGCGGACATAGTGACAGTGGGCGGGATCCTAGTGCCCGGGCTGCGGCATTGCTGTATCCGGGTGTATTGTGCTGTGTGCTCGGGGTGGAGGGAGGACAGGTACTGTGATGTCATGGTCACCAATCAGGACATAACTTCCTAGCTGAGCTCAGTCATGTGACCTGGGGGCTCATCTCCTAATACACATCACAGCTAGAGAACTGTGTGATTGTCAGCTCTTCAGTCCTTGTCTTATCAGGTCACCTGATGTAGGGATGTGTGACACCTGGGCGGCTGTAGGGATGTGGGCCACCTGGGCTGTAGGGATGTGTGACACCTGGGCTGTAGGGATGTGCGACACCTGGGCGGCGGTAGGGATGTGCGACACCTGGGCGGCTGTAGGGATGTGGGCCACCTGGGCGGCGGTAGGGATGTGCGACACCTGGGCGGCGGTAGGGATGTGGGCCACCTGGGCGGCGGTAGGGATGTGGGCCACCTGGGCGGCGGTAGGGATGTGGGCCACCTGGGCGGCGGTAGGGATGTGGGCCACCTGGGCGGCTGTAGGGATGTGCGACACCTGGGCGGCTGTAGGGATGTGCGACACCTGGGCGGCTGTAGGGATGTGCGACACCTGGGCGGCTGTAGGGATGTGCGACACCTGGGCGGCTGTAGGGATGTGCGACACCTGGGCGGCTGTAGGGATGTGCGACACCTGGGCGGCTGTAGGGATGTGCGACACCTGGGCGGCTGTAGGGATGTGCGACACCTGGGCGGCTGTAGGGATGTGCGACACCTGGGCGGCTGTAGGGATGTGCGACACCTGGGCGGCTGGGCGGCGGTAGGGATGTGCGACACCTGGGCGGCGGTAGGGATGTGCGACACCTGGGCGGCGGTAGGGATGTGCGACACCTGGGCGGCGGTAGGGATGTGCGACACCTGGGCGGCGGTAGGGATGTGCGACACCTGGGCGGCGGTAGGGATGTGCGACACCTGGGCGGCGGTAGGGATGTGCGACACCTGGGCGGCGGTAGGGATGTGCGACACCTGGGCGGCGGTAGGGATGTGCGACACCTGGGCGGCGGTAGGGATGTGCGACACCTGGGCGGCGGTAGGGATGTGCGACACCTGGGCGGCGGTAGGGATGTGCGGGGCGGCGGTAGGGATGTGCGACACCTGGGCGGCGGTAGGGATGTGCGACACCTGGGCGGCGGTAGGGATGTGCGACACCTGGGCGGCGGTAGGGATGTGCGACACCTGGGCGGCGGTAGGGATGTGCGACACCTGGGCGGCGGTAGGGATGTGCGACACCTGGGCGGCGGTAGGGATGTGCGACACCTGGGCGGCGGTAGGGATGTGCGACACCTGGGCGGCGGTAGGGATGTGCGACACCTGGGCGGCGGTAGGGATGTGCGACACCTGGGCGGCGGTAGGGATGTGCGACACCTGGGCGGCGGTAGGGATGTGGGCCACCTGGGCGGCGGTAGGGATGTGCGACACCTGGGCTGTAGAGGTCAGTGGGCCTCTCCTCCTGACTGGTAAAGGTATATCTCAATGGATACCATGCTTTCCTTCCATGTATAGTATATATGGTGGTGTCCATGGATGGTGGAGTTGGAACCCTGGATGGCTGTAGTCATCCATCACTTCGTAGGTTCTGATCTATATGGTTTGGTTCCAGTTGGTTTGTGATGGAATGGTCTGGTAAGTTGTAGTCATATTCTGTCTTCAAATTTATTTCAGATAGGGTACTGTCCAGAAACAGGATGCCATTGCTGGTGGTCTGGCATTGATGAGATGAGGCATGGGACTGTCCAGTGATATCATGTCTATTACACTGACTCTCCCATGGACTCATGTGGGACACATGTTATACTTGTCTCCTTCTGTGCAAGGGTTTCCACAGAGTGGCCCTGATTCTCCTCTTCTGGGGTCCCCCAGCGTCGCTTCTGGCTCCTCCTCGAATGCCCCCTCGGAGACCCACTCTCCCTGGGGGCACTCATGCAGGCGTGCTCCCGAGTCCTGCTGCTGCTTCTATTGACACAGACAACAGGACTCATCCCGGATCCCGTGTCTCTGGATTTGATTGACAGCAGCAGGAGCCATTGGCTCATCTCCGTCGATGGAACAATCGGGTTCAGGTAAGTAAAAGAAGGGCTGCTGCACTACAGAAGGTTTTTAACCAAGGTGAAAAACCTTGAGGGTTTACAACCCCTTCAAGGCTCGGGCACACCAGTGTACAAGCCACTACGTTCAGATCCGTACAGCATATCGTTTATGTATCTGAAGCACAAAATTCCATGGTGAGTTTAGCTCCAAACATTCCTAAACGTGGAGATCTTTAATTAAAGTGTTTTACTTTTACCACAAAACTGCCTATGCAGATAAAGGGCGTCTATAGATACAGTGCAGCTTTGGCTAAAGTTGGATAATGCCCTTTCTATAGGTGTAGGCCATCTACGTACATACCTTCTGACGCCTGACTGGAAAACTCCCAGGGGTGGAGCCCCCATCTCAGCTTGTTTGAACACAATTCTAAATCCACACCAGATATCCTGTCAGGAAACTGTCAGCTAATCATAAGCAGCAGAGACATTCCCCACCATAGGGCATATTCCAACATGTTTGAGTTCATCCCTGCTGTTTTGTTGCTAGGAAATTGCCAATACTCTTAGGCCGCGTACACACGTACGAGAACCTCGTCGGGCTAAACCCATCGTTCCGCCCGACGAGGTTCCCGATGAGCGGTCGGAAAAGCTTGTCGAGCCAAAGTCCTCATTGAACAATGAGGAAAAAGAGAGCGTGCTCTCTTTTTTTGGCTCGACGAGCTTCCCAACGGGACGCTCGTCGGAAGTGTACACACGACCGAGAACCTCGGCAGAATATGTCTCCCAGCGAGCTTCTCACTGGATTCTGCCGAGAAGCTCGGTCGTGTGTACGCCGCCTTAGAGCCATTACTGTCCACAGCCCATCACAGAAGCAAGTTCCTTCTCTAAACTCAAACCCCCTGTTCAGTCCCCTCCCCCTCACACTACCTCTAAACTTCAAGATGCTGTGAAGGAGGAGATGGTGAACCATGCATGTGTGTGGTTTTGGGAACTCAGTCCTGCGATGGTGGGGATGAGTGGTTACAGCCTTAGCAACAAGTGACAGTGGGTGCAGGGAGAAGATCCCTGGTTCACTGTCACAGGGAGGCTGCTGATGCTTGAACACGTAGGACGTTCTACCCTAAAAACAGGGGGAACATGTGACCTATTCCAAAAGTCAATTTATCCTTTAAGTCAAAGCTGAACAGTTTGGTTTTATTTACTGGCGACCCATACCTGCATAGATGTTTTTTTTTGTAAAGGTGAACTAACCTCTTCGGTTTTTTGTTTTTACTTCCTGGTTTTCAGTTGGCACTGGTGACTAGAGATGAGCTGGGCATGTTCAGATGCTCTTTCAAACCCACGTGACTGAGCCTGCCAGGAAGCTGTCACCTGCAATGGACCATTTATTTGTAGGGGGCATGCCCTGCCCCATAATCATATATATGCCTATGGCTGTTGGGCGGGGAGTGCCACTGCTGCAGATGATTGGCCCATTGCAAGTGACCGTTTTCTGGCTTGCTTGACCACATGGTAGAGCTGCACGATTCTGGCTAAAATAGAGTCACTATTTTTTTGCTTAGAAGATGGATCACGATTCTCGCGGCGTAACATCTTTTACATTAAAGGGGTTGTAAAGGCATTTTTTTTCATAATAAGCATCCTTTACCTGCAGACATTCCTCTTTTCACTTTTTCATTGTTCGTTTTTGCTCAGAAGTTGCTCTATTTCTTCTCTGTTCTGTTCACTTCCTGCTTGTCTGATTTTTAATGACCACCGTGAAGGGAGACTCTACTGCGGTGGTCAGTGACACGTTTGACCTCTCATGGGAACTACATCTGTGCGGCAGGACGCTCTCTACTGGGAAATGTAGTTCTTACATGAATGAGCACCGCAAACCAGGAAGTGAATGAGAGAACAGAAACTAGAACGCCGGAGGTGATATAGATGAAGGAATTTAATAGGTATTTACTCGTTTGTTAACAGGATCATTACACTATTCTGTCTGTCTACCTTGCAGACATTCATTTTAGGCAAAACATTTTTTTGCTTTACAACTCCTTTAAAACAAAAAGAATTGGGCTAACTTTACTGTTTTTTTTTATCATTATTATTCATTCAAGTGTATTTTTTCCCAAAAAATTGCATTTGAAAGACCACTGGGCAAATACAGTGCGACATAAAATATTGCAGCAATTGCCATTTTATTTATTCCCTAGGGTCTCTGCTGAAATATATATAATGTTTGGGGGTTCCAAGTAGAGCTGCACGATTAATCGTCAAGAATCGTTATCGCAATCTTTTTCCGTTGCGATTCTTGATACAGGGTTTCGCGATCTTTGACATGAAAATAATTTTCTCTCTGCACTTTGGTATGCAAAGAATTTCCTGTCTGTTCTCAGCCAAAAGTCAGTCTGGGCAATCTGCTAAGTTTTGAAAACATTCTTTATTAGTGGAAAGTTAAGTCTAAACATTGTATCTCTTCAAAGGAATAAACTTCTTCTGTATGTAAATTAGGAATTTTTAACCACTTAAACACCAAACCTTTTTCTGACAGCTCTTTTCAAATTAAAATCATTTTTTTTTTTGCTAGAAAATTACTTGGAACCCCCAAAGTTTATATAACTTTTTAGTAAAGATCCTACAGAATAAAATGGCGGTTGTTGCAATATTTGTTGCACTGTATTTGCGCAGCAGTCTTTTTTTTATAAATGCATTTTTTTTTAAAAAAATTACTTTAATGAATAATAAAAAAAAAAAACTAGCCAGTAAAGTTAGCACACACACTTATCCCTTTGATCTAAGAAGGAAACATTAGTTACAATGTTTCCTGTTAAGAACTTGGTAGACTGCCCGGATATAAGTCTCTCCACTTGTTATATGAAAGAATCGGAATCGTCAGGGGGGGTTGAATCGAGATCACAATTTTATTTTTTAACAATAAATTGTGCAGCTTTACCACACGGGTTCGGAAGAGCATCCAAACATGCCTGAGCTCATCTCTACTGGTGAGATAACTAGTGCTTTACATATACCAACTCCTCAGCCAGAAGTTACTTTTAATCGAATATACTTTCTTTGAAAACAGTGGGTACTGGTATTCACCAGTTTAGGCTCTAGCTGGATTCAGATAGGTACCTAATACAGAAGAAATGACTGGCATTTAGCCCTGGTTCACACTGGGCTGCGGGAGTGAAGCCGTGCGAGTTCAGCTGAACTCGCACGATTTCACTCCCGCTGGCAGTCCCAGTTTCGGCTGTGATTTAAGAGACATCTGTGCATGTTTCATATGTGAAATCGCATCTTAAATCGAACCAAATCGTACCCAGTGTGAACCTGGGCTCTCTGTAATTATTAACCACTTCCCGACCGCCCACCGCGGGTATACGTCGGCACTTTAGTAATGGATATCTCGGTAACGGCAGCAGATAGCCATCTCTTCTGTGGGCGGTCGGGTAAACGATAATGGCGGTCTCCGTGGCGGAATCGCCGCGAGACCGCCGTTATCGGTGGCGGACGAGCGTCCCCCCCCCCCCCTCCCGATGCGCTCCCGCGCTCTCCGCCGCTTACCAGAGCCGTCGGTAGCGGCGGAGGCGATCGGGTGCGCTCCTCTGGTCAGCGGGGATGCGAGTGAGGGAAAAAATTTCCCTCGTCCATCCCCGTAGCTCTGCTGGGCGGAAGTGACGTCAAACGTCAGTTCCAAACAGCGTCTTAAAGAGACATTTTTTTTTAAATGTCATTTGAAAAATGACATTTAATTTTTTTTTTTTTTGCATTTTAGCCTAAATATGAGATCTTAGGTCTTTTTGACCCCAGATCTCATATTTAAGAGGACCTGTCATGCTTTTTTCTATTACAAGGGATGTTTACATTCCTTGTAATAGGAATAAAAGTGATAATTTTTTTTTTATTTTAGTGTTAAAAATTGGTAAAATTAATACAAATAAATACGAAAACAAAAAATTTTTTTTTTTAAATCGCCCCGTCGAGCTCGCGCGTAGAAGCGAACGCATACGCGAGTAGCGCCCGCATATGAAAACGGTGTTCAAACCACACAAGTGAGGTATCGCCGCGATCGTTAGAGCGAGAGCAATAATTCTAGCCCTAGACCTCCTCTGTATCTCAAAAAATGCAACCTGTAGAATTTTTTAAACATCGCCTATCGAGATTTTTAAGGGTAAAAGTTTGACGCCATGCCACGAGCGGGCGCAATTTTTAAGCGTGACATGTTGGGTATCATTTTACTCGGCGTAACATTATCTTTCACAATATGTAAAAAAATTGGGCCAAATTTATTGTTGTCTTATTTTTTAATTTAAAAAAGTGAATTTTTTCCAAAAAAAGTGCGCTTGTAAGACCGCTGCGCAAATACGGTGTAACAAAAAGTATTGCAATGACCGCCATTTTATTCTCTAGAGTGTTAGAAAAAAAAATATATAATGTTTGGGGGTTTTAAGTAATTTTATAGCAAAAAGAAATGTTTTAGTCTCGTAAACACCGAATCTGAAAAACAGGCCCGGGGCTAAAGTGGTTAAAGTGGTTGTAAAGCCTCAAGGGTTTTTATCTTATTGCATTCTATGTGACATTTGGCACATTGATTATCAGCACAGCCCCCATCAGATGTGTGCCCATCACCTGCCTATCAGTGCCCATCGATTCTACATATCGGTGCTGCCTCAGCATCCGTCTGTAAAGGAGAAAACTAAAATTTATGACAGAAACTAAGAAAAACATTTTTTTTTTTTTCAAAAATGTCGGTCATTTTTTAGTTTTGTATAGCAAAAAATAAAAACCCCAAAGGTGATCAAATACCGCCGAAAGAAAGCTCTGCTTGTGGGGCAAAAATCTTAAATGTAGTTTGGGTATAGTGTTGCATGACCGTGCAATTGACAGTGCTGAAAGCTGAAAATTGTCCTGGGCAGGAAGGGGCGAAAGTGCCTGGTATCGAAGTGGTTAAAGGAAGAAAGTGTGGAAAAAGAAAACAAATGCAGCCACACTATCTAAGGACCTGTGAACTGCAATACTATAAATTGTTGTTCTTGGGTTAGATATGCCTCAATCATATGTTCAGTCTTGTAGTCTCCTTAATTCTGCAGTGATGTTTCCACATTTGCATGTTTGGGGATCTCTTCAATCTTATATAAAAAGTTTAGAAACAAGGAGCTGGATATAGACAAAACTGTAAGCAGTGTAATGGTTTTTATCCTCATGATCTTATCTTTCTCTGAATTAACATCTCTTCTTTCTGACCTTGTGCAGAGCATCATTACATTAGCATGTGACATTCATAGCTTCACAAGTTGAGAAAAAGCACTATGAGCAGAGTAGAGCTAGGCACACAATGCTACTCTGTACAATTATGAATGTTTTATAGCCGTGTTCGTGACTTGTGACTTCACAGAAAAACAGCAGAACCTTGGTAAAGAAAAATACCTTGATGAATCACCTAAATACACAGCCAGCAGCTGGATCTCTTTTGTCTTTGACTACTTTATCCTAAAGTATAACCATTCTATATTTATGATATATTTAAAAAAAGGTACTATTTTTTTTTTTTTCCTAAATAGCTTCCTTTACCTTAGTGCAGTCGTCCTTCACTTACCTCATCCTTCCATTTTGCGTTTAACCACTTGCTTACTGGGCACATAAACCCCCTTCGTGCCCAGGTGAAATTTCAGCTTCCGGCACTGCGTCGCTTTAACTGACATTTGCGCGGTCGTGTGACATGACTCCCAAACAAAATTGACATCCTTTTTTCCCCACAAATAGAGATTTATTTTGGTGGTATTTGATCACCTCTGCGTTTTTTTTTTTTTTTTTTGCGCTATAAACAAAAAAAGAGCGACAATTTAAAAAAATATATATATATTTTTTGACTTGTTGCTATAATATCCCAATTTAAAAAAAAAAAATAAGCGACTGGTTTGCGCAAAAGTTATAGCTCCTACAAAATGGGGAACAGAATTCTGATTTTTTTTTTTGTACTAGTAATGGCGGCGATCTGCGATTTTTATTGGGTTAGCGATATTGCGGCGGACATATCGGACACTTTTGACACAAATTTGGGACCATTCACATTTATACAGCGATCAGTGCTATAAAAATGCACTAATTACTGTATAAATGTGACTGGCAGGGAAGGGGTTAACACTAGGGGGTGAGTAAGGGGTTAAATGTGTATCCTGGGTGTGTTCTAACTGTGTGGGGGGAGAGGGGTGACTGGGGGAGGTAACCGATGCTGTGTCCCTATGTTCAAGGGACACAGATCGGTCTCCTCTCCTCTGACAGCATGTGGAGCTCTGTGTTTACACACAGAGCTCCACGTCCCTGCTGTCATCTGCTTGTTTTCCCACCAATCGACGGACATCGCGGCCGCCAGGTACATGCATCGGCTCTTCAGCGATGCGGCGGGACAGTGTTTACCCGCAGCGTGCCGCCCAGTGGTGCGCGCGGGTAATGCACTATGAATGACGTCCAAAGACGTCAACTTGGCACCTCAGGTCCGTGCTGTTGACGTATTTTGTCAATAGCGCGGGTCTGAAGTGGTTAAATGTCCTTATTTCTTCTGAGAAATCCTCACTTCCTGTTCTTCTGTCTGTAACTACACACAGTAATTGCGTGCTTGGATAACGGTCTGGTATGGATTTTGGGGGGACCCCCATGCCGAAAACCCCCTCTTAAAATTCCAAAGATCCTGATATGCTCATGGAAGGGGAACCCATGCCATGTTTTATTTTTTATATATATATATATATAATGTGTGTGTGTGTGTGTGTGTGTGGAGTTCCCCTAATTATTTGGGAAATCAAAGTCAGATCCCTGGTCATGGAAGTCAGACTTCAAGTTGCAGGGCAAAGTCTGATCCACAGTCCTATTACTGTTTTGTCAAAATCATGTTTGTGAAATCGCACAACTTTGGAATTGCACAAGTGTGAAAGGGACCTTGGTAACACTTGAAGGCCGGGTTCACACAGGAAGGGAGTGCTTTACTTCTCCGGCAGCTGTCCGTTTCTGACTGTAGTAGGGGACAGTGTGGTACACAATTCAGCTCCCTTTTCTATACAAACTTTATTTGCAGTTTACAAAAACACACGTCATTCATGTCGCTGTACAGCAGTGTCATGCAGTTCTGTACTGTGGGCTGCAAAAAAAAAAAACAGCATGTCTGCATTTAATCACAGCTCTGTACTGTATTGCAGTGTGACTGGGACACCCAGGAAACAATTGTTTTCTGAGTGTCCTTGTGGTGACAGGAGTTTTACAATGCAGCAAAATGCCTATTCCTGCACATAGTGTAAATTGACCCTTAGGAATTGCTGGCACGCATACTCCAGTGCAAGGGCGCGGTTTGCCTGCACAGGGATGCACTAGTGTTACACTTATGTGAACAAGGCCTTATTAATATTTATACAAGTTTTATACAGCACCAACAGTTTGCGCAGCGCTTTGCAACATGGGGGCAGGCAGTACAGTTACAATACAATTCAATACAGGAGGCATCGGAGGCCCTGTTGGCGCTTACATTCTAGTTAGGAGTGATCGAACACCTTCCAAAACAAACGTTCTCAACCAGTCATGTTAGACAGTTGAGGCTGACATACTAAAGACATCTTTTGTGCCATGGGGAAAAGAACTGCGATTAGACGTGATTTTCTAACCTGTCCAACTACACATTAAACACAACGCACACCCGTATAACAGTTTGATTATGCTACGCAGTTACTTCTTTCCCCTGTAATTGGATTTCTTTGTTTTCCATTAAAGTCCTATAAGGATTTGACTTCCTGGTGACATGCCGGCATCGCCAGCTTTGCAGACGAAAAGAGACAGTTGCTGAGCAGATGCAGTCAGAGGTTAACAGTGATTTGCCTCAGTCTGCCTCCTCCCATTCAGAAACCTGTTTTCTGTCTGTAAAAGAGTCACCTGCAGAAATTGTTCAGTTTTTCATTTTTTTTATTATTATTGCTTCGGTGATCTTTCTGAAAAGAGCCTTCTTCACCAGTGACCACTGTCAGAACTGACATTGAAGTTTAAAAAAAATCAGTTTAGCATACTAAACTGACAATAAGCAGTATAAAGTGATTGACCAGACCTCTAGGCAGGAAAAACAACCCTTGTCGTGGGCCCCATACTACAAGGCATTCATTAAAATCGCGGCCGCCAAATCGCGCGACTTTGAAGTCGTACCAAGTGTGAGTCCCCTTTCAAGGGACCTTTATACGACTTGTCCCACGATTTTGGACTGCAAAATCGTATGACAAGTCATTCTCCATTATTTTCAATAAACACCATTCATACTGGCACGACTTTAAGTAGTGCCGACGCCGACGTCAAAGTAGTTCTTGCACTTCTTTGGTCCGATATTGATGCCACTTACAGGCATTCATTAAAATCGCGGCCGCCAAATCGCGCGACTTTGAAGTCGTACAAGTGTGAAAGGGACCTAAATGTCCCCTGCAAACTTATACCTATAGGTAACCCTCTAAGGTGCATTTTTTATAGCACTGATCACTGTATAAATGTCACTGGTCCCAAAATAGTGTCAAGTGTTCGATACGTCTGCCGCAATGTCGCAGTTACGATTAAAAATCAAAGATCACCGCCATTACTAATGAAAAAAACTAATAGAAATGCCATAAATCGATCCCCTATTTCGTAAACGCGATAACTTTTGCGCAAGCAAATCAATATACGTTTATTGCGATATTTTTTACCAAAAATTTGTAGACGAATATTAGTCTGCCTAAACTAAGGAACACATTTTTATATATATATTTTTTTGAGGGGGGGATATTTATTATAGCAAAAAGTTAAAAATATTGCCTTTTTTTTTTTTTCAAAATTGTCGCCCTTCTTCTTTTTTTTTTTTTTTTTTTTTATAGCGGAAAAAAATAAAAACCACAGAGGTGATCAAATACCACCAAAAGAAAGCTCTATTTATAGGGAAGAAAGGACTTCAGTTTTGTTTTGGGTGCAATGTCACACGACCGTGCAATTGTCAACTAAAGCAACGCAGTGCCTTCTTCCAAAAAGTGCTTTGGTCAGGAGGGGGATAAATCCTTCCAGGGCTGAAGTAGTTAAACATCTTGTTACATCTATATAGAAAAACAACTATATACCATTACATCCAGCATACTGCTGACATCTGCATCTACATCTGTTATCATCCGGCTCCGAGTTCTGACTCCGGGTAAAGCGGGTCACGCCTTCCGAAAATATCCGAGCTGGGACTCGGCGCTATACGGCGACTGCGCCTGCCATGTAGAGCTGACTGCGCAGGTGCCGTAAATAGCTTGGATATTTTCGGAAGGCGTGACATGCTTTACCCGCACGTCAATCATCTATGCCTCGTCTTAGGAATGCCTACTCCCCGGAGGAGCGAGAACCCGGAAGCCGGGTGAAAACAACGATAAGACGGTAAGTACAGCGAAAAAATAAAAAAAACATCATACTGTTGATGTCAGCAGGATGCTGGATGTAACGATATATAGATGTTTTAGGGTGAACCCCCGCTTTAATATTCTTCTATAATGACTCAGCAGAACATAAATAATGTAATGTTTTCTTACGCTGCCACAAGGTGAAAGAAAAAAGCTAGCTACCACTTTTGAGATCAAGCTGCAAGTTCGCCACCTGGTACCCTATGTCCGCTAAGTGCTGCAGGGTAGCACTGGTGATCCACATCCCACACATTGGAAAACATTGCTTATGAGATTGTATGTCTTTGGGGAAGGGAGTGAATTTCACCAATACGCCTTGCTGTAAGTTATATTACTCTGGTGTGTTTTTTCACTATGTGATGAGATGCCTGATAAGGGAATTAGGATGATGCGCATTTTAAAGTGTCTGACTGCTTTTTACCCAGTAACCATATTCTAAATTGATGGAAAGTACTTTCCTCACGTCTGAAAAGATGCCAAGGGCATTTACTGGAATCGTGGTTGAACAAAAACATTCTCTGCATCTTAAAATTCTATTGTTGCTTAGTATTGTTTTATTTTTTTCCCTATACACACTTTGTTTAGCTATGAGATTAGAATGCCCTTATGACACGGATAAATGCTATAAATTTATAGCTCCAATGTTTTCTAGGCTTGGGGTGCGCGCTATACGACCGGCGCGCGGTATACCCCGTTTAATACGGTAAATTACAGTTGTGCGCAAAAGTTTGCATACCCTGGCAGAAATTGTGAACTTTTTGGCATTAATATTGAAAATATGAATGATCATGCCAAAAAACAGTCTTTTATTTAAGGATAGCAATCACGTGAAGTTTTTTGGATCCTTTTAAAATCATAACAGAAATCGGCCAAATGGCCCTGATAAAAAAATTTTTTTTAAAAAAATTGACATACCCTGGAATGTTTAGCCTTGTTACAGACACAGAAGGTGGCACACACAGGTTAAAATGGCAATTCAAGGTTAATTTCCCACATTTGTGGCTTTTTAAATCACAATTGGTGTCTATGTGTAAATGGTCAATGAGCTCTCAAATAGATGCACTAAGCAGGCTAGACACTGAGCCACGAGGAGGTAGAAAAGAACAGTCAAAATACCTGGGTAACAAGGTAATGAAACGTTACGAAGATGGAAAAGGATATGAAAAAAAAAAGCCTTTAATATGCCAGTCAGTAGTACTCAGTACTGTTTTAATTTGGGGCTATTTTGATACCAAGCCAACGTCGGGTAGACCAAGAAAGATTGCAGCCACAACTGGCAGAAGAATTACTCAGGATACAGAGAAAACCCCACAGGTAACCCCAGGAGAAATACAGGTTGCTCTCCAAAAAGACAGTGTGGTAAAGTGATAATGGCTTCATGTGATTGCTATCCTTAAATAAAAGACCTCCTGCCAAGGTATGCAAACTTTTGCGCACAACTGTCTGTGTGTGTTATATATAGTGTGTGTGTGTGTGTGTGTGTGTGTTTTTGTTTGTTTGTTTCTCGGATTCTGATGCAATCATATTTATCAGTCCCTGTATAGCAGAGCTGGATTGTGAGAGGAAGAAGCAGCAGCACAGGAAGCCAATTGGTTCATGTGCTGACAATGAGCATCTTACTAAGAAGAGAAATGTTCTGGTGACAACTCAAATTTGGGAATTTTTTTCTTTGTGAGATTTCTTCTTTCTGTTGCAACTCCAAAACAAGAGATCAAGGCTGCTGTTGGAAATCATGGGGACCCCCGACAGCCTACCTGATGGGGGGGGGGGGGGGGCAAGCCCTGCTCCTTACCCAGCATATCTACCTAAAAGAATGCAGTTTTTTCTTCAAGGAGGACAAAGGGGTGCACTTGGGCTCAATTAGGGGAGATTGGGGGACCTGATGCTTAGTAGGGAGAGATGGGAGGGGGGTTACGAAGATGGAAAAGGATAAATGAAAAAAAAAAGCCTTTTTAGCCTTTACATTTTTTTTTTTTTTTTTTTTTTTTTTTGCTGATGCCCAGTCAGTAGTACTCAGTACTGTTTTAATTTGGGGCTATTTTGATACCAACCAACGTCGGGTAGTACCAAGAAAGATTGCAGCCACAACGCCGGCAGAAGAGGTGGGGGGGGGGGGGTTGCCATTACTCAGGATCGTCTGACAGATAAACCCCACAGGTAACCCCAGGAGAAAAAAAAAAAAAAAATACTCTAAAAAAAAAAAAGGTTGCTCTCCAAAAAGACAGTGTGGTAAAGTGATAATGGCTTCATGTGATTGCTATCCTTAAATAAAAGCCTCCTGCCAAGGATGCAAACTTTTGCGACAACTGTCTGTGTGTGTTATATATAGTGTGTGTGTGTGTGTGTGTGTGTGTGTTTTTGTTTGTTTGTTTTTATTCGGATTCTGATGCAATCATATTTATCAGTCCCTGTATAGCAGAGCAAAAAATGGATTGTTTTTAACTTAGAGGACAGAAGCAGCAGCACAGGAAGTGTGATCCAATTGGTTCATGTGTTGACAATTGAGCATCTTACTAAGAAGAGAAATGTTCTGGTGACAACTCAAATTTGGGAATTTTTTTCTTTGTGAGATTTCTTATTTTGCTTTCTGTAAACCGTGCAACACTCCAAAACAAGAGAAATTTTTTTAGGTTACAAGTATTAGTTATCTTTTAACATTTTTTTAAGGCGTGCAGAGTTACAGAGGAGGTGCTGAATTGGAAATCATGGGGACCCCCGACAGCCTACCTGATGGGGGGGGGCTGCTGTATACCACCCCCAGGGGGGCCCCCACCATCCCAGGCCTGTGCAAGCCCTGCTCCTTACCCAGCATATCTACCTAAAAGAATGCAGTTTGCCACCCCATTTCTTCAAGGAGGACAAAGGGGTGCAAACTTGGGCTCAATTAGGGGAGTTTGGAGGGCCCTGTGACTGTGGCATGGTGCTACCCTAGACGGGGGGGGGGGGGTGCTTAGTAGGGACTGAGAGGGAGGATGGGAGGGGGGGGTCCCGGTTCTCAAACCTCAGATTCTAGCAAGAGTGGACCGTTGAGTGAAACCAGAGGCGGTGACAGTGTAGCAATAAAGCATAACTAAGCCTGAGAGTTTTTTTTTTTTTTTAAGTTGAACTCGTGGGACAAAACGTTGAATTCTATTTGTCAGTAGCCACAAATGCTACTTTGTGTGCACTAGATGTTATTGAATACCCAAGTATATCACCTTATAAAAATGGTAGTGACATCAATAGTGTTCTGCACATAGCTTGTGGGAGGGGGGGGGGGGGAGTAGGACGAATTTGCAGCTTTAAGCACTGTAGGTTGTCTATAGAAAACTATGTGGAGGCTTACAGCACAGATCTAGAAGAAATACACAAAAGTCATCATGAATCAAGTCACAATATAAAGCCTCTAGTATTAAGGCCTGCTTCAAACTAGTGTTATTTCAGATGTGACTTGGATATGATGGGGAAGGTTCAGAGGCGGACTGACCATTGAGTCACTCGGGCACTGCCCGAGGGCCCCATGCCACCAGGGGGCCCCATCAGGGATGCCAGGCTCAGTAAAACCAGGGACAGTATGTAAAAATCTTTTTTTTTTTTTTTTTTTTTTTACATCTGTCCCTGATATGTCCAAAAACCACGTGCTTTTGATGTGAAAATCCAGAGATTTTAGCTGTCCCTCTTCTGCACTGACAGATTGGGAATGGCACCTGTATAAACAGGGTCAGTGGATTTGTAACTTGTTGCGTGTTACACCCTGAATATGGGTGTAACATCTTACAAAAGGTGAACTTCTCCTTTTTTTCCTTAATTTTTTTTTTTACAATATGTGATCTATACATTGTCATTTATTTATCTTCATTTTTACACATGTAGTACCTGCAAAAAACAACCGCACCTGAACCTTGGCTCTGGGGAGGGACGGGGAAGTCTGGAAGCTGCTTTTTGGACCATGGACATGTGTTGGGAACCCATTGAAAATTGTCACACTCAATGCAATGCACATTCAACACACATAATCAAAAGATTAGCTATCAATCTGGTATGCTATCCTCTATCACAAAGCCTCTGTCAGTACATTTTATTCACTTTGTACCTACAGCGGTTACCCCATTTTCCGTTTTTTGCCCCACTTTTCTGGTCTGTCGTTTTTTGCCCCACTTCTCTGGTCTGTCGTTCTTTTGCCCCACTTCTCTGGTCTGTCGTTTTTTGCCCCACTTCTCTGGTCTGTCGTTTTTTGCCCCACTTCTCTGGTCTGTCGTTTTTTGCCCCACTTCTCTGGTCTGTCGTTTTTTGCCACACTTCTCGGCTCTGTCGTTTTTTGCCACACTTCTCGGCTCTGTCGTTTTTTGCTCCACTTCTCGGCTCTGTCGTTTTTTGCTCCACTTCTCGGCTCTGTCGTTTTTTGCTCCACTTCTCGGCTCTGTCGTTTTTTGCTCCACTTCTCGGCTCTGTCGTTTTTTTGCTCCACTTCTCGGCTCTGTCGTTTTTTGCTCCACTTCTCTGGCTCTGTCGTTTTTTTGCTCACTTCTCTGGCTCTGTCGTTTTTTTGCTCCACTTCTCGGCTCTGTCGTTTTTTTGCTCCACTTCTCGGCTCTGTCGTTTTTTTGCTCCCACTTCTCGGCTCTGTCGTTTTTTTGCTCCACTTCTCGGCTCTGTCGTTTTTTTGCTCCACTTCTCGGCTCTGTCGTTTTTTTGTCTCCACTTCTCGGCTCTGTCGTTTTTTTGTCCCACTTCTCGGCTCTGTCGTTTTTTTTTTGCCCCAGTTGTCTGCTGTGCATTTTGATTTGAGTAGTAAAACTGTCATTGGTTACATATTTTACTGAGCTAGTAAAATATCTATCTGCAGCTCAGACCAAAACACATAAATGATTCATGAAAAGCTTTTACTAATTAATGTGGCTCCTTCTGAATGTTCCCTAACCCCGTACTGGTTCATTAGTTAATTTTTCAGTAGGCGTTGTGTTTGTTCAGGTTGAGGTTTAATGTAGAGCACATTGACCTATTTGCCTGCTTCTTCAGTCAGGAATTCACAGCAGTTTTGTGACGTTTATTAAAATCTTTGCTTTTATGTTTTTTTCCTTCTCAATAATTCAAGTCTCTGTCATGAATTTTGCATTGCAGCTTTTGTGTTGAGACTAGGTTGTAAAAGACTACAAATGGGTTTTCTCTCCTATTGTTTTGCAGGAAAATGTTATATTGCAATGATTTTGCAAACATTAACAGATTACTACTTTCTATTCCTGAGAAACTATAGCCATTGTTATAGGTATATGCTATGTTTTTAAAATCTGTTCCAGCTGTAGGAAAATGAGTGGATCAATCCAGAAGTGATCAATCCAGAATAGTGAGTACTATTCAATCAGGGTCTACACCTCTGGTAGAGTACTACTCCTCGGGTATACTCAAATAATGTATGGGCCAGTCATTAAAACATAAGGTCATTTTAATTCATATATCACGTTGGCCCTAAATTTAATTCATTAAAATATAAATCAATTTTTATATTGTGTGTTCCCTCCCTGCTTAGTACTATATTATTTAGTGATAGATTTTATACAGTTATGGGTGGTATTTTCTCTGCATATTCCATGTTTTCTTTATATTTTGCATATAAAGAAACAGACAATTACTTTAAAGAGGAGTTCCACCCAAATTTGGAACTTCCTCTTATCCCACTCCTTAAAAAATACATGCCACATTTGGCATGTAATTTTTTTAAATCTTTGCAGTAGGAGTGGGACTTCCTTTTTAAAAAAAAAACCAGACAATTACTTTAACTAATTACACCAGCCCCTCCCTGTAGGCGATCACATGGGACACTGACAGGTCCCATGCGATCGCCTCTCCAATCAGAGGCGAGCCGCGCGCGCATGTGCGGTCCGTGAAGCCGAAGGCTGTCACGGCTGGGTGCCCACAGTCAGGATGGAGACGCCGGCCGGGGAGGGGGGGAGAGGAGCGGAGCCCCGGTCGGCGCGTCGCTGGAACGCAGGAGCAGGTAAGTGAGTGTTTATTAAAAGCCAGCAGCTACACTTTTTGTAGGTTCATCATCTGAGGCATTTAATAAAGCTATCCGGCATATAACAGAACATGTCCCACAACCGCATCCCCTAGCCAGCCCCCTTTGGGAGCCTGCTGTCCAGGAGAACGCAAGGGGACAATGTCCCCACACCAGGGTGTCACCAAGAACGAGATAGCAGTGCTTTCATAAGTCGGAAGCAACCAGGAGTACATCAAGGGACTGAGCCTCTAACAACATAAAAACCTCTGCAGTTTTAATTTTTTGCGCTATAAACAAAAATAGAATGACAATTTTGAAAAAAAGCTTTTTTTTTTTTTTACTTTTTGCTATAATAAATTTCCCCCCCAAAAAAAAAATCTAGAAAAAATAAATAAAAATTTTCTCCTCAGTTTAAGCCGATACGTATTCTTCTACATGTTTTTGGTAAAAAAAATCGCAATAAGTGTTTGGTTTGCGCAAAAGTTATAGTGTCTACAAAATAGGGGATAGTTTTATGGCATTTTCATTTATTTATATATATATATATATATATATATATATATATATATATGTGTGTGTGTGTGTGTGTGTGTGTGTGTGTGTGTGTGTGTGTGTGTGTGTGTGTGTGTGTGTGTAATGGTGATCATCTGATTGTTGTTCCCAAAGACAGGGGACACAATCAGGGACCGTGTCACCTAGGCAGAATGGGGTTAGGTGTAAACACAACATCTCATCTCCTCGTTCTTTAGCTCTGTAACCCAATCGCGGGACACCGGCAGCGCTCGGGTCCCACAGGTGCGGTCACGGAGCTCACGGCAGGGTCATGAGCGCGCCGGCGCACGGCCGCACAACTCGCAAATTAAAGGGGACGTACCTGTACATCCATTTGCGCAGCCATGCTATTCTGTTGACGTACATCCTCGTGCACCGGTCGGGAACCGGTTAAAGCACATTTGGCACCACTTGCAGCCTCAAGTCTTTTTGAGTAAGATCCTACAAGCTTGGCACACCAAATTGTTTGTCTGTTTCTCCCATTGTTCTTTGCCAGACCTCTCAAGTTCCATCAGGTTAGATGGGGAGCGTCGGTGCAAATTCATTTTTAGATCTCTCCGGAGATGTTCAATCAGGTTCAAGTCTGGGATCTGGCTGGGCCACTGAAGGACATTCACAGAGTTGTCCTGTAGCCACTCCTTTGTTATCTTGGCTGGCTGCTTAGGGGTGTTGAACCCTCTCCTTCAGTCTGAGGTCCAGAGCATGCGCGATTGCCCTCATGGGAAGGCAGCTTCACAGGGCAAAAGGAGTCGGAAGCGCTGGCAGGGGACCCGAGAAAAGGAGGATTGGGGCTGCTCTGTGCAAAACCATGTTTAACGTGTGTGTGTTGTTTTTTTTTTCTTGGTTTGTAAAAAAAAAATTCAAATCACTTTTAAGGTTTTCATTTAAATGTTTGTGTTTTTTCTTGCAGATCAAAATACTTCAGAAACAGTTCAAGAGGAGAGCATTTTACTATTGAGGTCAGTGTCTGCGCAAAAAAAGACTGTATGTATGTATAGAGATGTGTGTGTGTGTGTGTGTGTATTCAATATGTAATATGCATAGATAGGAACTTTCTGGAAATGGCCCAGCAGTACCGGAAGTTAACTCTGGTTGCTGGGTCATTACCAGGTTACTTACATTTTCAGAATTCCTGTTCTGGAGATCTAAAAGCACAGCATGTGTGACTTAAGTCACACATGCTGCACCCTGGGTTTACCGGCTGTCAGTGGAGAATTAGGAGGCAAAGTTGAAGAGTTTTAAAATAATCGTGTCTAGAGCAGCCATTCTTAACTAGGGTTCCCTCCACATGTTGCTAGGAGTTCCATGAGCTGTGACTGGTTGATCTCCCATCTGATGGTATTTAACCACTTTAGGACCTGCTCACGCAGATATACGTCCTTTTTTTAAAGATAGATGTCTCGCTAACGGCAGCAGCTGCTGCCACAACTGAGATATCCATCTTTTAGCGTTGGCGGTCCTGTAAACGATAACCGTGGTCTCCGCAGCAGATTTGCTGCAAGATCACCGTTATAGGCGGCGGGAGAGAGGGCCCCCTAGCCACCGCTCTCCCGCACCCTCCGCCGCTTACCGGAGCTATCAGGAGCGGCAGAGGTGATCGAGTGCTGTCTCCTGCTCTGTGGGGATGCGAGATGGGCCCCCACCCGTCCCCATAGCAGGGCGGAAGTGACATCAAAACATCACTTCTGCCCATGCTTCTTAACCACTTAAGGACCACCACATGTACATTTACGTCGGCAGAATGGCACGGACAGGCACATCAACGTACCTGTCTGCCTTGACATGGGTCGGGGGTCGGCCCCCCCCCCCCCCCCGGTACATCCGACGGTCCCGGTGGCTGTAGGAGCGATCCGTGCTGAGGGGGCAGGCGGTGCGTTTTTTTCCGCCCCCTCCGGATCGTTCCCAGCCAATGCGTGTGCTCCCTGCTCTCTGCGTTTTTTTTCCAACCGCCGCTGAGGAGAGACAGGCATGGACTGGCCATAGGGACTATTTCACTCATGGGCCGGTTTTAGTACAGCCTGTCAAAGTAATGCTGCGCACTCGCCCTTCACTTCATGCAGTGATGTAGAAGAATGAGGAAAATACAGAGGAGAATAAGTGAAATAATAAAAGAGGTGAGTGAGGACTCCTTATGTTATGCTACTTATGCGTATAGTTTAT
Source organism: Rana kukunoris (assembly GCA_029574335.1). Taxonomy (NCBI): domain Eukaryota; kingdom Metazoa; phylum Chordata; class Amphibia; order Anura; family Ranidae; genus Rana; species Rana kukunoris. The sequence continues at coordinate 519,450,117 of CM056049.1, forward strand.
ATACTGTTTTTGTTCTTGTTTGCAAACATAAAGTGGGCCGGTCTGGATAAAGTCCAGAGCCAAATTTTGGTCTCAGTCCATCCCTGAGGAGAGATCACATCACATAGTAAGTCTGCACAACACTACACTGACACCAGTACATGCAGGCACATTAACCCCTTGCGATCACCCCCCCCCCCCACCCCCTGTCACAGTGTCACTGAATGCAGTGATCATATGTACTGATCACTGCAGTTAGTGTCAGTGTGACAGGCAGTGTAACAGTCAGTTAGTGTTAGGTCTAGGGTAGCCCCCGTAACCCCCCCAAATAAAGTTTTAACCCCTTAATCACCGCCCTAGTTAACCCTTTCATTCCCTATTGCCAGTGTCACCAAGCAATCATTTTTCTGATCGCTGTATTAGTGTCGCTGTTCCCGCTAGGTAGCTATTTTTTTTTTTTTTTATTGTGATTTTATTTTTTTACTAAAGACATGTGGCTAAATACATTTTGGCCTAAATGTTTGACTAAAATGTAGTTTATTTGATTTTTCTTATAACAAAAAGTAAAAAATATTGATTTTATTTAAAAAATGTCGCTCTATTTTTATATATAGCGCAAAAAATAAAAATCGCAGAGGCGATCAAATACCACCAAAAGAAAGCTCTATTTGTGGGAAGAAAAGGACGTGAATTTTGTTTGGGAGCCACGTCGCACGACTGCGCAATTGTCAGTTAAAGCGACGCAGTGCCGAATCGCAAAAAGGGGCTGGTCCTTTACCTGCATTTTGGTCCGGGTCTTAAGTGGTTAAAGAAATTACAACTTTTTTTTTTTTGACCCCAGATCTCATATTTTTCTCTTTGACCCCAGATCTCATATTTAAGAGGACCTGTTTACATTCCTTGTAATAGGAATAAAAGTGATCCATTTATTTTTTCTTTATAATAATCAAATAAATAAAAATAAGAAAACAAAAAAAATATATATATTTTTTTTAAAAGCGCCCCGTCCCGACGAGCTCGCACACAGAAGCGAACGCATACGTGATTAGCACCCGCATATGAAAACGATGTTCAAACCACACAAGTGAGGTATCGCCACGAATAAATCTAGCCCTAGATCTCTGCTGTAGCTCAAAAGATGCAACCTGTAGATTTTTTTTAAATGTCGCCTATCAAGATTTTTAAGGGTAAAAGTTTGATGCCATTCCACGAGCGGGCGCAATTTTTAAGCATGACATGTTGGGTATCATTTTACTCGGGCGTAATATTATCTTTCACAATATATAAAAAAATTGGGCTAACTTAACTTTTATTTTTTATTCAAAAAACGTTTTTTTTTTCCAAAAAAAAGTGCGCTTGTAAGACTGCTGCGCAAATACGGTGTGACAAAAAGTATTACAATGAGCGCCATTTTATTCTCTAAGGTGTTAGAAAAAAGTATATAATGTTTATGGGGTTTAAGAAATTTTCTAGCAAAAAAAGCTATTTTAGTCTTGTAAACGCCAAATCTGAAAAACACTCAAGGTCCTTAAGTAGTTAAAGCATCCCTCTGGGGTAAAAAGGTTAAGAGTGGCTGGCCTATAGTATTTGAATATCCAGGGCACTTTATTTTAAATTTTTTATAATGTTGTCATATAAAGCAGGGAGTGTTGAAAAATTAAGTTTTTGGGTTTTTTGCTTATTTTTATTTATTTTTTCAAAATCATACTTGCCTAAGTGGATACAGCATTGGCCCCCTGCCGTCTCTAGACTGAGAACCAAGTGACCAGTTCAAAGATTGCTCGGTTCTCAGTTCCATGAGCAGAGAGCCATTGACTGTCAGTCACCGGCTCTCTGCTCTTTCCCCCGCCCCTACTATGGCGATGGGCTATGGAGAGGTTGGGAGCAGCTGACTTAGGCTCTTAGCGGCTCGTTGAAGAGGCTGAGTTAGGTGCCGATCCAGGGTTGTGGGCAGATCTTGACAGATCCAAGCTTGCGCGCAGAAGCGAACACATACGTGAGTAGCGCCCATATATGTTGCTAGGATGGCAGTGCATGCTGTAGTTCCATAGATAACACTAGGGTGGCAGTGTATGCTGGGACTTGTAATGCCATATATGTTGCTAGGATGGCAGTGCTTGCTGGGATCTGTAGTGCCATATATGTTGCTAGGATGGCAGTGCTTAAGCCTTGTTTAAGCCTTGGGGGGGCTTCCTCTCGGCGAACTCCCGGCATGTGTCCCACAGCATGCAGTGTGTATCAGGCAGCTCAGCGCTCTGGTAGACTGTGTGCAGGCAGCGGGAAGCTTTGGGGACATAAAACACAGAGGTCAGCCGGGGTACGGCGGTCAGCACAAGGTCACCATATTCACTCTGTGCTCACCTGAATGAAGCGGCCACCAAGCGCGGCACACAGCCGTCAACCCACGGTACATGTCTGCTACACTCTAACCATACACATCGGGAGGACGGCCACTTCGGATGATGTTGGCTTCCTGCTGCCTGCACACGGTCTACCAGAGCGCCGAGTTGCCTGATGCACACTGCAGGACGCGTGCCGGGAGTTCGCCGAGAGGAAGCTGCAACCTATTACCGCTCAGCTGGACAGAGAACACTGCTTCCCGCGTAAAGCAGGTAACGGTTGTAAACACATTGCACGTGTTTTTAAAGGCGGCCGCCTACCTCAGACATCTGTGTATCTCCTCCCCAATGTTTTTTCTCAATCAGTTTTCCTCTGGTTTTCCTCCCATCGTGTCAGCCGCTGCTGTGCCGCTCTCTTCCTGCTCCATCCCCGCTGCCACTGCTAATCACGTTCCTGGCCAAGACCCTGCAAGCCGCCCTTTAGCAGAAGCACCTGTCACTGATCAAAGCCCAGGCGCCAGGGTGAAATTTCTAGTCGCAATGGTGACCTGGCGCCTGGGATTTGTCGAGCCCTGCATTACATGGATGGTCAGTGAAAGTTTGCCCCTTTGCATTGGTGGTCAGTGTAGGTGGGAGACTAGGTAACCTTCACAACCTCATGAAACCCTAGTTGGTAAAGGCTGCTCTTGGGCTTTGTTTGCTTTTTGGTTGTATGTTCTATGTATTTGACCATTATTTTTCCTCCTTTCACGTTGTTTTTCCCATTGGTAAAATGCATGGAATAAGGCTAGAAAAAATACTGTCCCTGTTTCATCTTCCATGTAAGTACTGTTTGTAGATGACGGGAACCTGAAACGCACAAGAGTTATGAAGCATCCTATGGCCTTAAGATATTCACTCAGAGTGGATAATAGCCTGATACAATATTATAATATAATTTGAATACACTATATGCATGTTTGTCAATTATAATTAAACATTTATATTTTTCTTTTTTACTTTAAACAGTTTGAAAATCTTGTAGAAAGTGATGAGGTAAGTAGATCCCTAAAGGATGTAGAGTAAAGACCAGAGTGTGTAGTTTTCATATCTTCCTCTGTGTAAAGCAGCTTTTATGCATTTTGTATCACTAGTCCGTTATTCTTGTCAATTAAACCATTTTAAGAATATAAAAATATTGTTAAAGCTGAACTCCTGCTCTTGTTAGACTTTACATTACATTACAGTTTTTTCTGAGCCAGTTTTGGCCCAAACAAACTATTATGTCCCTCACGTGTGAGGCCGCTGGATGTGCGGTATAAACTGTATGCAGCAGAGGCAACCTATAGCATACCGCACTGTGTTCCGGGTTGGAGCCAAAACTTCCTGTCTCATACAGTGCCTTGAAAAAGTATTCATACCCCATGACATTTTCCACATTTTGTCATGTTACAACCAAAAATGTAAATGTATTTTATTGGGATTTTATGTGATAGCCAGTAAACGGCACCATTAAGGCCAAGGAACACACCAGACAGGTCAGGGATAAAGTTGTGGCGAAGTTTAAAGCAGGGTTAGGTTATAAAAAAAAATATCCAAAGCGTTGAACATCTCACAGGGCACTGTTGAATACATCATCCAAAAATGGAGAGTATGACAACAGAAACCTACCAAGACTGATATTTTCTGATTTGACATTGTTATAAAAAGTACAAATCTTAATTTATTATTTGGTTTTACAGGGTGAAAGTCCAGGAAGTAGTCTGAGGTAAGATATCGTTTACAGTTTTATTGAACCCAAATGTCCTAAAGATTTATAGTGGCAATACATTGTCAATTCTGGTTCAATCTAGTACTCTGACCGCCATCATCCCATGTTTTCCTAGAAATCGGCCAGGATACAGCTGTTATAATCAGTCGCACACAAGGACTCCTTGATATCTTTGTTTTTAAACACACGTTTCCATTGAAATCAATAGAAGCACATGAAAAGGCAAAATCAATGTGGGTCTTGGTATTTGCATTAATTGATGCGCTTTACGTGAGCTATTTTTTGGCCAAAATCACCTGAAAAACGCTTCAGTGTGAAAGGGGTCTAAGGGCTCTTTCACACAGATGGACTGATTGGGTCCACCTGTCAGTTTTTCAGGACCCTCCTGTCTCCTCTTTGGAGCAAAGGGACTGTCGACATCAGATCCAATCCTATCCGCTAAAAACAAGATGTTCCCAATTTGGCTGTTGTTGTTGTGTTTTTTTTTTTTTTTTTACCTAAACTTAAGGCCCATACACACGCTCTGACTTTTTGACAACAATGGTTCGTCGGATGTGTTTGATCGGACAATTCGATCGTGTGTATGCTCCATCAGACAATTGTTTTCGCTTTTTCATCAGACAAATGTTCGGTGTGAATGCTCTCAAACTTTTCGGCAACAAATGTCCGATGGAGGCTAATCCGATCGTGTGTACACAAGTCCATCGGACTAAAGTACAAGCACGCATGCTTAGAACCAATGCTAAAGATCAGACAACAATAGCAGAAGTTGCCCAAAGGGTGGCGGTAAAGAGCTGAAAAACCATGTGTTTTGGTGAAAGTTGGCTAAAAATGTCCTGCCATGCGTATGCAGAACAAGTTCAGGGCCAACGCCCATTCAGGCCAAAATCCACTGAAAAGTCTGATGGAATTCCGATCGTGTGTCTATCTGTATTTTGAATTGGTATGCAGTTTTCATGAAATGCAACCCTTTTTTAAAAAAAAAAAAATATATATTTAAAATATAATATATTTTGCAGTTTACAACCCTTTAAAGAGAGAGTTTGTCTCCAAAATTAGTTTTAATCACCTCGGTTTTATTTTTACAGGATTACGGTAAAATTTTTTTTTTTTTTTTTTTTTTTTTAAAGGTCTAATTTAGACAAACCAATTTAAAAAAACAGTTGTCATTTTGGAGACCCAAACTCTCTCTTTAAAGCGGTTGTAAACTGCAAAAAAAAATTTTTTTTTTTCTTTTAGACCTGCAAGGGAAAAGCCATCATGAGCTAATATGCACCGCATATTAGCTCATTATGAAATACTTATCTCGGAACGGGGTGGAGGGAACTTACCTGGTGCACGCCGAGCGAGATCTCATCTTGACTCGGCGTATCTTCCGGGTATCGCCGCTCCATCGCTGTGATTGGCTGGAGCGGCGATGACGTCACTCCCGCGCGTGGGAGATTTAAATCCGGCCAGGGTCCGGCGGATACCGGTCCTTTCGCCGTGGATTCCCAATGGCGCATGCGTCGCTGCAATCAGCGGCGCATTGCGAGGGGAATATCTCCTAAACCGTACAGGTTTAGGAGATATTCTTTATACCTACAGGTAAGCCTTATTATAGGCTTATCTGTAGGTAAAAGTTAAAAAAAAGTGGTTTACAACCACTTTAAATGAGAAAAAAATAGATATCCAGTGGTTGAGGGCCCACTCGCACATCGCTGTTCCTTTATGTTGTGTCAAGGTTCATTGCATAACGCAGCCCAATAATTTTAAATGGCTTGCCAAAGTACAGAAGAAAAATCTGCATATTTTCCATGCAGTACACAGGTTGCCTCAATGCACAGTATTGTCTTGAAGCCATCAGTACGATCCACCCCTTTATATGCTGATACTGTCATGCTAAGTGATGGAGTATAGGTTGCAGAATTGGCTGTTCTTTTGGTGCTCACTAAGAATAATCAAAACAATCCTGCCTCTCTCTCCAAACTAGCCTGAATTATTGAGTGAAGTGTAAGAATACCTGGACATTCATATATCAAACTGGAAGTGACACCACAATACACGCTACAAAGCTGTTCAGACGTGCCATGTGCTAGATTTAGTAAGCTGGCTTCCCTGCATGATTTCCCAGCCAGGGTAGTGCAATCCCACTTTACTCATTTGTAATTTTAAAATGTGTTCCATGAAGCCTGGATGCCCCACAAGCTGCGCTTTTGATCTTTAATGGGGTCTGCGGGACAGCGGCGGCACACTTGGTGACAGAGGCTCCAGTGGGCCTTAGCGCTGGACAGATGGCAGTCCTTTGTGCTGAGTAGATCCTAGCATTGGGAACTGTGGGAGGGGTGTGCTGTGAGACACAGTATGGCTGCTAACATGAACGGTTTCCTCTAGCTCAGGGGTCTGCAACCTTTAAGACATAAAGAGCCACTTGGACCCATTTCCGAAGAAAAAAGAACTGGGAGCCGCAAAACCATTGCGACATTTAAAACAAATATAACGCTGCATATATTGTTTCTTACCTTAATGCTATATACAGGATCGTGCAGTCAGCTGTCAATCTGAAGGAAAAAAAAGGACTGTGGAGGTGGAATCTTATCTGATATTGTACAGTATGGCACGTGGAGATGGAATCTTATCTGATATTGGACATTATTGCATTTGCTGGGCATGTGGAGGTGGAATCTTATCTGATATTGATAATATCAGATAAGATTCCACCTCCACATGACCAGCAAATGCAATACTGTACAATATCGGATACGATTCCACCTCCACATGCCCAGCAAATGCAATACTGTACAATATCGGATAAGATTCCACCTCCACATGCCCAGCAAATGCCAATACTGTACAATATCGGAGAAGATTCCACCTCCACATGCCATACTGTACAATATCGGATAAGATTCCACATGCCATACTGTACAATATCGGATAAGATTCCACATGCCATACTGTACAATATCGGATAAGATTCCACATGCCATACTGTACAATATCAACAACATGTCCAGCCCTAGACTAGGCCGCTCTCCCCCCCCCCCCCCCCCCCCACTCCCAGACTCTTACAAGTTCCAATCCTTCACACATCCATGATGCTGCTCCTCACCTGCGCAGGGCCACGGTCGGTGCACTGCTGCTGAGCTGGCTGACTTCGATCCGGACCGGTGGAGCAGAGCCTCCGCGGGGGAGATGTCGGCGGCTGTCGGCTGAGGTGAGGTGAGCCGAGCCAGACTCGCAGGCGGGCGGGAGACTCCAGGCGTGTGCTTGCGGCAGAGCGGCCACCCATGATCAGGACAGGCCAGCTCTGTGGCCACATGACCCGGCCGCCAACGCCGTGACCCAATCACAGGCCGGCTCAGGCCTGTAGCCACATGACCCCCGTAATTAGCAAAGATTTTTTTTCCTTGTGGAATGTGCTCTGGGTGATAGTGGCTCCTGATTGGTTAGTGGTATTGTCAATCACATGCCATTGTCACACAGAACACAAGTAGGCCCTTAATTTTACATTGGCATTTTGCACAAACCTATATATATATTTTTTTTGTTCTGGATGCAATGTAGAGATGCTAAACTCTTACTTGATGCCTCCATTGATCCAGTGCTATGCCTTCTGCAGCCCCACTCTCCTCTACCCCTCCTCACAGGCCACACTGAGAGCAGCAAATGGCTGAGCCATAGGTTCCTGCTGCTGTCAGTCAAATTTTGTGAGGAAGGAGCAGGGGGAGGGGCTGAGCCAGGCTGTGTGTGTCTATGATTGCACGCACGTGTGTCCCCTCAGCACACGAGTTTCTGAGGGCACACTTTAAGAAGGAGGAGCAGAGAGCACCGGCAGGGGACTACAGAAGAGGTATGGGACCTCTCGATGCAATACCATGGCACAGAACCAGTTTGTGTGCTATTTAATGAGAAAAAAAAAAATAGGTTTAGTTATCACTTTAAGGTATTGTGTGGATATATGGAAGCTGCACTTGAGGCCCCCTTTATTTACGACATTGACTACTGCTAAACTAAGCTGTTTTATAAACCTATCCTGTGGAAGCACATCTTTGGTGAAGTAATGTGAGTAGTTGTTTTGTCAATCTATAGCTTTCCCCCTAGGGCACAGTGCAGCAAACAAAATATAATGAGACCCACTGATCTGCAGTAATATGCAACAACATTTTCCATTTTTATTACTGGTGATTGATCGCCTGCCTTATATGTGAAAGCTGTTTGCCTGGATAGATGAAGATCTGGACTGGAAGAAAATCCCCCCCCCCCCCTCCTTTTTATTTTATTTTTTTTCCTGTAACATTAAATTAAGTATTCTGGATTTGCTTCCCAATCTATACTAGACAATTAACAAATAAAATCTGTTATGTGCAACACTTTATTTTCCTAGACAGTTTTTTTTTTTGTTAGCCCATATAAATGGCAATGTTTCTATTGAGAAAAATGTGTCATAAGCTCCCCAATATAGTTAATTTTTAGCATACAGTTAAGTGTGGGATGTTGACAGATGGAATGTCTGGATAAGGCTCTGTTGATTTAATTTTCTCCTTTACTTCATAGACCTTTAAGTGAGGAAGAAATATGTGATTTAAAGGAACGACACTACGACTCTATTACTAAGAGACAGAAATCCGATGATGTCCGGTTACAGCGTGAGGTAACGGAATATTTTCTTGTGGCATTTATCTTCTGATCTCCCGGGTTTGGGTTACTACAAGGCTTTAGTTTTCCATGATCAATGTGAAAGGCTCCATGTATCCATGTACAGGGGCGGACTGACCATTGAGGAACTCGGGCACTGCCCGAGGGCCCCATGCCACTAGGGGGTCCCATCAGGTATGCCAGGCTCATTAAAACCAGGGACAGTATGTACAAATCTGTGCTTTTTTTTACATCTGTCCCTGATATGTCCAAAACCTACATGCTTTTGATGTGAAAATCCCGAGATTTTAGCTGCCCCGCCTCTGTACTGCCACCTGGCTTGGTGGCCATCTGTAAGCCTGAGGGCCCCATAATCTTTTATTGCCCGGGGGCCCCATGAGTTGTCAGTCCGCCCCTGTCCATGTATCTAGCACTATTTTGAACATGCTTCCTGATACATAATCATTTAGCGTATTTTGTTTTGGCAGCTATTCTGAATATGCTTGTGTTTAGTTTGCTTTTCCAGAGACCTGAATCTCAATATCTGTCGTACAAGAATCATTTTCACCTCCATATCCCATTCCACTAACTGCTGTTTGGAAATCAGCGACAGTCCTAGTTTTTCCTTAGATCATTTTGAATCATACATAGTGTGGAAGAGGATAACGACTGACTGTGTTGCTAAAACTGGGCTTTCAAGCAGCAAAACAGGGGTGTGGAGGTGATTATTGTTTACTAATTAGTTTTTACTGTATGAAGCCTTCATTCACACTGGTGCAACCTGTCATGCGTTTTGACAGTTCCAAATCGCATGACAAGTCACACCCTATTGCCAGCAATGGAAACATTAATATAGCCGCAATTTATGAAAGGTTTCTGCACTACTTTTTACCAATTTTATTGCGACTTGCATTGACCTCAGTTAAACAAACCACAATGAAATCTGCAGTGCAAATCACACTGATGTGCGGCTTTGAAATTGCGCTGAAGTAAAGCGATTTTCAAATCCACGCCTGTGTCGGACCAGGGCTAAATGGTGCTTCCTAGAGGGGTTCTTAAACTGACTGTAAATTTATAGTGAACAAGATCTACCCTAAAATCTTTGTAAACTAATGACATTGAAGTGCAGATACCTTGCGGTTCTTACAAATACCCATCTTAGTAATTAAGTTGATCCCTGAGTAGCCCCTTGGAGCCCAAGTTCAGGCTGTCTATTGAAGCTTCAACTTTAAGTAGAGATTAACTACCCCCTACCAGCTGTTGTAGTAAAACGGCCTCCGGGGGGCATTATTCTGCTTTGGTGCATGCATGCACAGTGGCGATGTTCCTGTTGTCATCAGACAGTGAAGTGCATAGGCAAAAGGCATAGAATCAGTCAGAGGTTCTATCCTTCGTGATCGCTCTGATGACCAATCGCAGCAATCCCAAATGTAAATGTTAACACTTTGGGGAGTGTGTGTAAATCTGACAAGCCGGTTCTCGGCTCTCGGATGGAAGCGATCCAGGAGCTGTGCAGCCACCAGTTGCTTCCAGACACCCTGGTACCTGCTGGTTTGCCCCCTACCCTGGTAAGTGTCAGTCTGCACTCCATTAGATTTATTGGAGGGCAGATGAGACCTCAGCGTTCTTTTAGGCCTTGTACACACGAGGGAATAAATCCGCTGAAGATGGTCCGACGGACCATTTCAGCGGAAAAATCCCCTCGTGTGTAGGGGCAAACGGACGCTTTTTGCCGGATTCATCCGGCGGAAAAATTCCAAAGCATGCTTTGAAATATTTCCGCCGGATAGCTGGCTGGCAGATATGTCCGCTGGTTAGTACGGCAAACCAGCGGACATATCTTGCCGCACATGCGTCGTATCCTGTGAATGGATCCGACGCATGCGCGCGGAAGTGTTTACTTCCTGGTGCGGTGACGTGGCGGTCACGTGGCGGCGTCAACGTCACCGCCGCGTCACCGCGCTGTCCGCCGGCGGGGAATTTGATCCGATGGTGTGTACAGCCATCGGATCAAAACATCCCGGCGCAAATATACGCTGTAAACGGTCCGGGGACCGTTTACAGCGGATATTTCCCGTCGTGTGTACAAGGCCTTAGACTTGCACTTTGCTTCAGTCAAAAGTGGACAGGCTTTGAGGCCACGTGTCTACACCAATGGATTCTGAAGGGATATAATCGTTTTTTTTTTGTTTTTTTGTTAATGCCCATTAGATGTGGTTTTCAGACAAAAGATAATACCAATAAAATATATTTTATAGTCCTCATTAATGTGTGTGTTGGTAGAAAATAAATCTAGTGATGTGTTAAATACGTTTGCCCTAACCTTCTCTTGCCTCTGAAGTGCATAGTTGCATGTATAGAGTTGCTAATGGTCCTCTTTCTGTTTTGAAGGGAGGGCATAATAGTTTCATGTCATTAGTGTGGAGAACATATTGTTCTTATTTTTCTCTTGGTGCACTAAACCCATGAAAAGAAGAATATGAGTGTTTATTCCTTCAAGCAGTTTTATTCATTTGGTATGATACATCAAATGCATGGTGCATAATACCATTTTCTGTTAACCACTAATGTCATGGTGTTTGTTTTAAAACTTCATAGTCTTATTCTAATTAAGAATAAAATGTAAATTTTAATAAAAAAATATCTCTACAGGAGCCCCTCTACTTAAGTGTAATAACTACAAATAAATATTTTCATATGCAAGGGTTGCCAACTTCGTAGAGATACTGGGTTACGCCTCTGCTTGTGTATAGAGAATAGGAGCTTTCTTCATATAAAGTGCCTGCTCCGCTTTTCTGCTGCTCAGGGCTGTCAGATAACTTTCTCCAAAACCGGGTCAATTTGGTTATTATAGTATTCATCTCATTGCTGTTACTATACTAGAGACTTATTCCTGCAGGTACTAATGTACCTCGATTTTCAGAAAAATGTAAAACGCATACAGAGATATAAATGAGGCCTGATAGCTGAGTGTCTCCATCCACTCCCCCCAATGTTCATACAGGAGGTAAAATAAGTATTCAACACGTTACCATTTTTTATGTAAATATATTTCTAAAGGTGCTATGGACATTAAACTTTCACCACATATCGGTAACAGCCCATGCATCCCATACATACAAAGACACCAAAACAAATTAAATGAAGTTCTGCATAATAAAAAGGCTTTATACAGGGAAAAGGTATTGAACACGCTAACTGAAATATATTTAATAATTTGTACAAAATCCTTTGTTGGTAATGACCGCTTCAAGACACCTCCTGTATGGAGAAACTAGTCTCATGCATTGCTCAGATATGATTTTTGGCCCATTCTTCACACAAATAGTCTTCAAATCTTGAAGGTTTAATTTGCCTCTTCTATGAACTCTGATCTTTAGTTCTTTCCATAGATTTTTTATATTGGATTCAAGTCAGGTGACTGACTGAGCCATTATAGCAACTTTATTTTCTTTCTTTGAAATCAATAAAGAGTACCCCTGGCTTTGTGTTTGGGATCTATATTTTGCTCAAATGTCCACCCTCGTTTTAATCTTCATCATCCTGGTAGATGGCAGCAGATTTTTATCAAGAATGTCTTGTACATTTTTTCCATTCATCCTTTATTTCAATGTTATGAAGTTTGCTAGTACCATGTGCTGAAATACAGCCCCACACCATGATGTTCCCACCTCCAAACTTCACTATTGGTATGCTTTTTCTTCAGTAATGGTCTTGCGTGGTGAGCGTTCATACAGGCCAATAGCATTTGAATGCCTTACTTATTGTTTTCTTTGAAAGAATTGTACCTGCTAATTCCAAGTCTTTCTGAAGCTCTCCACAAGTGATCATTGGCTCTTAGACAAGTCCTCTGATAATTATTTTCACTGCACTGTCAGAAATCTTGCAGGGAGCACCTAGTCATGGCCGGTTTATGGTGAAATTATGTTTCTTCCACTTCTGGATTATGGCACCAACAGTGCTCACTTGGAACATTCAGAAGTTTAGAAACCCTTCTGCAACCAATGCCATCAGTAGGTTTTGTAACAATAAGGTTGCAAAGGTCTTGAGCGAGCTCTTTGCTTTTACCAATCATAAGATGTTTGTGTGACACCTTTGGTAATGAGAAACCGTTTTATAGGCCAACAGTTGAGACCGAACCAGCTGATAATAATTTACACTGACAAGGGACAGGATTGCTTTCTAATTACTGATAGATTTCAGCTGGTGTCTTGGCTTTCCATTCCTTTTTGCTTCTCTTTATTCATGTGTTCAATACTTTTTCACTGTATCTTTCAATTTTATTATACATAACTTTAATTTCTGAACTTATTTGTTTTGGTTTCTTTGTATTTATGGATTGCATGGGCTGTTATCGACATATGGTGAAAATTTCATGTCGATGGTACCTTTTTAGAAATATATTTACCTAGAAAGATGGTGACATGTTCAATACTTATTTTACCCACTGTATATAAAGGTGGCCAAACACTATACAATTTGATCAATCTGTTTTAATTTTCTTTAGATTCATCAAACTATGAAAGAGTAGTACTCCCCTATCTATCCATTCACTCTGTGTCCAATCAGGCAGGTCCTTGCACTACATCAGGGGTGTCCAACCCGTGGTCCCAGAGAGCTTAGTGTGTGGCCTGGGCTCGTCTGGAGGGATGCTGTGCAAGCATAGCAGCTGTGGCAGCTTACTCTGCTAACCCAGACCAATGCACACATGGAGGAACACCGGGGATGCCATGAAAACCTAGTTGATGGGTGCCGGATGTGTGTGATGAGGTTAGCTGCTAAACTGCTTCCTGTGTCTTTCTGGTTCCAAATCTGCATACTAGGAAGTCATAAAACTGAGGTATACAGTTGGGAAAATAATTGAGCCCCTTCAGATTTTGTAAGTTTGCACACTTACAGAAAAATTAAGGGCCGAGAATTGTTATCATAGGTGTATTTTAAGAGAGAGTGAGAATATTAACCAAAAACCCAGAAAAAAAACATGTGATACAAATAATATATTATAAGTTGAGTTGCAGACCAGTGATTAAAATCAAAATTTGATCCCCTACCATCCAACAGACTGGCTACAGCATGTGCTCATGCAGGACATCGATTAGTCCTGTCAATCAATTGCCCTCAGTCTGGAGCTCCATGCAAGATTTTGTCTCATGGGGTAAGGCTATTCATAAGAAAAGTGAGGGATCAGCCCAGAACTGCACAGGAGAAGCTTGTGAATGATCTCAAGACAGTTGGGACCACAGTCACCAAACAAAACATTGGTAACTGAATACGCCAACATGTATTGAAAACCTGCAGCGCCCACATGGCCCCCCTCCTCAAGAAGGCATGTGTACAGGCCTGTCTGAAGTTTTGCCAATGAACATCTAGATGATTCAGAAAATAATTGGAAGAAAGTTCTGTGGTCAGATGAGACCAAAATTGAGCGCTTTGGTATTAACCCAACTCGCCGTGTTTTGGAGGAAGAAAAATGCTGACTATGGTGACTAAGAAAACCATCCCTACAGTCAAGCACACAGTTGGAAATTTTGGGTCTGTTTCTCTACTAAAGGTACAGGCCAGCTTTGCTGCATTGAGGGACCAATGGACAGGGCCATGTATTGTAAAATATTGGATGAGAACCTTCTTCCCTCAGCCAAAACACTGAAGATGGGTTGTGGATGGGTCCTCCAGCATAAAAAAGACCCAAAACAACAAAGGAATGGCTAGAGAAGAAGCACATTAAGGTTATGGAGTGGCCTAGCCAGACTCCCTTAATCCTATAGAAAATGTATAGAGGGAGCAGAAACTTTGAGTTGCCAAGCGACAGCCAAGAAACCTTTAGGATTTAGAGAAGATCTGAGTTGTGCGCAAACCTGGTTACCAACTACAGGAAATGTCTTACCTCTGTTTGCTAACAAAGGTTTCTCCACTAAGGTTTTATGGACAAGTGAGTCTTGATGGGCCAGTAGATGGGCCCGTGGCTTTGGTAAAGGGCTTGGGGAACAAATACTTATTTTTAGTCACTGAACTGCAACTTACTTTATAACACTTGTATCATGTTTTTTTGTTTCTTTTTTTTTTTTTTTCTGAACAGTTTGGGAGGCTTTTTTTAATACACCTAAATCCATGGATGGCGATTCTTTGCATAGGTCACCGAATGTCAGAAATGTCATTTATGGTAGTAATATATTTGTTTTTTGTTAAGTTGCCTAATAGTAATAACCTGCAACACAGATATCCCCCTTAAATAGCTAAAACTAAAAACAAACTAAAAACTACTTCCAAAAATATTCAGCATATGAATGAGTTTTTTGGGTTCATTGAGAACATGGTTGTTGTTCAATAATAAAATTAATCCTCAAAAATACAACTGCCTAATTACTCCCTGTAGAGGGAGCAGAAACTTTGAGTATTTAGGATTTAGGAAGATCTGTACATTCCTCCTGAGTTGTGCGCAAACCTGGTTATACAGGAAATTTTTACCTCTGTTTGCCAAAGGTTTCTCCAAAGTAAGTAACAAATACTTATTTTTAGGGTTAATTTATAACACTTGTCCTTTTTTTAATACGACCCTATTTATTTTTAAGTATGCCTGCAGAGGATCAAATTTCCCCACTGTATTAATGGTATAATGGTACACAGAGCATTTTTAGCCGTGCATTAAACATTTTTTTCATGTACTCGCCGATACCGAATACCGATACTTTTTTTAAATGTCATGTGACAGTTTTCAAACCAAAACAGACTAAGGATATTTTCTTTAGAATTATGAAGAACTCTACTCAAGACATATAAAAGAATAAAAAGAAAAATGAGTAAAAATGAATAAAAATGTTTTATTTGCTTGTCCCGCATATAAAAAACTCTAAAGAATTTTCACAGAACATCTTGATTAATATAAAAAATGTATTTTTTAGGTAATCGGGAGCATTGGCGGGTACAAGTATCCCGCAAATACTTGGTATCGGTCCCGATACCGATACTAGTATCTGGACAACCCTAATAATAACTCCTGTGCATTAAACATACAGCCCCTATCGCATGAAAAAAACAAAAGAACACACATAGGACTTGTGTGGCTTCCCCGCATATTATGAATGAGAACATCTTTTAATATAAAAAATGTATGGTTTTGGTAATGGAATTGGGTGGGTATATATATATATATTTTTAGGTTATCAGAAATCCAGTATATTGCATTAAATGGAAAGGAGTTGGTTGTTATAATTAGTCATTTAAAAGCAATAAATAAAATGCAACCATTTAACTACCAAACCGTGTTTAGAACTACTGGTCAATGGTAATGGAACAGAAAGGGAAGAGCAATGTAAACAGGTGCCGAAATGGAGCAGCGGCCCACAGCTTTGCTTTATGTAAAAAAAGACTATAGGGAATTCCAATATTACTACTTACACAGAGTAAGTACACACATTAGTACCGTTTTACAGAATTTCTCTAATGGTTTAACATATGGTAGATGGTTATAGACTTCAGATAAGTTTAACCTTTAATGATTTCTGAAGCTTTTGTTCAGAGGATATAAATTTGCATAGTTTTCATAAGATGGTAATTAATTTTAAAGGAAAAAAAACTCCAAATGTTCGATGTACTTCTTCTATTTTTTTTTTTTTGCCGTTTGGTTAGATTTAGGAAAGGAAAATGTTAGTGTTTTACTACAGATGTAAACCATTTTACCCAGAAGCTGCTTGTTTACATGCCCACACCTCAAGTTTTGGTGCTATTTTTGAATTTTACCTATTTTTGAGTGCGGCTGTCCAAACGTCTTCTTCTGGTTACCTCAAGTTTTGGTGCTATTTTTGAATTTTACCTATTTTTGAGTGCGGCTGTCCAAACGTCTTCTTCTGATTACCTCAAGTTTTGGTGCCTTCTATGTTTCCATTTTAATTTTTAACTAATGTAATACCAAGAGAAACTGAATAAAATGTGTGAAAACTCTAATGTGCTCACTGGTTTTGTGCCTTAGTTTCAGCATCAGTTGCTTAAACCTGTTTGTTACTCTAATTGCATATACAGTTACCCTAGATTACTGGTGTTCTCTGCATCATGTAGGGTATAGCCAATAGTGCCCTAGCCTCAGCTTGGCTAAATATTATATAGTTTTAGAAGTAGTCTCTACTAGTTTTTGTCTTCATTCACTATGCATGTATTCATTTACTGTGATATCGTAAGTATTTTTATTTTTTATTTTATTTTATTTAAATCATTTACTTGCATGTTATTTTATTTTTATATGCTTTTGTTCTAAAAGTGATAGCAGGTAGACAGGTTCTTATTTTGTTAACCCTTATTGTTTTGTTCATGTGCAGTTAGCGTTACAAGAGGAGAAGTTAAAACTAGAAGAGGAGGCTTTATACAATGCACAGCGTGAAGCTGCCAGGGCAGCCAAGCAGAAAAAGATATTGGAGGTGAGGGGAAGTGGAGCCCCGTTATTATAGATAATCTTTATATATGTGCTTTTTGTTATATTCTTTTTATTTCATTTTTTACTTGGTCATTTATTCATTATTAAAAAAAAAAAAATGCAGTGCATCACCTTGTAAGTGATATGACCTGTAGGAATAAAGCGTAGTGAAGCTGATGTAAAGTATGTGTATCCATAACAATGGTGTGAGGGTATCATGGGACTCAACACTATATTTCATCAAGTACTCTTCAGTCATTCTAAATCAAATTTCAGTAGATAATTTCAAAGGCCTAAGATGACACCGGATCGTGAAGTCTCTTATGGTTGCTCTCTATAGAGCTTTTACATTTTTGGCCTGGTTTAGAGTGACGGCGCACATTTGTACTTTACGACGGCGTGTCTTTGTCGTCGTGAATCTGGGCCTATATTGTCAAAGGCACTGGGACACCTGCCTTTACATGCACATTAACTTTAAATGGCATCCCAGTCCTTAGTCCATAGGGTTCAATATTGAGTAGAGCTGCACGATTAAATATAAAAAAATCTCGATTCAAATACCCCCCCCCCCTCACGATCTTAATCTGACATTTCCACGTTAAAATCGGCATATTTTGCTAGAAAATTACATTTGAGCCACCAAACACACACGTGCAGCTCGAATATTGACCCTTTTAAAACAAAGCTACACTACTCTTAAAGCAGTATACCATATGTGTATACAATAATAAAGTGCAATAGTGCTGTGAGGTAAATCTTGAATCTCCTGAATATTAAGTAATATTAAATACTTTAATTCAATCAAACTTTACATTTGGTAAACTGTCCATAAACTTGAAACAAATATGCTCCCAGTAAAAATTGGTGAATGAATAATCCTCCAAAAAACTACAAATAAACTGCTCCAATCCAAAGATCACACTGTGGATATCCCCCCCCACTGCACTCGCCCGCATGTATGGACCCCCTGGGCTTATGCCGGGGTGGGTCTGCAATACTTTGTGTACTGATCATCCAGAGATTGGAGATCCCCCTCAGTGTATCCAATTCATGTAAAGAATAAAATTACAGGGATCGACATAGTGTAATACCGTTTTATTAAAACCAATTGAAAAGATGTCCACTCACATTTAAAATTCCCAGCACTGGGAATGATGTAAATTGCTGCTTCTGATGACATCTGGATGATGAAACACATAGGTACGGGCACCTCAGTCACTTACCTTGTTACTTCTGCCTAGTGGAACACACGCTGGCTCCAGAAAGTCATGGAGCAGCGGCGATTTACAGCATTTACGCAGAGCTGAACTCTGGGCACAAACTTTCATCTAAACATAGTACTCAGTTGCCACCGAGAATATGAATTCACTTTGTGTGTACCAAATGATACTTGTAAAGGTAGCAGTAACATCTCTTGTCTGTACATATAGAGCAAACCTGTGGCAGAGACCCAGCAGCTCAATGCCTGTATACATTTATTTTTGTGAATATCTATTTGGTTGTATGTTGTGCACAATAAACCTTTGATAATGCACTAGGCTTGTGTGCCCTCCTGTGTGCTCTTGTACACAGGCCCTGTCATTAGTGCATAATAAAAGTGGGTATGTCCAACTTATTAGGGTTGATTTATTAAGGCAAATAGGCTTTGCAAGGGAAATTGCATTGTGCAAAGGACTTTTCCCTGGATCTTAGTGAATGAGGTGAAGCTCTGCTGACTTGCATCATCCATTCACGTGAAAGCAAAATTCAGTCTTTGTTTCCTTGTCTGTGATTAGATGATATTTGCAAAGTGAAACATTGCCATATTCACTAAGCTTGAGGGGGAAGAGTGCAACTTTCCTTTTAACATCAACAGCCTATTTCCCTTTAGTGAATCCCCTCCATTATATCGTTTAAAGAGGAACAGTCTGCTCACATAATTTGTAATAAAAACAACTTTGCCCTTCTGAAGCTTCCCTCCAACCACTTTGCATACTTGCCAAATATGCTGCAGGATTCTCCCTCCACCAAGTCTGCCCGCAGCCATTTTAAATGTGGGCAGCTGAATCTGTTGCCTGTTTCCTTCCTTCGGCTCTGCAGCTCTCATTGGCCCTCTTATTACCCCCCAGCCCCCCCCCCTCCAGGCAAACTCTCACAAGAGTGATAGAGTTGTGCATGATGTGATAAGCCTAGGCGTTTTAGCAGACAAGAAACAGGAAGTGGCCTGTATAAGGTATTTACTGGCAGAAAAATGTTTTAGTATCCAAAGTTAAAACAACAAGGGCAAAAAATTTAATGGATGGAAAGTTGGAAACAAAGGCCCAGATTCATAAAGCAATTACGCTTGTCTAACTGGTGTTAGACAGGAGTAATTTCAAATTTCGCGCGCCGTATCACTAGTTTGAATCCTCAAACCATGATACGGCGGCTTCGGGCTTCGATCCGAGAGGCTTACGTCTTCGTAAGCTTTCGGATCTACGCTGCGAAATTTTTGCGGCCGCTGGGAGGAGTTTGCGTCGTTTTCATGCGTCGGGATATGCAAATGTGTTTTTACGGCGATCCACGAAGATACGAGCGGTCTTCGCAATCGCTTACGTCTGTTTTTTTTACGTACTGTTAGACCAGCTTTTTGCTGGTCTAACGGTGCGTAGCCCATGTTAAGTATGGCCGTCGTTCCCGCGTCGAATTTAAATTATTATTATTTTTTTTTGCGTAACTCGTTCGGGAATAGAAATGTCCGTAAACGACGCTACTCAAACAACGAATGACGTAACGACGTGATTTCGCACAATGCACGGCGGGAAATTTGCGAACGGAGCATGCGCAGTTCGATCGCCGCGGGAACGCGCCTATTTTAAATCCTTCACGCCCCCTACTCGTCTAGATGGATTGCGACGGGAGAAATACACTACGCCGCCGTCGTTTACTGGACAAAATCTACCAGGATTCAACGTAGAGCCAGGTAAAAAACGGCGGCGTAGTGTATTTCTGATACGCTACGAGAATCCAATTCTCTCTGAATCTGGGCCAAAGTGTCTAACGAAAGGAAGGCTCATCCAACTTGTTGCCTTTGTAAATAAAGCTTAGGATGATGGCTGTACTGTTGCACTACCAGGAAAATAGATTAGACTCCATAATTTCAAATATTATATATGAGTTGGTATATTCAAGGTACAGTGTAGGTAGATTTACCTTTATGTTTTCTCGGTTCATTAGAAGACCTTATAACAGTTATAATAAAATGAATTTAACTACATTATAGAGTGTTAGAGGGTCAAGATGCTTAAAGTACATACTACCTTTTATTACTTTTGGTCCACCTACCTACCTGCTACAGCCACCATGAGAGATTTTATTCCTTTCTATTGGCTTTTCATTTGTTCCATATTCTGTAAAACCACATCAGTGAAGGGTTATTTGGAGATCAATTGTTCAGTTTTTAATGCAATGAATTCCAAAATGTATTATCTTATCAGTAGAATCATCAGGATTGTAGATAATTTCCCACAGTAGAAAAACATGCCTTCCTGGAATAGAGAAATCAGAGAGAGAACTCTGGCAAGTCATTGCCAGGTTAAAGCATGTGGATGCCACCGTTAATATTTTATCTTATATAAAGTATGTAAGATGGAAAACTTAACTGAGTTTTAGACTGTGATGTATTATTTAATTTAAGGGATTTCTGTTAGATCAGAGACTGATTCATCAGTCATTTATTTTATTGATTGCCTCATTTGCTAACAGGCTCTTTACTGAGCTGAATGTGAAGAATTTCCAGTAAAATATTTAACATTTGAAAGGGAAATTAAGCTTGGTTGTGAATTGATTAAAGGTAACAGTCAGTCTGTAAGAAACACATAATCGGGAAATGCTGCATCTCCACAAGACACTGTCAGTATTGGCAACGATACAATCCCTTAATAGAGAACTCGGGGGTCAACAAAAAGATGAGGAAGATGTTCAAATAGATGTTCTCTCTGTACCATAATTTGATATCTAATCGGTGCTCAACAAATCCAAGCATACCACCTTAGAAGTTAAACATCTGTAAATATATTTAAAAGATTTCCTATCTTGCACCTAAATGAATTGAGCACTAGTTTAACATGAATAAAACACTTCTGTATCCATTGTACATTCCACAAATTTCCGTGTCATGGATGCCATTTGCAAATAAAGATCTCACAAAGGATCTTAAGGTCATATGGTCCTTTTTTTAATGCATTATCAAAGATGGCTGACTGCATTCAGACACACACACACACGACACATTTAAACAATATACACATAAGTTTCAATCCTTTACCTCCTCATCTGCCCCTTGTCCATTTTCTGCTTCTTTGTTTTTTCCACACCAAGTTTTATTGAGGAATAACAAGTACAAAGGTGCAGGGGAAGAAAGGGGGTCCAATGGGCCATACTAAACAATACAATAGATCAGTACAGCCTCTGTAGCAGTGAGAGGCATGTTCAGATTAAAGTGGAGGTTCGCCTAAAAATAAATTCTTAACATTGCACTTATGACATTAAAGATGATTAGAATCGGCTGGTTCTTAAAAAGAAATACGCTCCGTACATACTGTTTCCAACATGTATTCTCAACCCGGCTTCCGGGTATGATCGTCGGGACCGGGCGTTCCTAATTGATAGACAGGCATCCATCCGACGCATACAGCGCGTCACGAGATTCCGAAAGAAGCCGTACGTCGGTGCGCAGGCGCCGTATAGAGCCGCACAGGCGTTCGGTTTCTTTTGGCATCTCGTGATGCGCTGTATGCGTTGGACGGATGCCTGTCCATCAATTAGGCACGCCCAGCCTCGACCGTCATACCCGGAAGCCGGGTTGAGAATACATCTTGGAAACAGTATGTACGGAACGTATTTTTTTTAAAAAACAGCTGATTCTAATCATCTTTAATGTCATAAATGCAATGTTAAAAATTTATTTTTAGGCGAACCTCCCCTTTAAATATACAAATAACTCACCAATTTAACATTGAGGTCCCTAATGAAAGGGCAATAAAATGGGGGGGGGGTGGTTTAAGGGGGTAGCATCATGGAGTGAGTTGTGAAGTAGTGGGGGGTGGTAAAAAGAAAAAAAATCAGGCAAGAAAAGATGAGGAATAAAAGTAGGGGAGGGAGGAAGAGAAGGGAAGAAAACAAGTCCTCCAGCTACCCGTCCCCATCCATAAACACCTGCCCCAGGAGGTACCCCCCAGGGTGGCCTGGAATTTCGCTCAAAGTAGGAACAGCTTTACGATCGTTTAGGGGAGGTATCCTATAATTGGCCCAACCTCATTTTTTCTGCTTTTTTGGTGGCAAATTCTCTCAAAACAGTCTACTTGATAATGCAACCTTATCCACAGAAGCATTTATGTAGTATTGAGGTCCATGTAGAGAAAAAATTAATTAAGATGCAAAAGAGCATTTACTTCAGGGGGGGTTATATGTACAAAGATCAACTGATGCCTAAACTCCAAAGGTTCCTTCATTATCTTTTGCCACCTCCGTAGGAACAGTGTGGAGGAGACACAGCAGGGTGGCAAAGTACTAACTGAGTTATAACTTGAAATTTCTGTCTTGCAGCAATATCGGCAGCAGTGGATAAAACAGAGAGCTCAAGCTACAAAGAATGGTGACAGGTACTTTTTATGTTTTAAATACTCCTAGCTGGTAATGTATGTTTAACATTTTTAATAATTTACTGCAATCCACCACATGATATCCACATGAATTACAAAACTGGATAATGGTTGACTACAGGTCATGTTTGAGACCCATGGGCCCAATGGGGGAAGGTGTTGGATCCACTTTTATGTTTGTGACCCATGTAGCCTAGAGCTAAACCTTTAAAACTAATCGAATTCGGGGCATCTGACCGTTCTATAAAGTACTGTGAAGAGCACTTGGTAGCACGTCGCTGTAGCAGCGAAGTTCTGATGTCGGTACAATATCCCTGGTGCAGGGGTCATGCTAAAGGAAGGCAGGCCTTATTCAGCTTTGACCTGGCTTCCGCTTTTTAAACCTCAAAAGAAGAAAAGTACGGTAGATATATATTGCTGGTCAACAGAAGTGTAAGTTCCCCTCGAAAAAAAAGTTAAATGCATAATGTTTATTGAATTGTAACTGCATTCTTATGAAAATTGTTGGCTGGCACCACAGTTGCTGCCCACAAAAATTGTATTGGTCTTTTTTTTTTAATGTTTAGGTTAATATTCTTTTAACACAATAAAATAGAAAAATGGAACTCCCCTCGATTGAAAAGGAGATCTTTG
This sequence comes from Rana kukunoris, assembly GCA_029574335.1. NCBI lineage: Eukaryota > Metazoa > Chordata > Amphibia > Anura > Ranidae > Rana > Rana kukunoris. The sequence goes on from CM056049.1 coordinate 519,473,460, forward strand.
ACTCTCCTGCTCAGTTACATAATGTAACTTTTTACTTGGGACTTTATTGTGAGTTTTTAAGGTAAATATCTGGAGAAGCTGTAATTGTGTAAAATGCATGCTGGAGAATATTACAAGTATACGTATAGCAATTTGAATGGGTTAACTGCACCTAATTGTTTTAATACTGCGGTGCCATGCTATCCGGTCCAGGCAAATGGACTGTGTGTTCAATCTGTGTTTTGAGTGTCATTAGGAAAATGTTGACATCCACAGCAGATGGCATACCCTTCTTTTTTTTTTATTATTATTATTTTAGTTTTTTTTTTTTTTGGTCCCTTTTTGACCTATGCTCACACCAATTTTATTTGTATAGTAATGGTAGCATAGCATGGAGATCAGTCTGTGCTTTTCATTGAAAATTAGGTGGCATTGGAAAGACGGCTAGGGAAATTGTAGATTTTACTCTTGTTTCCTCTTGCCGCCTACTTGTTGCTGTTTTTTTTACCAGAATCATTTGCTTGAAGGCAATGTGGCATATTTGGTAAACAGAACTGAACAGAAAAAACATATATAGAACATGTTTATAGGCTCGGCCATCTAACCCGCAGTCTTATGATTTATCTTTTTACTTTTGATTACAGCTCTGTCCCAGAAGATTTTGAATCCTATTTGCGTAGTGTAAGGTCTCAATATGAAGCGGTCAGAAATAGCAGTAAGTTTGTGTGTGTTTGTGTGTGTTTTTATCTTTGTTTTCTAGGGATATCTACTAATACAAAAAATGAGCAGCTCCATTTTAGGCTCCATTCACACCAGCAACGAAGGTTGGTGCAAATTGTGGCTGCAGTTCCTGCCATGGCTAGCTACAGCCTCAAGCCCGTTCAGCATAATGACAGCGCTCTGCACAGCCAGCAATTACCTGCTGTGATCGCTGCTGGATACACACTCTGCTGAGAGCCATGAACAGCTACAGCCACTGATGACCCGTCATTATAGTCAACAGAGCCTGAGGCCGCACCTAGGCACTGAGAGTTGCAGCAGGAATCTCTGATTTCTGCCGCTACTATTCACACAGGCTCTGATCGCCAGTGTGAATGTAGACTGAAGATGACATTTTTTAATTATGAATAGAAAAGTGTATGCATTCTTTATGGAATTTGAGACTCTGATCAATGCACATAAAAGAGAGAAACTACTCCCAACTATAAAGTGCAAGCATATAAAGGTGCACATACCTGCAGCAGTCTCTCAAGCTCCCCGCTAAATCTCTGACTGGTAAAACCTCTTTACGTCCTAAATGTAGTTGGCATGGTGACCAATTATTTGGTGTTGCTGGACATTTTAGAGGCTGCTGCAGGTTTTTCCTTTTAACAAGGCTGTGTTAAAGGGTAACTGTACTGCACTATATGTATCTCAAGGCTCAAATATTTAAAGGAGACTGTGAGACTCTTTTGTAACCTTTTGTGCCATAGATGGCCATCACAGTGCTAATAATGTTATTAATTTTAAGTATGTGTATGTTTGGGGCGATTATTGGGGGCATGTATGGTACAGTGACCTTTTAACTGGCATCCTGAATCTGCAGTATTGGCCACACTGGTGCATAATTAGAAACTTGCTTGGCACTGCCAATTTCACAAATGGCTAGGAATTCCAGATCCACCATGCGCCTGTTTTTTGCCAGAGCACCCCGCAAGGTTTGTGGTGTTGCACTGCTGAACAGCTCCCAGGTCTCGGCCCTCAAAAACACCTGTGTAGACTACAGCTGATTACTTTCAGAGCAGCACAGGAATGCTGGACTCAGAGGTGGATGGAGTTTAAGGGTATCTAGAAGCACTGAGGTGCACTTTTTCAGGAATGCCAGAGTGCATAGGGAACACAATGGATCAAACGCTGAAGTGTGCAGGGAGCACACTGGAACAGGAATTCTGAATGCAATTGGGGTACACAGGGAACATAATGGATCAGAAATGCTACATGCGACTGGGGTGAACAGAGAGCACATTGGAGTAGGAATGTTGGCTGCGGTTGGAGTGCACAGGGTTAAAAGATGCAGGAACATTGGGACATACAAGGATACAGGGTCTGTAGAGGTGCAATGAAACCTTTGTAGGAACACTGTTGGATATCTAGGCATACTTTTGGTACAAGGAACACTGGGGGGTCATTAGGAATACTCTCTGGTACAAGGAACACTTGGGATCAATAAGAATACTTGCAGGAACTGTGTCTAGGAACACTAGCTGTTCCTGGGGTGCAGATCTGAGGCAGAGCTTGGCTTAAATTCAGATGGAGATTGCTAGGTGAGAGGGCTGGCTATGTAGCCAACTATATCCAACAGCACGAGAGAGAGTCCTATCCGCAGCCTCTAGTCCAATGGAGGAGCCAGACATAATAGCCTTGCATATATTGGAACTACAAGTACCAGATCCAGGCTGTCTGTGGATGTAATCAGATCATGACAGATCAACTTTAAAACTTTCTCAGAAAGAAGGATTAGGAGTTCAACTGGTTTTCGGTAATCTGCAGTTCCTAGGGGCATTTTTTGAAGGGAATCTGGAGCAGAATATTCTTCAGGAATGAACAATGGGCAAGATATATGGCTGCATGGCGTAGAAGGGAACCAGGTTCACAGGGGACTAGCGTGGGTTAAGGAGAGCCATGCAGAAATGAGTTTGAAAGGAACCGAGCCATGAGTCAAAAAAAAAAGGGGCAAAGAGGCGTTCATGAGGCAGTAGCGCAACAATAGGAAACAAAGTCTGTGTAAGCCAAAGAGGTAACTTTTCCATACTCACGAACTCCTCAGTCCCCGCCACCGGGGGGGGATCTGTGCTCCAGCCAGGCAGCCGCATCTTCGGGCAGGTCAAAGAAGGACGCTCTCCCATCATGTTCTACCCGAAGTCGTGCAGGAAAAAGCATGGCATACTTATAGTTTAGGATTCTCAGCCGGCGTTTGACTTCCAAGAAGTTGCGACGGCGACGTTGCACCTCCGCCGAAAAGTCCAGGAACACAGCCACCTTGACATTCTCAAAGTCTATATTTCCCTTCAGTCTGGCCATTCGTAGGGCGGCATCTCGATCCTTAAAGTGCAATAGTTTGGCTATGAATGTGCGGGGGGGAGCACCCTGCGGCGGCGGTTGGGCCGGCATACGGTGAGCCCTTTCCACTGACAGCATGGGGGTGAAGGCCTCTCTGCCATAAGCCTTAACAAGCAACTGCTCCAAGAAAGCAGCCGGGTCCTTCCCTTCAGCACCCTCCGGGAGGCCGATCAGGCGGATGTTACACCTCCTGAGCCTGTTCTCCATTTCGTCTTGTTTGGCGAACAGTTGCTGTATTTGGTGCTGCATATGTTCCACGTCGGCCTGCAGTGGCGGCAAGGTGTCTTCTACCGCGCCTAAGCGATCCTCCGCGGTCTTCACCTGATCCCGGATTTTGTTCACATCCTGCCGGAGGAGGGAGATGTCTACCTTGACCTCCTCGATCTGAGTGGCCAGTGAGGTATGGCAAAGGGTGATGGCCTCCAAGAGTTTGGCTGTGTCTCCCGCCGGCCGCGTCTCGCTGGTCTGGGCCGCGCCGCCATCTTCCACCGGATCCCCTGCATCATGCCGATATTGTGCTAACTTCGCCTGGGTGGATTTCTGCGATTTATGTGGCGACATGTTCCCCCGGGTCTATGGAGTCCAGCAAGGTGAAGATGGTGAGTCGATGTCGGTCTTGAGAAGCAGGATGGTACAGATTACAGGATCAACGGACGGAGCTCCTGGGAAAGCGTCCTACTCCATGCACCGTCAGGCCACGCTCCCCCCAAATAAGTTTTTTTTATCTTGGTCTCATCAGACCACAGGACATGGTTCCAGTAATCCATGTCCTTAGTCTGCTTGTCTTCAGAAAACTGTTTTGTGGGCTTTCTTGTGCATCATCTTTAGAAGGCTTCCTTCTGAGATGACAGCCATGCAGACCAATTTGATGCAGGGTGCGGCGTTTGGTCTGAGCACTGACAGGCTGACCCCCCCCCCTTCTCTTCAACCTCTGCAGCAATGCTGGCAGCACTTATGCATCTATTTCTCAAATGCAACCTCTGGATATGAAGCTGAGCATGTGCAGTCAACTCCTTTGGTCGACCATGGCGAGGCCTGTTCTGAGTGGAACCTGTCCTGTTAAACCGCTGTATGGTCTTGGCCACCGTGCTGCAGCTCAGTCTTAGGGTCCTGGCAATCTTATTGTAGCCTAGACAATCTTTATGTAGAGCAACAATTCTTTTTTTTTTTTTAGATCCTCAGAGTTCTTTTCCATGAGATGCCATGTTGAACTTTCAGTGACCAGTATAAGTGAGTGAGAGCGATAACGCCAAATTTAACACTCCTGATCCCCATTCACGAGTCAAATGACACTGGGAGGGAAAATTGCTACTTGGGCCCAATTTGGACATTTTCACTTAGGGATGCACTCTCTTTTGTTGCCAGTGGTTTAGATTTACATTAATGTATGTGTGTTTGAGTTATTTTGAGGGGACAGCAAATTTACACTGTTATACAAGCTGTACACTCACTCCTTTACATTATAGCAAAGTGTCATTTCTTCACTGTTGTCACATGAAAAGATATTATAAAATCTTTACAAAAATGTGAACGGTGTACTCCCTTTTGTGAGATGGTGTGTGTGTGTGTATGTATGTATATCATATTTTATAGCACTGAAGCATGAGTTCGGCTTCAAACGGCTGCTTTATTATACTTGGCTTGGGCAAAATATAATTTTTCTTTTTTTTTTAAGATGTGAGAATGGGAAGTAGGCACTAAAATGTACTGGATATTCAATGCTTCAAAATTATGCTTTTCAATTAGGGCTATCATCCGATGCAAATCTCCTCACCCCTAATACAGAGAGTAGTTGTGATTTAACAACTAGAACAAAGTCAACAAGTGGGAACGATGATAACACCTCACTGGACCTTGAGTGGGAAGATGAAGAAGGTGAGCTATTCTTATTTAGAATATAATAATATCCTTTTTGGTGCTCTGCATTTTTAATGTATATTGAGGTCTACAGAGATCAGATCATGCAATTCATGTGTGTGCCATGTGTCTAAAATGTAATGACGCATTGTAGCTCTGACAGTCATTTTTATTGGTCATCACTTGTGAAAAGATTTAACTGTGTTGGCTAATTTTTTTTTTTTTTTTTTTTTTTCAAGAACGTTTTTTAAAATGCCAAGTAAATGTGTATTTTTAGGACATTATGACAGAAGCATTGATTAGTTTGTTCATTTACAATTCGCTCAACTTCTTTTGAGCATTATTTTTTTTTTATTATTATTATAATACAGGATTTATATAGTGCCAATAGTTTGAACAGTGCTTAACAAAATGAAGGCAGGCATTACTGTTGCATTACAATTTGGTACAAAAGGAATCATTAGATTGTAAGCTCATTAGAGCTTACAATCTAAAAGGGAGCGTCAATTAATACAAAAGGCAATAATTGTGGGAGATGAGCTGATGGAGAAAGTAAAGTGTATTAGTTAGAAGCAGGATAGGCTTAATTTAAGAGAAGGGTTTTCAGGGATCGTCTAAAGATGGCTAGATTAGGGGACATTTGAAGAGATTGAGGTAGTGAGTTCCAAAGGATGGGAGAATCTCTGGAGAAATCCTGGAGGCGAGCATTGAAATGTATGTACGAGGGGTGTTCAAGTCAAACCGGGACAACATTTTTACAGGTATCAAAAGGGAAGCTAGCCTGGTGGTACTACACGCAGTAGTAAGCGACAAGTGTTGACTATAACCGATAGGTGCTGCACATGTCGCAGGCCAGTTTAGAGACTGTCAATCAAGATGGCAGACAACTGTGTTAGTGTGTACATGGAGCGGTGTGTTGTGATGAAGGCGTAAAACCTGCGGATATCTACAGAAGTCTTCAAGCACAGTATAGTAATGAGATGCTTGGCCGCAGTAAGACATTTAAATGGTGTAAATGTTTCAAAGATGGCTGTATGTCTGTCAGTGATGACCATGGTGGTTCCCATTCCACATCAGTCATTCCTGTGAACATTCAGCTTGTTTAACGCCTGATCCTAGATAATCACTATATTTATTTTATTTATTTATTTTAGGTACTTGTATAGTGCCGTCGGTTTACACAGCGCTGTACATATACACTGTACATTCACATCAGTCCCTGCCCTCAAGGAGCTTGCAATCTAATCTGTTGTGAACTTGCACAAGAAACAAATCTTTGTGGGAACGGTGAACACAATTATTGACAGACCTTTGCATTTTCGAAAAGCTAGCACACCCTGGGCGCCAAGACGGCTTTCCGCTTTTGACTGGTTGTCTGTCAAAATGGCTAATTCATCGAGATCTCCAGTCACTTCAATTCCAGTTACTGTAAAGCATCAGTAATTAGAGATTTAGACAATGCTGTTTTGACACAACACCGGCACTGCGGTACATGAAGAGTTTGCTGTTTAGACAGAACAGCAGCTAAGGAGGAAAAAGTTTTCGCCACCTTGGAGGCAGCCATGTTGTTGGTTAGTATTGGGCAAACTAACAGTGTCTGCTCATAATATCGTGTACACGCTTGCTGGTGGTGTGTCAAAACTGCAACTAGTTTAAATTTTCAATTACTAATACCTTGCAGTAACCGGAAGTGACGTGATTGGAGATCTCGCTTAATTGGCTGTTTTGACAGAACGCCGGCACAGAAGAGCGTTTTTGACAGGAAGGGCCAGGATTACCGAGGAGGTCCTGTTTCCTTATAAAGACACAAACTCATACTGATCACCACACTACGTGCACATTACAGCAACTCGGCTGGGAGGTATTGTCACATACTCCATACAGCCCAGACCACGCTCCAACTGTTTGGACCTCCTAAAAGAGTTCCTCAGAGGTCAGTATTTCAGTACTGATAACAAAATGAAGCAGTCCTTCATGAAGCTGTCCTAGGATAGTTCAAGCATACTGTCAAATCATTTTTTGCTGAATCTTTCAAGGCATTAAATGCTGGGATAAATGTATAAATATAGCAAGACCCCAAAAGTAGACCCCCTATTTTATCCCCCACTTTATCACAAGCATTGGTCCTATGGGACTCACTTAAAAATAACCCACTCTTAGTTTCTAGAGGCAAACCTTTGTCGAGTATCTTTCTTGACCCATTCTTTTACCCCAATACAGAAGGGGACTCCTTCAAATGGTGGCACGATAAGGGGGTGTACCGCATTGGACGTTTCAGCATACAGGCCCTCTATCTGAGCAATCCTTATAGAATAATCTTAGCCCCCCCCCCCTCTGAAAGACTCAGACTTACATCAAATACACACCTTTGCTCAGAAACTCTGGAATGACAATTTGATTTCTGCCCCTCTAACCCCATACGAACACAAAGGTGAACAAGGTCAGAATAGGAGAGGTAATATCTCTATCGTCTACAAATCTCTAGCATCAAACAACATAAAGCTACCTCATATGCTAGCTTGGGAAAGAGAATTGCTGGAGGACTGGGACTTAGTTGACTGGCAAAGAAACTATTCTAGATCTCTCAAGGGCTTTAGGAGCGTGTCTCTCATTGAGGCCAATATAAAAATGTTCTAGATGGTACTTGGTTCCTTTTGAGCTGGCCACCATGTATCCGGCATCCTCACCCCTATGTTTTAGAGGCTGCCAAGGAATAGGCACCATGATACATACCTGGTGGGAATGCCCTAGGATACGGGGATTCTGGAATAAGGTATTTCAAATTATCAGGAGAGTTACTGGTTACAATATCCATCAGTCTCCTGCAATGGCCTTAGTTAAGGACCTATATCAGAATGGCTCGTAAGGCACAAGGGCGTGTCCTCGAGTGCTTCGGGGGTCCCAACCCCCTCCCGGCGTGCGGGGGTCTCCCTACCTCTGGGAGATCTCTCGGGCGGATATCCGCCCCCCCCGCGAGCTCCCAGCCAATGGGAGCTGCTCCCAGCCTGTCACGTGCACAGGAAGGAGGAAATGATTTTTTCTTCATCGCAGCGCTCCCATGCTGACATGCCACACCAACACAACACTGACACACACTCACATAGTATTAACCCTTGCGCACCCCCTGACATGTTACAATGCTGATTAATCACTGCATTTAGGTCAGTGTGACAGGCACTGTAAAAAACAGAGTGTTAGAGGAAGCCCCCCCATAATAAAGTTTTAACATCACCGTAGTTAACCACTCTATAGCACTATCATTTTTCTGATCGCTGTAAGTGTCGCTGTCTCCGCTAGAGCTAATTTTTTTTATTGGATTTTTTTTTTTTTACAAAGACATGGGCTATAAATAAATGTTTTGAAAAATTTAGTTTATTTGATTTTTTTTTTAACAAGTAAAAAAGTGTTTTTTTTCCAATGTATTTTTGTACGCAAAAAATCGCAGAGGTGTCAAATACCACCAAAAAAGATCTACGCTTTTGTTTGGGAGCTCGCACGACCGCGCAATCTGTTAGCGACGCAGTTGCAATCTTGATTTAAGCGTCCGGGTGTGGTTAAATGGACCCCACAGACTTCTAAGGCCACTTGAATTCATACTACTAGAATGCGGAGCATCCATCAGTTTCATCTTACAATGAAAAGAAAGGTTACATGGAGGAGAAAAAAGAATTAACTATGTTATACCTCTACTCAGGAAATCTGGAACCTTGGTTAATTATATGGGAATCCTGAGAGTTTAGTTATGGCAACCTCAGTCTGTCGCATTCTTCTGGCGGGTGGGCCCATTCCCCTTCCCCTTCCCCGCGCTCCCCCTTCTCCCTGTTTTCTCTCTTTTTCTCTCCCCCTCTCTTCACTTCTCTCTATTTTTTTTTTAACAGGAGATATACACTGTATATTACATTCTCCATTGGTCTCTTATAATGTTGATTTTAATTTAACTAAATATGCTTATTGAATTCCTTGTTTCTTCTCTTAGGTTTACAAGTCAAGAGCTGACAGACAGAGAGACGTATCTCTGGTTATCATTTAGATTCAGCTTTTTTTTTCTCTCATTGAGGGAGAGGGCGAGGTTGAGGGGGCTGTCCCCCCTCCCCGACACAGGTTGTTCCCGATAGGGGTGTCGGGGGGGGGGAAGGGGTACCCCCAGAGATCTTTCCTCTCCTACGGTTCAGTATCTGTTGCATACAATTTTTTAGTCCTGTTTCCTCAGCTTAAAATAGAAGGTTTGTTGATGCCTTAGTAAACAGGGATTCTAGCTTAAAAGGTTTCGCTATCTCTACTGATTATCATTCCCTATTTTCCCACGTTTACATTACTATGTAAAGGTTACTAGGTTTATAGTCGAAGCATGGGGAGGAGGGGGAGGGGAGGTGGGGAAATCTACCTAAGAAATTTGACTTATTGTTCACATTTATAATCGTCAACGCGATATTTCCTGATGTATCTTCTGTATTGTGTTTACTACTCTGTATGTTCTTTATTTTATGAAAATAAACTTAAATTTGAATGATAAAAATATAGCAAGACAGTATGTCTAAAAATAAATGCAGTTTCCACTCCTTGAAATTTTGTTATTTTAATATATAAACTCAAAAGTCCACGCTTGACTTGGAACACTCCCCTCATATGTCACTAACCTGGGAAGAGTAGGTTGTATAAGGTGAGAGCATGCAAAAGTAGAGGTTGCCTTTTAAGAAAACTGAAAGTCAACACAATTACTAGATCCAGCTATACAGGCAGCCTAAAGTGGTTTATAAAGGATTATTTTTTTTTTTTTTAAATAACAAAAATGTCTATACTTGCCTGCTCTGTGTAATATAACTGCACAGAGCGGCCCTGAACCTCCTCTCATCTGGTCCCCTGCTGGTGCTCCTGGCGTCTCCTCTCTTGCGAGTGCCTGCAATAGTAAGGCTGCTTCCCATATGTGTCCATTGATGCAGCCAGCAGGACTCTGCCCTGCTTCCTAGTCACTGGATTTTATTGGTCGCATTGGGAGAACATGATTCCCACTGCCTCAGCTAAAAACCCCAGTTTAGCTGCGTCATTGCATGTTTTTTGTCATTTTTCATTAAAAACACTTTTTATACTGTGAAAACACCTAAAAACATCAAATGCGGCTTAACACATTTAGCTGTGTTTTTTTGGCGGTTTTACTGTTCCTGGAAGCACAAGCTGTTGTTTGATTTATTTTTCTGCCCCAAAACGCTTTATTCCTTGAAACGCCTCTGACTGCTTATGTGCATGGACACATAGGATAACATGGAGGGGCTTTTAGAGGCAGTTAAAAAAAAAAACACCACCAACTGCCCCTAACAGCTGTAAAAACATCCTGTGTGCGTGAGCCCACAAGAGCATGGCAGCCTTAAAATTATTAGAGCATATACTATGTGTTTTATTGGGTATGTTTTTGTCATGCACAGAAGTCTGTTATCTTTCTATATGTGCCTTTTGGGTACAGATATTTGGTGATCCTTCCAGTCCCTCTCATTTACTTTTCCAAACTGATCATGCTAAGCACAGAAGTGGATCTGTTCCGACGTGGTCAATTTGCATCTCTTTCTCACTGATGGAGATACTACAGGCTTTGTGCTTAGCGCCTCTGCTGCAAGAATGCATCAAATGACATGATATGGATAATGAAGTAAAGAACAGAGAATGAACAGCAAATGTAGGGTACATTTTCCCTTTCAACATGATGTTGGTATATAATCACTATAAAATGAAACCTTGCTGTCCTGAGCTATGATTGCATACCAGTCATTGAAGCCAATCAAGTACGCTACAGCCCATTTTGAAGAACGAACAAAGTGCTCAATAACAGACCCCCTGTCATCTGTTTTTGTTTTGCTCACACATGTAAGTCATGAATATACGCATGTTTTTCTATTAAGCTATTTAATTTTTTACTTTTTCCACATCCAGGAATAAACCGACTAGTTCCAATGCGGGAACGCTCAAAGACTGAGGAGGATATCCTCCGGGCAGCCTTAAAATACGACGATAGAATACCCGAAAGCCAAAGAGCCTCTGCCTCGGATGACTCCAATGGCCTGGAGTGGGAGAACGATTTTGTGAGCGCTGAGATGGATGATAATGGGAACTCTGAGTATGCCGGGTTTGTAAACCCCGTGAGCGAACTTTCTGCAGAGCCGCAGGACAGATAGGAGCTGCTTTGGACCAAGAATTGTTTTCATTACGAAACAAAAAAAGCTTTCTGCTCTCCCTTCTGGGGGGTAATGAATGTACATAATTTTCAGAGCCTTTTTTAGTTAAAAAAAAAATTCAATAAAAGAGCAACAAGGAACTAGAAATGAGAAACTGGACAAAATAAGTGCAATTCTTATTTTTTTTTTCTTGCCACAGAATTTTTCTCAATTATAAATCGTGGGGTGGGGGGGTAATTAGAATATTTCACATTGTCTCTGATCACTAATAAATTATATGCACTATTTGAAGACTGAGATTTCGGCAATTGTTTTGCACTTGTCTCCTCTGGACCAGATTGTTTTTACTTCCATGTTTTACGCAGATAGCACCTGTTGAATGTAAATGTGGTGGAAGAACATGTTCATGTGCTAAGCCTGGAGTTCAGCCGAACAAAGTTGTTTAACAAGATAATAATATGGTGTCTGGTCTTTTTTTTGTACTTTGCACTGAAGTAGACCTTCCCTTTTGATGACCTTATAATCTAAAGCTGTTCAGGACTAGTGTTTATGGACATCTAATGAAAACCTGGATATCACGTTCAGCATTGTTTTTATTAATTCAGAGGTAATACATGTCATATGTCCATGTACAATACTTACCATGCAGTCACACATACAAATGAGTGCTTTTTTTTTTTTTTTTTTTTTTAAGTAACTTGTCAAGACAAAGCACTTTTAGTATTATCAAACAAGGTCTAACATTGTAACACAGAAAAGCACCCATCAGGTGTATATTGATGTGCACAGTTGCACGTTTAGGTGCACTTATTTGCATTTTTGCATTAGGAACATTTTTGTGAAACACATGGGTGTGAATGCAGCCTTAGTATTTCTCCATATGCTTGATAGCGTAAAAAAGTGTGATCTTTATACTATATGTATAACTCTGTGTTATTTACAGTATTCTGTTTGCTGGCAGTCATCATAGGTTTCCCTGGATATGTATTGTGGTATTCTATATGGTGTACATAAAGGCTGCCACATCTTTAATATGTAGCATAGGCAGGGTACATTTTGCTTAAAGCATTTAACCCCCCCAAAAAAAACTCCTGCCAGTTTCTCCCCACCCCTCTGTAAACTGTGACCACAGTGTATCATGGCTGCTGAGACCAGACACCGTGGTCAGTTTACGTGCCTCTGTCATCGGCAACCTGCTATCTGCTGTCGTCTTTGCGCCTGTGTCCTCCCCTCCCCTCCCCGTGTGTTAACTGCCCCTCCTCTTCCTGCTCTCATAACACCTGTATACACCATCAGCACTGCCTCCTATTGCAGTGTCCCCCTCTGAATGATTTATAAAGATAAAGGCTGTAAATACCTCTATTTAGGAGCTGAGATTGCGTTCACGTGACCAGCCAGCTCTCTCCTCCCCTACATACTGACGTCAGCAGGGGAATCTCAGCCGCGCCCACTGCATCTCTCAGAAGAAAGGGAAAGCGAGTGGCAGTGAGGTCACCTAGTAGGCATGGTGGTAGGTATGTAGCAGATGGTGTATACTTTTCTTAACTACTTTAAAGGCCAAGTTCATTTTCTTTTTTCTTCATTTCCAGCTCCCTTGTCTACTAATATACCGTTATTGTACCTGTGTTGCAGAAAAATAAAAGCTTTCTTTTATTTTTAGAACAAGACCCTACCTTAGCCCCTGGTGTGTTCCATAGAAAAGTTCATGACTTTCTGGTATGTAGATTTGGAATGCGAGAGCCAGTAAGGCCCCTTTCACACTGGGGCAGAAGGTGTGGTGGTGGTATAACGGCGATTAACCCCCTCTAGAGGCCGAAAAAGGGTTAATACCACCGGCAATGCGCCTCTGTAGAGGCGCATTGCCGTCGGTATTACCGGGTGTCCCATTGTTTTCAATGGGAAGGAGCGGTAAACACACCGCTCCTCTCACTGTTTCAAAGATGCTGCTGGCAGGACTTTTGGAGCGGTCCCGCCAGCGCATCGCCTCCGTGTGAAAGCCCTCAGGTCACATCTTCACATTTTTTTTTTTTTTAACGTTTTCGCTCATCACACATAGGGCAGCCATTCACTTGCATGGGCTGCCCTATGCGCAACAAACACCCCAAAGAATCTGCAGATCTTTTTTTATTTTTTTATAGAGTGGATTGTGGCTTGTGTGGTGTTTATTTTTTTTTACTGCCCCCTTTTTTAGGGCCCTTGCTTGCCGCCCTTCCTACAGCTGCCTGAGCGCTCTATAGAGAGCCTGCAGCACCGCTTCCTTGAGTCGTCACTTCCCCTTCTTTGTAGCGTGGCCGAGCTCCTTTTTCCTTCCTCATGTCAGTCTGGACTCTGGCCAGGTTTCCGCGCGGTATAGGAGATTCAGTTTCCTGTTCCCGGCCGGACTGACAGGAAGTGCTCACTTCCTGTTAGTCTGGCCACAACCAGGAAACTGAATCTCCTGCCATGCAGTACGGACCCGGTAGGGAGGGGGAAGTAAAAATGTGCGGGGGGGTCGGGGTGGCCTCCATGTCCATTTTTCTTGGGGCCCCCAAATTCCTTCAAACGGCCCTGTATGCATGTAGTGCCATTAACATTTTAATTGAGCTGCAAGTGTAATGCATGTTTTTAAAATGCACTGCAAAGCGCATGTTTTCTGTGCACTGCGTTTAGAAATGAACAGATGTGAATGGAGCTTCATTGTTTTTGTGTAAACACACTGTCACGTTCAGGCTCCATTCACATCTGTTGTGTAGTGGAAACGTAAGTTTTTTTGTTTTTTTTTAAGCAAATGTTTGTTGCAAAATGCATACGGCAGCCCATTGATTTCAATGGACTGCCCTAATGTGGCAAAGTAGCTCATGGGACATTTTCGCTTTGCACATTTTTTACTGCATGCATTGCTGCATTTTTTTTTTTCATATGTTAATTTTATGTTTATGCATATATTTACCAAAACTATATAATAGGACAAAAGACCATCCATCTAATCAGATAGGAACTTGCACTACATAGTTGATTGTACAATCTCCTTTTAGATCTAGCATCAGCTTGTATAGTGTATGGTGAGCTTAACAGACTTTTAAGGACATACTTCTCCTGTTTTCAATGCTACAGCTCTGCTCCCATTGGCTGCTATCTGATTGCTCAGCTACTGCACACTCTGCCAAGGAGTAAAATCAATATGATTTTGATCGATTTGGTTTACGTTATAGTGTCTACAAACTATGGATTATTTTTATATATATGTAATGATGGCGACCAGTTACTTATAGCGGGACATGCGATATTGCATCTGACACTTTGTGGTAACCAGAGACGCTAATACAGTGATCAGTGCTAAAACTATGCACTGGCTGGAAACGAGTTAAACATCTAGGGCGATCAAAGGGTTAACTGTGCCTTGCCTGTGTTTTTGTGTATACAGTGAGCTGCTTTCACTAGGAAAGAGATCATTACATCCATTCCCCCTATCAGAACTGAGATATGCCTTGTTATCTGTGTTTTACTGATGGTCAGCAGGTGCTGGATGACATTGATCGCCGGCCACCTGTAGATTGGCTTCTGCTGTAAATTATCACAGCTGAAGCAGGCGGAAGTGCAGGATCACGTGTGTATATATTTTTTTAATATACACACGATCCTGCGTACAGCTGCAGCCCTGTAGCAGTAAAAGGCCTATACGGCCGTCAGCAAATGGTTCCCAGGAAAGATGGAATTTGGAGGGAAAAAAAAGTGTGAACATGGCCTTTAATCCATGTGATGCCAGGTTTACACACCCGCTGTCTGCAGCCACTGAGATTGTGTGTTTAACTGACAAGTAGACTCCTGTCTGTTGGATGGATGCAGTCTGGTGGCTGTGCTGTCGCTCGATTTCTTCCACGCAAACTTTGTAATGCGTCCCCCCACCTACACGTGCCCCCTTAATGAATCCTGGGCTCTGCTTCGTTATGAGATTATGCACTCTCTTTGTATTCGAGTCCTCACAGCTTAACTGTTCTGCATAACCGAATTGAATGGGTGGGCCACCAGAGATAGATCGGACTGAATGGCCTGCAAAAATATTAATTTCGATTTTTACCATTTTATTGCAATTCGTTGTTGGAGCAGAAAATTTTTACTTTTTTTGGGGGGCAATTTGTTGTTGGGCAGATTACAAAACACAAATTGCCGCAAAAACACATTACATGCTCTTCTGCAGCTTCTCCATTGAAGTATATTGAGCCAAAAAAAAAAAAAAAAATAGCATAGTTTTGCGTTAAAAATCCTTGCCCTTTCTAAATACGCAGCAGCTGGAAAAAAAAAAATCATAGATGTGAACGTGTCCCATAGGAAAACATGTAAATGAACTGTAGTGTGTTTCTGCAAAAAACTTTCATCAGTCTTGCCTACACCATCCAAAAATCAGTCATCAAAATCCGACCAGTGTCAGTGGTGACGTACATGACGAAACACTACGACGTGCTGAGAAAAATGAAGTTCAATGCTTCTGAGCATGCGTGGATTTTTCCCCGATGGAGCTCCACACAGACAATCGTTTTTTTTTCTATCAGTTTTTTTTATCCATAGGAAAATTTTAAAACGTTTTTTTTTTTTTTTTTTTTTCACCGATGGAAACCAAACCGATGGGGCCCACACACGATCGGTTTGTCTTGGTCCAATGGAATGTTTTGAACATAAAGCTTTTCTGCAAGAGAAGGTAATGTGGCTGCAAGCTGTCTTCATATTCCAGTAGAAACCTCACCTGTTAAAATATCTGTCTAAAAGGCAGACGAGCGGAAGGAGCCTGGAGGACAAACGCAACAAAGGAAAATCTCACTATCTACAAACTACTTACCAAAAAATACCATAAAGAAATTTTCTAAGCAAAGAAAGAATATTTCTCCAATACCATCTCAAAAGCCCTAAACCGCCCCTGCAACTTTTCAAACTAGTCGCTTAGAATATGAACCCCACCTGTCTAGAACCTCCAGCAAACGAAACAAGAATTCTGCAATCAACTGATTTTTTTTATTGACAAAATCTAAAACATTCGCGAAACAATTCAGCAGAAGAAACAAAAAGACCTCACTCTCCTAAAGCAAGAAAAATATGTCAAAATAAGTATTCCTCAATCGGCGCAATTCACTTTATTACCAATCACTATCTACACTACCAAAAGCATCATCAAAAATCTCTGAGACACTACGGCACCAACTACATCATTACCACAAAAACAACAAAACCACACATTTCATAAACCAATCATTTAAAGAAGGCATCGTTCCAATTTCACTCAAGCAAGGCATAATCAAACCCCTCCCAAAGAAACCCAACCTCGACCCCAAAGACCTAAACTGTCGCAGACCAATAACAAGCCTGAGCACCATCTCCAAGATTATGGAAAAAGCAGTAGTACAACAGCTGCAATTCCATCTGGACTCCCACTAACTAACTCCTGGACCCACTACAATCAGGTTTCCGCACAGGACTGAAACGGCACTTCTCAAAATATGGGATGACGCTCTCGAAGCAGCGGATGAAGGAGAATCGGTGCTCCTGGTCCTGCTGGACCTAAGTGCAGTTTTTGACGCAGTAGGATCACAAAACCCTTCTCGCGCGTCTCACAGAAGTAGCCAGAGTCGCAGTTTTGGATCTACCGTGGTTCGCATCATTCCTGGAAAATTGATCTCGGACAGTCAAACTAGGGGCCTTCACGCCAGAAGCCTCTGCCCACTCCTTGCAATCATCAGCAAACATGACCTGCTCTATCATTCTTAGGCGGACTACACTCAACTTTATCTCCATCACCAACAAAAAAGACCAATGTCATGGATTGGAAAAATGTCTGACATTGATAGATAACTGGATGACAGAGAGCTCCCTCAAACTCAATGGATCCAAAACCAGAACTGTTCCTTCTACACTCAAACCAGAAGACTAATTCTAGGATGACTTGGGTTCCTCCCACCATCTTTGGACAAACCATCACCCCTACCAATAAAGTAAAAAGCCTCAGAGTTATCTTTGACTCCGACATGTCTTTGGACGCACAAATAGGATCGGTGGTCAGCGGATCTCACATCCCCTTCATCCCGAAAGAAGACACAGCAGTAGTAGTGGGAACACTCATCAATTCCAAACTCGACTACGCAAACTCCCTCTACCTAGGACTACTAAAGTACCAGATGGCTCGTCTACAAGTGGTCCAGAACACGGCAGCCAGACTGGCTCCCACGGTTTTTTACCCACTACCAATCTCTACGACCATGAGGACCCTCCACTGGCTAGTTGTAAAGGATCGGGTGACATTCAAGACCCTCTGCCTCACCCACAAATGCAAGCAAGGAATCGCGCCGCAATACCTATGTGAGAAAATACAAACACTACACCCCAAGTCGGGTCCTCCAATCAACAAATCAGAACCTCCTCCACATCCCCAAAATCTCGCTACAAAATGCAAGGAGAATGACGATTCGCTGTCCAAGGACCTCGGTTATGGAACGCTCTACCCACAGACATTCGGTTGGAGGAAAATCAACGGGCCTTCAGGAAAAAACTTAAGACCCATCTTTTCTGAAGCTTGGTTGGACGATCATATTGGCTACAGCGCCTTGAGGCGATTTAGTTTGCATTTGTAGCGCTATATAAGTTTCTCACTCACTCACTCACTCACTCACTCACTCACTCATAAATATTATTTTAATGCCACTGCTGGACTAGTTAGCCCATGATGTAGATGGCCCACTTCGGTTGGGCTGGGTTAATACTAGGGTTGTCCCGATACCTGAATACTAGTATCGGTATCGTGACCGATACCGAGTATTTGCGGGAGTACTTGTACTCTCGCATAAGCGAATCTGACCCCGCCTCCATATATACAAAGCCGCCGCAAACATTATAGGCACCTTTGAATAGCTGTTTTCCCGCTGCGCGTGTATAGACACTCCCCCTTGCTCGGATCTGTCCAATCCCGAGCAAGAGGGAGTGTCCTTAACATGGCGCGCGGCAGGGAAAATAGCTATTGAAAGGCACTGCCTATAATGGCGACGGCAGCTTTGTATATACGGCGGCATCATCATCAGGTGGGGGGGGGGGCAATATGTGGGATATGACGGCAATATGTGGGATATGACGGCAATATGTGGGACATGACATGGCGGCAATATGTGGGACATGACGTGGCGGCAATATGTGGGACATGACATGGCGGCAATGGGGACGACATGCGGCAATATGTGGGGACATGAACGGCGGGCAATGTGCATTGGGCAATATGTGGGACATGACATGTGGTGGGACTGCAAATATGTGGGACATGTGGCTGCACATACGTGGCTGCAATATGTGGAGGACATACGAATATGTGGGGGACGTGGCTGCAATATGGGGGGGACATACGTGGCTGCAATATGGGGGGACATACGAATATGGGGGACATACGTGGCTGCAATATGTGGGGGACATACGTCGGCTGCAATATGTGGGGGACATACGTGGCTGCATATGTGGGGGACATGTGGCAATGTGCATGTGGCAATATGTGGGGGACATGTGGCAATGTGCATGACATGGCTGCATATGTGGGGAGGGCATATGACATGACATGGCTGCATATGTGGGGGATGTGGCTGCAGTGGGACATGACATGGCTGCATATGTGGGGGATGTGGCTGGTGACATGCATGGCTGCAATATGTGGGGGACATGCATGGCTGCAATATGTGGGGGACATGCATGGCTGCAATATGTGGGGGACATGCATGGCTGCAATATGTGGGGGGCACCGGGCATGCTGCATATGGGGGGACTGCAATAATGTGGGGACATGGGGCAATATGTGTGGGACATATGGCAATGTGCATGGCAATATGTGGGACATGACATGGCTGCATATGTGGGGGACATGGCTGCATTTGGGGACACATTTAAAAAAAGTATCGGTATTCGGTATCGGCGACTACTTGAAAAAAAGTATCTGTACTTGTACTCGGTCCTAAAAAAGTGGTATCGGGACAACCCTAGTTAATACATTTGAGGTGAATATGCTCCCTAAGTTGTTTACCACATGTAAATAGTACATGCCTAGCGCGGGGATGTCAAACCCAATTTTGCTGCGAGACGCGTTGGCATTATGGTTGCCGTTGTCTGGCTTTTTTTTTTTTTTTTATATATGGAGTTGGTTTAGGAACTCAACCACACACCACACACCAAACCGCATCTAATGATGGTGTGGCCAAATTGCACTTGACCCAGGTTCACACTGAATGCGGGTTAGTTAGTTCAGCTGGATTTCAAACCGCAATGAAGTCCGACTTCAGGGGCAATTTGACAGACATCTGTGTGGGTTCATGCAGTACAGGAACTGCATTTGGGAATCAGTGTGGTGCCACACCTATTCGGACGTTGCTACTGCCGGCAATGGCCGCCGATTTGACAAATCACTCATCATTCCCACCCATGTCAAATCACATGCCAAATTGGCCTAATGTGAATGTGGGCTAACAGTTGGAAGATCTTCAAGGGGTAATAAATACTAAGTGCATGATGTGCTGTTTTCTGTACAGTAAAGTTGTGCACCAGCATTGACAGACATGCAGCAAGACGTGCTCTCTTCCTCTCTCCGTGCTGTTCTCACGCCCAGGTGTCTACTGCTGGATGCGTCAGCCCCCTCTCTCTCACCTAGGGTTGAACTATGGGGGTAGCAGCAGGGCCGATCCTAGGGTCACAGGCGCCTGGGTGCAGAAATATTTATGGTGCCCCTACAAGGGCGTGGTCACCTTACTAACTCCTCCCCCTTTACAAATGTTTCTAAGGCAACGATTCAAAACACAGAGATGCTCCCCTAAGGAGTCCATCGTAACCCTGGGATCCTCCCATTGATCTCTTAACAATAAACAAAATACAGGAAGAGCTGGAGGGGGGTCTCTCTAGTGGACACAGAGAGGGCCTGTTAGGAAGTCTGTTTAGAAAGAGCCCCCAGACATAATACAAGAGATGGTCAGAGACTGCAGACATGGTGCAAAAGATCAATGCAGGCTCACCAGTGCCCATTAAATGCAGCCTTATCCGTGCCCATCAAATGCAGCCTTATCCGTGCCCATCAAATGCAGCCTTATCAGTGCCCACCAAATGCAGCCTTATTAGTGTCCACCAAATGCAGCCTATTAGTGCCCACCACAGAGAGAGAGAGAGGTGAGGCTGAGAAAGAGAGAGGAGGTGAGAGGAGACTGAAAGAGAGAGAGGGGTTAAGGGTGAGAGAGAGGGGGGCTCAGAGAGAGAGAGGGGGGCTCAGAGAGAGAGAGGGGGGCTCAGAGAGAGAGAGAGGGGCTCAGAGAGAGAGACTCAGATAGAGAGAGGGGCTCAGATAAAGAGGGGATCAGAGAGAGAGAGAGAGAGAGAGGTGGGGCTGAGAGAGAGAGAGGGGCTCAGAGAGAGGATAGTGGACAGAGAGAGGGGGCTGAGAGAGAGGGAGGCTCAGAGATGGGACTGAGACAGAGGGGCTAAGAGAGAGGGTAGTGGACAGAGGGAGGGGCTCAGAGAGGGGGGGGCTAGAGAGAGAGAGGGTGGGGCTGGAGAGGAGGAGGGGAGTGGACAGAGAGAGGGGGCTAAGAAAGAGAGAGAGAGGGCTCAGAGAGGGAGCAGTGGACAGAGAGGGGCTGAGAGAGTGAGGGGCTCAAAGAGAAGGGTAGTGGACAGAGAGGGGCTGAGAGAGGGGGCTGAGAGAGAGAGGGGGCTGAGTGAGAGAGAGGGGCTCAGCGAAAGGGTAGTGGACAGAGAGGTGGGGCTGAGAGAGAGAGAGGGGCTAAGAGGGAAAGGGGCTCAGAGAGAAAGGGGCTCAGAGAGAGCATAGTGGACAGGGAGGGGCTCAGAGAGGGGCTGAGAGAGAGAGTAGCGGACAGAGAGGGGCTGAGAGAGAGGGAGGCTCAGAGATGGGGCTGAGAGAGAGGGGCTAAGAGAGAGGGTAGTGGACAGAGGGAGGGGCTCGGAGAGGGGAGTGGACAGAGAGAGGGGCTAAGAAAGAGAGAGAGAGAGAGGGCTCAGAGAGGGAGCAGTGGACAGAGAGGGGGCTGAGAGAGTGAGGGGCTCAAAGAGAGGGTAGAGGACAGAGAGGGGCTCAGAGAGGGGGCTGAGAGAGAGAGAGGCGCTCAGCGAGAGGGTAGTTGACAGAGAGAGGTGCTGAGAGAGAGAGGTGCTCAGAGAGGGGGCTGAGAGGGAGAGGGGCTCAGCGAAAGGGTAGTGGACAGAGAGAGGGGCTGAGAGAGAGAGGGGCTCGGCGAGAGGGTAGTGGACAGAGAGAGGGGCTGAGAGAAGTGGGGCTGAGAGAGAGAGGGGCTCAGAGAGGGGGCTGAGAGAGAAAGGGGCTCAGAGAGAGCATAGTGGACAGGGAGGGGCTCAGAGAGGGTCTGAGAGAGAGAGAGAGAGTAGCGGACAGAGAGAGGGGATGAGAGAGAGGGGGGCTCAGAGAGGGGGCTGAGAGAGAGAGAGGTGGGGCTGAGAGGGGCTGAGAGAGTGAGGGGCTGAGAGAGAGGGGCTCAGCGAGAGGGTAGTGGACAGAGAAATGGGCTGAGTGAGAGGTGGGGCTGAGTGAGAGGTGGGGCTGAGTGAGAGGGTAGGGAACAGAGAGGGGCACTTGTCACCATGCCTTGTTGCCAGATGCAGCATGTTACCATGCCTGTCAGCAGATGCCGCCTGTCACTTGTCACCATGCCTGTTGCCAGATGCAGCCTGTCACTTGTCACCAATGAGTGTCACCAGATGCAGCCTGTCACTTGTCACCATGCCTGCCGCCAGATGCAGCCTGTCACTTGTCACCAGATACAGCCTGTCACTTGTCACCATGCCTGTCGCCAGATACAGCCTGTCACTTGTCACCAATAAGTGTCACCAGATGCAGCCTGTCACTTGTCACCAATGAGTGTCACCAGATACAGCCTGTCACTTGTCACCAATGAGTGTCACCAGATGCAGCCTGTCACTTGTCACCAATGAGTGTCACCAGATACAGCCTGTCATTTGTCACCAGATACAGCCTGTCACTTGTCCCCATGCCTGTCGCCAGATACAGCCTGTCACTTGTCACCAATGAGCGTCACCAGATACAGCCTGTCACTTGTCCCCATGCCTGTCGCCAGATACAGCCTGTCACTTGTCACCGATGAGTGTCACCAGATGCAGCCTGTCAATTGTCACCAATGAGTGTCACCAGATACAGCCTGTCACTTGTCACCAGATACAGCCTGTCACTTGTCACCAGATACAGCCTGTCACTTGTCACCATGCCTGTTGCCAGATACAGCCTGTCACGTGTCACCAGATACAGCCTGTCACTCATAGTCTGGCTCTCTCTCACTCCCCTTCAGGTAGTTCCCCCCTAGCCCCCCCCCCCCCAGAATTGCAAAGGGCCAGCCAGACAGCTATTGGGACTACATCTCCCAGAATCCTCTTCTCTTTTTTGCTTTTTCCCTGGCCAATAGGAGGAAAAGGAGGAAGAAACATAATGGGCGGCTGTTCTGGGAACAGCAGCATGAAAAGGAGAGGGAGGGGGGACAGCCTGCAGCTTCTCTCTTTACACACACACACACACACACACACACACACAGCTGCTCCGATCTCAGGCTGTTCTGCTGCTGCCTACAAAGTATTGAAACAATCTAACCTCTTCTGAATCTGAGGCACCTCGAGGGAGAGGAGGCAGGCAGCACAGTTTCTGAATCTGAATCTCGTTCCTCGGACGCTCATCACTCCTAACATTACAGGGAGGAAGTGGGTGGAGCTAGGGAGGAGTAGGAAGTTAAATCCTCCTCTGCAGTGCATTTGTGGAGCCACTCTCTCCTCTCCTGACGTCACTGGTTGCTAGACACAAAGCGGCTCGTGGCTAGCAACCAGTTTGTGCAGGGAAGCAGGGGCCCCTAGTGGGACCCTTGAAGTGGGTCTTCACACTGCAGCCAGGGACATCGGCACCGGCGATGCAGTGTAAGGATGGCACTGCACACTAGATGGAGGAAATAAACGGTGCTTCTCACACTTTGGCTCCCTCCTCTGAAGGTAAGCCTGCCTGTTCTCTCTGGGACTGAGAGCGGCTGTCCTTTTCAGGACAAGCCACCCACGGTTTTCTATCCCGGGAGATAGGCGATCAAATCCCCCTCTTCACATCCGCACCCCTGCCACCGTGGAAATATCCTTCCCTCGCCGCCTCCCACCGCTGTTTCCCGTCTCTTCTACGGCACCGCGCTAGCCTATGCTAGACCAGCGGCAGCCGCGGCTTAGGAAAGACAGCGGCTTCGTCCGCGGCCTAGCGGGGCGTGCCCTAATACTACCCCGAGAGTGATCCAAACTGTCCAGAATACCCCCCTTTACCCCCAGGAGGACCCCACTCACCCCCAAGGTAATCAATTCAGCCGCCTCTCACCCTGCTGATAGCCCCCCCGACCTGGGCTCTGTACCAGACCGGCGACCATCTTGGTACACCCCCCCCAGCTACAGAGATATCTCCTACCCCCAGCCCCTCACAACTTAACAGCATTTGATCCAGGGTCTCGGCCGATCGCCTCTCAGGGATCAATCGGGAAGGAATTTTTTTCCCTGGCCAAGCAGATTGGCATAGCAGGGTCCAGTTTTTTTTTGCCTTCCTCTGGACCAAAAAAAAGCTGGGAGAGAAGATTCACTGAACCTTCCTCCATCGCCACCCCCCCTGGTGACGGACAACTATGGCTAATCTGCGGTACTCGGCAGAAACCATTCAGAGTCTGGGGCGATTTGCCACAATACTACCAGCCGTCACCAAAAAGGCCTTAAGAATCGAACAACTCTTGAGAATCGTTCGACGATCGACTGTCAAAGAATTCGGTCGTCCATCCCAACCTAAGCACATATCATGTGCTTTGATCAATACGATCTAGATTGCCTCTTTATTACAGAGAGCTGGCTCACAGCCGACTGTAACACCATTCTACGAGAACTGGTGCCAGAAAACTACCGTATTATAACGGAAAACAGAATAGGGCAAAGAGGAGGGGGCCTGGCTGGTGATCTACAAGGCGCATCTTGCGATCACTAAATCAGTCCGTCAAAATCCTCTTCCATTCATGGAAATCTTTACTCTGCAACTGCAATCAAATCCCCAGGAGACCGTCCAGATTCTACTCTGCTACAGGCCACCCGGGCCAAACTCGCAGCTTTTAGCATCACTGAAGGAATTTATCTCCACTTATACCCTAAACAACAAACACCTTTTGCTGCTCGGGGACTTCAATCTCTGGGCCAATTCCTCACAGGATTCCATTGCCGACGCCTGTATTGACCACCTGGAAGGACTAGGACTACAACAACTAGTATGTGACCCCACACATGCTTCAGGTCACACACTCAACCTAATTTTCAGACAAAATCTGAAAATAAGTATTTTGGAAAATGAACCGTTGCCATGGACAGATCACCATGCAATTAAATTCATAATTTCCAAAATTCCCCCATTGATAAAAACACCTAAGCCAGTGACAACACACTGGGACTAGATCTCAGAAGAAGCTCCATTCGGAACTCTTCAAAACTACCCTAGGAAATAAAATAAAAACACTCCAACCACTCCGAACAGTCTCAGATACACTGGATGCCATTAATACAGCCCTACTAAAGTCAGCCAACTTAGCACCGAAACGCAAAGTCCGCATCCGGAAAAACAAGTCCAGCTGTCGCTACTGAAGCAAGAGCGCAGAAGGGCGGAAGCCGTCTGGAAAAGAAACGCTTTAGAGGAGAACCTCATCAGCTACAAGACAATAACAAGAAAATACCGCAAATAAATCTTCCAAGCCAAGAAAAATCATTTTTCTAAGGCCATCAACAGCGCCCTAAATCGACCCCGCGAACTCTTTAAGCTGGTCACTCAGACCATGAATCCAGGCTGTCTTGAACCCTCAAATTTAGATACCCAAGATTTTTTGCGATGAACTATCGGATTTCTTCATCAATAAAATTGAAGGAATCAGGGAAAGCATTCGACAAAACAATACCCCCCGCAACCACCCTCTTAATCAACCACAGAACACCCATAGAAACCTTCTACAATCAACCAAGTTCACTCTGGAACCCATCTCCGTTGATGCCACAAGAAATATCATCGGTACTTTGCGAAACAGCACAGTGCCTAATGATATTATCCCCACTAAGCTGCTGAAGGATTGTGCCGACATCTTGGCACCACCTATCACGCAGCTCATAAACCAGTCATTCATGGAAGGCATAGTGCCCTCCCTGCTGAAAGAGGGCACAATCCAGCCCATCTTGAAGAAACCCACTCTTGACCCCAAGGACCATACTCACCGCCGTCCAATAACAGGCCTAAACATTCTATCCAAGATAATGGAGAAAGTAGTGGTACAACAGCTGCAACAGCATCTAGATACCCATAATCCACTTGATCCATTGCAATCAGGCTTCGTCCCGGACACGGGACAGAAACGGCATTGCTCAAAATATGGGACGACGCTCTTGAGGCCGCAGACGAAAGAGAATCTTGTCTCCTGGTTCTGTTGGACCTAAGCGCAGCCTTTGACACTGTAGACCACAAACTTTGGGACGTAGGCGTGCAGTGACGTCACCGCGTTCGCGTGAGGAGGAAGGGCTCCTGCTATATGCCGGCCGGCATTTGTTCTTATTGCTACTCTCCATGAATATCTATGTAAGTGGCTTTTCATATCTTTTTAATAAATCGCATTGGTAATGCACTATGTGAGGTCTCCTTTCCCTATTTATGGTTCATCGCTGCCTACATGTTATGCATACCAAACGAACGTGCTATTTGGTGAGGCTCCTGAGAATCAGCTGTTCCCTGAGAAGCCGTGTGATTGATTTCTGCGACATACTGCTGTGGATTCTACAGGCTTTCTTATAGCTTATATTTGGTAAGCTCCTGTCCATGTGGTGGTGGTTCACGACTGTCTGAAGTGCACTGGGGTGCTTCCTGTGATACACGAAATAATATTTAATATCGGACTTTATTTTCATATTTGGACTTTATGTTGGCGCAAACTTTTTTTCTTTTTTAGACCACAAACTGTTACTGACTCGGCTGGCTGAGGTAGCCAGAGTCGCAGAAGGTGATCTATCATGGTTCTCCTTCTTTCTGGAAAACCGTTCACAAACAGTGAAATTGGGACCTTTCACTTCTGAAAAACGCACGGTGTCATGCGGAGTCCCTCAAGGATCCCCCTTATCACCGGTGCTCTTCAACATCTATCTTCGTCCGCTCTTTGAAATCATCAGAAGCCAACAACTACTTTATCATTCATACGCAGACGACACGCAACTATATTTTCGCATCTGCAATAAAAAGGATCATCATCCCAGTTTAGAGAATTGTTTCTCTTTGATAGAAAACTGGATGACCAAGAGTTATCTTAAACTCAACAACTCCAAAACAGAACTCCTTCTGTTTCACGCCAGTCGCAAGAGTCAACTGGCAACTACTTGGAAACCCCCGCCCATTCTGGGCCAGATCATCGCCCCTAGCTCCAAAGTCAAAAGTCTCGGAGTAATTTTTGTCACCTACATGACAATGGACGCACAAATAGGGTCAGTAGTCAGCGGATTTCACCATCTGCTGCGCCTTCTACGCAGACTTATTCCTTTTATCCCCAAAGAAGACGTAGCAGTTGTGGTGGGAACAATTGTGAACTCCAGACTGGACTATGCAAATGCCCTTTACCTTGGACTCCCTAAGTACCAAATCGCTAGTCTGCAAGTCGTTCAGAATACGGCCGCCAGACTTGTGGCTGGAAAAAAAACATGGGAATCAATCTCACCGTCGTTGAGATCCCTTCACTGGCTGCCAGTAAAAGACAGAATTGCTTTTAAAACACTCTGTCTGATTTATAAGTGCATCCATGGAAAGGCCCCACAATATCTATGCGAAAAGATAGAAGCCCACAATTCCAATCGCGTTCTGCGATCCACCGACCAAAATCTGGTCAAGATAACAAAAAGCCAGATACAAGTCCAAAGGAGAAAGAAGGTTTGCTTTCCAAGGTCCCAGACTATGGAACGCTTTACCAACCAGCATTCGGTTGGAAGAAAACCATCTGAGCTTCAGAAGACAGATAAAAACTCTGCTCTTTTGATGACCAGAGAGACAGAAACAACAAGCGCCCAGAGGCGATTCAGTTCGCATGTGCCGCGCTATATAAGTTTCTCATTCATTCATTCATAATTCAATGATGCACTATATTCAGAGTGCAGTTTCAGGGGTGCACTATGCACAGAGTGGGATCACAGTTCGGCTTACCACGTGATGCGCCATCTCGCACTGCACCTGCATCTTTTGTCCCCAGCATGAGTGCAGAGCAGGCAGGGATCTGTGGTGGCTTCTGTGTTTACAAGTTACAGTGGTAAGTGGGGAGTGGAGGGCGAGAGGCAGAGGTGACAGAACATAGTTCCTCCATGTTCCAGCTTAAAACAAAGTCCTGGGTGCAAGGTAGGGTGACCACGTGTCCCGGACTGCCCGGGATTGTCCCGTAATTGATCACTTTGTCCCTAGTCCCGGGCACCTTCGATCCGGGACAATACATTGTCCCGGAATTGCCCCCTTGCCACCGCATTGCCACTGTCCCTCACTGCCCGCTGGGCTAGTTCTGTCCGGCGAGATCGCTTGATTTCCCCCCCAGACGCTGCCTGGCTCACTGCCAAAACAACTGGTTGCTAGGGCATAGCCCGACTAGCGTCTAACAACCAGTGACGTCACGACGAGGAGGAGAGTCGAGCCCCAGCATACTGAGCGAGCCAGTGGAGGATTCCTCCTCGCGCCTAAGCTCCGCCCCCGACTCCGCCCCTGACTCCGCCTCTTCCCTGATGGCTGTTCCTGCGCTAAAAAAAGGTAAGCTAAATGCTCCCTGCACTGCCCTGACTGAGACTGACTTATGGTCACTCCGTCCCATACACTGCACCCCTCCAGTCATGCTGTACATTATACTGCCCTCCACTTTTACCCCCTCCCAACATACTGTCTGCCCTCCACTTTTACCCCTCCTATTATACTGCCCTCCACTGCCACCCCTGCTATAGTACAACCCACAGCAGAATGTGACAGCAGGAGAGAGGTATGTGTACATCCTATCACTGATCACCACTGTCCCTCCATCCATCCCACTATCCACCCATCCACCCCACTGTCCCCCCATCCACCCCACTGTCCCCCCATCCACCCCACTGTCCCTCTATTCTCCCCACTGTCCTTCCATCCACCCCACTGTTCCTCCATCCACCCCACTGTCCCTCTATCCCTCCATCCACCCCACTGTCCCTCTATCCTTCCATCCAACCACCCCACTGTCCCTTTTATCCCGCTGTCTCTCTATCCACCCCACTGTCCCTCCATCCAACCCATTGTCCCCCCATCCACCCCACTGTCCCTCTATCCACCCCACTGTCCACTGTCTCTATCTACCCCACTGTCCCTCTATCCACCCCACTGTCCCTCTATCCACCCCACTGTCCTTTTATTCACCTCACTGTCCTTCTATCCCTCCATCCACCCACTGTCCCTCTATCCACCCACTGTCCTTTTATTCACCTCACTGTCCTTCTATCCCTCCATCCACCCCACTGTCCTTCTATCCACCCCACTGTCCTTCTATCCACCCCACTGTCCCTCTGTCCACCCCACTGTCCCTCTGTCCACCCCACTGTCCCTCTGTCCACCCCACTGTCCCTTTGTCCACCCCACTGTCCCTCTGTCCACCCCACTGTCCTTCTATCCCTACATCCACCCCACTGTCCCTCTGTCCACCTCACTGTCCCTCTGTCCACCCCACTGTCCTTCTATCCCTACATCCACCCCACTGTCCCTCTGTCCACCCCACTGTCCCTCCGTCCACCCCACTGTCCCTCCGTCCACCCTACTGTCCCTCCATCCACCCTACTGTCCCTCCGTCCACCCCACTGTCCCTCCGTCCACCCTACTGTCCCTCTGTCCACCCTACTGTCCCTCTGTCCACCCTACTGTCCCTCTGTTCACCCTACTGTCCCTCTGTCCACCCTACTGTCCCTCTGTCCACCCTACTGTCCCTCCGTTTACACTAACTGTCCCTTTATTCATCCCACTGTAACACTGTCCCCTTATCCACCCCACTATGTACATATTACCCCCCGCCATACACTCTGCATTCCCTATTTAACATTACCACATTCTGCACTATATAAGTCATCCCAAACTCTCTTTAATAACACCCCCTTTAAGCCAATATTTAGCACAATTTAAGACCTGTCCACTGTTCCCCACGACGCGCTTTGTGCAACAACTGCCCCAAAAGTCGTATTTTTTTTCTCCAAAAATCACCTTTTTTTTGGGGGGGGGGGGGGGTGTCCCTGAATGGCAGTTTGGAGATGTGGTCACCCTAGTGCAAGGGCCACATGAAATGACCTGGCAAGCCGGATTCGGCCTGTGGGCCTTGTGTTTAATCAAATGTGGCCTAGAGCCCTTTCCACCATACAGATTTGGTAGATGCGTGGTGTAAGTTTAACCCAACAACTAGGTACTTTCTTCTCACCCCATTCGACATACTCAAGTATTGATCATGTCTTTGTCTCATACTCCCTAGTGCCCAGTGTATATAGGGCTACTATTAAAGATACAGGGGCGTCGTCTGACTACTCTCTGCTTTCAGTTTCACTGCTAGCCCTGTCACTCCCTCCTCGCTCACAACAGTGGAGGCTCAATTAATTGCTCTTATCTGACCCCTGCTGGTGTGAAGACATTCGGATATGTTTAAAACAGTATTTTACCAAGAACTCATCAGAAGATATTTCTCTGGTGATGGTGTGGGCAGACCACAAAGCTGTAGTACGGTGGAAACAAATCCAGTTGTCTTTTCAGCTTAATCGGACTCACCAGGAATGAATCAAAATGTTAGACTCCAAATTACGATCTCTACTTAAATGTCACAAATGTACCCCAGACCCATCCCTGCTCCTAAGAATTGAGCAGGTCCGGATAGATCTTCATTTAAAAACTGAAGACGAAAGCAGAGATAAGATTAAGGCTCTACTCGCCCGTAAATGTAACCTTTGTATGCGAGTGTATGTAGTCTCTAAGTTCTGTTGCTCTAATAGTATGTATTCCCAGAACCTCTGTAAAGTGTTCGGGGCCTTTAGGAACTTGTATTATTTGTCTAAAGCTCTGGCAGATGAAGATCCCCAGGTTTGTACTCCAATACTTGTAAAGCATTGCGCTCCCTAAAATATCTGTGGCCCACAGAACACGCATTGAGGCCCCTTTCATGGCACAAGAGGTTCTCGGTGCTATGAAATCTAGGAAAACTAGTTCTGTCCCGGGGCGCGATGGTTTTCCAGCACTATATTATCGTAATTTTCAGGATGCCCTAGTTCCTCAGAGCCCATACACACTATTAGATTTTCTGCAGGCTTTTATCTTCAGATTTATCAAAACCATGTAATATGAGGTCAAACCTTTAGGCCGCGTACACACGACTAAATAAATCCGATCAAATCGGTCTGACAGACCGATTTGATCGGATTTGTCTGCTGGGCTATTTTGGTTTGATCGTGTACACACGATCAAACCAAAATCCCCGCCAGCAGACAGCGCGGTGACGTGACGGTGGCGGTGACATTGACGCCGCCACGTCACCGCACCAGGAAGTAAAAAACTTGCACGCATGCGTCGAAACCTGTCTGTCCGCCCATACACGCGGTCGAATTTGTCTTCTGAAACGGTCCATCGGACCGTTTCCAGCAGATAAATTTGATTGTGTGTACGTGGCCTAAGAGTTTCAATTTGTATGCAATCAGGCAGGCCCCTGCACTACATGGTATTGGTAAATCTAAAGGAATTCAGACAACAAAAGTTGTATAGTGTGTATGGGGTATCACTTAGTGTCGCATTTTATTGCCATCCAGAGTGGAGAACTCTTGGATTCCTCGTGTTATATGGCATACATATCAGTAGTGCCAGTCATCCTTCATCAGTTCCTATGTCCATAAGGATCAGGTGGGTTTCATCCCGGGTCACCAGGGGCCCAGATCAGGAGAGCGGTGCATATTATCTCCCTTCTGCAATCGGGTTGGGCTGGGGTTCCCCCACGGGAAGACCTTCTCTTGTCTGTCGATTTGCAGAAGGCATTTTGCCTCGTACACACGATCATTTTTTGTGATGAAAAAAAAACTATGTTTTCTGTGAAGTAAAAAACGACGTTTTTGAAACGTCACTTTTCAAAGACGATGTTGCCTACACACCATCGTTTTTTTCACAAAAAGCGAGGTTACGTTCACCACTCTTTTCCATTGAAGCTCGCTTCATAACTAGCTTCTGGGCATGCGCGGGTTGAAAAACGTTGTTTTAAACGACGTTTTTGCTACACACGGTGACTTTTTGTGAAACAAAAAACGACGTTTTGAAAAACGACACAAAAAATTCAAGCATGTTGGAATTTTTTTTGGGTCGTTTTTTTTAAGACAAAAAACAACGTTTTGCCCACACACGATCAATTTAAATGACGTTTTAAAAAACAACGTTTTTTTTTCATCGCAAAAAACGACCGTGTGTACTAGGGCTACGCATCTTCACCGGTCTCACGATTCGATGCGATTACGATTATCAAGGCCACGATTCGATTCGATGCGATTCCGCGATGCATCACGATGCATCACGATTGCAGCGCAAGTGCGCATGGCTTTCATAAAAAAAATTTAAGTACTCCATTTTTTTTTCTATCTGTTCTTAAAAAACACACACAATAACACTTTCTGCATGTAGCAAAGTCTAAACACAGCAGACATGCTACAGGAGATGGTCAGAGACTGCAGAACTACTACAGGAGATGGTAAGGGACTGCAGAACTACTACAGGAGATGGTCAGGGACTGCAGAACTACTACAGGAGATGGTCAGGGACTGCAGAACTACTACAGGAGATGGTCAGGGACTGCAGAACTACTACAGGAGATGGTCAGGGACTGCAGAACTACTACAGGAGATGGTCAGGGACTGCAGAACTACTACAGGAGATGGTCAGGGACTGCAGAACTACTACAGGAGATGGTCAAAGACTGCAGATATGATAATGATATAGGAGATGGTCAGAGACTGCAGACATAGTACAGGAGATGATCAAAGACTGCAAACAAAGTACAGGAGATGGTCAGAGACTGCAGACATAGTACAGGAGATGATCAGAGACTGCAGACATAGTACAGGAGATGATCAGAGACTGCAGACATAGTACAGGAGATGATCAGAGACTGCAGACATAGTACAGGAGATGATCAGAGACTGCAGATATAGTACAGAAGATGGTCAGAGACTGCAGACATAGTACAGGAGACGATCAGAGACTGCAGACAAAGTACAGGAGACGGTCAGAGACTCTTACATAGGACACTGTTCTGAGGAGGATGGATAATCAGGGATATAATGAGGCGAGTGTCGGAGGGGCCCCTGCAGACATAGTACAGGAGACGGTCAGAGACTGCAGACAAAGTACAGGAGACGGTCAGAGACTCTTACATAGGACACTGTTCTGAGGAGGATGGATAATCAGGGATATAATGAGGCGAGTGTCGGAGGGGCTGTAACCCTTTCCTGCACTCAGAGGAGAGGTGACCCCAATACACAGGACGGGGGAGGGGGTGTCACCCTCGGCATAGAAGGATATGGAGAGGTCTGGGGGGTCACCCCTGAACTATGACCCTAATTTCTCAGATTCTGCTGAGAACAACCCCCCCCCCCCTCTGTCACATGATCACAGACCCAGGATGGAGTGCACACTGACCTGGGGGGGGGGGGGGTCGTGTCCTCACTCCACTTCCCCCACATTCCTATCAATAACAGGCAGTCTGAATAGATTGTGAGCTCCTCTGCAAAATCTGAACAGAGACGTATCCCCTCACCCCACCATTCTCACTGCTATGTAATCTTCTATGAGATTTTTAGACCTAAATGTGATGCATTAGAGGTAAAAAAAATGCATGTCTGTTTGCATCCGCCTACCTTTAGACCTATCATGGGTCTATTTCAATATGAAAGAAAAACCTTAAGATACGCATGTCACAAAAGTCTATCCAAGATCTCCTGCTAATTGGAATGTAAGCTGCCTGCGTGACACTTCCTTAGCTTTTTTGTTATATCCCTAAGGTACAGAGTGTGATTCACGTACCTCTAGAGTAGATTGTAAGCTCCTAGGGACAGTGCGTGACTCTGCTGCTCTTACGTCCTCTCCTGGCGTCAGCCCCTCCCGCCTTTTTACTGATCTGATAGTTAGACAGTGGGCGGGGCTGACGCCAGGACGTAAGAGCAGAGTGGACATAGGAGACATAGGACATAGGAGAGAGGCGGGCCGTGCACTACCCGCCTCTACTAACTTCTACTGAAGTTCTAGTCAGTGGGCGGAGCTGACGCCAGGAGACACGGAAGAGCATGCAGACTGGACATAGGAGAGAGGCGGGCCGGACAGTCACACGAGCTGTGTAAAAAAAAAAAAGTACCATAACGGAGCGCTCTCCCAGGAGGGGCGGGAACGGGGCGGGGCTAGGCATCGATTATCAGGGTCGCATGCATCGGTACAGCATCGGGAACACCCGAATCGCGATGCACCGACGCAGCGATTATATTTGACACCCCTAGTGTGTACGCGGCATTTGACTCGGTCTTATGGACATACATGTTTCAGATGTTGGAGGCATGGGGCTTTGGCCCGCTCTTCTTGCGAATTTTGGGTACACTATACTCTCAGCCCCAAGCTAAGGTTAGACTAATGGGATACTATTCCAACCCCATTGACATTAAATGGGGCACTCGTCAGGATTGCCCCTTTTCCCCATTACTTATTGCCATGATGATAGAAACTGTAGCTATAACTATTTGGGAGGATCCAAATGTTAAAGGGGTGTCCTGCGGATCTCGTACAAGCAGGTGTGTGCGGTTTGTGGATGATATGTTATTTGTATCTAGGAGTTACTCTTACTCCTTCTTATTTGTCGTTTTACACAGCTAATTATCCGCTATGTTATAAGCGTTTGAAGCAGTTGCTTTCTGGGTGGCCATCTTACGACCTCTCGTGGCTGGGTAGGATTCACGTTTTCAAAATGACTCTTCTTCCTAAAACTAAGAGAAAAAACAGCTGTTCGCGGTTTGTCTCCATTGTGCCCGAACCTCTACTTCCGTGTCGGCGTATGTCTGTGTTCCACCGTCACCAGAAAACGAGTGGTGGGGAATCAAAATCACGTGACCAGGCTACGCCACTCGTCTTCTGCTCACAGCTGACGGTGGAGCGTGGACATACGCCAACACGGAAGTAGAGGCATTCATGCAAACTGACAAGCTTGAGACCCAGTGCCGGTTCGGGCACTTTTTAATGTAAGTGGCCACTTGGCCCATGGTTGTTTTTACTTTTTTTTTTTATTAAAACCGGTTGCACGATGAGTTGTCTTTTTCGTTTTATATTCCATCTGTGAAACTCTTGGAAGGAGAGATGTCTATATAAGCAGCTGTGGACGCACTATATGCCTGCAGGCATTTATCTGCACATGCGAGATTGACCTTCTTTTTTGTTAAAGAGATCTTATCGCTCTGGTAAGCGCATTACCACTACTACACACGTTTTGGGTGTTTATTATCTGATGAAGGATCACTCAAGAGCACAAATTATAAGAGAAGAGTTCTGGTTGAATAAATCAATCACCTATTGGATTGGCTATTGTTTGTGTTGATTCACTTACCCATTCCTGTGGTATCCACGGATTTCATTTCTTTGGTTTTGGACTTTATATCTACTTTTAGTTTGGACTTTGTGTATCACAACACATAGTTATGAACGGTTATCAATTTATTTTTTTCCACATTTTTGATTCTAGGCAATTTTTTACTTTTCCATTGTATTTATGTGTTGATGTAAATATTCAATTACTTTATTTAATTTTGATCCAATTTTGGCCACCTACCAGTGGCCTACACTACAATTAGCGCCCCCATACCACTCACCAATCCACAAATAGGAGTGACATAATATATATCTTTCTCTCTATTTTTTAAGGGGAGCAGCTTGTCACCACTTAGTTTGATTTTAATTAAGTTTAAATACTTTGTTTGGCTCGAAAATTACCCTTTACCATAGAGTATAGAATACTCAACACATCCACACCCTTGTTTGTATGTTTTTGCCGTTATCCAAGCGTCGGTTATGGCTGCATCCCTTATGCCTTACGGGAAAATAGAGAGTAGAGAATAATAACATGCGCACTGCAATGCAAGGTCTATAAAGTCATGGATGAGCGAGTTTGGGGTCGAGGAACTTGATTGGCCTACACAGAGTCCTAACCTCAACCCGATAGAACACCAATGGGATTAATTAGAGCGGAGACTGCGAGCCAGGCCTTCTCCTCCACATCAGTGCCTGACCTCACAAATGCGCTTCAAACATTCCCATAGACACACTCCTAAACCTTGTGGACAGCCTTCCCAGAAGAGTTTAAGCTGTTATAGCTGCAAAGGGTGGGCCAACTTAATATTGAACCCTACGGACTAAGACTGGGATGCCATTAAAGTTCATGTGCATGTAAAGGCAGGCATCCCAATACTGGCAATATAGTGTATGTCACATTCACAGTCTATATTCCCATCACACACGTTCCTGGAATGAACTCCCAAGGTACTCGGTCCTATAGCCACCGCCAGCTGGATACTGGAACCTGTACGATAATATAGATATTAGCCAGTACACCAGGATCATCAATTTAGTCTAAACAATTCTTATTAAAGATCACATCACAAAACAGTGTAGTGCAACATTTGAGCCATGCATGACCACTTCATCATCACATGCCTGATGAAGGGGTTCTGCGTGGCTCTGAAACATTGCACTACACCAGGGATATGCAATTAGCGGACCTCCAGCTGTTGCAGAACTTCAGGTCCATATGCGGCATAGCAAGACTCTGACAGCCACAAGCATGATACCCAGAGGCATTATGGGACTTGTAGTTTTGCAACAGCTGGAAGTCCGCTAATTGCATATCCCTGCACTACACTGTTTTGCGATGCGTTCTCTTCTTAATAAAAACTGTTTGGACAAAATTGATGATCCATGATGTGCTGGCAAATATCTACATAATAGGTCACATTCAGACATCTATTTCGCACCTTCAACTCTTGTACCAGTATTCCCCTTAATGGACCAGGACATTTTTTACATTTCCACTATGGGCCTGTTTATTTGGCGATACACTTTTTATTACTTCATTTGACAAAGTAACACATCATAAGCCGGATTCGCAAAGCACTTACGCCGACGTATCTCCAGATACGCCGACGTAAGTACAAATGTGCGCCGTCGTATCTATGCGCCGACCCACAAACCAAGATACGTTGAAAAAAAGGCTTCAGCCGCCCGACGTATCTTTCCTAAGCCGGTGTATAGTGGGCGCATATTTACGCTGGACACATGTTGCGCTCCCATTGATTTTCGATTCAAATATGCAAATGAGGCAAATACGGCGATTCACGAACGTACTTGTGCCCGCGGTTTGCGTAAGTCGTACGTCCGGCGTAAAGTTATTCCCCATATTGGAGGCGCAACTCATGCAAAGGTGTGGACCAGGGAACGAATGCCGTAGAATTTTACGTAGTTTACGTTGTACGTAAATAGGGCTGGGCGTAGGTTACGTTCACGTCATAGGCAGTTGTTTCAACGTGATTGTGAGCATGCGCACTGGGATGCGTCCAATGCACGACGCATGCGCAGTTTGTTTTAAGTACTTGTGTGACGCTCGGCCCATCATTTGCATGGGGTCACGCTTCATTTAAATGTATCACGCCCACTTCCAGCCCACTTCCACCTACTTTGACTTAGGCCGGCTTACGCCTACGAATTTACGTTACGCCGGCGCAACGTTGGGAGCATTTGCTTTGTGAATTCCATGCTTCGCTCTCCGCGCTGCGCCGGCGTATCGTAAAAGACATATACTACAGCGGCATATATATGCGTCGATGTTTGTGAATCCGGGCCATATTGTTTCTTGATGAAAACATTTATAACATTTTTTAAAAACTACGCTCTTCTGGCAATATTGTTTTGCAAAAATTAGTTTATTTTGTATGGAATCTTTAAACAGAGTTAAAGAAAGCATTTTTCATGTTTTGGCCATTGTTAGTTCTCTAATAAAGTAGTTGTGCTGTAAATAAAAATATACATTTTAGTCTACAAATTGTCTTGTTTAAAAATGTTTCTGGTACAAAACATGGCAAAATTATTAGCGAATGAAAAAAAGGCTTTGTTAAATAGTGTGCATTTTCCTGTTTTGCAATATATCTATTGTAAATAAACAGAAAATAGTAAGTGTAAAAAAGTGGTTAAATAAAAATACATAATAAAACAAACAAACACACATACACACAAACTTGTATGGCTTCTAAGTAAAGTCAAGCATAAAGCAAAGTTAACACCTTTGATTTATAGTAAATACTAAAACACATTTTTCATTTGCATTCAGAGACACAAGCAGACTATCTGCATGAACAGCAACTGCATTTTTGCTAAGGAATAGCGGCGGTAGGGAAAGATGCAGTCGCTTTTTTGGATATCGGCTCACTTTATCTTCAAACTTGTTCTACAGCAGAGATTCGTAATACGTTCAAGGTAAAGCATCAACGAGGCACCCAAGGAACTAACATTCTGAAAGGAAGAAGTTCGTAGTAGCTGCCTACATAATTTGCTCATGACGGAGATTGAATGAAGAGGTCAGGTTGGTAATCTACAGCTCAACACAGGCGTGATAAATATTAGTAAAAATTAAATACATGCCACAACAAATGCCTGGAGAAGGCAATGCAGAAAAGCATCACATTGTATATTGAAAAAGTCTTTAAAGTTAGTTCCTTCATTGTGCATATGAAATCTATGTCCAATTATAAGTCATTCTCATCAACTTCTACTGGAGGAGGGGTGTTATTGCAGATATGTGAATATAGAGCAGTAGGACCATTCAGTACACCCGTTTCTGAGATACCAACCATTACAGGACCAGATACATCCTGAACAAGGGAGTATCGTGACACTTCACAGCAGATGTTGTATTTTTCCTCAGATTCTCCTTCTTCAGTCTCCGCTAAAATCTGAAAGTCCCCAAAACGAATCATGAACTTAGTTGGGAGATCAACTTTGTTTAGGTAGCTTAGTTCTAGGCCATCAACATACAGTTTTGCTCTCTTGCTGAGGTTTTTAATTTCAAAGGCCATTTTAGAGCTGTGCAAAGGTTTAAAAAAATTAAATTCAAACTGCAGGCGGGAGACTTTTGCGTTCAGCAACTTGAACTTGCACACGTCCCGCCCAAAGACAGCAGCGTCTTCGGCTCTTAGTTCCTCTTTTCTGCCCAAATTAATGGCACCGAAGATCCTTGCGTCATGTTGAAGAAGAGGATGGTACATTTTCAAATGCAGGCAAGTAAGCGTCTGCTCAGTGTCCACATCATTGGCCACCCCTGCGACCGCCATTTCTAACTGAAAAACAACAGCATCCATAAAGTTCATTAGGGGTGTGCACGCAAACAGTTTTATATAAAGTGTAAATATAATGATCGTGAGTGCAATAAAGCAAAGTGCAACATTTCAAAGCGTTTCAGGTAAATAATAAAAACTGTCTTATCTCAAGTCAGGATCTTATCTGGTAAAAACAGTCTGTTCCTGTATTGTCTATGTGTTTCTTAATAACATGCCGTACACAGTAAAATAATTTATAGATAGGCTCCCATAAAATACCTAATAAAAGCAAGTATTACTTATGATATTCATTCTGTTTATGTACTAGATGAAGATAACAAGTCCCTAAGGGTGTCATAGATGCTTGCTATCACAATGGATGCTTTGACAACTTGCTGGAGACCTTTCTTGGAGATGTACATTCCTTCTTTTGCATTGTAATACAGAAATGATCAAAGTATCATGTGTGCCCTGTTGCCACCATAGGGTGAGTATCATAGCAGGTCCTATAACAGAGATGATTTGTACATGGACAGGCAACTACCGTATTTATCGGCATATAACACGCACGGGCGTATAACACGCACCCTAACTTTGAAGGGGTGTTCCAGCCAAAAATGGTGTTTATTAAAAGTCAGCAGCTACAAAAAGTGTAGCTGCTGGCTTTTAATAAACACTCACTTACCTGTTCCTGCATTCCAGCGACGCGCCGACCGGGGCTCTGCTCCTCTCCCCCCCTCCCTGGCCGGCGTCTCCATCCCGACTATGGGCACCCAGCCGTGACAGCCTTCGGCTTCACGGCCGGGCACCCACTGCGCATGCACGAGCCGCACTGTGCATGCACGTGTGGCGCGGCTCGCCGCTGATTGGACAGTCGATTGCCTAGGACCTGTCAGTGTCCTAGGCCATCGCCTACAGGGAGGGGCTGAAATAAGGCGATTACGCCTAATCGCCTTACCAGCCCCTCGGCGGGAGCAGGAAGTGGGACAGGAAGTCCCATCCTCCTGAAGCCCCCACTCCCCCCCTCAAAAAAATTACATGCCAAATGTGGCATGTAAGGGGGTAAGGAGTGGGATAAGGCGGAAGTTCCATTTTTGGGTGGAACTCCGCTTTAAGAGGGAAGTTTCAGGAAAAAAACTTTTCACAGCCCCCTGCGTATAACACGCAGGCACAGTTTACCCTCTATTTTCAGGGTAAAAAAGTGAGTGTTATACGCCGATAAATAAAGTATATTTTTAATTGTGGTGATTGGAAGATAAGCAACTACTCATCTACAAATAGCGATTATAAAAATAAAACTGGTCAAATTATTTATTCCCATTAGAAATGTATTTTCTCATACCATAGATTTTAACAGGTAAAGATTTCAAGTTGGGATATATGGGGGATCCTGAAACTACTACATTTTAACTGTGAGAAAACTTTGGTAAAAGAAGTTTGTTTGGCAGGTTGTATATGTTTGGCTGGGTTAATGCTTCCATTTAGTCAAATAATTTTGCTGTATGTTAGGGTTATGTAAGTTGAGCAACTCTGTCACTCGCAACACTTTAGCAGCAAGGAAATAGCTAAAATTAAGCCCAATTAGCAATAGTTGACGGGACTCCATGAATTGTTATTAGTAGCAAGAAAGCCTTGTCTGTATCACAAAATACCACTGAAAGTAACAACCAAGCTCCTTCAGATAAGTGGACTCTGCCAGTGGATCCGCCTGCTCAGGAATCTGATCTCCCCCTGAACAGGTGGATGACAGGTCAGTGTCTGCTTATGTAGAGGACACAGACACAACCCACTTTCCTCTATGGGCCTGTCCATTTCCATCCGACTGTAATCAGATCCGTCAGATGGATAGGGAACGGTTTCCCATCCGTTTTTAGTGGATAGGATATCAGCAAATATCAACAGACATATGTTCGTTGACATCAGGCGCTCCATAGACGGCAGTAGATGGCCCGATCAGGTCCCCCTCAGTTTTTTTTTTTTTTTTAAGGTGGACCCAATCGGACCATCAACTGCCCTCTATAAAGCGCAGGATGTCAACGAACATGTGTCCGTTTATACTCGCTGACATCCAATCCACTAAAAACAGATGGATGGGGAACTTTTCTTATTCATCTGGCAGATTTGATCAGATACTCCTGTGTGAAAGGGGCCTTAGATAAAGAAAGTTGCATTTTAGTGGATATTTTGTGTCAAAATCTAACTGCTGAACAAACTATATATTGGAGCTCACTAGTTCTTGGATGTGGTGGCTGCAAAAGTTTTTTTAGGCTCTAATTTCACCTGGCGGTCTGGGCAGTAAGTCTAATATTATTATTCAACTTTCTTAAAGCTGTCCAGCAAAAGTGTCACAGGGTTGAAACAAAACATTTAAAGTGATTGTTATTTTAATTAAAAAAATTGAGCCTTTTACAAGCATATCATACTTACCTGCTCTGTGCAATGGTCTTGCACAAAGCAGCCCCCATCCTTCTCTTCTTGGGCCCCCACACTGCTGGCTTCTCCCTTCTGCTGAGTGCCCCCACAGTAAGCCGCTTGCTATGGGAACACTCGTATATGCTCACTCCTGAGCCCTGCTCTGTGTGTCCGTAATACACAGAGTGGGGCTGAGCCCTCCACCCTCCTCACTGGCTCTGATTGACAACAATGGTAGTCAATATTACTATTGGTAATATTACAATTGGTAAGTATTTTATAAAACAGAGAGACTATTTTGGGGTGGATTTACTAAAATTAGAGTGTTCAAAATCTGCTGCAGCTGTACATAGAAACCAATCAGCTTCCAAATTTTTTTGTCAAAGCATTATTGAACAAGCTGAAGTTAGAAGCCGATTGGCTACCATGCACAGCTACACCTGATTTTGCACTCTCTA
Source organism: Rana kukunoris (assembly GCA_029574335.1). Classification (NCBI taxonomy): domain Eukaryota; kingdom Metazoa; phylum Chordata; class Amphibia; order Anura; family Ranidae; genus Rana; species Rana kukunoris. The sequence continues at coordinate 519,514,864 of CM056049.1, forward strand.
GAATTTTCATCGAATATGAGTAATCGTGCATGTTGGAAATAAAAAAATAAAAAAAGATTTTCTAATTAATGATGGGAGAATCGTGCCAGAAATGTAAATGGAAAAAGAAATGCGCATGTGCAAGAAAAGGAAAAATTCCCGGAAAGAAAACTTCCAGTTTGTTTGTTGACATGCTGTTACCAGTTTCAACAGCATCCGATCAAACCGATCTCAGTTTGATCAGATGCTTTGGAAGCTGGGGGAAAGATCACCATAAAAAGGACCTGTCATGGCCCATGCTATCGCAAGGGATGTTATTGATCCTTCGTGATATCAGTAAAGTTGATCAAAAATAAATAAAGAAACAGGTACAGTGTTAAAATGTTTATATATATATATATATATATATATATATATATATATATATATATATATATATATATATATATATATATATAGCACGCCCAACCCCCCTTCAGTGCACGCTCAACCTCCCCCCCATGCTCACACCTACCACTTTATTCTTTAGGGCCTCTTCAAAAAAGCGTAGGAGGGAAATGTCAGAATTGGCCTGGAGGTACAGTGGTTAAAAATTAGAATTGCTGGAATGCTAATGAAATCCACCTACATGAATAAGTGTCAGAAACAAATGTATTCTAGTAACTAGGAAGGTTTGGAGTTAAAGGGTCACTAAAGGAAAACTTTTTTTTGCTGAAATGACTGTTTACAGGGTATAGAGACATAAAAGTTAACGGATTCCTTTTCAAAATGATTAAAAATAGATAAAAATCAATCATATAATGTGCCTGCAGGTTAGTTTCACTTTTGAACTGGCTTCATGTTTCTGTGAACTAGAAATAGACACACAGAACAAAAACAAACAAATCCAGGGCAGTGTTTTGTTTTGAAAATGAATCTGATTGGTTCTGGGAAGTTTTAGACACACAGTAATGACAGCTTAGACCACCTTGAGAAAGCTCCCAGCACTGTGGTTAAAAGGAAACAGACAAGCAGGAAGTGTGGAGAACAGAGCAGGATTACAGCAACTTTAAAGCAAAAACGAACAATAAGGACATGAAACCAGTACTGCAGTAAGGTAAAGGAAGCTATTTAGCTAATACAATTTTTTCCTTTAGTGATCCTTTTAAGGCCTCATTTCTGACCACTGAAATTATTTGATGCTCCAGTGCTAAACAAGCCTAGCGTTAACGCACATTTACCTTTGTCGATATGTTTTCTGCCAAAATAGTGCTGCCCCTGGATGTGCTGGCAGTTTTTTTTTTTTTACCACTAAAACACCCCTGCCTGTAAGTTCTTCGAAATACCTATATAAACACACCACATAAGCCAACATGCATTTAAAGACAGAAATAAAAATAAAAACCCAGATGTCTCCAACAGCAGTATAAAAACATCCAGTGTGTGTGAGGCGTAAAGATTATCTACTTCTTTTGGAGGGTACACACACACACACACACACACACACACACAATGGCGGTCCTCTGAGGTGCATTTAACGTACACACATAATAGCGCATTGTGTTAAGCCTATTCATTTGAATAGGATGACAAAAAAGCGTGAACTACATGTATCATCACAGAGTGAAGCTGTGGATACGCAAGTAACAGTGTGCCAACGTCCCGGTATTGTTTAGAAGAAGAATTTACAAAGTCCATATCTTTATTCTAATTTCTTCTAAACATTTGAATAGGATGCCAAAAAAGCACAACGGACCAAAATTGGACACGCACCAAGTAAAATAAGGCACAGGAAGGAGGAAGGGTTAGAGTTAGTCTACCTTTCTGACCATGTTTCCACCTCCAGCGTTAGGGCTCATTAATAGTGGCATTGCCGCCTGAAGAGTAATCCGCAGTGAATTGCTTTTCATAGAGTGGTGTAGGTGCAGCAGACAGGCATTCGGAAGGCAACACTGTCACTTCCTAAATACCTATATTTTTTTGGAGACAAAAAAGATGCAGGTTTGTATGGAAGAAATTGAAAAATTGTCCCAGTAGACAAGCGGATTAGCTGCAAAAGGCAGCCAGGCCAGGGTGTAAAGATGCCGCGCCCATGATACTACACTTTGCGGTGCGGCAAAAATGATCCCTGTGGATAAGTGAATGGGCTGCGCTGCATCCTCGAGCAAAACACTAGTATTCCCACTCAAAAACCTCTAGAATTTCTAAAACTCCTTAAAATTGCCTGCACCCACGAAATGGCAATAAACTATGGTACCCAATTGGCAAGGAAAAAGAAAAAGAAAATAAACTCCTTGTATACCAGCCTGTTTAGAAATACACCTTGGTAGACAAGGGGAAAAGGGGGTTGGAAAAACCACCTATTTTTGCCACCATCAAACACAGGTGTAAACTAATGCTGACCATACCTTATACAATTTTTGTAAAATCTCCTTAGTTACTTTAACCTATGTAATGAAAGGACCTGCCTGATTGGATACAAATTAAAAAGTGTTAAGGTTTGACCTCATGTTATAAAGTTTTTGGTAAATCGAAAGGAAAATTGTACAATGTATTGCCAGCTTAAAAGAGAAGTATGGTATTTTTTTTCTTTTATTTCCTATTCATACTTGCCTTGGTGAATGCAGCATCACACTGATGCTGCATCTGTTCCCTGGTGTCTCTGCACTGAGAACAGAGCCACCCAACACCGCCGATGGCTCGGTTCTCACTCCTCCCCGAGCAGAGTGATGCTGACTGTCAGTCAGCATAGCTTCTGCTCTACATCTCCATGCTCATTGGAGCACTGAGCCGTGGGGGGGGGCGGCGGGAGGCCGTATCAGCGGCTCGCTGAGACTGCCATCAATCAGGGCAGCTGGCGGATCCAGACTTGGAAGTCGGGATGACGTGCTGCCCCGACTGAGGGCAGTGACGTCAGCCGAGAGCGGGTCACAAGAGTGCAAAACGAATAGCACTCCTGTGACCCAGAGGAGAAGCCCAGCTTAAAAAGCTCAGGCTGAACTTCCCCATTAAAGTGCTTGTAAATTCTATGCATTACGGTGAAAAAACCTGGGCTGCAGCTACCCTTCCCTGAGCCCATCTGATCCATGAACGCAGTGGCTCCAGCCGCTGTCTCACTCCTCATTGGACAGATTGATAGTCAATCAAATTCAGTGACATGGGAATGAGGCCGAGTACCACTGTCTGTGTCAATGGACGCAGCAGCAGGACTCAGGGAAGGGAGGGAGCCTGCATGTGTTCCCCCAGGGTAAACAGTTTTCCGCGGGGGGGCACCCGATAAATAGGAGGGGCCAGGATTGACGGCAGAGCACCCCCACAAGAAGAGGATAGCGGCTGCTCTGTGCAAAACAATTGCACAGAGCAGGTAAGTATGGGCTTTACAACCCCTTTAAGCCTTACTAAATCAAATAGTTCTCCCTGGAACACCCTCTGCATTTCTGAGTTTGGCATGGCTGTGCATAGATCTGCCCACACTGCTACGTCATTCAATCACATAATCTGGAAATAAAAAGACTAGGAGTGCCATCTTCCACGATGGCAGAAGGACTTGTAGATCTAAGGGTGCTTTTACACTGTGCGTTTTGCACTCTGCATGTGCAGCGCCGTGTACCCGTGGGTTTTGTGCCCTTGCCATAGACTTTTATTGTATCAGGTGGTTGTGGTGCGTTTTCTGAAAGTGCACCAAAACCGTCTGATGCCATTGAAGTCTATGGCGAAAGCCCACTTAACCCGGTACACTGCACTGCATATGTGGCGTGGTAAAATTGCACTGCATCAGTGTAAAAGGGGCCTAAATTAGGGTGACCAGACATCCCCAGTTTCAGGGGACAGTCCCCTGATTGAGGACACTGTCCCCGGACCAAGTTTGTCCCTGGTTTTGTCCCCAGATTGGATTTAATAGGGGGCAGGGGCAATTTCAAAGACAATCAGTGGAGAATTAAAATTTAAAAATTATAATTATGCATCCCGCTCCACCGTGCCTACTAGCATAGGGAGGTTGTATTTTTCCCATTATCTGTGCCCCTTTCTGATAATCATGTGCTGGTCGGAGCGGAGGGAATATTTCTTCAGTTTTGGGCACATGCCCATTCAGCTCCACTCACATGTTCTTCTGCCTTGGCTCAAATCCTGGCCAGCTACCTGCCTATCTCCCTCCCTGGCGAAGTGATCTTCCTCCGCTCCCCATCCAGTAGTAGCCGGGGGCCCTGAGAGTAAGACTTGACATGCTGTGAGGTGGGCGACGACAGGCAGAGAGTCGCTGATTGTTGCCATTACTAGTAAAGAAAAAATATGTCCCCGGATTTCATTTTAAAAATCTGGTCACCTTAGCCTAAATGGAACACCGAACTTGAACCGATATTTCCTCTAGCCTGGTCATGGAAAGTTTGGTTCTGAATGAACGCATGCTCATTCCTAATAAGAAGTATTCAGCAGGCAGTGCAGTGGTGGAGCCATATCTAGGAGACAAAAACAGCTGCTTCAGCTCTGTTACTTCCACAAACACCAGAAACATGCAACAAAAAAAAAAAAAAAAAAAAAAAAAGGGACTTACCACTTATAGCTTCGGTTGCACAAGACTTTACTTTGGAACGCACCCATCGTTGTATTACATTGTACCTCACAGCAAACTTGTGAAATGTGTCCCGCTGAGCTGACACTGCCTGGGTTATGTTTGTATGTGTCATACATTTCCTCAGAGGGAGGGGGGAAGGGTGGAAGTGTCTCCCCCCCTCCACATGACTGCCGGGAAATTCCCATATAGTGCTGAACTAAGTAGAGACAGGCGGAGGACATGCTGTAATGCTTTGTATTTAGAACAGACACCTTTTACAGCTCCCTCAAATGTAAAGATTTCTATTTATTATTAGTGTTGCTCACGAATATTCGCATTGCGAATATTCGCTACGAATATTGCATATTCGAGTATTCGCGAATATCTCGAATATCGCGGCGAATATTCGCTATTTCGAATATTCGCTATTTTTTAAATTTCGCAATAAAATTCGCAATAGCGAAAATTCGCAATTTTTTTTTTTATCAAATATCACGAATATTTGATATTAACGAATATTCGCAACCGCATATGTGAAATTTCGCTTTTTTTTTATATAAAATATACCGAATATTCGTAAATATCGAATATTCGTGATATTTTATAAAAAAAAAAAAAAAAATCGCGAAATTTCACATTAGCGAAAATTCGCATTAGCGAAAATTCGCATTGGCGAAAATTCGCAATTTTTTTTTTTTTTTTTATAAAATATCACGAAATCGAATATGGCGTATTCCGCTCATCACTATTTATTATAGCGCACAAGTTTTTTTATTCTGAACACTGCTGCATTGTTTTCAATGGATTCTTTCGCACAGGTGTGTAAACATGCACTGAATTCAGACCTGTAACTCAGAATCCAAAAATCTGCATCCATGAACATGCGCTTTACACGCATATACATGGTTGTAGACACGTAAATTAGGTCTAACCCTCGATTCACATCTGTGCGCATGGCTGCGGATATCACAGCGATTCCCACACCCGCAACCACCTGCAGTGAAAACGCACTGCTCTGTGGAATCGCCCCGGGCTACCATTTATTATGAATGGCACCCGACATATGTAGAATCAAAGTGCGTTTGCGGAAACCGCAGGGAAATCGCATTGTCAAAAAGCCCATGCCATTTCCCTGCGGGTCGCGTTTTTTAAATGCACATTTTTTTGGCAGAAACGCAGCCCATTCATTTGAATAAGCGGCAGTGACCATGCAGAAACTCTAAGGCCGCGTACACACGATCGCATTTATCTGCTGGAAATGGTCCGACGGACCGTTTCAGCAGACAAATGCGATCGTGTGTACGGGCGGACAGACAGGTTTTTCCAGCAGACAAATTTTAAAGCATGCTTTAAAATCTGTCTGCTGGGAACACATCCGTCCGACATGTCTGCTGGTTAGTACACTAACCAGCGGACATATCTGCCTGCGCATGCGTCGAATGGATTCAACGCATGCATGGAAGTTTTTTACTTCCTGGTGCGGTGACGTGGCGGCATCAACGTCACCGCCACGTCACCGCGCTGTCTGCCGGTGGGGATTTTGGTTTGATCGTGTGTACAGCGATCAAACCAAAATAGCCCAGTAGACAAATCCGATCAAATCGGTCTGTCAGACCGATTTGATCGGATTTATTTAGTCGTGTGTACGCGGCCTTAGGCGTGAACCTAGCATTAACTTCTGCGTCCCCTTGTCACTTTCTCCAGCCTGTATGACTGGGCAAGAATCTAATGCAGGGGTCTCCAAACTTTGTATACAAAGGGCCAGTTTATTGTTCTTCAGACTTTAGGGGGGTCGGACTGTGGCCAGTGGTAGTTTTCCAGGCATTAGTGCGCATAAACATCACCATATTTGGTATAAGGGGAAGGAATAGTGCCCCATCGTTGGTATCATTGGGAGGAATAATGCCCTATTATTGGTGTCAGGGGGAGGAATAATGTCCTGCTGTTGGCTGTCAGTTGGACGAAAAGTGTCTCATTACTACAGCAAGAGGAATAGTGCCCCATAGGCCAAATAAAGGCAGGCGAAGAGCCACATCTGGCCCCAGGGCCACAGTTTGGAGATCACTGATCTAATGCAATGTGATCTACACTTTATTCCATTCAATGGAGGGCAAGGGAAACATCAGGGGGTCTAAAATATCTAGCATCTCATTAAAAAGAGAACCTGTCAGCAAAAAATCATCACAGGACTTTGTTCCTAATTAAAGCGGAAGTAAACCCGTGGCTGTGGCATATTATGAAATACCTCCCGTGGAACTCAGCCCTCCAACGCTGTGCTGTCACCACTCAGAGGGCTGACATCTTCCGCTGGTCTTTCTTCCAGTCCATGGTTCCGGCAGGAAGCTCTAAAGGTCAGGCAAAGTATGCCAGACGTTCAGAGTGCATGTGCTGGTGACGTTATTGGCTGCATTAAAGGTGAATATCTCCTAAATGGTGCACAAGGTATTCATTTAACTACATGCAAGCCTTATTATAGGCGTGCTTGTAGGTAAAAAATGACCAAAAAACTAAAAAAAAATAAAATATGAAATTCCCAGCACTTAAAATCCCCCCCAAAATTCTGAGTCTGCCCCACATACACACACGTATGAATGTAAACACATGTTTATTGCACTACACGTTACACATTGCCACTTATGTGAGAGCAATAATTCTAGGCTCGCTATTCACAAATAACTCTACCCTTATGAATAGGGGCTTTTAAATCATCGCCTACTGAAAATATAGGGTACTGAAGTCTTTTGCTGTTTCGCGGGTGCATCTAGTTTTAAAGCAATTGTAAACCTTTGTGTTTTATTTTTTTTTAAATAACAAACATGTTATACTTACCTCCACTGTGCAGCTTGTTTTGCACAGAGTGGCTCTGATTGTCCTCTTCTGGGTTTCCTTGTCAACTCTTGCGGCTCCTCCTCGCATCAGATAACCCCCCTAGGAGAAGCGATCTCTGGGGGGGCACGCTCCTGAGTCCAGCATTTGCCTCCCAGTGTCCGCGTCATTGGATTTGATTGACAGCAGCTGGAGCCAATGGCTGTGCTGCTATCAAGTTACCCTATCAAGAGTCGGGACCCTGTGCAGAGAGGGAGAGCGCGACTCTGCCAAGGGAAATACAGGGCTCAGGTATGTAAAATGGGATGGCTGGGGGGCCAGTCAGTGAAATAAGTTTTTTCATAGGATTCATTAAGGTGAAAAAACACAAGGGTTTACAACCCCTTTAGAGCCGGTTCACACTGGGGCGCCGCCTGACGAGTCGCGTCCCATTCAATGCAATGGAACCGTTCTAATAGGAGTTATGCAAGTCGCTCCGATTTAGAAAAAAGTTCCTGCACGACTTCGGGGCGACCTGCATTGACTTCTATACAGAAGTCGTTTTGCTGGTCGCCTCTGAAGTCGTCCTCAGGACGACTTGCAGAGTCGCCCCGAAGTCGTGCCGCCGCTGTGTGAACCGGCTCTTAAGGCTTGACTTGTCGGGCATCTTATTTACTTGAGGCAACCTCATCTTTATATTTTCCCCAAAAATTGGTAATTTATCGTGCTTATAAATATTACCTTCAGAGTCTTTTTAATGACATTTTGCACTTTCTAACCTGTTGCACTAATATCTTTAACATAAAAAATTGGAACTACCGCCATTTTATTCTGTGGGGTGTCCTTGCTTTCAGAAAATATATATAATGTTTTATATATTTATATGTTTTAAAAAAATTTTATGAACAAAATTTTTTTTAACAAAAATAAAAACACCACAAAATGGCTCTGGCAGTGAGAGAGTTAAACCAACCCCAATCCCTAATGACAGATATGATTGCATTTAAAGCAAAACTGAATATAGCCTGGCTTCCAGGAAGGAGCACAGAAAGCAGTACAGGAACCCCATTGGGTGCCGACACTCACACCAGCCTGCCTGCTAAAATGTGTGCGCACTGGAATGTGATGTGTAGGAGCAGCGAGGAGACAAGTGACGTGCCGTTAAGACACATTGCACCGTTTTCTTTTTTTAAACTGTGTGGAAGTGTCACGCAATGGCACTTCACTCAATTCCACGATGTCGTGCCGAGAGTTTTTCTGCATAAAAATGCTAGGTCTACTACTGGTTTTTCAAGTCATCACCAGCACAGAGTTTTACCTAAAGGAATGTTGTAGCCGTTACCAGATGTTTCTAAATAGAGTACATCTAGCGATTTTTTTAAAGGAATATTTCTGAATAACTAGGGGGCGTGGCTGGGTAATTAAAAAAATGACATATGTGGTATCCCAAATACCCAGTGACCTCAGATTTTTTAGAAAGGGTGTCAAGTAATATATCAATGATGTAGCATGCACCAAAAACAACTGTCTAACAGATGTCAATGTAAATCGCAGCCCGAAATCGCAAAAAGTAACTACTTTTTGAAGTCAGTGCATTGCCGCAAATGCGGCGTCGCACCATTTAGGATGGTGCCATTGATGGAAGTTGCCGCCGATTTGACATGTCAAGTCGCATGTCAAAATTCTCCAATGTGAACAAGGGCTTAAGAGGAGAGTTTAGAGTGAGAAAAAAAAAAGTTTGACAGGAGTTTTCACAGGAAAAAAAAAGATGCTAAACATTCATAAATGCAAAGAAACACAGTGTTTAGCATTTTCAAGTAAACATTGAAAAACGAGGGGGAATGTTTTTGTGAAAAAAACAATTAAGCAAATAAATCGCTCCTAAACGCTTGTGCAATATGAGCTACTATGAGCATGTTTAATGCTTTTTCTCTGTCAGAGAGTCTAGCATTTCTTTTGTGCACTGGACCCGAATGCCTAGAGCACACGATCAGAAAATCGGATGAAAAATACCGCTTTCTGAGACAACGTCCGATAATCTGATCGTTAGTACACAACTGTTTATAAGGAAAACACAATTTTTTTTCTCATATATATACAAAACTAATGATTATAATATAATTAGTATGGTCTTTGTACAAAAAATAAAATAAAATTGTGTGACCAAGACCACGCATGCTCCAAAGCAAAAAGAATACAATACATCATTTAGAATTTCTATTCTATCGTACAGGAATTTTCAGAACTTTCATTTCATAAATAAAAACTAACAAACATGTCATACTTACCTCCACTGTGCATTTCGTTTTGCACAGAGTGGCCCCAAATGCCGACTTCTGGGGTCCCTAGGCGGCTCCTCCCCGCATCAGATATCCCCCTAGGAGAAGCACTCTCTGGAAGGGGGGGGGGGGGTTACCTAGCAGGTGCGCTCCCAAGTTGTACATTCGGTGTCCATAGCAGCCGAATGTATGACTCGGCCCTGATGCCCGCGTCATTAGATTTGATTGACAGCAGCGTTAGCCAATGGCTGTGCTGCCATCAATCTATCCAATCAAGATCCAGCAGCCCGTGTAGAGAAGGACAGCGCGTTCCCGCAGAGGCAGATTTGCTGCAGATTCGCAGGGTTCCCGCATCGCTGCAGTGTGAACTGAGCCTAACCCTGCATTCACACTTGAGCGACAAATCGCCCGACGCTCATGCCGCTGGAGGGGCGAATCCCCATTCATGTCTATGGAGATGGTTCACATCTCTGAAGCGCCGAACGCCTGTCGCCTGAAAAAAAGTCCCGGACCCTTTTTTTCAGGCGACACTGGCGTTCGCCCATAGACATGAATGGGAAGATTTGTAAAAAAAAAATAAATAAAAAATAAATAAATCGAAGCGCGGCAAGTAAAGCCGCGTATGCGGCGTTACTTGCCGCATAGATGTGAATGGAGCCTAAGGCCCCTTTCACACTGGGGGGCGTTTTTCAAGCGTTATTCTAGCATTTTTCAAGCGTTATTCTAGCAAAGCCTCATCTGCAATCCCAATGTGCTGGTAAAGCACCGCTAAGACCCTAACGTTTTAGGGCGTTTTTGCAGTGCCTCAGTCTGAAAGGGCAAGGCGTTTTTACAGCCCTTTTAAAGGGGTTGTAAAGGTACACGTTTTTTTACCTTCATGCATCCTATGCATGAAGGTAAAAAAACATTTAGCAGCACCGGCCCCCCCCCGAGCCCCCGTTGTACTTACCTGACCGTTCGAATGTCCCGGGCGCGTCCACGTCGTCCTCTTCGGTTCCCAGCCTGGCCGTTGATTGGCTAGGCTGGGCGGATTGATAGCAGCGCAGCCATTGGCTAGCGCTGCTGTCAATCATGGCGGATGACGCGGCGCGCTGGGAGGCGGAGCCGAGTGATACAGTCGGCGGCTATGGCCGCCGCTGTATCACGGGAGCGCGCTCGCAAAAGCTTTCCTCCATGCGAGCGCCCTCGCATGAAGAAGGAAAGCTTTTGCGAGGAGGAGCCCAGACAGCCGCCGAGGGACCCCAGAAGACAGGTTTCCGGGCCACTCTGTGCAAAACGAACTGCACAGTGGAGGTAAGTATCACATGTTTGTTATTTTTTTTTTTTTTAAAACCTGACTTTAGTGTACCTTTAATTCATTTCAATAGAGAGGGGCATTTTTGGAGTGTTTTTTTCAGCGCCCAAAAGCTGCTCCAAAGATGCTGCTTGCAGGACTCAGTGTGAAAGGGTCCATTGAGATGCATGGAGAGCATTTTATGAGCGCTACTAACGATAAAACGCTGTAAAAACGCTTCAGTGTGAAAGGGGTCTAAGTGTCCTTTTATTAAAAGTCAGCAGGTACGGTATTTGTAGCTGCTGACATAAAAAAAAAATTATTTGAAGATCCCCCGGTTCACACAGGGGCGGCACGACTTTGGAAGCGACTCGGCAAGGCGATCTCAAGACGATTTCAGAGGCGACTTGCAAAATGACTTCTGTATTGAAGTCAATGCAAGTCGCCCCCAAAGTCAACTTGAGTCGCCCCTAGGAGCAACTTGAGTCGCTCCTATTAGAACGGTTCCATTGTACAGTGTGGAGTGCGATTTGCCAGGCGGCTGAGTTGCCCCTGTGTGAACCAGCTCTAAAGTACTGCATAAAGTATAAAATGTAAATAAAAAGTATCACAGACAGTACTCCGTTGTTTTGTTGCAAGTGTACTAATACGGCTACAATCACCCGTAGCGCGCACCCAAACACGCAGAAGACATGCGTAGAGGTCAGATTATTAAAAATCACTTACCGCTTGCTCCCAGTATCAGCTCGATCACAATGTAAACCAGACAGTTTATCAGAGAAGTGTGAGTGTGTAATCAGAGAGCAGGGTGACTCAGTGTGTATAGGCCTGCCTTTCACATGAGCCCTCCTATTCCCTGCACACATCCTGGTCTCCTCCCTCTCTCTATTACTCTTACTGGAAGTCAGCTAACTAACAGAAGTCAGGATCAGGTTAGTTATTATTATATCCTCCTTGCTCTCTTATCTGCTTTTCTCTCCTGTAATAGTCCCATTGATCTCTGCGCTTATCCAATGATCTCCTGGAATGTTTAATAGACGTCCCTAGGCTCCAATCTTCTGCGGAATCGTTCTTGTGTCCGCTCTCCCAGGATTGCCCCTTTCCATACCTGACATCATCAACTCCAGTGTCCAATCCAGGTATTTCAATACTGACACTTGTGGTGTGTTTACATTTAAAGCTGGACTCCACGCACACCGCTAAATACACAGATAAAGCTGACCATACACTATACAACCTGATTGTACAATCACCTTTAGATTTACCATCAACTATGCAGTGCAAGGTCCTGTCGGTTTGGATTGCTTTGAATAGATTGTTTAGAGTAAACTCTTATTTTTTTACTTGTACCTACATGTATGCCTATAATAAGACTTACCTGTAGGTACAGTGAATATCTCCGAGACATTCACACTGCATGCAGCCTGTGACGTCATCACCAGTAAGAATAAGCTCCGGCGTGTTCGCATGGTACACGTGCAGAGCCCTCCAGAAAGTCGTCACTGTGCTGCGCTAATCACAGGCAGGGAGACATTTCCCGATCTCTGCAGCCGCGCATTGAGAATTGTCTCACTGCCTGTGATTAGCGCAGTGTAAGGATGAGCTCCGGCGTGTTCGCATGGTACACGTGCAGAGCCCTCCAGAAAGTCGTCACTGCGCTGCGCTAATCACAGACAGGGAGACATTTCCTGATCTCTGCAGCCGCGCATTGAGAAATGTCTCACTGCCTGTGATTAGCGCAGTGTAAGGATGAGCTCTGGCGTGTTCGCATGGTACACGTGCAGAGCCCTCCAGAAAGTGTGCACGGCCCTGCGCTAATCACAGCCAGGGAGACATTTCCCGATCTCTGCAGCCGCGCATCGTGACAATGTCTCCCTGGCTGTGATTAGCGCAGCGCCGTGCACACTTCCTGGCGGGCTCTGCATGTGTCCCATGCGAACACGCCAAAGCTCATCATTAGCGCAGTGTAGTGCCAACTTCCTGGCGGGCTCTGCATGTGAGCTGTGCAAACATGCCAGAGCTCATCCTTAAGGAGGAAGTAAACCCTCATTCAGTTAAAAAAAAAAAAACCCTGCAAGAGAAAGTCATAATGAGCTAGTATGCATAGCATATGATTGTCTTACCTGAGTTCGAAGCCCTTCAATCTTCTTCCTGTTATCGCCGCTCCGGCACTGTGATTGACTGAAGCAGCGATGACGACACTCCTGCGCATGCGCATGGGAATACGGCATTAACCCCTGAATATACTATTCACAAAAACGGCACGCTCAGTGCGCCTGCGCCGTTGTCTATGACGTGCATGTGCCGTAGACATTGGTGCCCGTTTTTGTGAAAATATCTCCTTGACCGTGTAGGTTAAAGCGGAGGTTCACCCCAAAAACTATTTTCTAACCATACAATGAGCTCACTCTCTACATTGACACTATGCTGACATTTTTGCTGTACATACCTTCGTACAGCTATTTTTACCCATGGCTTCCGGGTAGTGCCTCCCGCGGGACTGAACATTCCTATCCAGCAGGTGATTGACGTGATGACAAAAACGAGCTCCCCCTGTCGCATAAGAAGCATCACGAGTTGCCGATAGAAGTCGAACGCCGGTGCGCAGGCGCCGTATAGCGCCGACTCGCTGTTAGGCTCCTTTCCGCAATTTGTGACGCTCCTTATGCGATGGGAGGAACTAGTTTTTGTCATCACGTCAATAACCTGCTGGATAGGAATGCCCAGTCCCGCGGGAGGCACTACCTGGAAGCCGTGGGTGAAAATAGGTGTACGAAGGTATGTACGGCAAAAAAATAAAAAATTTCGGTATTGTGTCAATGTAGAGAGTGAGCTCATTGTATGGTTAGAAAATAGTTTTAGGGTGAACCTCCGCTTTAAGGAGATATTTCTTGCATCTACAGGTAAGCCTAAGGGTCCTTTCACACGTGCGGACCGTTTTTTAGATCCGTTTTTTATCATCAGTTGATCCGTTTTTCATCCGTTTTTTCATCCGTTTTTTTTTTTTTTTTAGAACTTTATTTTTTATTACATATTTTGATGAAAAACGGATGTTAGCGGATCGGATGTTAAACGGATCGTCCGCTAACATCCGTTTTTCGTCTGTTCCGTTTTTTTGACGGAAGAAAAATAAGGTTTTCTTCCGTTCAAAAAAACGGAGCTTAACGGAGACGGATGTAAACGGACGTTAGCAGATGCTCATCCGCTAACGTCCGCTATCCCATAGGGAAGCATTGCGGTCCGTTTTTCAACCGTAAAAAAACGGACGAACGGTCCGCACGTGTGAAAGGGCCCTTAAAAAGTGGGCTAGAGAAAGGAATAGTAAAAAAATAAAACATTTGCATAAAGAGAGATAAAAGGCAAAGAAAGGAGAACAAAGAGAAAGAGTAGTACATCCTAAAATGTACCATAAGGGCTCTTTCACACAGGGCTGATCAGTAATGATCCACCCCGTGCACCTCCGTTTGCTCAGCGGGGATCGCTCCGTTGATCTCCGCTGAGCTGCCGGATGACAGGGCGGTCCCCGCACACTGTGCAGGGACCGCCCTGTCAGATCTCTGCTTTCCCCTATGGGGAATCGGATGAACACGGACCGTCTGTCCGTGTTCATCCGATCCGATCCGCCAGACGGAAGGAAAAGTAGGTTTTTCCTCCGGCATACTTTGGCGGATCGGAGCGGAGCGGATGTCAGCGGACATGTCTCCGCTGACATCCGCGATCCCATAGGGATGCATGTATGTCCGTTTTTCATCACACAACGGCTGGATAAAAAACGGACATACGGAATGTCCGTGTGAAAGAACCCTAAGGCCTTGTACACATGAGGGAATAGATCCGATGGGAACGGTCCGACGGACCATTCCCATCGGATCTGTCCGCCGGATTGCTTTGATCCGATGGCTGTACACACCATCGGATCAAATTCCCCGCCGGCGGACAGCGCGGTGACGCGGCGGTGACGTTGACGCCGCCACGTGACCGCCACGTCACCGCACCAGGAAGTAAACACTTCCGCGCGCATGCGTCGGATCCATTCACAGGATACGACGCATGTGCGGGCAGATATGTCCACTGGTTTGCCGTACTAACCAGCGGACATATCTGACGGACAGCTCTCCGGAGGAAAAATTCCAAAGCATGCTTTGGAAATTTTCCGCCGGAGGAATCCGGCCAGAACGGTCCGTTTGCCCCTACACACGAGCGGATTTTTCGGCTGAAATGGTCCGTCGGACCATATTCAGCGGATTTATTCACTCGTGTGTACAAGGCCTAAGGGTTTTAATACCGTACAAGTTGAAGGGACTCGGGGAGCACTAAATGTCTGCGGGTTAGAGGAGCAAATTACATATCTTGCTTTGGGTGCCGACAACCCACACTACGAAAATAATTTTACTGTTAGGGGTCCCCACAACTTGGGAAATGTTATCAAGGGGTCACGGCACTTGAAAGAACCACTGATCTAGGCTTACCTGTAGGTGCAAGTTGTGTGGTTGGGTTTACAACCACTTTAACCACAAGCTGCATGCAGTGTGAATATCTTCTCATACTAGCACATTATGCCTTTACCTTGCAGGGTTTAAAAAAAAAAAAGTGCAGTTTGCTACCGATTTAGACCTGGTTCACACCTGTGCGTTTTTTGTGCTTTTTCATTTTTCAGATTTTCACTACAGAACGTGTTCCATAGAAAACCGTGTTAAATGAACTGTAGGGCAAACCTGCACTAGTAGTGTTAAAGCGGATCTCCACCCTAAAGTGAAGATCCGCTGATCGGAACCCTCCCCCCCTCCGATGTCACATTTGACACCTTTCAGGGGGGAGGGGGGTGCAGATACCTGTCTAAAGACAGGTATCCGCACCCACTTCCGGCCCGCAGTCTCGGGCAAAAGACGGGCTTTTCCCGTTGTGTGCTGGGAACTCTCAGCTCCCAGCACACAGCGGGAGCCAATCGCCGGGCGCAGCGCGACTCGCGCATGCGCCGTAGGGAACCGGGCAGTGAAGCCGGAGCGCTTCACTTCCTGGTTCCCTCGCCGTGGATGGAGGGGGGAGCAGCAGGGTGATGAGCGATCGCTCATCCTCTGCTGCGGACGCCGCTGGACTCCAGGACAGGTAAGTGTCCTAATATTAAAAGTCAGCAGCTGCAGTATTTGTTGCTGCTGGCTTTTAATATTTATTTAAGGTGAACCATCCGCTTTAAGCAAATGTTCTGTTTCATTTTGGATAGAGTTAAAGTGGATGTAAACCCAACAAAAAATATATTTTTTTTGATGTCACAATGTAGAGTATAAGATTTTCTATCATCTGTGCCCAGTCTTGCCACACAGAGTTAATCCAGATCTGAGAAATCCTCTTTCAATGTTCAGTAAAATGAACAGCCTTCCAGATAAAAACCTGCCTTAATAAAAAGTCAGTTTTCTCTCTTCTTGCTTTGAGTGACAGGTTATTTACAAATCTAGCTCAGACATGTTTATCATATGTTATGTTATGTTTATCATAACATGAGGTATAAAAAGTGAGAAATCCACCCTCCCCCACATAACACATCCTGGTAATATACAATGAACTTTGGATCACCTCATGTTATGATAAACAAAACATAACATAAGATAAACATGTCCAAGCTAGATATGTAAATAACCTGTCACTGAAAGCAAAAACAGAGAAACGGACTTTATAATTTGGCAAGTTTTCATCTGGAATTCTGTTAATTTGCACTGAACATTACAAGAGGATTACTCAGAACTGGATTAACTCTGTGTGGCAAGACTGGGCACATATGATAGGAAATCTTAGGCCGCGTACACGCGATCGAATCTATCTGCTGGAAACGGTCCGACGGACCGTTTCAGCAGACAAATTCGATCGTGTGTACGGGCGGACAGACAGGTTTTTCCAGCAGACAGATTTTAAAGCATGCTTTAAAATCTGTCTGCTGGGAACCCGTCCGTCCGACATGTCTGCGCGCAAGTGTTTTACTTCCTGGTGACGGTGACGTGGCGGCGTCAACGTCACCTCCACGTCACCGCGCTGTCTGCCGGCGGGGATTTTGGTTTCATCGTGTATACACAATCAAACCAATACATCCCAGCAAACAAATCCGATCAAATCGGTCTGTCAGACAGATTTGATTGGATTTATTTAGTCGTGTGTACACGGCCTTATACTCTACATTGTGACATCAACATTTTTGGGTTTACATCCACTTTAAAGCAGAGTTACACCCAAAAGTGGAAGCTCTGCTTATCTGCTCCCCCCCCCCCTTTCTGCTGCCACATTTGGCACCTTTCAGGGGTGAGGGGGAGCGGATACCTATCTAAAAAACTTCCATGTAAGGGCGCTGCGGCAAGCCCAAGTGCATTCACACTGGAGCGGTCCTGCGAACAGCATCTTTGGGGTGGTGGAGGAATATGCACCGCTAATGCGGCTGACGGCCAGTGTGAAAAGGGCTCTTACCTGTCTAGTCCAATACATACCATTTTTGAAGCCGCTCCAGTCTGGTCTCCAGTGGCGGAAGCTCTGCAGAGGACACAGCCGACAATAGTTGTGAAATGGCTGGGAAGTGACATCACCCATAGAGTTACTATGTGGCTTCCGTTGTCGGCTGTGTCCTCTGTACCCGACTCCACAGAGAAGCCGCTGCTGACAGCCAGCGTGGGATCAGGTCGGATCGGCTTCAGAAAAGGTATGTATACTGATTTCTTCTTTACAGGGTTAGTGTTAGATCATGGATGTCTATAGATGTAGTGATTTTAGTGTTAAGCTGGACTTCAACTTTAACTTTAGCAACATTTTTGATATGAGAGTAGCATGCAAAAATAAATAAATAATCGCGATCATTTGTCTGATATTCTCATCGTGTGTATGGAGAATTAAGGAAGCCATACATAATATTTTATTTTTTTGTTCAACCAGCGGGTTGAACCAAATATTTTTTTCCTATTACCCCATTCCCATTCGATGTGTTTGGGGGGAATCCGACCTGTGGTGGTATTCAGGGCCGTCTTAATAGCAGAATGGGCCCCTGGGCAAAGTAATGCTCTGGGGCCCCTACAATGATGACAGTGCAGGTAAACAGATATCAAGTAGGTAGGAGGCAGACTGCCTCCCCTGTGTATCTATCACTCTCAGTACCATTATGGGGCCCCCAATTTTGGGACAGCGTGGGCTCAAGGGCCATCTGCTTTGGGGAAAGTGCAGGGCCCCTCCATGCAGCTGGGGCCCCTGGGCAGTGCCCATGTGTGCCCTCTCATTAACCTCCCTGGCGGTCTTCCCGTGTGTGGCACGGGGTGAGATTTTCAAGCTAAGATCGGTAACCCCGTGCCACACACGGACTTGCCTCGCTGGATGCAGAAAAAAGTTTACTTACCTTTTCTCTGCGATCCAGCGATGAATCCCCGCAGTACACGGCGGGCGGATGTCCGCCTGATTCTGTGTGTTCCGCCGATTCCCTTCCCTGCGAGCGTCGCGACGTAGGGGGGGGAACGGCGCCAAATTCAAAAAAGTAAACAAACACTATACATACAGTACACTGTAATCTTATAGATTACAGTACTGTATGTAAAAAATACACACCCCCCCATGTCCCTAGTGGTCTGCCCTGTACACTACATGTCATTTTATATAATAAAAACTGTTCTTTCTCCCTGCAAACTGTAGATTACCCATAGCAACCAAAAGTGTCCCTTTATGGCAAAAATTGTTTTAGAGCAGCTAAAAAACAGCGATAATAAATCAGAATCACTTGCAGAATTTAGCGATAGCGATTTGTGGGGAAATTCGTCATAAAAAAAAAAAAAATTATGACAGCAAAAATTCTGCAACTGAGCAAATTTCAGTGATTTTGATTTGATTACATTATTGAATAATTTTTACTATAATTATATTATTATTTGTTATAATTTTTTATAATTATTTATTATATTATAATTTTTAATAAGAAAAAAAAGACTATTAGACTCTTGTTTGGATAGATTTCAGTGAGTTATTCCTAAGAATTACAAGCCTACGGTATAAAACGCCAAATTCCCTTGCAAATAATGGTACCGCTTTTAGCACCTAAAATCTTAAAGAATCATACCGCCAGGGAGGTTAAGACAGCCCTGGTGGTATTGCATTCTGACAGCAGGGAACCTTCCCCACCATCGGAATACAATTATAAGTGTTGCTGGCTATAGCCGGTGTTCTGTCAAAATAGTCAACTCGTCAGAACTACTTCACTTCCGGTTTCTTTAAACCACCAGTAATTGGAGATTTTGACATATTGCTGTTTGGACACAACGCCGGGCAACCAAATAGATCCTGGTGTGTGATATTATGAGCAAGATTGTTACTTTGCTCTGATACCAGCCAACAAACAGGGCGCCTCCGAGGCGGAGACAACTTTGCCCTCGTTAGCCACTGTGCTGTCAAAACAGCTAAATCTTCCTCTACCAGACTGTATTCGGTTGCCAATTCCTGATATGACGGCTACAGCGCGGACCTGAATTTCCAACAGGATGTCTTTTGACGTCTGCCTCTTTGGGCGTTCCCTGCGCACGCTCCAGAGCGCGCAGCGGGGAAATTCGAAGCTGGCCGTGTCCCTTGGACACAGCCAATCACAGATCGCGGCAAACGGCCAATCAGAGTGGCCGTTTGCTATGCGATCTGTGCGGCCAATGAGAGATGATCTCAAATGTAAACATATGAGATCATCTCTCATTGTCGGCTCACACAGAGACAGCTCCTGTGATGGAGAGAGGAGACCGATCTGTGTCCCTTGTACATAGGGACACATATCGGTCACCTCCCCAGTCAGTCCCCCTCCCCCCACAGTTAAAACACAATTCGGGGTACACATTTAACCCCTTTCTCACCCCCTAGTGTTAACCCCTTAACCACTTCCCCACCGCGCCATAAGCATTTTACTGCTACGGCGCGGTGGAGCTACTTTGACACGACGTCCCTGGGACGTCGTCGTGCACTTCCGCGATTGCGCGTCCCCTGGGACGCGCTCGCGAAAGTGTCCATGCTCTCCGGGTCTAGAAGACCCGGCACATCACGGATCACGGTAAATTGCCGCTGATAGCGGCCGTTTACCATGTGATCGCGCCGTCGAATGACGGCGCGATCACTTGTAAACAAACCGGCGTCATTTGATGACGCCGGTTCCTCCCTCTCCTCCTCTCCTCTCTGTACAGTGTGCGAGGAGAGGGGGGGGGGGGGAGCGGGGTGTCAGCAGCTGAGCTGTGGCTGGATCTGTGACAAATGCAGTCACAGATCCAGCCATCCCTCAAAACATCCCAGCTCTGCAATCCCCAGTACCCAGCAATCCCCCAGTACCCAGCAATCCCCCAGTACCCAACAATACCCCACAATACCCCAGTACCCAACAATACCCAACAATACCCCAGTACCCAACAATACCCCAGTACCCAACAATACCCCACAATACCCCAGTACCCAACAATACCCCAGTACCCAACAATACTCCAGTACCCAACAATACCCCAGTACCCAACAATACCCCACAATACCCCAGTACCCAACAATACCCCAGTACCCAACAATACCCCAGTACCCAACAATACCCCAGTACCCAACAATACCCCACAATACCCCAGTACCCAACAATACCCCAATACCCGGCAATACCCCAATACTCGGCAATACCCCAATACTCGGCAATACCCCAATACTCGGCAATACTCGGCAATACCCCAATACTCGGCAATACCCCAGTACTCGGCAATACCCCAGTACCCAACAATACCCCAGTACCCAACAGTACCCCACAATACCCCAGTACCCAACAATACCCCAGTACCCAACAATACCCCAATACTCGGCAATACCCCAATACTCGGCAATACCCCAATACTCGGCAATACTCGGCAATACCCCAATACTCGGCAATACCCCAATACTCGGCAAAACCCCAGTACCCAACAATACCCCAGTACCCAACAATACCGCAATACTCGGCAATACCCCAATACTCGGCAATACCCCAATACTCGGCAATACCCCAATACCCTGCATGATACTTTGCAATACCCCAATACTCTGCAATACCGCCTATGGGGATTTTTAAGTAGCGAAGTTTGGCGCCATTCCACGAGTGTGCGCAATTTTGAAGTGTGACATGTTGGGTATCTATTTACTCGGTGTAACTTCATCTTTCACATTTTGAAAAAAAATTGGGCTAACTTTACTGTTTTGTTTTGTTTTAAGCACAAAACAGTTTTTTTTTAAAAACACGCGTTCAATAAATTTCTGCGAAAATACCGTGCGAGATAAAAAGTTGTAACGGCCGCCATTGTATTCTCTAGGGTCTTTGCTAAAAAACATATATAATGTTTTGGGGTTCTATGTAATTTTCTAGCAAATAAATGATGATTTTTCCATGTAGGAGAGAAATGTCAGAATTGGCCTGGGTGTTCCAGAACGCCTAATGGCGTTCCCTGCATGTTGGGCCTCTGTATGTGGCGACGCTGTGTAAAAGTCCCACACATGGGGTATCGCCATACTCGGGAGGAATAGCAGAATGTGTTTTGGGGTGTAATTTGTGGTATGCATATGCTGTGTGTGAGAAATAACCCACTAATATGACAGAAACAAGTTTTTTTTTTTTTTTTTTTCAGAATTTTCAGTCGTTTTTCTTTTATAGCGCAAAAAATAAAAAACCCAGAAGTGATCAAATACCACCAAAAGAAAGCTCTATTTGTGTGAAAAAAAGGACAAAAATTTCAAATGGGTAGAATGTTGTATGACTGAGTAATTGTCATTCAAATTGTGAGAGCACCGAAAGCTGAAAATTGGTCTGGTTAGGAAGGGTGTTTAAGTGCCCAGTGGTCAAGTGGTTAAATGCCAGTCACATTTATACAGTAATTAGTGCATATTTATAGCACTGATAGCAGTATAAATGTGAATGGCGCCAAAAATGTGTCAAAAGTGTCCGATGTGTCCGCCATAATGTCGCAGTCCCACAAACCAGTCGCTTATTGCGATTTTTTTTTTTTTTACCAAAAATATGTAGAATACGTATCTGCCTAAACTGAGAAAAAAAATGTTTTTTTTTGTTTTTTTTTTTTATTGGGCTATTTATTATAGCAAGTAAAAAATATTGTATTTTTTTTTCAAAATTGTCGCACTTTTTTGTTTATAGCGAAAAAAATTATAACCGCAGAGGTGATCAAATACCACCAAAAGAAAGCTCTATTTGTGGGGAAAAAAAGGACGTCAATTTTGTTTGGGAGCCACGTCGCACGACCGCGCAATTGTCAGTTAAAGTGACACAGTGCCGGAAGCTGAAATTTCACCTGGGCAGGAGGGGGGTATATGTGCCCAGTAAGCAAGTGGTTAAAGAAACCAGAAGTGGTTGGAGTTTCTGATAAATTGGCTAATTTGACAGAACACCGGCAGTACCGATCATCCAGGAAAAACCTGTCAGGCTGGTTGTACACAAGACAACCGATTGATCAACTTATGTTTAACCTGTTAGCACATACATGGATCAAATTTCAATCCATGCATGGCCAGTTTAAGGGAGGGTTATAACCCCTGTGTGTTCTAATCCAGAGTTTTTTTTAAACTTTTTCCAGTCAGGGCACCCTTGAAAAGTATTTAAAGTCTCGAGGCACCCCAGTCTAAAGCCAGGAATACACAAAAAGTATTTTTATTGTAATTTTAGTACAGCAATCTCCCTGCTGAGCTATTGTATTGTGACAGGGGGACAGTCCCCGCACCAGAACACACTAGACAGTGTTCGCAGGCAATGGCTGAGAGCGCTGATCTGATGTCGATTAGCTGCTGGTTTTCCATCAAGCTCGTACTTTAAAAAAAAAAGGGTTGGGGACTCCTTTCACTATGTTTCTACAGGTAGGGAAGCCTATTGAAATGAATGGGCTGCCCTACACGCAGCTAGGGTTGCCAC
Source organism: Rana kukunoris (assembly GCA_029574335.1). NCBI lineage: Eukaryota > Metazoa > Chordata > Amphibia > Anura > Ranidae > Rana > Rana kukunoris. The sequence goes on from CM056049.1 coordinate 519,537,639, forward strand.
CTCATCCCTTTAAAACCGAACACATATGAATTCCACAGGTTCTATGGCTAATTTAATGCAGATAAGGCAGCCATGTGAGTTTAATTATCACCTTAATCAGCCACAGAACCTGTGTAATTAATATGTGTTCGGTTTTAAAGGGATGAGGTGGCAACCCTACACGCAGCACACATCTGCACAGATGTAAATCAGGGGCTCGTTGACACGTGAGGTTGGGTGATGGTAAAACCATGTGGTTGAGCTGAGTTTTTACCAACTCTAAGGCTGCATACACACGATCAGACAGGTCCGATGAAACTGGTCTGCAGACCAGTTTCATCGGACCAGTTCGATGGTGTGTACGGCCCATCAGACCGTTGTCCGTCAGAGCAAAGTTTTAAAACTTGCTTTAAAACCTGACTGATGAAACCTGTCCGTCGGACAGGTTAGATGGTTAGTACACAAAAGCATCGGACCAAAAACCTGCGCAAGCTCAGAATCAAGTCGACGCATGCTTGGAAGCATTGAACTTCGGTTTTTCAGCACGTCGTTGTGTTCTACGCCACCGCGTTCTGGTCTGATCGGATTTTGGTCCGATGGTGTGTGCGCACGTCAGACCATCAGACAAGTTCAGAGTTGTTTGATGAAAACGGTCCGTCGGGCAAGTTTCATTAGACCGGTTTGATCGTGTGTACAGGGCCTAATGCCACGTAAACACGATCACTTTTTGTGATGAAAAAAAACGACGTTTTCAAAAACGTCATTTAAAATGATCGTGTGTGGGCAAAACTTTGTTTTATGTCTTCAAAAAAACGACCAAAAAAGAATTCGAACATGCTTGAATTTTTTGTGTCGTTTTTCAAAATGTCATTTTATGTGTCACAAAAAGTGATTGTGTGTGGGCAAAACGACGTTGAAATTGATAGGCATTTTATGGTTACACAACCATTACATTGCTATAATCCTTTTATATGGACTATAAACTGAAGGATTTATGAATAAATGGTTGCAAAACGAATCATCTGAGTTTCTATTATTTCTTATGGGGAAATTCCCTTTGATCTACAAGTGCTTTGGATTACAAGCATGTTTCCGGGAAAGGAATTTTCCCCCAAATCCAAGGTCTATTACTGTAATAATAATTTATTCTGGCTATGCACCTAGCGTTTAGGCGTGTTCACAGTTTTTATTTTTTTTGCTCAAACGCTCCTATGAACACAATGGTGGTGCATTTTTGTCAGCCTCGAAACGCTTCTTTTCTTATAAGCCCTTAAACACCTAAGTGTGCATGACCACATAGGCCAATAGAGGTGTGTTTGGAGGCTGAAAACAAAAACCTCAAACACCTGTAAAAGTGTTTTTTTTTAAATATATATACGTCCTTTGTGCATGAGACCTTAGAGCCTTTTCACACTTGCAGCGCTGCTGCATAAGCGGTAAAGTGCCGCTAGTTTTAGGGGCGCTTTACTGTAATTGTTGAGGTTTGGCTAAAAGCCACTTTTAGCCCCCCCCTCCCCGCTAACGGCTGAATAAAGGGTCAGTGCAGCATATTCATTCATCCATGTCTAGGGTGAGGCATTGCATTTCATTTCATCATTCCATAAAGGGTGTATTTTCACTTTCATTTTCGTGGGACAATATAGGGACTTGAAGGGAAATTCCTCTGAGCTATTAGCTGCATAAAAACTCCAAGCATGATGCAAGATGTACATGAATAGATTTTTTAATGTATGGAAAAAGTTTTCCTGTATGCATGAGTTCAATGAACATACACTGCTAAAAACAAATCAAAACTTTTATGTCAACCAGAATCAGATGTAACTGTAACAAAAACAAATACATACAGTTGAGCTCATAAGTTTACATACCCTGGCAGAGTTATGATTTCTTGGCCATTTTTCAGAGAATATGAATGATAACACAAAAACTTTTCTTTCACTCGTGGTTAGTTTTTGGCTGAAGCCATTTATTATCAATCAATTGTATTTAGTATTTTTAAATCATAATGAAAACAGAAACTACCCAAATGATCCTGATCAAAAGTTTACATACCCTGGTGATTTTGGCCTGATAACATGCACACAAGTTGACACAAATGGGTTTGAATGGCTCTTAAAGGTAACCATCCTTGCCTGTGATCTGTTTGCTTGTAATTAGTGTGTGCGTATAAGGCTGGGTTCACACTTGTACGACACGACAATTGTACCAATTTGGATTCGTCTCTGCCCTGCGACTTGAAGTTCGACATGCGTCTGACTTCAATGAACAGGGATCCGACTTTGATCCCCGACAATACCAGGCACTGCATCTGGTATGAATCTTTAGGAGGAACTCTATGTGAAATTTAAAAAACAAAACAAAACAGACACAGGTTCCCTCTACAAGGGCATACCAGGCCCATTAGTCTGGTATGAATTTTAAACCCCCCAAAAATCCATACCAGATTCTCATCTGAGTATGCAGCCCAGCAGGTTTGCAAAGGTAGTCGGGACAAGCGAGTGTGCCCCCATACCATACCAGGCCGCATGCTCTCAACAAGGGGGGGTGGCACCCCAAAGCACCTTCTCCCCATGTTGATAATAAGGGCCTCTTCCCGACAACCCTGGGTGTTGGTTGTTGTGGTCTGTGAGCGGGGGGCTTATTGGATTATGGAAGCCCCTTTTAACAAAATAACCCCGTCAGATCTCGCCCCCACCCTATGTGAATGACTATGGGGGTACATTGTACCCTTACCCATTCACCTTAAAAAAAAAGTGTCAGAAATAAAACACAGTACGCAGGTTTTTAAAGTAATTTATTAAGCAGATACGGCGTCTCTTACGGCTTCTCCCCTGCCCGGCTCTTCTGCCTCCTCCGCTGATGTCTTCTGCCTCTGCCAGTTCTTCTCCACTCTCTCTCTGGTTCTTCTCACTCTGGGCAAAAACAAATGTTATTAGGTTATTTCATGTGCTGGTCAAATGTTTTAATTGGTTTCTAATTGGAAAATGCCACATTTGGCCCTTTGATGAGAAAATTCCTGTGCTACTTTGTGGGATCTAGTGGCCAGTGTTTTCCATTTTAAACCATTGAAAAACATTCAACCAGCACAGGAAATAGCCTGGAAACTTTTGTTTTTATACACCATATCCACAGAAAGAATTTATATTTCCCCAGTATGTGCACCCACTGCATAATATTTGGTTAAAGCAGAGTTCCGCTTGTGTAAAAAAATAAAAAAAAGTCAGCAGCTACAAATACTGTAGCTGCTGACTTTTAATATAAGGACACTTACCTGTCCTGGGAGCTGGCGATGTTGGCACCCGAAGCTGACACGTAACTCGGCTCCTGGTGCAGGCGCAGGCATCATTACTAAGGGAAACAGGAAGTGAAGCTGCATGAGTCACGCTGCACTTTCTGAATGGTCCCTACTGTCTTTTGGGACCTGTGTGTCTCCCACAAGGCAGCAGGGGGGAGGGGCCGGACATTAAGTAGTTTGCCGCACTTTCTCCGGAAGTGGGAGCAGATACCTAGATTTGACAAATATCTGTTCCCCCCTGAAAGGTGCCAAATGTGGCACCGGAAGGCGTGAGGAATCTGATCAGCGTGGGTGGAACTCCGCGGTTTCAAGGGACAGTCCCCGGATTGAGGACGCTGTCCCCGGACCAAGTCTGTCACCGGATTGGATTTAAACAGGGGCTGGGGCAATTTCAAAGACAAAATTAAAAAATAAAAATAAAATCTGAATTACACACCTTCACTCCACCGCCCCTACTAGCTTAGGTGGGTGTATTGTGTTCCATTACATCATGTGCTGGTCGGAGTGGAGGGAACGTTTCTTCAGAAAATAATGGAGAATGACTTGTCATACGATTTTGCAGTCCAAAATCATGAGACAAGTCGTATAAGTGTGAAGGGGGACTAAAGGTTTTGTTGCTTGGCAGATTTGAATGCTATATAGAGGATACCCAGCCTAGACCTCCTGTATTTCTCAGGTGCCTCGAAAAAAGGGTAGGCTTGCACAATACTTGCCAACAGTCCACCTTGCAAGTGGGGCCTTCAAGGAGGGAAGAGGCCTGTTCAGGTATCAAGTATGTTTTGGGAGCTTTCCGAAACCTGCTGGTAACTGTGGCAGGAGCATGTAGGAGGCAAGCACTCGGCACAGAAGTACTGCATGTTTACATAGGGTCGCATCACATGTATGCGGCTTCTTGGTATTAAAGCCCACCCGCCAAGAGGCTGCATACATTGCTTAACTATGACAGGAACTGGTGAATAATGTATGGGTTGATTTTATGTGATATATGTAAATAAAAAACCCTGCTGTTTAAACTCTAGAAATGTACTTGTAATCTTACCTTAATAGGAACCTTAAAAGTCCATTGGCTAATTTTCTAGTATTATTTAATAAAAGGCTCTCTGGCACACCTAGCAATATGATCAATGGAATAACCCAGCAGGAATACACAATACAGTTCTTCTTGTAGTTTACTAGTTTACTAAGAAAAGTAAAATTCGGGTTATCATTAGTCAGCCAGGACCTGTGTAAGCAACCAGGACTTGGTTGAAACAGTTTAAAGAAAACAGGAACACTATGCAAACAACGAAAGCAATAGTGTAGGATGCTGTGGCTAAAGGGGAACCCCAGGCCGGCCTACGATGCTTCTAGTACACACCCAGTGAAATTATCCCAATTCCCGTGGTGTGTCCCCTTTAAGAGCAACCGTGGAAATGTCCTGGAGGCAAAGCTTTGCGTTTTATTATCTTCACCGGCAATTTAGGAGCTCTGTGGACAATATTTGGATGTGGTATTCTATGAAAAGCATTAAAGGTTCCTGGGCAAAGCCCCCTCACCAAATCCTGTACACAGTCAGCGGTCCTCTCCTGAGCGATCGATCGATCTTAGATGCAGGTGTGTCGCAGTGGCATTCAGTCCTTGAGCTGTTGCAGGGTGTCCTTCTTTACCATGAACATTCTGTTCCTTTGAGCTGGAGCTGCATGAACAATCTGTTCCTCTGGGCTGGAGTTGCAGGCTGTGTGCCCCTTGGTAGGCCGTGATTCCACACACACATAGAGTGCAGGAGATGCTCTCCTGATGGGGTGCAGGCAAAAAGAGGCTCTGGCCTAGTTCCTCTGGCTTTTTATCTCATCCCCCACTGTCCTTTGCTGCTGTCTGATGATTGGCTCAGGCTCTTCCAATAGGGAGTTTACAGACAACATCTAATAGGGAGTTTACAAACAAGCAGTTCTGAGAGTCTGTGTGTGAAGAGAGAAAAGGGGGGGGGCGGTGAAAAAGCCCACGATGCTGCAGCAGACAGCTGTCCCCTAATAGATTAGATCAGTCTGGAGAAGTACCTGCTACACATGAAATTTGAGCCAGGGCACATATATCTGCAGAGTTTTCTTATCTCTCCTCAAAGCACTATGTCCTGTAGCCGTCTCCTGCTGTTCTTCTGTTATCAGCCTGATAACTTCTGACAAGGTCTCTGAGACAGGAGCCTGAAGTGTGTGTCAGGGAGGGAGCTATAAATAGATTAGGACAAATCTGAACTATTTACAGGCAAGTGCTGCATGTGTGGGGAGGGGGTGTGTGCCTTTCCTCCAATCAGCTGTCTTAGGCCTCGTACACACGAGGCAATCTATTTGTTCAAATCGGTCGGACCGACCGATTTGAACAAATCTGTCTGCTTGGATTTTGGTTTGCTCGCGTGTACACACGAGCAAACCAAAATCCCCGCCAGCAGACAGCGCGCTGACGTGTCGGTGATGTGGCGGTGACGTTGACGCCGCCACGTCACCGCACCAGGAAGTAAAACACTTCCGCGCATGCGTCGAAACCATTCGTTAGCGTACTAACGTACGTTAGCGTACTAACCAGCAGACATGTCGGGTGGACGGGTTCCCAGCCGACGGATTGGTAAGCATGCTTTCCAATCTGTCGGGTGGACAAATCCGTCTGTTTGCCCGTACACACGATCGAATCTGTCTGCTGGGACGGTCTAGCAGACCGTTTCCAGCAGACAGATTTGATCGTGTGTACGAGGCCTTAGAGTGTATAGCAAGAATCCACACCCACAGGTGAATCAGGAAGAAAAAATTCTAACAGGATGTGCACTTTCAAAACAGTATATAAAGGTGAAGACAGCATATATACATGTAAAACTTATGTATGGATATTTGTTTCATCTCTGTGTATCATCTGAGGCTGTTCACTTCACTGGGTGTATGGAGAGTTTACATCCACATTAAGCTGGCTGTAGTTTGTCAGCTTTGTTCAGTCCTCTGCAAATGCTGCTGAGTGTGGCCAAGTGTGCCTGTTTTGCTGCTATGCTGCCCAGCCACCTCTAACCATCACGAGGGAAGTGGTGGGAGCCATTATTCTCCTTACTTTTACTTGTGCCACAATATTATAATTTAACTACGCTGACTGCTTGCACAACTCTGTAAACCAGGCCTTTTAAGTTGAGATGGTCTGTTTCTATGGTAAATGTCAGTCCACTTTGAGCAATCATCAGTTTTCTTGGTATACACTTCTCTTTTTCTTTGAATGGATGATTTCATAATTTTTTGTACATCTTTTGCTACGCAATCAACAGAAATACCTTTTATTTTCGCCTGAATGTGTCGTTTGCTAACTACATTTGATTTTGTAACAATCTGTCACAGGATTGTTTTCCTTATTTTTGTTAATATACTGCTTTAAAACGATTAACTTCAATGACTGAATAAAAAATAGCAGCCACCAGCAGTCTCCACCCCCACTCCTTTTATTCAGAGGTGCTGCACGTGTGTACAACTCAGGCAGTCTCAGAAGAAACAGGGACCATATTGCTCTTGCAGCGTGGTGCCAAATATTTCAGGCTGCCCCTTTAGCACTGCTTTACAGTGTGTCTCAAGGGCAACCCGTGAACAGTGTAGGGGAAGCAGAGCTTGGCTTCCCCTCAATAAAAGTGCATTAAAATGCAAGTACAGTGGAGACTTATTTCCAAGGATGGATGCTGACACCCTTCCATGCCCTTTGTGAACACCAAGCAGCACACTACATCTCCCAGCCATAGAATCACTACCAAATGCCAAAGTAAGGGGCAGGGATAGGGTGACCACATTTCCAAACTGCCATTCATGGACACCCCCCTCCTTCACAAAAAATTGCCAATTTTAAAGTTTTTTAGGAGCAGTGATTCTAATTATGCTTAAAGTGCAACAATAAAAATGAACAATTCCTCTAAATATAGTGCCTGGGGGGTCCGCTTAGTTTGCCTGTAAAGTGGGGCATGTGTACCATGTATAGAACATGCTGCAGCAAAAATGAAATTTTGAAATAAATAAAAAAAGAGTTAAATCACATTTAAATTGACTCATGGTTGCAATTGCTGGCAGCCGGATATTGAAAAAAAGAAAAAGCAAAAAAAAAAAACTAGTGCCCCACCCCAGTCCATTGATACCAGCACCCACGGGCTCTACCCCCCACCCCAAAGCATCACGTCTCCATCTTACCCTGGCTGGTGGTTGTGGTGGCATGCAGGCAGGGGGGGATATCAGAATCTGGAAGCCCCCAAAGGACCCAAAGGGTCTGGAATTGACTAGGGGAGGGGGACCCCACGCCATGTTTTTTTTTTTTTTTACTGGCAGCTTTATTAATTATTTAGCTGTCAGCGGGAAGGCCCATTGACAGCTGAAGACTCATCAGTTGTTAGAGAGGCCGGCTTCCCAACCTTGCTCACTCATTGGGTGGCTGTGTCCGTTTCATTCCGGGACACTGTATTGTCCTGGAATTAAGGTGCTCGGGACAGAACTACAAAATGCGGGACTGTCCCGGGCAATCCGGGACACGTGGTCGCCCTAGGCAGGCAGGGAGCACCTGGCTATCAGGGTAAAAATCTCTGCCCTGGACCTACAGCACCCTTCCTAGAAAACATCAGACAATGTAACAAGGCACAGGGTTCTGTAAATGCAGGCTCCAGTGCCAACCTTCAATATTAAAGGCTAGGCCCATGTTGCTTCTTTTTCATCCAGTATGGGGTCCAGGTACCTTTCTTCTGAGCACGATAGCTGTAGGAATAGATGAGAACAAGACCAGTCTCCTTTTGCCTGGTGGAGAATCTGGTAAAAACATGCATGCAGAGAGCTGCACATCAGTGACCATCACCTTCAAACATTGGCAAGAAAACTAAAGCCCTTCCTACTGGGGAAGGCTTATGCCTAGGAGGGGACTTCTTGTCTATTCTTGCCAGTGTCCAATCACATGTAGTTGGTGCATATCCCTGTGAGTATGCATTGCTAAATTTGCTCTGTGTCCTGTGATGCACATATATAGAAAGCTACAATTGCAGCTTTTATTCCTAAATAAGTGCAGTACAGGACCCGAGCTGTCAAGGGGACAATACGTATTGTTACTGGGGTGGCTTCTTACTTTTTAACCCTCTAAATAGTGATTACCCCCCTACTCTTACTATCTTCTCTTACCTAGGGAATAACCCAATCTTCTCCTACTATAATATACAGTACATGGTTGATATGGTTGGTTTCCCTTGATGTGCAGTGGTCAGTATTCTACACTCTTGTTTCAAGTTGCTTGTGCAATAAGCATCTACCTTGTTTCCCCGAAAATAAGCCCGGGTCTTATATTATTTTGGCAGCCAAAAACACACTAGGGCTTATTTTCGGGGTAGGTCTTATCATACCATGTGCTGTCTTCTCTCTCCCATGCCTGTCAGAAATCCCCTGTGGAACCGTGTAAAGTGCTTTTTTTTGGGTAGGGCTTATATTGCAGCCCTTCCTGAAAATCACACTAGGTCTTATTTTTGGGGTAGGTCTAATTTTTGGGGAAACACGGTATGACAGAGTATTACTGTACATTTATATATACACAGAGTTGTATATTTACATCTATTCATCTATATGTATTAGGGCTGTGGAAATGAACTATTAATTCCTCGATTAATCTTTAATTTTTTTGATCGATCAAAATTCTTTTGATCAATCAAAATTCTTTTGATTGGTACTCGCCTCTCCGTCGGCTTCCGGGCCTTTAGGGAGTTCCATCCGAGATCCGGTGACGTCACGGACACCAGCAGGGCTTGCCGTGTCCATCTGAAGGGCTCCTTTGCTGTGCCTTCATATCTGCATGCCGGCGGGACCTTACTATCTGCCACAAGCAAGGGCTGTTGCACTTCCCTCTATCACTTCCCTCTATCAACCTGGGATTCTACAGCCATCCACTGAGAGTTGTGATAGTTTCCTTCACGGGACATCTACATGCCGACGGACTGATGTTAACCTCTCCTCATCTGGATTCAGCAGTGGTATCGTTGTACACATGTGTATACCAGTATCATACTTAGCTACATGTTTTTATGACTGCTTTTGCTACCGTTTGGTATTATGCGCTCCATTTTTACATTTATGTAGCTACATCGATTTTATCTCCAGTGCAATATTTATTTTGTTACCTACTTGAAGACTATAAAAGTTGTAATGCTGTTCCCATCGAGCGCTGCCTTTGTGTTTTTTGTATCCTGCTATCCATTTTTCCAGTGGTTGGAAGCTGCACTGAGAATCAGCTTGCAAGGAGATCAGCTAAAAGTAGTTGGATCTGTATGTGCGTTATAATTAATCGAAATTAGTCGATTAAAAAAAAAAACGGTTGATCGAACACAAAAATTGTAATCAGTAACAGCCCTAATATGTATATACGCACATGATGCTCATTTTTATTATCTGTCCAACAAGAAGTGTCACACTTGCAGCAGAGCAGACTGTCGCGTTTAACAGCGAGTACAAGCTGCAATCTCCCCGTGCAATCTACAGGACAGTGGGCATGAGAGAGCTGGGCAAAACAGAGGCAGGAGAATTTCCAGCCCATGCTGCCCCCCACCCCCTCCCGTAGCTCAGCGCCTATAGATGATGCCTCTGATTTGGCCTGGCCCTGCCTAATACTGTGTTTCCCCGAAAATAAGACACCGTCTTATATTTTTTTTTCCTCAAGAAATCACCCTATGGCTTATTTTCGGGGGGTGTCTTATTTTTATTACAGAAAATAAAGGTTGCCTACCTGAACCACACTTGCGCTTCTTAGCATTTCCTCTGTCCACCTGTAGACTGAGATTATCGTATTCTGCACGCCATTTTTGGACCATTCGGATATCCAACTTCTTCTCTTTGCACTCATCTTGTCTGGCTGTACAGAAAGATAGGCCAGCAAAGCTGATGTGGAGCACAGTGGAGCTGGGGTGATCTCTTTGGGCTCAGTACGGTAGCAGCTTTTCCCCCTATCCCCTGGTGTTTGTGTGGGGTGAGAGAGGGGTTTGCTGGTCAGTGCTGGGAGAAGCTTTCCAGCTTTACGTTCATCTCCTCACTTCAGCTCCAGTACAGTACCGTACGCCTATCACGTGTTGTTTCCCGCTCCGCGCCGTGCCATTACGCATACGACACGCCCATCACTACGTCTTATTTTCGGAGATTCGCCACGCCATCGCTACGTCTTATTTTTGGAGGTTCGACACGCCATCGATGCGTCTTATTTTCGCTATGTCGAAATCCCGCTACGGCTTATTTTCGTAGTACGTCTTATTTTCGGGGAAACACGGTACCTGTGGTTAGTGGAAGGAATCATCCTTTCTAAAGCTTCTCTGTTGATTTGTGTTTGTTTTTGAATACCTTACATAAAATAAACCTACAGTGAGCAAGACAACTATGTGCATTTTAAATCCAAAAGGTGGGTACACATGGACCAACATTTGGCCAGTACAATGCTTGTGTGGATGGGGAAATACTTTTTTTTTTAAAGGCAGCTGGCTGAATATAAAAAAAGCTTTAGTTTAGTTAAAAAAAATAAAACACAGATGAAATTGGTATGATGTGTCCCTTCTGCTGCTATCTCCTGAATTTAGTAAAATCATCCTCCTCCAATGCCCCCACCCCCAGCACTGTAATCTTCTGGTGCAGGGGTTATTTAGAAGTGAGGTAGCCCAACTATATCTACCCTGTATGCCAACCTCCTTCATTCATAGAAGCAGTACTACAGTGTCTACGTGTAACCTGCTCATCCTAGAATAGGGCTACAGGTAAATTTATTTATGCTGGGTGGTAGTCAGCTTGGCTAATTTGTAGAGTTTAATGGTCAAATGACTTCTGTTCAAATCTTATTCAGTTGTGTCAGTAGGTGGCACTGTTGCCATTGACATTAGTATGATGAGCTACAGTACATTCAATTTATGGATAAACATACTTTTCTCAGCCAATCATATTTGCTGCTATGCATTCTGGGAAAAGCTATTTAATGGAAAGAAGTCAGGTGATCCTAGTCTTCACATCCAGGACTGCTAGGCCTGAAGCCAGAGGCCTATCCAGGTGGTTTCCGGCTGCTAGGCCTATCCGAGGCCTATCCTGGTGTTCAAGGTTCCTGTTGAGGAAAGCCTGTCAAAGACCCAGAAACGATTCTGAGAGGGGTGGAGTTCTAAGGAAGCACAAGAGGGGACTCTTCATGAGTTGAAGACTATGAAGTGGCTGGGAGGACTTTAAGAGGGAACTCATCCAGGAGAATCTGTGTATGAAGCTGCGAGTAAAGTTCAGTTACTAGAGGAGACAGCCTGTCCCACAAAGTTCAGATGTGCTGGTTTAGCTTAGAGCAGGCATGTCCAAATTACAGCCCCGGGCAATCGCGGCCTTTGTTCCGGTTTCGGATGGCCCGCCTGGTCATTTTGACATGTGTATCTTTTGTGGCCCCCAACGAATCCCTAAGTGCCGGGGGCCACAAAAGATGTACATGCTAGCTGGACTTGGAGGGGGCAGGACGAGTGCCCTACAGGAGTATTTCCTGTTTACACTGTGACCTCTGTAAAAGGAAGTCCCATCTCCTGCGCTGCCATTGGACTTTCAATTAAAGAGGCCGCCAAGAAAACAGGAGTTTCTCCTGTAGGTATGTCGCTGCTCGTCCTACCCCCTCTCCATCTGCATTGATAGGGACTGACCCTTATTTTGCTTTACAGTTCTTTATTTAAAATTTAAGATTTTTTTCCTGAATCTTCCCTCTTAAAGTGAAGGCGTGTGTTATACGCCAATAAATACGATATATCCAAATAACACGCCTGAGCTCATCTCTTCACCACACACAGCCACAAAGGCAGGAGAATTCTTGTTGGGTGGTGAATTAGTGCTCGGAGGAACACACTTAGACTGGATTTTAATGGTTCACAGAATGTCAGGCAAAATGGTTTGAAAAAAGTTTGGACACCCCTAGCTTAGAGGCCCTTTTTTTTCTCTCTGTACTGCTGTCTGCCTAATGCCACCTATTGTTGTCTAAGGAGTCTGCCAATCTGCCTGTTTCTGATTGTTATTAAGGGTGTCCTGTGCCCTATCCCCTCTCTCGCACATTTTTCCTGTTTGAGAAAAAAACTCCTCTCTTGTTTAAAGCATAAATATGACTGGCGCCCATCTTTATTTCTTGTTCATCACCCACCATGCCCAATACCCTGCACCCTGAGGATGTTCAGTATGTCAGCCCTCCCTACCCCCAGTAGTCAGCATCAACTCCCCGAAAATCATATGAAACACATCTATTAACGGAGGACAGGCAGATGATAAAAAGTCCCCCCCCCCACATTTAAACATTGTGCTTCAAAACGAAACTTTGGCTTTAACGATCATAAAACAAGAGTGAGATTCCAGGCCCAAAAATACATATTACTGTATTTAAGGTTTAAATCAAAAAGTGTACACACAGCAAATCTCTTTCTGGATCATCTTCCAGTACACACACTCACCCCTACTACTCATCTTCTTTCCACAGGAAGAATTAGACCACACAGATCACACGTACTCATTCGCCAGCCAGGTAAAAAACCTTAGATAGCAAAAGCTTTGCCAATACATTGCAACAGACTCAACAAAACTGCACAAACACAATAAAAAAATCATAAAAAATAAACTGTGTGACCATGGATAATGTATTTTTAAGACCTTTTCTAGACTAATCTCCAAGACAAACAGGTCCTACAACATGGTTAACATTCATTTGCATGAAGCGAAAATCATAATAAACCTTTTCCAGTGAGCAGTATTTACAGATAAACTGCCTCTGACAGAGGGATGACAATATATGGTAAATATTTTATATGTACTTCTCTTCATGTAAGGCTTTCAAAATGGCTTTACATAGCTGTATGAAATGTAGTATGCCTGACGCTGACCAGTGCCTTTGTGTTTGGTCCAGTTTTATCCAAAAATATTCTGGAAAAGGATGCTTACATTTAGGCCCCTTTCACACTTGTACGACTTGCCTCACGATTTGGGACTGCAAAATCGCATGACAAGCCATTCTCCATGAGTTTCAATGACTACCATTCATATTAGCACGACTTGAAGTCTTGCCAACTTCAAAGTAGTCCTTGCGCCCTCCCACCCCAAAGCACCTTGTCCCCATGTTGAGGGCATGAGGCCTGGTACGGTTCAGGAGAGGGGGCACTCGCTCGCGCCCACCCCTTTTCCTGACCGGCCAGGCTGCGTGCTCAGATAAGGGTCTGGTATGTTTTTTTGGGGACCCCAATTTTTTTGGCTTGGGGTTCCCCTTAAAATCCCTACAAGACCGAAGAGCCTGGTATGCTCTTAGAGGGGGAACCCATCCCGTTAAAAAAAAAAATTGGCATGGAGTTCCCATCTAATGATTCATACCAAACAGACAGTGCCTGTTATCTCGGGTTATCTCAAAGTCAGATCCCTGGTCATTGAAGTCGTACACGCGACCATTTTTCATGACGTGATTTTTTTTTTTTTTTTTTATGTCATTTAAAACTATCGTGTGTGGGCTCCAGAGCCTTTTTCATGACGTGAAAAATGGGCATTACAAATTTAGAACATGCTGTATTTTTTTGCGTCGTTTTTCACGTTGTCATTTTATGTCGTAAAAAATGGTCGTGTGTGGGCTTTAATGACGTGAAAAAAACGTGCATGCTCAGGAGCAAGTTATGAGACGCGAGCACTCGTTCTGGTAAAAGTAGCGTTTGTAATAGCGTTTGTAATAGAGATAGCATATTCGTCACGCTGTAACAGATTGAAAAGCACGAAGACTGAAAAGCGTGAATTGTCTCTCACTTTTACTAACACAAAATCGGCAAAAGCAGCCCCAAGGGTGGCGCTATCTGAATGGAACTTCCCCTTTATAGTGCCGTTGTATGTGTTGTACGTCACCATGCTTTGCTCAAGCATTTTTTTTCACTTTCGTGTGTAGGCAAGGCAGGCTTGACAACAATCACGTCGAAAAAAATAATTTATTTTTATTTTTTTCTAGACCATTAAAATGGTTGTGTTTACGCGGTTTTAGACTCCTTTCACACTGAGGTGCTGAAAATAGCTAAAAATAGCGCCTACAAAGCCCCTCTCCTGTCACTCCAGTGAGAAAACCTGAGGGCTTTTACACTGGAGCAGTGCGCTGGCAGGACGCTAAAAAAAAAGTCCTGCAAGCAGCATTTTTGAGGCACTTTAGGGGCGGTGTATACACTGCTAAACACTAAACACAAACACTAACATCTAAACACTAAACTGCTGGTAGTTATAAGTACGTTTTGGCTATTTATAATAACATTATTGCATACGTGACAACAAATGAGGTGCTTTCTGCCACCATGCTTTTCATTTTAATTATATTTTCCCTTTCACATTTTTAGATGAATAGTAATTTTTTTTAATTTAGAATTTTATTAGGATCAAGTACGAAATCAGAACAATAATTTGTATTGTTTTTGAGTTATGTGTATACTGGACAAATATTGTACATCTTTACAGTATAGCAGTACACAAGCTTGGATGTGCACAACTGTGAAATGACCACTAGAGGGCAGTTTATGACTTGATGATGCAAATTGGGAAACTTCAGTATGAAGCAATAGCTTTACATCTGCTGCTCTGCACCTTTCACAATAATCTTTATAGAAATAAGGTACTTTTAGGAAATCTCATTTCTTTCTCATCTTACTAGTTTCACTATTGTAGGGGATAAGTGCACACAACGTTAGTCCCTGATGAGTAAGAATGGGGTTTTACTGTGCAAAAAATAAATACAAAATCTTAAGAAAAATCTTTAATAATACGATCCCTCTGCCTTGTGTAATATTATAAAAGGGACAGTCTTATCATTTTGGCTGGAGGCTGGCTGGTTGCATAACCAACCAGCAAACCTTTTGGAGTCTCCAGCTATGGAGCATCTGGTCCCATGTCCATCCACCTGCTGTAGTCATTATTTGGGGTGTCATACTCTATTGAGTTATTTTGCATAATGGATACTGTGGCAAGAAGAAGTCCATCCAGTTCAATCAACAGAGGGAAAAAAAACACACACACAATAAGAAAACCCCCATATAATCTATCCAATACCCACAGTTGATCAAGAGGAAGGCAGAAAACCCCAATAAAGCATGATTCAATTTTCTCCAGTGGAGGGAAAAAATCCTTCCTGATCCCCCCCAAGAGGCAATCTGATATTCCCTTGATCAAATTTACCTAGAAATATTATTATCATCCTAAATGTGCATTTACCATAGGCTGAAGATGCACTCCTGATTGTCCTTGATATGTTTCTTACTCATGTCAGTTTCCAATTATATTAAAAACTGGCAGGATGATTACTATGATGTGAGTACTACTAAGCAGCAATAAAGGGCATCTGCTGAAAGCTGTCTATGGCAGGATGTGGCTGGACAGGGATAAACACTTTCCCAAGTGGTGGGTCCAATGCATTCAGGCATGAATGCCTGGAATGCAGGTCTTATGCAAACCTGTATCCTCTGCTTTACACACTGCTGAGCCATGCGCTATGTGTGTTATTTACTATTACCTCCTATGCTTTATGCACTCCTGAGCCCTGTGTTTTGTGTGTTACTCATTTCTGAGCCCTGCATTTTATCCCGAGGGGGATTCCCGGTCACTTTCCCCATGTACACACCAGAGGTTTTCCCATCTGGAAAACTGCGGTGAGAGCTTTGGCCGGGAATCCCAGCCATGTGTATGCTCTACCTCAGTAAAAAACTGCCGGGAAAAAGACCACCGGGATCGCGGCAGAGAACATGTTCTAATTTTTCCCGACGCAATTCCCGTCAATTTTCCTGCCGGGAAAACTGCCATGGAGCATACACACGACCAGTTTTCCTGGCCAAAAGCTGTCATATCCCGATGGGAAAACTGGTCATGTGTACGAGGCATCACTCTCACAGGGAACAAATTCCCCACAAATAGCAGTCAGAGGCAACAGTGCCTTAGATTTCACATGGCAGATATACAGCTATCAGGCTGTAAACACAAGAATGCCCAGGCACACTCACATACTAGGAAATATGCTGAGGGAGTCTAGACAAAAGGTACATTTTTTCAAGGTACTGCCTCTGTACAATTAACAATTCTAAATGTTTCCTAAAACGCAGCATTATCTTCTTGAGTTCAGGTCCACATCAACTGTTCACAGTTCTTCTGACCTATCATTTTATTTATTTACTGTTCATTTACATTTCTCTGCAGCTCCAAATGTACGGACAAAAATGATTTGACAGATATGCGCTTTTCGTTGTGTAAACTGTTTGGAAGGTAAGTGAAAATCAATGTCCTTGTCATTTGTAATGAATCTACATAAACCAAGGTAGCATGGCTGAGCTGGCTGCTCTGTGTTATTCTAAATATGACATTGCAAATGTATTTAAAAATATTTGAGGTTTTTTTTTGCTGGCCTGGTCTATTCAGTTTTTTTTTTCCACAAATATAACTAGCATTGTGGCGTCATCATATTTAGCTTTTTAAACAACGGGAATAAAACAAAAGTTAGCCCCTTTCCTTTATGGTAACTAAAGCCCTGATTTGCATAAAACCAAAGTAATAATTTCAATTCCTATCCTTTTTCTCAGAAAGGAATATGATTTAAGATAAGCAGTAAACTGTTTTGGTCTTTTTTTTTTTTTTTTACAAGAAAAAAAGAAAACATTCTCCTTTTTGTCCTGAAGATGGCAGTGTTTCATCTATTTTTTTTATCTTTTACAGCACTTGTAGAGTAATATTATAGGTATTTATCAATCCCTTAAGGAGCTTACATTCTGTTTCACATTCATGCATACTTGTACACATACTAGAGTAGACCGGAGCCAAAATAATGTACCGGAATAGCAAAGATTTGCAAAAAAAAAATTTGATCCGCTTATACTTTTCTTCTAAAATCAACTTTTTTTGTGTCGTTCTGTCTGGTTGACACTGTAGAGGTGTCTGATCTTTTTTTAGACTTGATGACATAATGTGGATGCTGTGTACACGCATTAAGAGGTTCCTTTCCTTTTCCTCCTAGAAAAAGGAATAATTAGTGTCCAGTTACACCTAGATTTCTGTGATTGCTAGTGAGCGCTTCTTATGATTGTTATTGTCCTCTATATTATTTTCCTCTAGTGGACCCCTAGAGGAAATAGCATAGCCCAACCATGCTACAATAATCAAACAAAATATTTGAGTTAGTCCAACTGACACACCTTGAAGATGAAGTAACATTTTCAAGGTGCTTGGTGCATGTTACGTTGCATGTCCCCTTTAAGCCTCGTACACACAATCGGATTTACATGGAATTTTGTGAGAAGGGCGTTGGCTGTGAACTTGGTATGCATACAGACGGCAGAACTTTTCCAGCCAACATTCACAAAACAATGTGTTTTTTTTCTGCTCTTTAGCGCCACCCTTTGGGCAACTTCTGCTAAAAAGCACAGGATCGGATTTTCTGACAACAATTGTGTGATGGCAGGGTTTTTGTCAGATAACCCGACCGTTTGTACGCTCTATCGGACAATTATTGTCGGAATTTCCTACATTAAATGTGGGATAGCTTGCTCTCAAATTTTCCAACAACAAATGTGTGCCGTCGGATCATCTGATCATGTGTACACAAGTCCGTCGGAATAAAATCCCAAGTACAAACACGCATGCTCTGAACCAATGCTAACCATAAGACAACATTAGCAGAAGTTGCCCAAAGGGTGGCGCTAAAGAGCAGAAAAACCACGTAGTTTGGTGTATGTTGGCTGAAAAATTTGCCGTCTGTATGCAGAAAAAATTCACGACAACGCCCTTCCAAAATTCCATGGATTTATCTGATGGAAATCCAATCGTGTGTACGGGGCTTTAAATTATAAGCTCCATGAGCAGGGCCCTTCATTTTGTACTGAACTGTTGGCGCCATATAAATTCTGTATAATAATAATAATAATGATGTTTGATGGCCTCCATTCGCTTTTGTAACAAACAATGGCTGCCATGCATGTATGATATAAGGCGCCACTGCAGCCATGTTGCCTGACACAGTGCTGTACCTCTGTTCAATATGTGTCTTCTGAAATATGCCACAGCACTTGTTCCCATTGTGTATGCTGCATTCATTGTGATCTGAGCCACCACAGAGGTAAATCAGGACCGTCCTGTATAGACTCAGCAATGATTGTGAGTTTGTGAAGATGCGGGTGATCACTTATGAGCATGACCCTAAGATTTATTTTTTCAAATACTTTTTATTACAAAATAATTCAATGGCAGGGTACAAATATTCACATTGTAAAAGTATACACAGTGCCAATATTCCATTATTGACAGAACATCAATAAACAGAGACCCTTAACAAACTCTGTCTCCTGTTTTATACCTCCATGCAACAATCAATAGCAATTATCTGAAATCAATTGCATTCATCTCTCACAGATACTTCTATTTAAGATAAATCAAGGTCAGCCATTAGCAGTTAAAGGATAATTTCAACATTCTAAAAATAATAAATATATTTTTTTAAATTCTTAATTTTTCAGGAGCCTGGAAAGCATTGCACCCACAATCAGCAGGTGCAATCTCAAGCTCCTGCAGACTGTCTGTGTAGCTGTCTGCTCATACCTCATACAGGCTATATAGTTAAAGTGTTACTAAACCAAGCAATACAAAAAACAATACATCCCCCCCCCTCCCCTACACCCACAGTGCACACAGCTTATAAATAATCTTTTTATATCAAAATATTGCCGCTATATACATTTTTTTTCATCTGTATATCGCGGTCTCGTGGTAATCTGCAGGGTCCCAGCGATTCCCGAGTGTTTATGTAGGAGGATATTTCACTCTCCTTTGATCAAACTTCCCCTGCATTAGAAAACAAATCACTCTAATTCATCCCAAAGATGTTCTATTGGGTTGTGGTCAGGACTCTGTGCAAGCCAGTCAAGTTCCTCCACCCCAAATTCGCTCATCCATGTCTTATTGGACCTTTTTTCTTATTAGTGAAGATGAAGCTTTTGGTGACATTTTACCTTGGTTCTCCAAAAGGTTCCCTAATTACCTACCAGACCCACCTGGAGCGATGACTCCCTTCTCTTGGTGACATTTTAACTGCTTGTCAACCGCCTAACGTACATGTGAAGCAGCAAAGAGGCCTTAGTAAAAACAGCACCTATCACACACATTACACAGAGTTAAGGCCCCGTACACACGACCGAGTTACTCGTCGGGCTAAACTCATCGTTCCGCCCATCGAGGTTCCCGTTCAGCTGTCGAAAAGCTCATCGAGCCAAATTTCCCCATAGAACAACGAGGAAATAGAGAGCATGCTCTCTTTTTGGCTCGACGAGCTTCCCGACGGGATGCTCGGCGAAAAGTGTACACACGACCGGTTTTCTCGGCAGAATACGTCTCCCATCGAGGTTCTCGCTGGATTCTGCCGAGAAACTCGGTCATGTGTACGGGGCCTTAGTCACACATTTAACCCTTTGATCACACTAGATGTTAACCCCTTCCTACCCAGTGTCAGTACAGTGACAGAGCATATTATTAGCACTGATCACTGTATTAATGTCACTGTGATGTCAGTGACGATTAGTCAGTTCCCCCCAGTGTCAGATTTCCCACCGCATTATCGCAGTCCCTTTTATAAGTCGATGATCGGCGTCATTAAAAAAAATATATAAATATAAAAATTCCAGTATATATCCCATAGTTTGTAGAGGCAACTGTAAGGTCGCGTACACACAATCGGTTCAAACCAATGAGAATGGTCCGACGGACCGTTTTCATCGGTTCACCGCTGAAGTGGCCTGATGGTCTGATGTGCGTACACACCATCAGTCCAAAATCCGATCGGGTCAGAACGCGGTGACGTAGAACACAACGACGTGCTGAAAAAACGAAGTTCAATGCTTCCAAGCATGCGTCGACTTGATTCTGAGCATGCGTGGGTTTTTGGACCGATGCTTTTGTGTACTAACCATCGGTTTGGACCGATGGTCAGGCGTCCATTGGTCAGATTTTAAAGCAAGTTTTAAAACTTTGGTCCGACGGACGACGGACCGATGGGCCATACACGCGGTCGGTTTGGACCGATGAAACTGGACTTAAGTCCATTCTCATTGGTTTGAACCAATTGTGTAAATCGTTAGGCCTCGCCCACAAATCGCGGCCTTAGACAAATTCTTCTTAATCCTGCATACAGTACTGGACCACAGTTGTTTATTGGAATCTACAAATTACTTTCACATATCGTATTTGGTCTCATGTTCCCTCCATGCACCCCTAACAGGTTATTTTCCCTTCATTTGCAATTTGTGGGTATGAGCAATGCAAATATATTGCTGTCACCAGTCTCCTCTAACTACAGATCCCAGCTATCAATGCGCCTTCCGATTCTACTGCGTATGTGTTACCATTTCATTCATTTATTTATGAATGTGTATTTAGCGGGTTGCCTGGAGTTCAACTTTAAGCCAACGTTTTTATTTTCACCAGCACCCGCATTATAGTCAAGGCCAGGTGGCAAAGACTTTGCGCAGACAAACAGTAAAGCGAGTCTAAACCACACCTGGCTCATTTGCAAAAATAAATATTTGTATCTCCAGATCCTTTTTGAGTAAGTAGCTTGAAAAATGGTTAGTAATAGTCTGAAAGTCCTGAGAACTACAAATTCGCTAATATGTAAAATAGGGTGGCAGTAATTAAAAAAAGAAATCCCTTAGGTAAATGTTTCGCCTTGAAAATGCTATGTTGTCAGAAAGTTTTACGGGCCCTGGTCAGGTCACGTGTCTTTTCTTTCCTGTAGCCTCGTGAAGATTTCTTAGGAGCTGGTAATAAAAGTTGGTAAATAAAGACACCAAGACAAATCCCCAAGCTGAGAAGCATTCTCCTAGAAGCGTGGGTTCTCATTATTTTCCCAAATTTTGGCATAGGCTTGGGTCAGTCAGCTTAAGCAGTGTCTGTGTTTGTATACCATCCTTCACAAGGCTCTGTCTGCAAAGGACCAGAGCTGCCAATACATATTCATGAAAGACAAGCCCTTCTAGGCTCTTTTAACATTGACAAAGACCTAGCTGTTTTCAGGCCGCCATCTGACTCGTATTGAGTGTAGAGGTGGATGACCAGATTAGTGCAGCCCGCTAGATTATTTCTTAAATCGTTAGGCCTCGCCCGCCTAACAATTTGGCTCAATTGTCATTTGTGACAAGTCTGTCATTAGTTGATAGGTTCTTTTGGACATTAACAGATAGAGATAATTTCCTTAACTTCCATTTTATTTGACAAGAGACTACTGTGGCTAGAGAGGAAGTGCCTGAGCAGTTTATGGATTAAGGCTTTAGTCACTTCAAAGGCATCTTTGATGTTAAAGATATGTGCTTTACTAAAGCCAGTAAGTTAGTTATTACCAAATTTGGTTTTAATATGGTTTACATTTTGGGGATCGACCTATTCTGTTTATTGGTAGGGGATTCATTTTTCAGGAAAAAAGAAACATATTATAATACGCTTTCATTGTTACCGCATGGGGAAAACAACAGGTGCACTGATTTTTGGCGTTGTAAGTAATGAATGATTAATGTCTGAAATACAGCTGAAATGCTCCCAAGGAGACTGACAGGCATGTCTAATGAGAGGAATGTCATATTAGGCAAATAAAGTGACCAATTTCTTCAACAATAGATTTCAACCAAGACTTGGGGTGGCATAGGTCGCAGAAGCCCCTAGCCTTAGGAATTGCTTTGGGCTTGTATCTGTTCATACCCAAACTTTTGGAGAATGGTTTGCCACGTGCATAAACCAGTTTTTCAAAAGTGGTATATGTTAATAATATTAATTAGCTTGGCTCACGTAGACCAGATTGTGATTGAAACTGCCTTAATTCACTCTTTTACAAATGGCAGGTGGCACATTTTTAGTAACTTTACATGCTTTATAGGGTTTTTTGCCTTCCACTGGATCAAATGTGGGCATAGGTTTGTGCATATCGATATGCGCATGGTTTTTCAACCTATGTGACTATATCATTTATACCACAGATTATTACAGTGGTTATTATTAAGAGATCTGATCACTATAGATCTAAAATGGTTCAATCCCGTTTCCATACTCTAAAGCCTCATACACACGATCGAATATCTGATGGAATCTAATCCGATGGATTTTTTCGTCGGATATCCGATGAAGCTGACTTTCATCAGTCTTGCCTACACACCATCAGTCAAAAATCCGACCGTGCCTAAACGCGGTGACGTAAAACACGACGTGCTGAAAAAAATAAGTTCAATGCTTCCGAGCATGTGTCGACTTGATTCTGAGCATCTGTGGATTTTTGCCTGATGGACTTCCACACAGACGATCGGTTTTTTATCCATAGGAAAAATTTAAAACATGTTCTATTTTTTTTTCACCGATGGGAAAACAAACCGATGGGACCCACACAGGATCAGTTTGTCTGATATAAACAGTTCATCAGACGGTCATGTGTACGGGGCTTAAAGGGTCACTAAAGGAATTTTTTTTTTTTGCTAAATAGCTTCCCTTACCTTACTGCAGTACTGGTTTCATGTCCTTATTGTTTGTTTTTGCTTTGAAGTTGCTGTTAACCTGCTCTGTTCTCCACACTTCCTGCTTGTCTGTTTCCTTATAAGCACCATACTGGGAGCTTTCTCACGATGGTTTAAGCTGTCATTACTGTGTGTCTAAAATTTCCCAGAACCAATCAGATTCATTTTAAAAACAAAACACTGCCCTGGGTTTGTTTGTTTTTGTTCTGTGTTTCTATTTCTACTTTGCAGAAACATGAAGCCAGTTCAAAAGTGAAACAAGCCTGCATGCACATTATATGATTGATTTTTATCTATTTTTAATCATTTTGAAAAGGAATCGGTTAACTTTTATGTCTCTATACCCTGTAAACATTCATTTCAGCAAAAAAAATGTTTTCCTTTAGTGACCCTTTAAGATACGGGGCTCAGCACATTTCAGGTTTGCTTGCCATTATGAAATTCGTAAGCAGTAGAGCATTGCAAAGTATTTGGTATTCTTGTTGTGAGGCACTGAAGCCCTGGATGAATGTCCCATTTCTGTTTGCATAGTTGTTTCTCCCTGTGTTTGCCAGGCTGTCCCCTTCCTGTGTTAATTTATTTCCTTAAAGGGGTGGTTCACCTAAAAGTAAACTTTTAACATTGTCATTAATGTCATAAATGCAATTCGAATCGGCCCTTTTCAAAAAAAAAAATACGTCCGTACATACCGATTCCTATATGCCTACTCATCGCCGCTTCCGGGTATGAGGGCCGGAGATGGGCGTGCCTAATTGATTGACAGGCATCCGACCGACGCATACAGCGTGTCACGAGATGCCGAAAGAAGTCAGCGCGCAGGCGCCGTATAGAGCCGCGCCGACGTTCGGCTTCTTTCGGCATCTCGTGACGCGCTGTATGCGTCGGTCGGATGCCTGTCAATCAATTAGGCACGCCCAGCCTCGACGAACATACCCGGAAGCGGCGATGAGAAGGCATATAGGAATCGGTATGTACGGACGTATTATTTTTTTAAAACGGCTGATTCTAATTTCATTTATGACATTAATGACAATGGCAAAAGTTTATTTTTAGCTGACAAACAAACTGGAATACAGCACCTTAGCAAGAACTCCAATGTCCCGGTTACCTATCTTATGTGTATATACAATATCTCACAAAAATAATTGTATAGTAATGAGTGTACAGCTTGTATAACAGTGAAATTTGCTGTCCCCTCAAAATAACTCATAACACAGCCATTAACCACTTGCCGACCACGCTATAGCAAAAATACTGCTACAGCGCGGTCGAGTTGCTGTGACACGAAGTCCCTGGGACGTCGTCCTTCACTTCCGCGATTGCGCGTCCCCTGGGACGTGCTAGCGGAAGTGTCCATGCTCGCCGGGTCTAGAAGACCCGGCGCATCACGGATCACGGTAAATTGCCGCTGATGGCGGCCGTTTACCACGTGATCGCGCCGTCGAATGATGACGCCGGTTCCTCCCTCTCCTCTCTGTACCGTTCGGTACAGTGTGTGAGGAGAGGGGGGGAGCGGGGTGTCAGCAGCAGCGCTGTGGCTGGATCTGTGATAAATGCAGTCACAGATCCATCCATCCCAGCTCAGCCATCCCTGCTACCCCAATACTGTGAAATACCCCAGTACTCAGCAATACCCCAGTAATCAGCAATACCCCAGTACTCAGCAATACCCCAGTACTCAGCAATACCCCAATACTCAGCAATACCTCAATACTCAGCAATACCTCACTACTCTGCAATATCCCGATACTCTGCAATACCCCGATACTCTGCAATACCCCAATACTATGCAATACCCTGCGCGATACTCTGCAATACCCCAATACTCTGCAATACCCCAATACTATGCAATACCCTGCGCGATACTCTGCAATACCCCAATACTCTGCAATACCCCGCGCGATACTCTGCAATACCCCAATACTCTGCAATACCCCAATACCCTGCGCGATACTTTGCAATACCCCAATACTCTGCAATACCCTGCGCGATACTCTGCAATACCGCCTATGGGGATTTTTAAGTAGCGAAGTTTGGCGCCATTCCACGAGTGTGCCCAATTTTGAAGTGTGACATGTTGGGCATTTATTTACTCGGCTTAACTTCATCTTTCACATTATGAAAAAAATTGGGCTAACTTTACTGTTTTGTTTTGTTTTAAGCACAAAACAGTTTTTTTTTTTAAAAACACGCGTTCAAAAAATGTCTGCAAAAATACCATGCGAGATAAAAAGTTGTAACGGCCACCATTGTATTCTCTAGGTTCTTGCTAAAAAAGCATATATAATGTTTTGGGTTTCTATGTAATTTTCTAGCAAATAAATGATGATTTTTACATGTAGGAGAGAAATGTCAGAATTGGTCTGGGTGTTCCAGAACGCCTGAAGGTGCTCCCTGCATGTTGGGCCTCTGTATGTGGCCACGCTGTGTAAAAGTCTCACACATGGGGTATCGCCATACTCGGGAGATAGCAGAATGTGTTTTGGGGTGTCATTTGTGGTATGCATATGCTGTGTGGGAGAAATAACCTGCTAATATGACAGAAACAAGTTTTGTTTTTGTTTTTTTGTTTTTTTTACAGAATTTTCAGTCGTTTTTCTTTTATAGCGCAAAAAATAAAAAACCCAGAAGTGATCAAATATCACCAAAAGAAAGCACTATTTGTGTGAAAAAAAGGACAAAAATTTCAAATGGGTACAATGTTGTATGACTGAGTAATTGTCATTCAAATTGTGAGAGCACCGAAAGCTGAAAATTGGTCTGGTTAGGAAGGGGGTTTAAGTGCCCAGTGGTCAAGTGGTTAATGTCTAAACTGCTGGCAACAAAAGTGAGTACACCCCTAAGTGAAAATGTCAAAATTGGACCCAATTAGTCATTTTAACTCCCCGGTGTCACGTGACTCGTTAGTGTTATAAGGTCTCAGGTGTGAATGGGGACGGGTGTGTTAAATTTGGTATTATGACTCGCACTCTATCATACTGGTCAATGGAAGTTCAACATGGCACCTCACGCAAAGAACTCTCTGAGGATCTAAAAACAAACAATTGTTGCTCTACATAAAGATGGTCTAGGCTATAAGAAGATTGCCAAGACCCTAAAACTGAGCTTAAGCACAGTGGCCAAGACCATACAGCGGTTTAACAGTACAGGTCTCACTAAGAACAGGCCTCACCATGGTCAACCAAAGAAGTTGAGTGCAATGTGCTCAGCGTCATATCCAGAGGGTCTCTTTGGGTAATAGACGTATGAGAGCTGCTAGCATTGCTGCAGAGGTTGAAGGGGTAGGGGGGTCAGTCTGTCAGTGCTCAGACCATACACCGCACACTGTATAAAATTGGTCTGCATGGCTGTCATCCCAGACGGAAGCCTCTTCTAAAGATAATGCACAAGAAAGCCTGCAAACAGTTTGCTGAAGAGAAGCAGACTAAGGATATGAATTACTGGAACCATGTCCTGTGGTCTGATGAGACCAAGATAAACTTATTTGGTTCAGATGGTGTCAAGCGTGTGTGGCGGCAACCAGGTGAGGAGTACAAAGACAGGTGTGTCTTGCTTACAGTCAAGCATGGTGGTGGGAGTGTCATGGTCTGGGGCTGCATGAGTGCTGCCGACACTGGGGAGCTACAATTCATTGAGGGAACCATGAATGCCATCACGTACTGTGACATATTGAAGCAGAGCATGAGCCCCTGTGGAGACTGGGCCGCAGGGCAGTATCAGAAAAAAGTATCAAAAATGAAATCATTTTATACAGTTTACATGGCAGGTCATTGGCATTTTTTTTTTCCGCAAGACAAGGCTGTCCCAATGCATACTATTCTATAAAGTAATCTAATAACCCTATTGTTATTGTAAATGGAAGATGCCCATAGTATGCTAGTAGTACATATTCTCGGTAGGAAGGCTTACAGTAAGTGTGATTAAAGCTGATCGAGTAGGAATGTAAAATTAATTCATCCAATACAATTATATCGATGTGTTAAGATGCATCCACTTTTGCAACATTTGTAATGCATAGTTAGTGTCAACCAGTATACAGTATTTTTTTTTAGGAACTCCATTATCAGCATGAACATCTAGCTAAGCGGCAATACACAGAACATGAGACCAACGCAAGAAGAACATTCATATGAACTTGT
The DNA here is from genome assembly GCA_029574335.1 of Rana kukunoris. Taxonomy (NCBI): domain Eukaryota; kingdom Metazoa; phylum Chordata; class Amphibia; order Anura; family Ranidae; genus Rana; species Rana kukunoris. The sequence continues at coordinate 519,564,574 of CM056049.1, forward strand.
GCTGATCTTTCACACATTTGACCAGCATACACTCAATTTGCTCAGAGGGTTGTGTCCAGGGATCTGGGCTTTGGGTACAATTTCCATTATCAGTTCTGTCTGGATTGGGTTTGTACATATAGCCTCTACAAGTGTGCAAAGTTTGTTGTCCGGGAGACCCACAGCCGGGGAGCACCGATTTTTCAAAGTTCGGCACCCATTCCATAGATCCCATGTTAAACGATAATTTCTCTGGTAAGTTTGGGGACCTGGTACCAGCCAGCGGTAGGTCCCCTGGACCCGAAACATGACACACATGTAGCCCCAGTTGTCCTTTACAAGTGTGCAAAGCTGTCTGGAGGACCTACGGCCAGGGAGCACCAATTTTTTTTAAACTGGGCACCCCTTCTATATACTCCCATGTTAAATGTAAGGCTAGTCATGGGCACAATGAGGCATGGACACAGTAAGGCATGGACACAGTGAGACACAGTGAGGCAAGCTGATGGACACCCTAGGCTTATACTCGAGTCAATACGTTTTCCCAGTTTTTTGTGATAAAATTAGGTGCCTCGGCTTATATTCGGGTCAGCTTATACTTGAGTATATACGGTAGATTGCAAACTAATTTGGGTAAGATGCAAATAGTTTGGTTTTCTTTGTAAAACTATGTGTGATATTAACTTTACATTGATTTTTATGTTGATGCTATATACATATAAAAAATCAAGTTCCATGTAGTTAATTTCTGAGATTTATAAATGTGGGGTAATCAATATTCAGCAAAAAAATAAATAAAAATCTTGTTCTGTGGTTTTTATTAAGTTTTTACAAAGTACTGCAGACAAGTGCATGCATATGCACTTATATTACCTGTGCTGTCTTAAAGTTCATAGGTTAATACAATAATAATAATAACAATAAGGAACATATAATATGTCATAGTCCATTGTAATTTGCTTTGTTTTCCACCAGGGTATACTGTATAATGTGTTACTTTTGTCTTTCTACCAATTTTTTCTTTGAAAAGATGATAATAAATGAAGGGTGACTGTAATATGGTGAAACAATTTCAGTGTAACCGTGTGAAAATGTCACCGTATATGGGAAATTAACATTAATGCTGCGTACACACGGTCGGAATTTCCGACCGCATGTATGCCCCATCGGACTTTTTCCGTCGAAATTTTCCAACGGACTTAGATAGAGAGCGGGAAAACGAAAAATTTCTGTATGGAATTCCGATGGGGAAAAAAAGATGCATGCTTGGAAACAATCCGACGCATGCTCGGAAGCATTGAACTTCTTTTTCATGCCTCATCGTAGTGTTGTACGTCACCGCGGAATTCCGTCGGGAAAAAACATCCAACTTTTTTACGACGGAAATTCCCCTCGTGTGTACAGGGCATAACAGATTAGGACATTGAGAGACCTGTCATGCTCACAGTGATCCAGTAAGTTTAAAATTTTGGAATCAGAAATTAACAAAAGCAATTTGACAGGGCATCAAACGGTGAAAAGTTTGATCAAGATGCCCTGAGTAATGAATGTACGTTGAAACAAGGTTCCATAAAGGGTCCTATCATTGATAATATAATCAGATTTAGGGGGCAAGAAAATAGTTTAGATTCTAGATCGGCCAGCTAAAAGAAATATCCAACTCAAATCTCTCAACTCCAGCCTGTTGCTCTCTTATTATAAAACTTATATTAATGACACATGGTATAGGTTTGAGGACTAAAGGAAGTACAGCTATCTTCAAAGCATTAACATAACTTCATTTTACTGTTACCAGTCATATGCACTTTGTATAGAATAGACCAACGACTTCCTTCCCTTGCTCTTACTCAAAAAGAAGCCATACCCAGTTAATTTGAAGTGGAACTAACAGGGGTCAAGTCCTGGGGGAAAACAGTGTGGGAACTCCCACCCAAGATCCACTCCCCCACCAAAAAAAAAAAAAAATGATACGCTCATATGCATAATTACTAAACTGCATGTTTTTTTTTTCCTATCCACTGTTCTTTCTAAATCCCGCGATAACTTGTGGCAGACCACCGTAATGTCTCCAGGGAACAATGACAAAAGCTCCCAAGAGACATTGCGCCCGCGACGTGGTCCGAAGCTCCGTGACCGTAGCCCCGATCGCCGCCGGTGTCCCGTGATCGGTCACAGGAGCTGAAGAACGGGGAGAGGTGTGTATAAACACACCTTCCCCATTCTTCACAGTGGCAATGTTACTGATCGTCTGTTCCCTGATATAGGGAAAGGCGATCAGTGGCATCACACATCCAGCCCCGCCCCCCTACAGTTAGAAACACATATGAGGTCACACATAACCCCTACAGCACCCCCTAGTGGTTAACTCCTAAACTGCAATTGTTATTTTCACAGTAAACAATACATTTTTATAGCAATTTTTGCTGTGAAAATGACCAATGGTCCCAAAAATGTGTCAAAATTGTCCGATGTGTCCGCCATAATGCCGCAGTCAGGAAAAAAAAACGCTGATCGACGCCATTAGTAGTAAAAAAAAATATATTAATAAAAATGCCATAAAACTATCTCCTATTTTGTAAACGCTCTACATTTTGTGCAAACCAACCGTTAAACGCTTATTGCGATTTTTTTTACCAAAAATATGTACACGAATACGTATCGGTCTAAACTGAATTTTTTTTTTATATATCTATCTATCTATATATAGATAGATAGATGGATAGATAGATAGATATCTTTTTTGGGGGTATTAATTATAGCAAATAGTTAAAAATATTGTTTTGGACGCCAAATTTGTTTGGAAGCCACGTCGCACGACCGCGCAATTGTCAGTTAAAGCAACGTAGTGCCGAATCGCAAAAACTGGCCAGGTCCTTTACCTGTGTAATGGTCCGGGTCTTAAGTGGTTAAAGAAAAAGAGTTCCCATGAGGGTTCCTGGGATGTATTACAACAGAAACTATGAAGCAACTGAAGAACGTTTTTAAATATGGTAACATACCTTTCTATTTACAGCATAAGGACTAAAAATCGTTAATGTTGGCTGAGAGAGTTAAAGCGGAGGTCCACCTAAAAAAATGAAATAAAAGCCAGCAGCTACAAATACTGCAGCTGCTGACTTTTAATAAATGGACACTTACCTGTCCAGGGTGCCTGTGATGTCGGCAGCTGAAGCCAAGCAATCGCTCATCTCTCGGCTGCCCCCGCCGCCATCCTCGGAGAGGGAATCAGGAAGTGAAGCGTTGCGGCCCCACTGCCCGGTTTCCTACTGCGCGAGTCGTCCGGCGCGTCCTCACTGGTTCCCGCTGTCCAGTGTGTTTCCCAGAAGACAGTGGGGGGGAGGGGCGTGACTCCCGCAAGGAGTTTGTTCCCAGAAGTGTCTACACCCCCTCCCACTTGAAAGGTGGCAAATGTCACACCGGGTGTGGGGGGGGGGGGGATTTCCAAAAAGCAGAGGTTCACTTTTTGTGTGGATCTCCCCTTAAAGTTAGCTGTGTAAAAACCAAATGGTAGGAGACTGCTATTGAATATTGTAATTTGCACCTCGCCATGGTCGTGTGCACAGGAATAAAGAACTGAAACCTAGAAAATTGTACTCCATTTTTTCCAGTTTATAAATTTTTCTAAGAATTCATTACAACACCTTTCATTTGACTAATGGCCCGTACACACGATCCGAATATCGGACGACGGATCGTACAACTTTTTTCACTTAATAGTCGCAAGTAAAATAAAATAGGTTATTAAAGTCACGAAAATTCTCGTACGACAGAAAAAAATTATCGGAAGTGATGTCATGTGTTGTAATGTATTTGTATTGTATTTTCGGACGACAACTATACTGACTAAACTAAAATTGTACAATCTGACATCGTACGAGGAAAATTTTCGCGCTTGTCCGATCGAATAATATCGGATGAACCGTCGTGATCGGCTCTCGAAAGTAGTGTACACACGATCCGAAAATCGTACGATCCATCAACGGACGATCGCTTTCGTCCGATATTCGGATCGTGTGTACGGGCCATGAAGGTGTCCATAGACATTAGATGAGTATGTCAATGGATTGTTTTTTTTTATTTTTATGGATTGGACAACCTTCCCTATGCTATCCCAAAACTAAAAAAAAAATATTGTTTTGGCTTAAGCTACACTTTTTTACCTTTTCTGACTTGCAAATTCAACTTAAGAACAGACCTACAGAACCCGGGGACTGGCTGTATATGTGTTCATGCAGATGGCTAAAGAAATCACCCTATAAAAGGATTTTATGAGTCTACTAGTGCCAGTCGTTGGGTTATTCTTATATACTCCCTACCAGAATCAGTAAAGCTAAAAAATAATGATATTAACGAAACCTGAAAACGCGCCATTATTATTCTAACAAGTTCTCAGCTTAAGGTTACTGGCAGTCCTATAACCAAATACCAGCGTTTCTGGCTGTTCAGGAGCCTGCTTGCTTATTCTTTTACTGTTTTAATTGGCTGGGACCACCAGAATTCAGAGGACACAGATGTCACTGATAGTGTGCCTAGGGAACACATTCAGTCCCATCTGTTGCCGTCTAAAAATCTCTTCATATATCCACAAGGCCCCCATTTAATTCTTGTCAGAAAGTAATGTAAATCCAGTTTACCCTCAGAAGTTGCTACAGAGATTTATGCCAATAAGCCCCCCTGCAATTTGCACACGCTGTAGCTGTATAGGAAGAAAGGGCCTTCCTTTTTATGTCTGTGCATATTAACAAGAGAAGCCTGCCTTAAGAGAGTCTTTTTTGATTGAGCGCTCTCTTTATTTTAAAGCAGCTTGTGCCGCTCCTTCCCTATGAAAGGAAAACTAGATGGTAAAACAAAATACAGGGGCAGGGATGGGCAGGCAAATTGCACGACACAATGCTGTGTCCAAACGCACTTGTAATTGCCCAAAGTTAAAGGTTCTTTAAAAGCAGTACTAGAGTCACACATTCCTCAGTAAAGTTAAGAGCTGCTGTTCAAGTTTATAGCATAGTAACTGTTGTCAGCCTTGGTGTCTGTGCCTAACCATCGCATGCTGCATATGTTGTTGAATTCTTCTACATATTACTAGTATGCAAAATCTACAGGCTGTTACTATATCTATATATATATTTATTTATTTTATATATATATATATATATATAGTATGTTTGCTTGGCATTTAAAAAAAATGCAAAGTTTTTAACAAGCAAGTGGGGTACACATTCCACTAAAAATCCCATTTACTTCAATTCAGATTTATTTTTTATTATTATTGCAAAATGATCATAACGTTCTTCAGTATTTTTTTTTGTAAAGCTTAGCTGTTTGTATTTTGAGGAGACACTCTCTAGAACAGTGATGGCGAACCTTGGCACCCCAGATGTTTTGGAACTACATTTCCCATGATGCTCATGCACTCTGGAGTGTAGTGGAGCATCATGGGAAATGTAGTTCCAAAACATCCGGGGTGCCAAGGTTCACCATCACTGCTCTAGAACATTGAGCCAAAAAAAATAATGCAAAATAGGAAAAGTAGATATAGGAAGAAAAAAATATTTTAGGCAAGACTTTTATACTGATCTAATGTGGGTTTCTTTTTATTTTTTTTATTTCTACATAAAAGTTGAATATAGTATAGTCACACCTACAGAATTCATTGGTGATTTTTTGTCCAAGGGAGTTTCTCAGAAATGTTGTGAGTGTGATCTTTGTTATTGTAGCGCCCTGCCTGCTGAACAGCAATTTCTTTTCTAGGTCTGGTTAGGTATTCCTAGAATGAATGAATGAATGAATGAATGACTTGTATAGCACAACGCATGCGAACTGAATCGCCTCTGGGCGCTTTTTCCAGCCAGTGTCTGCTTGGCTGGTGCGGTCATTTTTACCCCGTAGGATCTTGACACGCTAGGGACACACAGTCATACACACATATATACATGTATACTGGGCCAATTTGGACGAGATCCAATTTACCTACCCGCATGTCTTGGATTGCTCCTGCCTGCTCCTGGATGAATCTTCCAAAAATAGTAGAAGGTTTAGCTACTGGGTTTTATATATATATATATATATATATATATATATATATATATATATATATATATATATATATATATACACACAGTACAGACCAAAAGTTTGGACACATCTTCTCATTCCAAGAGTTTTCTTTATTTTCATGACTATGGAAATTGTAGAGTCACACTGGAGGCATCAAAACTATGAATTAACACATGTGGAATTATATACATAACAAAAAAGTGTGAAACAACTGAAAATATATGTCATATTCTAGGTTCTTCAAAGTAGCCACCTTTTTCAGCAGACACATCTCTAGAACAACTGTTAAGAGGAGACTGTGTGAATCAGTCCTTCATGGTAGAATATCTGCTAGGAAACCACTGCTAAAGATGGGCAACAAGCAGAAGAGACTTGTTTGGGCTAAAGAACACAAGGAATGGACATTAGACCAGTGAAAATCTGTGCTTTGGTCTGATGAGTCCAAATTTGAGATCTTTGGTTCCAACCACTGTGTCTTTGTGCGACGCAGAAAAGGTGAACGGATGGACTCTACATGCCTGGTTCCCACCGTGAAGCATGGAGGAGGAGGTGTGATGGTGTGGGGGTGCTTTGCTGGTTACACTGTTGGGGATTTATTCAAAATTGAAGGCATACTGAACCAGCATGGCTACCACAGCATCTTGCAGTGGCATGCTATTCCATCCGATTTGCGTTTAGTTGGACCATCATTTATTTTTCAACAGGACAATGACCCCAAACACACCTCCAGGCTGTGTAAGGGCTATTTGACCAAGAAGGAGAGTGACCTGGCCTCCACAGTCACCGGACCTGAACCCAATCGAGATGGTTTGGGGTGAGCTGGACCGCAGAGTGAAGGCAAAAGGGCCAACAAGTGCTAAGCATTTCTGGAAACTCCTTCAAGATTGTTGGAAGACCATTTCAGGTGACTACCTCTTGAAGCTCATCAAGAGAATGCCAAGAGTGTGCAAAGCAGTAATCAAAGCAAAAGGTGGCTACTTTGAAGAACCTAGAATATGACATATTTTCAGTTGGTTCACACTTTTTTGTTATGTATATAATTCCACATGTGTTAATTCATAGTGTTGATGCCTTCAGTGTGAATCTACAATTTTCATAGTCATGAAAATAAAGAAAACTCTTTGAATGAGAAGGTGTGTCCAAACTTTTGGTCTGTATGGTGTATATATATATATATATATATATATATATATATATATATATATATATATATATATATATATATGTGTGTGTGTGTGTGTGTGTGTGTGCAGGCAAGTCAAGTTCCTCCACCCCATACTCGCTTATCCGTGTAGTTATGTACCTTGCTTTGTGCACTGGTCCAAATCATTTGGTGGAGGGGGGGGTTATGGCATGGGGTTGTTTTTTTAGGGGTTATGCTTGTCCCCTTAGTCCAGTAAAGGGGACTCTTAAGGTGTCAGCATACCAAGACATTTTGGACAGTTTCATGCTCCCAACTTTGTGGGAACAGTTTGGGGATGGCTCCTTCCTGTTCCAACATGACTGCACACCAGTGCACAAAGCAAGGTCCATAAGACCATGTCTTGGTATGCTGACGCCTTAAGAGTTCCCTTTACTGGAACTAAGGGGCCAAGCCCAACCCCTGAAAAACTCCACACTATAATCCCCGCTCCACCATATGTTCTGGAGCTGTGCACAAAGCAAGTTCCATAAAGACATGGATGAGCGTGTTTGGGGTGCAGGAACTTCAATTGCCTGCACCTCAATTTGATAGAACACATCTGGCATGAATTAGAGTGGAGACTGTGAGCCAGGCCTTCTCGTTCAACATCAGTGCCTGACCTCACAAATGAGCACTTGTTAACTAGGCCTACTAAACATCTTCAGCAGTACATTCCTTTGCAACAGATTCAATTTAAGTGAAGGGTTTTTTCCCCTTATTTGCTGAGGGGAAAAAAAATAGACAAATAACTAGAGGTCGAACGATATATTTGACCGTTTTTGCGAAATCGGCATCGGCCGATTATTGTGAATAAATCGGCCGATTCGCGGCTACAATATCCGGCCTGAAGTACTGTACTGACCAGTCACCAGTGCCCCCGCATTTATGTATCCTCTATCCGCATGGCTACAGAACGAAATGACAGATGTTTCAATGGCATCACGCCATCCACCCGGCCCCGCCCCCTCCCTCGGCGTGCTGTGTTAGGGAGAAACAACCATTGGCTACTGCTCCTCCGTGCTGTTAGGGAGAAACAACCATTGGCCCCGCCCACTCCCTCTCCGTGCTGTGTTAGGGAGAAACAACAACTGCCGTCTGACTTAGTAACTGCCCCCAGCAGGAGATCGTGGCCAGCAATAGCTCTGTCTCCCTTCCCTGCTGAGGCGGAGCCTGCTTGCATTACACTCTAGTTCTGCATTGTATATCGGCCATCGGCCGCCCTGATTTCTAAATATCAGCATCGGCATCGGCCATAGAAAAACCCATATCGGTCGACCTCTACAAATAACTATTGCTGCTTGCAATATCCGTGTTGTCATTTAAAAGGGCAGTTTCTTCACTACCTAACAATAACACAGTGGTTCAGTGGTTGCAAAATCCAGGCCTTGTAATTACAGGGGGAAAAAAATCTATGTCTTAATGGTAGATGTCATTTCATCAAAGTCTGTGCTGCTTCTAAAATAAAAATAAAATGATAGCATTAACACCATATAAGAACAGGTTGCTGGGCCTTTTATTTAGAATGGCTGGGACTGTACATGGTGTGTGCAATAACAATACAGCCACAAAACTGTAATTCCCTGGACATTAGTCCCGCATACACATGATCGAACATTCCGACAACAAAACCGTGGATTTTTTTCTGTTCGCTCAAACTTGTCTTGCACACACACGGTCACACAAATTTTGTCGGAAATTCCGAACGTCAAGAACGCGGTAACGTACAACACTACAACGAGCTGAGAAAAATGAAGTTCGATGATTCCGAGCATGCGTCAAATTGATTCAGAGCATGCGTAGGATTTTTGTGCGTCAGAATTGCATACAGACAAGAACTTTGTTGTCGGAAAAGTTGAGAACCAGCTGTCAAACATTTGTTGTCGGAAATGTTGTTGTTGGAATATCCGACCAAAAGCTCACATCGAACATTTGTTGTGGGAAATTCCAGTGACCAAACATGATGGTGTTGGCCTTATCTCACGGTCAGGGCAGGATTTAGGGTGGTGGGGGCCCTTGGGCTTGAGTCACTTTCGGGCCCTACCCTCTATACATTATGAAAAATGGGCGTGGTTCGTGCAAAATAGTGGGCGTGGCTCTAATGGGCGTGGCTCAGAAGGGTGTGTGGTTAGAGTATGAGATGAATGAGGGATGGAGGGAGAAAGAAAGGAGAGAAAGAGAGAGAGAGAGAAAGCGAGATGGAAGGACAGCAGGCCCAGATCCTACCCCACAATAAAAATATGTCCTATCTATCTATCTATCTATCTATCTATCTATCTATCTATCTATCTATCTATCTATCTATCTATCTATCTATCTATCTATCTATCTATTGATCCATTGTAAACATATAGCAAGCTCTTTACTCCTATTTGTTACCCCCTGCACACCAATGACTCTGCCGCCGCTAAAATATCCACAGCCAATATTTCTTGGTCCGAAAGGAAACAAAAGGCCCACTTGTGCACTCACCGAGTCTTTGGGAAAATGAGAGCTTAATAATAAAAATCATTCATTAGTCATTACAGAAATATTCCCTTTTCCCTACGATTCATGTCCTAGTAGTTATCACTGACCAGCCTAATAAAAACCGCAACAAAACGAAGGTCAACTAGCAGCGACAAGTGTTCATTATACAATAATTACATTGTGATTGTGCAGACAGAGCCTTGAAACTGGTTTACCTTTCAACAGCCTCCGGTGTTCTGCTGAATAAGTTCCCCCAGTGGATAAGGACTCCCCTGTACTGCGTAGGCTCGAAGCGCGGCTTGCCGTCTAGTGCTGACTCCATCTCAGCTCTACATGTCCGGCTATTTTCGGAGGCTCAGTTCAGGTTTGTACTGTGCAAGCACCGCAGACACAGTACAGGGGGGGGGGGGGTCCCTTATCTACCGAGGGAACTTTTTTGGCAGGACACCGGGGAACTTTTTTGTCAGGACACGCGGTCAGCGTCAGACAGTCAATAGCTCAGGGCGGGCGCTACCTATTTACGTCACGTGTATGGAGAAGGACACGAAGGGGAGGCGGGGGCCCGAGTACATTGCGGGGACCCTACGCAGCTTGCATAGCAAGTATAGGGCGGATCGGCCCTGGGAACGGCACACATAGACTGAGTGGATGGGAAGCGCATGCGCTGGAGAAATAATCAAAGAAAAAAGTAAGGAGATTTTGGATGGGGCCCATGGGCTTGATCATACAGTAAGTGGGGGATTTAAAAAAAATAAAACAGCATAATGGCGCTGACGCCAGTATGCTGGATCACATGAGAGAGACTATATTTAGGGTGAACCTCCGCTTTAAAGCAACAATACAATGTAGAAGATTATCATGACAAAGCAATCAGACTGTTTGTATATAGCATGGGTGCTCAACCTGTGGCCCTCCAGCTGTTGCAGAGCTACAAGTCCCATGAGGCATTGCAAGCACGACTCCCAAAAGCTGAGGCATGATGGGAATTGTAGTTCTACAATAGCTGGAGGGCCACAGGTTGAGCACCCATGGTATATAGTGTGATTTTACACAGATATTCTGTTTGTTGATCAGTCAAAAGTCATGTTGTGCAATATTGCAGATAAATACTTAAAGTAAAGTCAGATAAAGTCACCCTGAGCCTGGCACCATTACCTTAAGGGCTCTTTCACACGGGGCGGATCAGTAATGATCCGCCCCGTGCACCTCCGTTTGCTCAGCGAAGATCCCCCGTTGATCTCCGCTGAGCTGCCGGATGACAGGGCGGTCCCCGCACACTGTACAGGGACCGCCCTGTCTTTTCTTCACTCTCCCCTATGGGGGGATCGGATGAACACGGACCGTATGTCCTTGTTCATCCGATCTGCCAGACGGAAGGAAAAATAGGTTTTTCCTCCGGCATACTTTGGCGGATCGGAGCGGATCGGATGTCAGCGGACATGTCTCCGTTTTTCATCCGACAACGGATGTTCGTGTGAAAGAGCCCTAGGTCACTGAGCTGGGATAACTGTGCAGGACAGGATTTCAGTGGCTTCATGTTTTTTTTTGAGTTTGGTGACCAGGATCATGATAAAAACCCTAGTCTTAACAGTTTCTCCTCTTATACATTACCTTAAAGAAAAACATTGGAAATCTTTGTGTTGGGCATGCATGACTATATGGCAGGTGCTTTAGCGGTAACTGCTCATTAATAAGTAGCTTTCGAGTTCATCATGTCATTTGAAGTCGTGAATGAAGTTGTGTCAGGTCTTCACAGTGAACAACATTTCTGTATCTTTCTATCTCCGCTACGTGTCTCCTCCCCACATGTGCTGGGCACCCTGCCGTAATTTCACACACTTCTATAATAAAGAGCTCAGATGCTGTCCTATGTTTTTATGTACTTTTCTCCCTTTATCTCTCCGCAGCTTGAGCCTTGCTTATAATTGATGATGCTTTAGTTAATCATCTCTTTTCCTCTTTTGTTCAGCAGGTACCTCAACCTTGAAAGATCTCTTTTATTCGGAATATGTGTCTTCTCCTAGGTCATTGATCATAGAGCACCCAGGGACATTCAATTCACAGTCAAGTGAGAAACAGTCATCATGAATAATCAGGAGGTTGTGGCTGTGCTACAGGAGTGCAAGCGAATGCTAGATGTTCTTGCTTCAGAGGTGTCAAAGCCGTCTGAGGAGGAGAAGAATGACTACCAGCGGTGTGGAGGTGAGGACCTTATGTGACGGCACAGGACAACCAGCAGGTTCCTCTTTGCCTCTGTGCAGCTCAGCCACATGCACTCGCTTCTGCTCTATTTTTCTTCTTTTGGCAGGCGAGGCTAGCTGGACTGTTGGGTTTGTGGGACATGAATGGGATGTGGACCGCAGGAAGAGAAGGAAGCTCACTTTGTTAGAATGAATTGCTGTCACTTCTAATTTCAGGCTCCACTAAACCCAGGCGGAGCTGCATTTATGTGTGGAAACAGAACAATGAGCAAAAGTTTGATGGCAGGTGACATACTTTTTTGAATATTAGAAAATGATGGAGGACAAGCGATTGCCGCAGCATGTCACAAATGTGTTAGCATTGAATGGGATAGGGATTTGAATTTAATGACTTAACTTGCTAATTAGTTTTGCGTGATTTATTCCAAAGAGAGTTGACGAAAACATTTTTTTTTAATTCCGAAGGATTAAACAAACCAGCAATACATAGAAAATTGGTCTTAATGATATTTGTCACAGCTTTTGGCCTGGTGTCCTTCCCTGCTAATGATGGCATTGAATTAGCATAACTGATTTTTTTTTTTTTTTTTATTGGATTCAATATCACAACACTCACTGGCTTTGTTGAGTGAGTTGGCAGCTAGTTAAAATGCAGTTAAAACTGCTACTTATAAGTAATAATAATAAAAAAAAGCAATAATTGAAATATACTTCTACTGAAACCCTGTATCTTTCCTCATTATTGACACGTAGAATTACACATATTTGGTGGCAATCCAATTTTTTAGACACTTTCAAAGGCTGTGCAACCAATACTACATGCTAGGGGCCACAAACAAATAGAAGCCTATCCTGACCACAACTTCATAGTTGATCCCCTTTTTTCCTTCTGTGATCAGAATGAGATCAGCCAACACCGTTGATGCACCCAGGTAGGGCTTGCAGATTTGTGCTGATTCCTAGTAAACCTGTAGTGCAGGGGGAAACAGGCACCATGCAAAGAAAAAGCAACCTTGACAAGAGAATGGATGCAGAATTGTAGCAATGTTGTTCAGCATTGAAGGAGGCAAATCGTATTTCTGCATAAAGATCCTCTTTTGTTTATATCTGCCAATGTGCCCAACTCATTACTGGACATAGCACCTGTTTACAGTAATGTCTGGTAATTAAAGATAATCTGTCATTGTGCCTCCTATTAAGCCTTCCACCCGCTGATGCCTATATTCATTGCACTCCCTTTTGGAGATTCTGGTAAATAGACAATCTTTCTAGTCATGCAGGAGCATGTGACCTCCTCCCTGGAGGCATTGCTGGGGCCTGAGCGCTAGTCCTCAATTATTTCATGTGGGGAAGGCCAAGAAATTATGAACCCAGTGTAAGCTGTGCCACAATCCAACATGGAGCTTAAAGCGGAGTTCCGCCATAAAAAAAAAATTAAAAGTCAGCAGCGACAAATACTGCAGCTGCTGACTTTTAATATATGGACACTTACCTGTCCAGGGCGCACGCGATGTTGGCAGCCTAAGCCGATCTGTCAGTCGGCTTTTGGGTGCTGCCACCACTATCTTTGGTAAGGGAATCGGGAAGTGAAGCCTTGCATGTTCACTTCCTGGTTCCCTACTGCGCATGTGCGAGTCACGCTTCCCGATCCCATTGAACCCTGCTGTCTTCTGTGACCTGTGTGTCTCCCAGAAGATAGCGGGGGGATGAAGTAGGCGCAGGACCTGGTGTAAGTCACAGCAATTAATGTGGGGATCTACGTTTAGGAAGTCTTTCTGAGGTTTGTTGAGGTCAGCCGAAGTGTTCTCGGGCCTTTTCAGCCGTTTACAAGGCTCCCCCGGCCTCTGGCCGCATGAGGTATTGCATCCCATTGAAGTCAATGCGGAACAAATTATTTTCGTTTCCATTGACTTCAATGGGGAAACTCGCTTTGATATGCGAGTACTTTGGATTACGAGCATACCCCTGGAACGGATTATGCTCGTAATTTGAGGTTCCACTGTACATAGTAACAGAGTTATTCAGGTTAAAAAAAACATAAGTCCATCAAGTTTAACAAATAGAAAAACAAATACATAGAAAATGTGTATATACAGAACCTTAACCAACACTTTTAGCATGGTCCAATATGATTCAACAGGAAAAAAAATCCTACCTGATCCCTAAAGCAATCAAAAGTTCCCTGGATAAACATTGTATGATATTTATTCTAATAATAATAAATGTTATATTCGGTGGCATTTAGAAACACATCCATATTTTTTAAAACAATCTATTGTGCTGGCTAGGACTGACTCGTAGGAAAGTCGATTCCATATTTTCACAGCTCTCAGTTTGAAGAGCCTTACTAAGCAGGGCTTAAACCTCTTTTTACAGATGAGAAGAGTACCCCTTTGTTATTTTTAGTTAGGTTGATCTATTCTCATACCTGAGGTCTTCCATGGCCCTTAATAGTTTGATTACTCTTCCCTGGACCCTTCTCCACTTCCACAACATCCATTTTGAGTTAATCTTCTGATATCACAACGGCACATTTAAATCTTACAGTGAGAGAAAAGAGTATTTGATCCCCTGCTGATTTTGTAAGTTTGCCTACTGACAAAATAATGATCAGTCTATAATTGTAATGGTAGGTTTATTTTAACATTGAGAGACAAAATAACAACAACAATATCCATAAAAACATATTTAAAAAAAGTTTTAAATTGATTTGCATTTTAATGAGAGAAATAAAGTACTTTGCAAAACACGACTTAGTACTTGGTAGCAAAACCCAGATGTTTATTGTAGTTGGCCACCAGGTTTGCACACATCTCAGGAGGGATTTTGTCCCACTCCTCTTTGCAGATCCTCTCCAAGTCATTAAGGTTTCGAGGCTGACGTTTGGTAACTCGAACCTTCAGCGCCCTTCACAGATTTTTTATGGGATTAAGGCCTGGAGACTGGCTAGGCCTCTCCAGCACCTAATGTTCTTCTTCTTGAGCCACTTCTTTGTTGCCTTGGCCATGAGTTTTGGGTCATTGTCATGCTGGAATGCCCATACATGTCCCATTTTCAATGCCCTGGCTGAGGCGAGGAGGTTCTCACCCAAGATTTGACGATACATTGCCTCGTCCATCGTCCTTTTGATGCAGTGAAGTTGTCCTGTCCTCCTAGCAGAAAAACACCCCCAAAGCATAATATTTCCACCTCTGTTTGATGGTTTGGATGGGGTTCTTGGGGTCATAGGCAGCATTCCTCCTCCTCCAAACACGGTAAGTTGAGTTGATGCCAAAGAGCTCAGTCTCATCTGACCACAACACTTTCACCCAGTTCTCTGAATCATTCAGATGTTCATTAGCAAACTTCAGACAGGCCTGTACATGTGCCTTCTTGACCAGGGGGACCTTGCGGGCACTGCAAGATTTTAGTCCTTCACGGCGTAGTGTGTTACCAATTTTTTTTCTTGGTGACTATGGTCCCAGCTGCTCTGAGTTTATTGACAACATTCTCCCATGTAGTTCTGGGCTTAGTCTCACTTATGCCACTCTATCTTTGAAGAACCATTGATATCACTCCAGGAGAGGAAGTGTTTAGGACTACATAGCGCACCACCTCTCCCCTCCACCTTTCACATCTACATAATATGGAGTGTTTTGTAGTTTATCGAGAGAGAGCTAGGAACAATGCTAACAGATAACAGTCTGCATAGGTAGAGAGGAATGGAAGTTACATCTCACACGATATCAGGAAGGATAAACGTGTCTTCTTGCACTTATCAAACAGCTATAAAAGATGCTTTTAATGGTGTATTTAACAGGCCAAAAGGGAGCAAAGAAGAGATGTTTATTGTTAGAGTTTACATACACTTTAGGTCACTGACTTATAACAGGTATAAGGACTTTTATCTTTATTTTACTGCATGCTTGTTCTGGGAAATCAAAAGAATGGAGAACAGACACAGCCAAGTAGCTAGCATTTTTAAAGGGGCAGCTCGTATAATTTTCTCTAAAGGCTCGTACACACGGTAGGACATCCAACAAACTTTCCCTTGGATTTTTGTCCTAATTGATTTGTCCGGTCACACCCATAGCATACACACAGTCAGACTTTTCTGCAATCTTTTCTAAAACTTTGCCATCATCACGTGGTTTTTCTGCTCTTTGCCACCACCCTTTGGTTAACTTCTGCTATTGTTGGTTGATTTTAACATTGGTTCTGAGCATGCGTATTTGCACTTAGTACAAAAGTTGGTTGGATTGCTGTACACACGGTCACACAAAGCACCATCAGAATTTTGTTGTCGAAAAGTTGGTCCGTTCGCAGACCCAACTTTTTGTCGGATGAAACCAGAAAAAGTTGGTCCGATGGAACGTACACACGGTCAGACAAATTCGAAAAGTTGCAGATTTTGAAGTTGGTTGGCCAAAAGTCCGACCGTGTGTATGGGGCTTTACTTTAATCTTACATTATATTACATTCACACAAACTGCAATACACTTTAGTTGATTTTCAGTATCCATTTTGTACACTGACCATTTTGCATAGCTGATTTCTGTTTTTTTTTTTTTTTTTGGTTTTGCTTTTTTTCAATGAATATGAGTATTTTATGTACTAGGATTTATTGTACACTGCAAAACTGAACCAGCAGCCTTTTCACCTGTTGAAATCCTTTTAATATCTTATCCACCTAAGTAGGCTATTGAAACATCAGTGACAGCGTTCTGTGGTATCTCAGGCATTATCTTGTATGCATCTACTAACCACCAGAAACAAAATAGGTTAGTTCCAGATAAGGTGAAGTGTAGCCCCATAATCATTAGATTAGGCTCAGGTGAAGTGATTCAGGAAGTGAGAAGAGTGATCATAGTGAAGGAAGGATTAAGAATCCTTATTGAAGAAGTACCCCCAGGCTGACTGTTAAGAACAAGAGACTGTAGAGACATGAATAAATATAATTTTGAATGCCAATAAACAGTGTTAACCAATATAAACTTTTTAATAAAGTTACTTTGTAACTTTGTAATAACTTTTCAATAAACAGGTAATAATGAAATATGAACAATGCTTTAAATTCTGAACAATATATCTTTTTGGCGTGTTTTTGCGCTGGTTTTAAAGATAGATAAAGATAGATAATTTGGTCCTGTTCATAAATGAAATGAAAGTCGAGTACTTTTTATGAGCTAAGTTTCCAAAAAAACTAAACAGATTTCTTCAACCACACAAGTGAGGTATATGGAGGAATCCTCCCCTCTGTGTTAGCGTGTTCTGACAGTGGAATCTCCTTCACTGTCAGAATACACTAATCAGCACTGCAGTCCAAAATTTTCCATTTTGAGAGACGTCGATAGTAAGGCCCCCACTGAACCGGCTAATTTTCGATACGTCTATTGCCAGCTTTAAATTAAATGGTACATATCATATTGCTCTATGCACACTAACAACATTCCTATAGCAGACCATCTTGATTTTTAAACTAGTACTTACCATATATGTTACAATCTGACTGTAAATTATCCTTTAGGATGGCAACATTTTAGTAATATGAAGGCCTGCCTGATTAGATACAAAACGGAACAGATTTTTTAGTTGTTACCATAAGGCCTCTTACACACAGATCAGTTTTTCTTCAGGTTTTTCTTTTCAGTTTACCAAAACTATGTAGTACAAGGGCCTGCCTGATTGCATACAAATTGAGACTCTTGAGGTTTGACCTCATATTAAATGGATTTGGTAAACTGAAAAGAAAAACCTGAAGAAAAACTGATCTGTGTGTAAGAGGCCTAAAGGAGATAATACAATCAGATAGCAACAAAGAGGGCCATAATTAGGTCTCAGATATTTTGTATACATGTAAGACTGGAACCCACTGGTCATGCAACTAAAAATAAAGGTAAATACCTTTGCTTTGGTGTTATTTGCTGCATGGGGAATATGAGCTTAATTAATTGCCGACCGCCCGCCGTCATATTACTGCGGGACGGTGGCACTGCTACACGGGAGCACGTAGCTCTACGTCCTCCCTTTAGCAGCTTGTAGGGCGTGCGCGCGCCGAGTCCCGCGCGCGTGCCCGGCGGGTACGATCGCCGCCGGGCACCCGCGATTGCTCGTTACAGAGCGGGGAACGGGAGGTATGTGTTTAAACACATACCTCTCGTTCCTGTCAGCGGGGGAAACGCTGATCTTCTGTTCATACAATGTATGGACAGAAGATCAGTGATTTCCCCTAGTGAGGCCACCCCCCCATACAGTTAGAACACACCAGGAACACACTTAACCCCTTCCCCGCCCCCTAGTGTTAACCCATTCACTGCCAATGGCATTTTTATAGTAATACAATGCATTTTTATAGCATTGATCGCTATAAAAATGCCAATGGTCCCAAAAATGTGTCAAAAGTGTCCGATGTGTCCGCCATAATATCGCAGTACCGAAAAAAACGCTGATTGCCGCCATTACTAGTAAAAAAAAATAATAATAAAAATGCCATAAAACGACCCCCTTTTTTGTAAACGCTATAAATTTTGCGCAAATCAATTTAAAAAAATCGCAATTAGCGTTTATTAACGAAAAATATGTAGAAGAATACGTAAACTGAGGAAAAAAAATGTTTTTTTATATCTTTTTTTGGGATATTTATTATAGCAAAATGTAAAAAATATTGAATTTTTTTCAAAAATAGAGCGATATTTTTGTTTATAGCGCAAAAAATAAAAAAAGCAGAGATGATAAAATACCACCAAAAGAAAACTCTATTTGTGGGAAAAAAAGGACGCCAATTTTGTTTGGGAGCCACGTCGCACGACCGCGCAATTTTCAGTTAAAGCGACACAGTGCCGAATCGCAAAAAGTGCTCTGGTCTTTGGACAGCAATACTGTATGGTCCGGGGCTAAAGTGGTTAAAAAGTACTTATTGTCTCCACACAAACATAACTAGTAGATGTACCAACATTAGAATAACAAAGTACATGGTGGTATAGGATTGAGAAACATTAGTTACATTCATTTTGCAATCAAGATATTGGCAGATATTGTTCTGAAAGGCCTTGTACACACGATCGGACATATCCGATGAAAACGGTCCGCAGACCGTTTCCATCGGATATGTCCGATCTGGAGTTTGGTCCGATGGCGTGTACACACCATCGGATCAAATTCCCCGCCGGCGGACGGCGCGGTGACGTTGACGCCGCCACGTCACCGCACCAGGAATTAAAACACTTCCGCGCATGCGCCGAATCCATTCGGCGGCGGTGCGGCGGCGGAGCGGGACGACATGTCTGCTGGTAAGTGTACTAACCAGCAGACATGTCTGGGCTAACCAGGACATGACAGATTCCCACCGGATAGATTTCAAAGCATGCTTTGAAATCTGTCGGGTGGACAAATCTGTCCGCTAGCCCATACACACGATCGGAGATGTCTGCTGAAACGGTCCATCGGACCGTTTTCAGCGGACAAATTCGATCGTGTGTACGAGGCCAAAGATGTTTCAAATTATTCAGAAGGATGTTTTTGGAGTTGCATACAGGCATACCCCGCTTTATATAACCTCACTTTATGTACACTCGCGATTACGGACACATTGGCATCTATGGCAAATCTTGGTCAGCTTGACATGGCACTGCTGCCGGTTTTAACATTGATGTCTATGGCAAATCTTAGTCAACTTGACATGGCATTGCTCTCGAACCATAAGTGACAGGGACACCAAACTTAGGGAGCACAGAGAAGGGGCCCAGGACTACAACATATCTTATTTTGGAAGCTTGCCTAGTTAATTAGTTATGCCTGCAAATGACTATTGCATTGAGAAGTGAAAAAGGGTATTGCTTCACTTTAAGTGCATTTCCGTTTTACATACATTCTCTGGTGCCATTGTGTACTTAAAAGTGGGGTATGCCTGTATATAATGTGTATATTAACAGCTTCACAAAATGATGTCAGTGGGACAGACATCTATGCTATAGTTTCTACCTTATTGAACATGAACATATGAAGCCATTTGTAAATTGAAGTTATAATTTGTTGTAATAGAGTTTATGATAAAGGAGATGCAATGTATCAGTAGAACAATATACTGTATATAAAAGATACAAGGGGTAGAAGTTAAGATATTAAGAAGTTAAGAAGAAAAAGCTAAAAGGGTGGGGAGATGGGAAGTGGGAGGAAAATCAGGAGGAGGGGGGAATAGGTGCAGTGGATGTAGATAAAACTTGGTTAGTTTGTAAAAATATTTTGGGGATCATAGGGGGAGATTTACTAAAACTGGAGCACACAGAATCTGGTGTAGCTGTGCACAGTAACCAATCAGCTTCTAACTTCAGCTTGTTTAATTAAAGGAGTTGTAAAGGAAAAAAATGTTTTGCCTAAAATTAATGGC
The DNA here is from genome assembly GCA_029574335.1 of Rana kukunoris. Taxonomy (NCBI): domain Eukaryota; kingdom Metazoa; phylum Chordata; class Amphibia; order Anura; family Ranidae; genus Rana; species Rana kukunoris. Next base: position 519,584,822 of record CM056049.1, read on the forward strand.
TGCAAGGTAGACAGACAGAATAGTGTAATGATTCTGTTAAAAAAAAGAGTAAATACCTGGTAAATTCCTTCATCTATATCACTCCGGCATTCTAGTTTCTGTTCTCTCATTCACTTCCTGGTTTGCGGAGCTTGTTCATGTAAGAACTACATTTCCCAGTATGCATTGCGGCACGCCCAGTAATTCACACCTCCTTGAAGTCTCTAACACGTAGAGAGCGTCCTGCTGCACAGATGTAGTTCCCAGGAGGGGGCGAGCACGTCACTGACCACCGCAATAAAGCCTCCCTTCACGGTGGTGAGTAAAAATCAGACAAGCAGGAAGTGAACAGAACAGAGAAGAAATAGAGCAACTTCTAAACAAACACCAACAATGAGGAAGTGAAAAGAGGAAAGGTAAAGGATGCTAATTATGAAAAAAAAAATCCTTTTCAACCCCTTTAAGCCTTGACAATTAAACCTGGAAGCTGATTTGTTACTGTGCAGAGCTTCACCTGATTTTGTGTGAACAAGTTTAAGTATATAAGCTCATAGTGATGTGATCCAGAGTTCACAACTTTTTAAGAGGCTCATGGAAGAGGATTTTTCTTTTATTTCATAAAATATGTTTTTTAATGCAGAACCTATTATTGTTGCTTGTGTTCCTAAATAGTTTTTTTTTTGTTCATCTGCACTAACTGAAAAGCTTGTACAGTAACTGGTACAGTACTGTATTTGTTTTTCAGTCCTACTATTAAAAAATCAGAATTATAAAAATAAAATAAAAAAATCTGCTTTATGCAGTAAATATGGCGACAGCCTTGTTTTATAAACTGCTGTTGATAATGAACTAAAGGGGCAACTGAATGAGATGCATTGTCATAACTCTGCAATTACAATGCAAGTAGATATATTGATGTAGGAATGAATAGCTAGAGACAGGTTATTCCACTTCAGGGCACTGATGAAAAGCAGTTGAGTTGGATGCTCTTCCACTAGCAGGTGTCCTGCCTTAGCAGCACTAACGTTCAGATAACGGACTTGTGAAAACATTTGCATGAGCTCACAACACTGTGGCTTTGCTGCCCAGCTAAACACAGAATGGAAGGCCTTTGTTTTGCTCTATATCAGAAACCCAATTTATCTTTCACTAATTTTTATAATTAATGAATTTTCCAAAGTAATTTTTTTCTTGCCATTAATAACAAAACAGTCTTTTGTTATCAAAATGACTTTAAATCTAAATTGCATGTCCCATAAGTAAGAAAATATAATATTTTAAGCTGGCCAGTGCTTAAGACTGTAGCGATGCTATATTGTATTAAAGGGGTATTTTAGAAATAACATGATCATTTCATATTTAATAAAGCACTCATTTTTGGTAAAAGGTTGGAATTTATGTAGGGGAAGGAATCAAAGTTCTGCAGTGCTTATATTTCCTTGCTGATATCCAAGGGCTGTATCAGAAAGTAGTGCAAAAGTGGGCATAACATTGTATTAACTTACATAAGTCGTTCAAATTTCACATGTTGGTAGAGTTACTTTTCCATTATAGAATCTAGTTCGCATGTGCCGCGCTATATATCTCTTGCTCTTCTTCTTTTTTCATTGCAGGTAAATAATGGATTCCAAGCAGAAACAAAATGCCGTCATTGAGTTCCACTCGCTTAAGATTTGTGTTGGTGGTCACAGTTAATGGTCTCCCACTGCATGGTTTTTCTCCAATGCGGGATGCCCCTTCTTTAAACGTCTTCATCCATCTCTGTAGATTGCTGCAGTCAATAGTGTCACCTCCAAAAACATTTTGTAGTCTTCTTTGGGTGTCGGACAGCCTGCACTCCTCCTTCATTAACTCAATGACGGCACAATATTTATGCTTGGAATCCATTATTTACCTGCAATGAAAAGAAGATGAGTTACTATAGAGCAGGGATATGCAATTAGCAGACCTCCAGCTGTTGCAAAACTACAAGTCCTATCATGCCTCTGCCTGTGGTTGTCATGCTTGTGGGTGTCAGTCTTGCTATGCCTCACGGGACTTGTAGCTCTGCAACAGCTGGAGGTCCGCCAATTGAATAACCCTGCTATAGAGGAAGAGTTACTCTAGCAACATGTGAAATTTGAAGGACCTATGTAAGTTAATAGAAACGTTGGGCCAGATTCACAGAGCCCTTACTCCGGTCTATCTCGCGTTAGACCGGAGTACTTTCAAATTACGCGCGTCGTTTCATTAGTCTGAATTCTCAAACCATGATACGATGGGTTTGGGCTTCAATCCGACTGGCTTACGTGTTCGTACGCCTTTGGATCTACGCTGCAATAATTTTGCGGCCGCTGGGTGGAGTTCCTGTTGTTTTCCGCGTTGGGGTATGCAAATGAGCTTTTTCAGACGATCCATGAAGTTACGAGCGTCCTTCGCAATCTCTTACGGCATCTGTAGTCATCTTTTTGCCGCGTAAAGTTATTCCAGCTTTTATCTGGTCTAGTATTAGACAGCCCATGTTAAGTATGGCCGTCGTTCCCGCGTCGAATTTCAACGTTTTTTTTTTTTTTTTTACGTAAGTCGTCCGGGAATAGGAATGTACGTAAACGACGCTACTCAAACAAAAAATTACGTAACAACGTTATTTCGCGCAATGCACGGCAGGGAAATTTCTGAACGGAGCATGCGCATTTCCATCGCCGCGGGGACGCGCCTAATTTAAATGCTTCACGCCGCGAGAAATACTTTGATTCCGCCGCGAGAAATACACTACGCCGCCATACCTTACGGGCCGAAATCTACCTGAATACGTCGTAGAGCCAGGTAAAATACGGCGGCGTAGTGTATCTCTGATACTCTGCGCCAATGTAATTGTACCTGAATCTGGCCCGTTATGCCTACTTTTGCATTACTTTCAGTACAGCCCTCCTAATTTGTGACAGGTTCACTTAAGAGATAATCATTCCCATTCCTATAGATGAAATCTAATTATATCATTTTCATAAGAGTAAAAGTATAGTATAAACGGTATGTTTTAGTAAGTGATTGCAGTATTTTGGTAAATACACTCACCATCCACTTTATTAGGTACACCTGTTCAATTTCCTGTTAGCAATTCAAATCATTTAGGCATCTAGATGAAGTGATGACGACTTGCTGAAGTTCTAACCGAGCATCAGAATGGGGAAGAAACGGGAAGTTATTTTAAATGTGGCATAGTTGTTGGTGCCAGATAGACTGGTCTGAGTATTTCAAAAATTGCTGATCTACTGGGATTTTCACGCACAACCATCTCTAGGGTTTACAGAGAATAGTCCGGAAAAGAGAGAATATCCAGTGAGCGGCAGTTGTGTGAACAAAAACACCTTGTTGATGTCAGCATTCAGAGGTGAATGGGCAGACTGGTTCAAGATGATAGAAAGGCAACCATATTTCAAATACCCACTCATTACAACCAAGGTATGCAGAATACTATCTCTAAGGCCGCGTATACACGATCAAATCTGTCTGCTGGAAACGGTCTGCCAGACCGTCCCAGCAGACAGATTTGATCGTGTGTACGGGCGAGCCGACGGATTTGGCCAGCCGATAGATTTGAAAGCATGCTTTCAAATCTGTGGGCTGGGAACCCGTCCGCCTGACATGTCTGCTGGTTAGTACGCTAACCAGCAGACATGTCTTATTGCACACGCGTCGAATGGTTTTGATGCATGCGCGGAAGTGTTTTACTTCCGGGTGCGGTGACGTGGCGGCGTCAACGTCACCGCCACGTCAGCGCGCCGTCTGCCGGCGGGGATTTTGGTTTGATCGTGTGTACACGATCAAACCAATACGTCCCCAGCAGACAGATTTGTTCAAATCGGTCTGTCCGACCGATTTGAACAAATCTGTCTGCTCGTGTGTATGGGGCCTAAAGGCACAACACATAGAACTTTGAAGTACATGGGCTACAGCAGTAGATGACCACACTGAGTGCCACTCCTGTTGGCTAAGAACCAGAAACTGAGCCTACAATTCGCACATGCTCACCAAAATTGGACAATAGAAGATTTGAAAAACATTGCCTGGTCTGATGAGTGTCGATTTCAGCTGCAACATTCAGATGGTAGGGTCAGATTTTGGCGTACACAACATGAAAGCATGGATCCATCCTGCCTTGTATCAACGGTTCAGACTGGTGGTAGTGTAATGATGTGGGGATATTTTCTTGGCACACTTTGGGCCCCTTAGTACCAATTAAGCATCCTTTAAATACCACGGCCTACCTGCATATTGTTGCTGACCATGTCCATCCTTTTATTACAACAGTGTACCCATCTTCTGATGGCTCCTTCCAGCAGGATAAGTCACAAAGCTTAAATCTTCCTAAACTGATTTCTTGAACATGACAACAAAGTCACTGTACTCCAATGGCCTCCACAGTCACCAGATGTCAATCCAATAGAGCACCTTTGAGATGTGGTGGAAAGAGAGATTCTCGTCATGGATGTGTAGCCAACAAATCTTCTGCAACTGTGTGATGCTATCATATCAATATGGACCAAAATCTCTGAGGAATGTTTCCAACACCTTGTTGAATCTATGCCATGAAGAATTAAGGCAGTTCTGAAGGCAAAAGGGGGTCCAACTCGGTACTTGAAAGGTGTACCTAATAAAGTGTCTGGTGAGTGTATATACTATGCACCAAGGACATTCAAAGTTTAGCCTTGCAGTGACAGAACAGCTGATCATGTTATGTGACTAGGAAGAGCTTTCAACCCATGTTTATACTTGAAAGCTTATAGAGAATCAGTAGACTGTCTTTGCTGCAGGCAGTTTTACTTGAATAGTTTTGCTCAGTAAAAATGTCTCTTCAGCAAGCATATCCTTCATGTGAGACCCATATCAGTGCTCATTTGGGTGGTCTGTTTGTTAGCCTAAGTAAGAAGCTGCAGTTATTCTTTAATTGCTTGAGTTGTTACAGGTCACCAATGCCATAAATTTCTAGTGAAAGTGGCCATTATATGATTCTTGTCAGAAGTACAAATTGCAGTGTTTGAAAATGCCTTGTTGTATTTTTCATTAAAACCCAGAAAGCACTTTGTATCTGAAAGAGCACTTTAAAGCTTTCAACTCTCTTATGGTGAATATTTTATCAGCCCTGGTCTTATATACTGTAGCTGTCTTTATACTGCAGTGAATGCTACAGTAACAGAAAGAGAGCTTTACTGGTACATAATGTATTCACATAGACATAAGAGTTGTCAATAAAGTCAGTTATTACCGTATATATAAGTCTTTAACAGCTAACAGGTTGGGGTTCCTCTTTGCGCTTTTATAATATATTTATGATTTATTAAGCCATGATATACCGTAAATACTTATATCAGCCAGTAAACCCATAGCTGCTTTAAGTTGATTGTCCTTGGCTATAGAAATAGAGAAGGCCACATTCAGGCCGGAATCATGCTGAGTAGTTTAAGTGAAAGTTTTTCTCCCTTCCCTTCGCTCCCTTCGCTGCATACAGCGGTAGGCGATGGTGGACGGCACCTCTGTCCCAAGCACACAGAGAACAGACGTTACGTGGCCAGCATCGGTTGGTGACGTCGACGCTGGCCACGTAACGTCTGTTCTCTGTGTGCTTTGGATGGAGGTGCCGTCCACCATCGCCTACCGCTGTATGCAGCGAAGGGAGCGGAGGGACGGAAAAAAACTTTCACTTAAACTACTCAGCATGATTCCCCATGCAAGGAGCACATCACTATAGCCAAGCTGTCTTGAACCTTGTTGATGAAAAACCTCATTTGAGTCGAGAACAAAACTTCCTTTGAGTTGGATGTACAGGTTATCTGACAACATCGCTACAACTGCTATCTTCAACAAAGGTCTGTACAAATCCCTTATACATATCGATCAAGATGATCAGAAGCCTAGATAGAATCAGCAACTGAATGGGTAAAGTACAGACAGCTACATTGGCTATCGAATCGCTCGTATTACAATGAACTAACTCTGAATATATCTACTATCTATCTGAATTATCATTAGCCACCCGCTGTACAACAGATATATGGGCTTTCATTGCACTAGCATGCTTTATGGGACTGTCTAAAAATTGCCTCTACCAGTAGTATTTAACTACTTATACACTAATCAAACTACGGATTGCAAGTGTACGATCATATATAGTAGTCACTATATATAGTGACTACATCGATATAAAATATATATGGTAGACTTCTCTTCAACAGTATTTTCATTGCCATAGCAGTTTTTCAGCATAAGCACCTCCCCTACTTTTCTCCACCCCACACACGGGATTCAGCCACCAAGTGAATGCACCAATTTGGTTGAATTGACTGGGCCATCAGTTGCAACATTGTTTCCACTGATATCAATTAATTAATTTTCTATGCCCAATTCTTTCCACATCCAATTTGGCATACATGCCCAGAAATGCTGCATCTCACTGATGACTGAATCTCTTACGTCCGGACCAGTGTCGTCAGTTTATGTTGCCTTGTTGTCTAAATGTGAGTTTTGTCTGTCTTCATGTGAATGACAATTATATATCTAATTGTCACGATTGCTAGAATTGCATTCTTTTAACAAAACCCCTTTTTGATACTACAATAAATTAATTTTTTGTATCATATTTGGGCATTTTCGATCATTTTTTGTTGCCAACAGTAACCCTCTTTTTTTCCCTGGCCTGATCTCAGACCACTTTCCATTTCCCCACCCTTTCTCTGTTTTACTTTGCATTTATTCATAAGAAGCAACATAACTGCTCACATCCCTTCAAGATGACTGTGGATCACTTCTGCATTATAGGCTTACTGTCCTGTATGTCTATGGGCTGATATTATGCCCACACATCGGCCTACGCTAAAGATGGCTGCAGTTTCAATAGTTAATTGGGCATTGATTTAATTTGCATGCTTCTTCATGTTACTATTTTGACTTTGAAAATACTTCAATAAAAATCAATTGAAAGTGAGAAGCAATCTAATTTCCAGAAACTAAGAAGCATCAGGGTTTTGAGAGTTTTTTTTTAGTTTTTTTGCAAGTCAAGGGACTGAGGGGTTTGGCCCTGTGTATGTTCTAGGATTTGTGGTTAGAGCCCCAGGCAAGGGTTTGAAAAACTTTAAAAGCATTGTCTTTTGATGTCCCTGAAGTAGGCAGATAGATCTGGCTGCAACAAGTTACCATCCCATTGTAGTTTGCCCTATTTAAGACCAATTGTTATATATGAAGCTAAGTGAGTTCAAAAATCCATAGCAATGAATCAGAATGTCATCTTTCAGTTGTGTTTTCTGGTTTTGAACGGACAAATAAAATATGTTTTCTAATTAGATATTTGCAGAATGACCATGCACAGGCATCCAGAAGGACAGGAAGGTAGGAGGCATTATGTTCATGTACTGCTGGTGACCCGTGCAACTTTTTTTCCTGATTTGGGGGATAATCTGTTTTGTGCATTTGAGATGAATCTCAGACTCAGCTGTCTAAAATGTATCAAACACATAGACCCAAAGCTGGGTCATATTGGTAAAACAGCGCTAATAATGGATGAAGTCCAAAACCACATAAACAGATAATAAATGAATGAATGATAAGAGTCCCAAAGTGATTTAACAGGACACAGTTCACAAAGTGGTAAGTGCTTCTAGGGTGGGAACAGTAGTGCACCCTACACCAGCTCCCAATCTTCACCGCAGAAGTGAGGCACACTCCCCCTCTGGGGTTCACACTCACCAGATAACTGAAAAAAATGAGCCTTGTATACAAATTCCTCCTCTTTAGACCTCCATCATCACTCCAGAAGCAGCAAGGGTTCATTTCCACTCACGGTCCATATAAAACACAAAGGCACTGACATAGTGTAATTCTGCTTTAATTAGATAAAACCCGTGTACCAACAACCCGCTTCCTATCTACGTACAATGTATCTCAACTTGCAAAGAATATAAAAGAGTAGTCACCACTATCCTCCGAACACGGGGCTGCGCTTGTGCAGTGTGCACAGTGCTGGAGATACCTTTCCTGGTTACGATGAGCCAGCGCTGGAACACATTCTTCTCACTTCCTGGTTACGCCGTCGTAGCCACCCTGACACGTTTCGTCACTTCCGACTTCCACAGAGGGCGAAGATTGGGAGCTGGTGCAGGGTGAACTACTGTCCCAACCCTAGAAGCACTTAGCACTTTGTGAACTGTGTCCTGTTAAACCACTTTGGAACTCTTATCATTCATTAATTTATTATCTATTTAAGTGGTTTTCTACTTTATCCATTATTAGCGCTGTTTTACCAATTTGACCCAGCTTTGGGTCTATGTGTTTGATATATTTGTAAATTAAACCAATATCAGCTGAAATGTCTTTCAAAAGAATTAAAGAAACAAAACTAGACAGTGATAAAACACATATAAGTATAAAGATGGAAAGATGCATTTAAAAAACATTATAGACAAATTGTATTTTAAATCCATTTGTCATTTTTTTTTTTTTGTCAATTTTTTTCTTCCTTTTGATAAATGGGGGGACAAGCTTGAAGCCATGTAAAAAATGTTATGCAGCCTGTGTCCTTGAGAGTGTATGTTCCTTATGCCCTGTACACATGATCGGTCCATCCGATGAAAACAGTCTGATGGATTTTTCCATCAGTTATCCGATGAAGCTGACTGATGTTCAGTCGTGCCTACACACCATCAGTTAAAAAAAACGATCGTGTCAGAACGCGGTGACATAAAACACGACGACGTGCTGAAAAAAATGAAGTTCAATGCTTTCAAGCATGCTTCGACTTGATTCTGAGCATGCGTGGATTTTTAACTGATGGACGTGCCCACAGACGATCGTTTTTTTCTATAGGTTTTTTATCAATCAGATACTTTTAAAACAAGTTCCTAATTTTTTAACCGATGGATAAATAACGATGGGACCTAAGATAAATAAAAACTGCGGAGCGGACTGGCCCTACCGACCCTGGACCTGACTGATGGGCGCCCATGGATCCCTCCCTTATTGGGCGCAGGGCGCTACCCCTCACGCACACCCGGCCTGGTGCCACACGATACCCACATCTGATTCCCATCCGGGGCTGCCACACTGTTACCTGTTAATCTTTATGCTTTTACATGTATCTTGATGTAATTTGTGAACACTGTTGTCTGGGTCCGCTGGGACCAGTTCCTCTGTTTTGAAGAAATAAAGAATACAAAAAAAAAATAACCGATGGGGCCCACACACAATCGGTTTAGTCTGATGAAAACGGTACGTCAGACCGTTCTCACCAGACAAACCGATCGTGTGTACGCGGCATTACTCTGAAGATAACTCCCTGCACTTCCTGTCTTGTCTCTAGACAAGAGATAATGACAAATCTCCCTGGTGTTACACAGAGATAAAAAAATAAATAAAAAAAAGAAGCTTGTCAGAGAATTTAGCCATTCCACACTTGCAAAAAATAATTATAATAATAATAAAAAAGATTTGGGCTTTACATATGCTTTAAAGTGTATCTAAACCCAAGAATGAAATGGAATATTTTGAAATTTAGCAGTACTTTGATATGGTGATGGATTGTTTTTTTTATTTTTTCGAGCTACTTTTTCCTTTTTCTGTTTTTCAGTAGTAAACATGCCAGTAAAACACTTTGGGGGTTATTTACGAAAGGCAAATCCACTTTATACTGCAAGTGCACTTGTAAATGCACTGAAAGTGCACTTAGAAGTGCAGTCGCTGTAGATCTGAGTGGAAGATTTGAAATGAGGGGAAGCTCTGCTCATTTTATCATCCAATCATGTGCAAGCTAAAATACTGTTTTTTATTTTCCTTGCATGTCCCCCTCAGATCTACAGCGACTGTACTTCCAAATGCACTTATAAGTGTCTTTTGTAAATAACCCTCTTTCTGTCCTAGGATGGAAGCTTACTGTACTGTATATATTGATTAGTAGCATTGTTATCCTAGGTTACTTGCTCCTGATTTAGAATCCCGAAGGGAAGAGAGGTGACCTGAGCATGGTTGATAGCACTTGGGATGTAAATGCAGCAGAGGCAGAGTGGACTGGAAACTGTGAGTTCACTGGAATTTAGGCAGGTCAACTGGTATATTTTACACATATTATGCAAATATAGAAAGCGATTTTAAATTGATAATTATCAGACCACAAAGAAGCTAATAAAAAAAGTTAACTATTAGGTTGTACGTACACTTTAACCCCCCTGCCGGTATCCCCGAGCGTGACTCGGGGTGGATTTTTTATGTAAAAATCGGTACCCCAGAGTCCCGCTCGGGGTGAATATGCAGAGCCTGCAGCGCGCTGGCTTACCTTGTATCCAGGCAGGGTTACTGTACTTACCTTGTCCCTGGATCCAGCGATGCATCCCCGCTGTGTGAGCGAGTGGCGTCCTCCATTCGACTCACACAGTGCCCGCGCGCCGCCGATCTCTGTTCCCTGCGACGTAACTGCGCACGGGGGCGGAGACCGGCGGCAAATTCAAAAAAGTAAACAAACACATTACATACACTATACTGTAATCTTATAGATTACAGTACTGTATGTAAAAAGTACACACCCCCCTTGTCCCTAGTGGTCTGCCAGGTGTCCTACATGTTCTTTTACATAATAAAAACATTTTTTTTGTGCCTGCAAACTGTAGATTGTCCATAGCAACCAAAAGTGTCCCTTTATGTCAAAAGTGATTTTAGAGCAGCTAGAAAACAGCGATAATAAATGATAATCACTTGCAGAATTGAGCGATAGCGATTTGTGGGGAAATTCGTCATAAAAAAATAAAAGTAATGACAGCGACAATTCTGCAACTGAGCAAGTTTCAGTGATTTTGATTTGATTACATTATTGAATATTTTTTATTATAATTACATTATTATTTGTTATAATTATTTATAGTTATTTATTATATTATAATTTTATGATTTTGTGTTTCAAACTTTATCATACCAGAGATGTTTACTAGACTCTGGTTTGGACAAATTTAAGTGAGTTATTCCTAAGAATTGCAGGCCTACAGTATAAAACGCAGAATTTCCATGCAAAATAATTGTACCGCTTTTGGTACGTAATTCCAGACAGAATCATACCGCCAGGGAGGTTAAGTCCACTTTACTCCTAAAATGTATGTATGTAGATCTTTGCATTGCTCATTTGTTTGCTAGCCAGGTGAAATGCTGTAGACTTGGAATTGACCGCAGATGCTGGCACATGAACATATATCATGCCTGAAGCTATATTCTAAAGTGTTGTACATACAATGGGATATCTTTTTAGCAGATGAAAATAGATTTGATTACAACATTGATGGCTTACTTCCTGGTGACAAGTATGTCTCCACAGCGTGACAATTGTATAAATGTTTACTTCCCACTGAAAACCTATTTAATGGCCGATTGCTCCAGCATACCTTGAGGGCAGAACTGAATAGGGCACAAATTGACAGACATTTTGTTGTTATTAATGGAATGGTAAAAGGATGCAACATGTAGCAAGTGCAAGAAAGGTGTGTGGGAAACTTAGGTTATTGTAGTTGAGGTGCAGAACATACCACTGGAAATTAAAAGTGTCTTTATGTCCTGGAGATATCCTAACATGCACTCTGACCTTTTCTAGCCTCTCTGCCGGACGATCTGAAGACTCTCATTCAGGAGGCAAAGGAAATGAAGTGGCCCTTTGTGCCTGAGAGGTGGCAATACAAACAGACAGTCAGCCCAGAAGACAAAACAAACCTCCAAGATCTGATCAATCCAAGGCTTCACGAGTTACTGGTATGAAATAAATCAGAAGTTTGATAAAATGTTATAGTGTGAAATTCCGAGCCACCTGATTCACTATGGGTGGTGTAATCACATATTAAATAGTAAATTGGATTTTGGATCTGGATTTTGATTGATTTTTTTAAAATCATTCATTGAGACCTATAATTCTTACAGTATTCATACCTCTTGAAATTTTCCACATTTTGTCAAGTTACAACCAAACACGTAAATGTATTTTATGTGATAGACCAACACAAAGTGGCACATAATTGTGAAGTTGAAGGAAAATGATAAATGTTTTTAATTTTTTTTTTACAAATAAATATCTAAAAAGTGTACTCTGATACCTCTAACTAAAATATAGTGGAACCAATACAGTCCACCTGTGTGTAATTGAATCTCAGTATAAATGCAGCTGTTCTGTGAAGCCCTAAGGCGGCGTACACACGATCGGATATATCCGATGAAAACGGTCCGCGGACCATTTCCATCGGATATGTCCGATCGGGAGTTTGATCCGATGGCGTGTACACACCATCGGATCAAATTCCCCGCCGCCGGAAGGCGCGGTGACGTGGCGGTGACGCGGCGGTGACGTTGACGCCGCCGCGTCACCGCAACGTCACCGCACCAGGAAGTAAAACACTTCCGCGCTTGCGCCGAATCCATTCGGCAGCGGCGCGGCGGCGGTGGGGGCCAACATGTCTGCTGGTAAGTGTACTAACCAGCAGACATGTCGGGCGGACAGATCCCCACCGGATAGATTTCAAAGCATGCTTTGAAATCTGTCCGGTGGAGAAATCTGTCCGCTAGCCCATACACACGAGCGGAGATGTCTGCTGAAACGGTCCATCGGACCGTTTTCAGCGGATATATCCCCTCGTGTGTACGCCGCCTTAGAGGTTTGTTGGAGAACCTTAGTGAACAAAAAGCATCATGAAGGCCAAGGAACACACCAGACAGGTCAGGGATAAAGTTGTGGAGAAGTTTAAAGCAGGGTTAGCTTATAAAAAAAATCCCAAGCTTTGAACATCTCACGGAGCACTGTTCAACCCATAATCTGAAAATGGAAAGAGTATGACACAACTGCAAACCTACCCAGACATGGCGGTCCACCTAAACTGACTGGCTGGGCAAGGAGAGCATTAATCAGAGAAGCAGCCAAGAGGCCCATGGTAACTCTGGAAGAGCTGCAAAGATCCACAGCTCAGGTGGGAGAATCTATCCACAGGACAACTGACACTCCACATATCTGGCCTTTATGGAAGAGTGACAAGAAGAAAGCCAAAATAAATCCTGTTTGCAAGAAGCCATGTGGAGGACACAGCCAACATGTGGAAGAAGGTGCTCTGGTCAGATGAGACCAAAATTGAAGCTATGTATACCGAAAAACGATCACTGCACATCACCCTGAACATGCCATCCCCACCGTGAAACACAGTGGTGGCAGCATCATGTTGTGGGGATGCTTTTCTTCAGGGACAGGGAAGCTGGTCATTGTTGATGGGAAGATAGATGGAGCCAAATACAGGGCAATCTTAGAAAAGAAAATCTGTTGGAGTCTGCAAAAAAATTGAAACTGGGGCAGAGGTTCCCCTTCCAGCAGGACCCTAAAAAACCCTAAACATACAGCCAGAACTACAATGGAATGGAATTTTCCTATGTTAGAATAGTCCAGTCAAAGCCCAGACCTACCGTATATTGTATACTCGAGTATAAGCCGACCCGAGTATAAGCCGAGGCACCTAATTTTACCACAAAAAAATGGGAAAACATATTGACTGTGCCCATTTGCATGCCTCACTGTACCCAACCTCACTGTGCCCATTGCAACCTCACTGTGCCCATCCTCACTGTACCCAACCTCACTGTGCCCATTGCAACCTCACTGTGTCCATTGCAACCTCCCTGTGCCCATTACCTCCCTGTGCCCATTACCTCCCTGTGCCCATTACCTCTTTGTGCCCATTACAACCTCAATGGGCACATTGCAGTGTACCTGCAATTCTTGACAGGCTGAGCTGCGGGCGTCCATTTTTTTAAAATTGCTGCTTCCTCCTGGTCCCGTCCTGTTCCGTGATAGGCGTTTGGCACTGTGTTCAGTGTTCCGCCAATCATGGACATTCTTTCATTCTAAGACAAGAGAAAATCTGAGATAGGCGGAACACTGAACACAGTATCTGCTGGGAAACTGAGTGCGAGGATGAAAGAACGTCCGTGATAGGCGGAACACTGAACACAGTGTCAAACGCCTATCACAGAACCGGACGGGACCAGTAGGAAGCCACAAGTTTTAAAAAATGGATGCCCAAGGTACACTGACTCAAGTATAAACCAAGAGGGGTATTTTCAGGGCTGAAAAACTCGGCTTATACTCGAGTATATACGGTAAATTGAGAATCTGTGGCAAGACTTGAAAATTGCAAAAATGTCACTCTGTAGATGTGCAAAGCTGGTAGAGATATTTTCAAAAAGACTTGCAGCTATAATTGCAGTGAAAGGTGGTTCTACAAAGTATTAACTCATGGGGGCTGAATACAAATGCACACCACACTTTTTAGATATTTATTGGTAAAATATTTTAAAAACCATTTATCATTTTCCTTCCACTTCACAAGAATGTGCCACTTTGTGTTGGTCTATCACATAAAATCCCAATAAAATACATTTTTGTTTTTGGTTGTAACATGACAAAATTTGTAAAATTTCAAGGAGTATGAATACTCAAGGCCCTGTATATATTTAGAACTAAAATAAAAAATAAAAATTTTGTGTAGTGCGTAGGGAGTTTGGGGTCACAGTATACTCCAAAATGGTCAGTAAAGCATCTTACTATAACTAAAATATGTAAGAATTAAGTTGGCCATACACAAGTAGAATTTAGTATGAACATGTATATAAATGTATTTTTTTAATTGGAGCATTGTTAGAATGAGAATAAATCCCTGAGACAGCTCATTTTATTTAGAAGCCCTTACATCTTTTTTTAGTTCAATGGTGATATACTTTCAAAGTGGTTGTAATGACTGGAGATGATTTACCTTCATGCAAACTATGTATGAAGGTAAAAAACCTTCAGTATGTAGCTCTTCACTCAAGCCCATTGGCTACCACTGCTGTGGATCACAGCCAGTAATTAGGGAACGGGGGGGGGGGCATGCTTTGTGTCTCATTGACAAACAGAGGTGGCTCAGGAGCAAGTTTGTGTGAGTGTCCCAGAGCAAGCAGCTTGCTGTAATGGCACTCAGCAGGGGGGAGGGGCCAGGAGCGCTGGTGGAAGACCCAAGAAGAGGAGGATCGGGTCTGCTCTGTGCAAAACCATTGCACAGAACAGATAAGTATGACATGTTTGTTATTTAAAAAAAACTACCCTTTACAAATGCTTTAAGTCTTCTAAAGTGTTCTAAATCTTGCTTTAAGTCTTCCAAACTGTTCTAAATCCCACCAATTTCAACACTACCAGCCAGTGTTATTGCTGACTTCCCCATATTTCTATGGTTCTATGACACTGATAGGTGGTTTTACTGGCAAATAGTTCTAGGAGATGAGAGAGGGCAGGCTACTAGCAGGAAGTTTGAAGTTTTGAAGTGGGATTCCTGCTTCCTCACCAAAAAAGCAACACATCATTATGCATGTAGATAAAGACTGTGGGGCAGTGGCGGCCCCTTCATAGAGGGCATACCCCCCATCCACCCCCCCTATCCATGCATCCGGCACTCTGATCTACATATAGGACACTGGATGCATGGATTCCAATGGGGGGTGTTTTAGGCAAAGTCTCAAATAGGCTTCAAAAAAGGATGGGCTTGGGGCACAGAGCACTGCGCTCCAAGCCCACCCAGTTGTGTGATGATAGCGAATCAATATTTGTTATTTTCACATAAAATCTTCTCCCCGCCAATCAGGAAGCGGGTCTGAGACACGTTTCCCGATAGGATCACCTGACATTTTGGCCAATCGGATGGCAAGGAGGAGGAGAGAGGACACACACGGCGGAAGTCGTGGAGGAAAGGACACCAGAGCCGCTGCTCTCAGCCTGCCGCTCTTAGCACACCGGATCCACTGCTGTCAGCCACCCATCATGTTGAGGACACTAGAGCCAGTGTGGCCAGCCACCCACCACGCTGAGGAGACAGGAGCCACTGCTGCCAGACACCAGAGCGTGCTGCTGCCAGCGATCCACTGCGCTGATGACACTGGAGCTGCTGCTCCTAGCCCGCTGCCAGCCACCCTGAAAACACCGAAGCGGCTGCCTGAAATCCACCTACTGCCACCTGTCACCTAGATGGGGTAAGTGCCGGATCGAGCAGCAGACGGGGGTAGTGCTGTGCCATCGGCCACACGGAGGACACCGAAGCTTCTGCTGCCAGCCACCCACCACGCTGAGGACACCGGAGCCGCTGCTCCCTGCCCGCTGCCAGCCATCCGCTACATTGAGTACACTCGAGCCGCTGCCCGCAATCCACCTCCTGCCACCCGTCACCTAGATGGGGTAAGTGCTGGATTGAACTTGCAAGGAAAATTTCCCCAGAACTTAGTAAATAAGGTGAACTTTGATCATCCAATCCTGTGCAAACATGCTGTTTTTTGTCATCCTCCTTGCACCTGATTGGGTATTTTTTGCAAATTCCCTAAGCTCTGAGGAAAATTCCTGTGCAAAGTGCAGTTCTCTTGCAAAGTGAACAGGCTATTTGCCTTTAGTAATATGATACTGTGTGTATTCCCATCGTATGCACCAGGAATCTGAAGTGGTTATCTTTTTATGCTTCTAACTGGCAATGCAGCAGGAGGCAGAAACTTCTTCCTCCATTTTCTTCTGACCGTTAAAGCCATGGAAATAAAGATCATTATTTATTACTATAATAACTGGGGCACAGGATTTTTAGCTGCAGAGGATCTGGAGCATTAAATACTAATTCCAAGATCTTTTTTTGTAATTTCAACATAAATTAATGATTTACATTTGTTATTGTAAGTTTAGAATCATTTAAACTAGGTTTAGAGATTAATTCATGTTAAATGCTTGGCTTAATTTAGTTAAAACCAATCTCAGGCAGGCATGGGGTTTCAAAATGGAAATAAATGGGTACCTTTAGCTACTCAAAATGTTGTTTATAGCCTTCCCGCACTACTGGTCCTATGCAATTACCTTTTTTTGTCTGCAAGCTGCGAACAAGTGGATGAGGGTTTTCTTGGTCTACATAATAGGCAGTTATGACTGGCATTAGGCAAGCTCACCTACACGATGGTTGCTTTTGGTCACTACAGTTTGCAGGCTGCATTGTGCGAGAACAAGTCTGTGGGCTGCTGAAGGTACCTATATACTGCTGCAAAGGCCGCCCAGGTCTGCATGATGTGCTTTTAGAAATTAGGTTTAGCGGTTAGGTTAAGGGCTTGGCTTAATTTGAAGCTTAAGTAGGTTAAAGGTTTATGGATAAGGTTTAGAGTCTGGGTGGCTTAAAGGTAACGTTAAGGGGGTAGACTAAGGATTTGCTTTAGAGTTTGCGTAGGTTAAAGGTTAAGTTTAAGGATTAGGTTTAGATTTAGAGTTTAGGTGGCTTAAAAGTTAGAGGTGGGTTAAAGGGTTAGAGTTAAAAGGTTGGGTACATTTATGTTTAGGGGTTTTGCCAGATTTAAAAGTGTTTATTTACTCATTTGGCATTAACTGGTTTTATGCTGAAAAATTGCCATAAAATGTGATTAGATCCTCATTCACAACAATAGACAAACATAGTGTTCTTAAGCTGATAACACACACACAATTCTAATTTCTTGTGTCTTTATTGAACACACCCATTAAACATTCACAGTGCTGGAGGAAAAAGTAAGTGAACCCACAGACTAATTACTTTAAAAAAAAAGCTAATTGGAGTCTGTAGTTTGCACACCTGGAGTCCAATTAATGAAATTTGTTTGGAATTGGGGTTTAGAGCTACTTTGATTGATGAAGGAAACTCAAACATTTTAAGATTGCTGTTCATAAAAAGCATCAGCTGATGTGAACCATGCCTCACAAGAAGAAGCTTTCTAAAGACATACAATCGAGATAGGTTGATCTGCATAAAAATTTAAAGTCATACAAAGTGTCTAGGCCTTCATCAGTCACGAGTTGGACAATGTATCCGATCCCCTGTTCTACATGCAGGGCGCCAGACGCATGGATTCCAATGGGGGGGGGGGGTTTAAACATGTGAAAAGGGCCAGAAGCTCTAATAGGCTTTAAAAAAGCGTGGGGGTCAAGGCGCAGAACACTGTGCTTCAAGCCTACCCAGTTGTGTGAGAATAGCGAATGAATATTTGCTATTCTCACATTGAACCTCCACCTGGCCAATCAGGAAGGGGCTCCTGAGACACATCACCCAATTGGCTGAAAGGACAGACGATCCTCTTGGAGTAGGAGGGAGGAGACGACCTGCGGAAGCCACCGTAATGCACAGGAGGAGAAGGAGACGCAATGGAATTCGCTGCCCATACGAGCCATGCCCGACCTAGATGGGGTAAGTGCGGGGCTGGATTACCAACCGACAGCCCGAGGTGGGGGGGACATGGTGTGGGTGACCCGTGGTGGGAGACCCAACTGGCGGACCGCGGGGGGGTAGTGATGAGGGGTGCCGACCGGGGGGGTTGTTGTTTGCCGCCCCTTTCCCCCCAAAACATGCTGATACTGTGGCTACTGTTTTTTTTAATGGGTGTGTTTAATAAAGACACAAGAAATTTGAATTGTATGTGCGTTATCAGCTTAAGCACATTGTGTTTGTCTATCGTTGTGATTAAGATGAGGATCACATTTTATGGCAAATTACTACATAAAATCAGTTAATTCCAAGAGATTGACACTTTTTTCTGCTATCGTATATGACATATGGTTGCAAATGTACAATTTTCTAATTAGTATTGTTGATTAAAAAAAATATATATGTTTGTTGGAAAAAATACATAATATGCATTTATGTCCCCCTAAATCTGGTTTAATAAAGGTGAAAGAGGCCTACTAGAACAATAGTTGATTGGACCCTAAGCCATCCTAATTGTGAGGAAAAATGTGATTAAAAAAAAAAAATGAATACAATTATTTAAATCACCTTAAAACAAGGAAGGGGTATCAAAGCACGAATTGGTTACTTTTTTGTGTGCACACGTGTAGTGTGTTCTCAATAACCATAAAAAAGGGAGGCAGCCCACTACATTTGGCTGATTATGTTGCCACATTAGACTAATTCTGTATTGTCATTTTATTTTGCCTTTTTTGTGACCTTAGACAGAAATTTATGACTGATTTTGACCTTTTCTGTGACCTCTACAAAGCTTCTTAACTTAAAAGAGTACAGTCCTGATTCTCTCAGAATAAGCACCTGCAGGAAACGCCCTGAGAAACCTGGATAGATGAGAGATTAATGTGGCTAGAATAGCAAAGCAGTGTTTTCTGCATTATGCCCTCTCCACAGGTAGACAGGCCTTTACAGAGATGATACCAATTATTTATTGCCGAAACATCTGTTGATAACTGCAGCTGCCCCTGTTAAACAAAGAACATCACAGGGTCAGAGACTATAAGGACCTGAAATCCTTGCCTCATGCTAGCCTAGAACTATTCACTGGCATTCTCCCTGTGTTGTGCACCCTTCCCCCTCGGACACGAGACCCTGGGAAGTCTACATGTTTCATACTTTATCAACAAGGAGCTGCCTTCTTCTACTTATACACTTTGAAGTATCATTTCATCTTTTGAAGCAATTTATAGTTCACAGTTATTAAAGCATAAAGGCCATCAGGAGATAAAAAAAAAGAATAACATCTCCACCCACCACCCACATTAATTATACTTAGGAATTGTTAATACTCTGACCCGTAGAAAATAATGCATCTATTTTTGTCGGTGCTAGTTTATTGTACTTATTTGGCAATAAATCCATATTCACTGGTATAACTTAAAAGTCAGAGCAGATGTGCTATTGTATGGTAGCCAGGATACCATTCGCTTATCTGCTTAGTGCATATACTGTGTGCATATGTGTGTATATACAGTACTGTATGTATGTGTGTGTGTGTATATATATATAAGTGCAGTGCTCATGCCCTTCAAAAGAGTCCAAACATTTTTTTAAAGATAGAGGGCCAGATTCAGAGAGCCATTACGCCTGTCTAACTGGTGTTAGACAGGAGTACTTTCAAATTACGCGCGGTATCACTAGTTTGAATCCTCAAACCATGATACGGCAGCGTTGGGCTTCGATCTGACAGGCTTACGTCTTCGTACGCCTTCGGATCTACGCTGCAATCTTTTTGCGGCCGCTGGGTGGAGTTCGCGTTGTTTTCAGCGTCGGGGTATGCAAAGGAGCCTTTTCCGGCGATCCACGAAGTTACGAGCGTCGTTCGCAATCGCGTACGTCATTTTTTCGCTACGTAAAGTTAAACCAGCTATTAGCTGGTCTAACGTTACGCGGCCCATGTTAAGTATGGCCGTCGTTCCCGCGTCGACTTTCAATTTATTTTTTATTTTTTGCGTCCGGGAATAGGAATGTCCGTAAACGACGCTACTCAAAAAAAAATGACGTAACGACGTGATTTCGCGCAATGCACGGTGGGAAATTTCTGAACGGAGCATGCGCAGTTCGATCGCCGCGGGAACGCGCCTAATTTAAATGCCTCACGCCCCCTAATCGCGTAGTTTGATTCCGCCGGGAGAAATAGACTACGCCGCCATACCTTACGGGCCAAAATCTCTCTGAATTCCTCCTAGAGCCAGGTAAAGTACGGTGGCATAGAGTATCTCTGAT
This sequence comes from Rana kukunoris, assembly GCA_029574335.1. Lineage (NCBI taxonomy): Eukaryota > Metazoa > Chordata > Amphibia > Anura > Ranidae > Rana > Rana kukunoris. Next base: position 519,605,320 of record CM056049.1, read on the forward strand.
ACTCTGCGGGAATCTAATTCTACCTGAATCTGGCCCAAAGCATCTAAAATAAGAGTCCATTTAGTGCAGGTCCACACAAAAGGGTGTTCAGAGGGGTCCGCCAAGATGAAAGGTTCACACTGACCCTTCCCCCAAACTCTATCAAAAGTAGTCAAATGCACTTTTTAAGTGCTTTGCTCCAACTCTCCATACGTGTGAGATGACCAGTCACTTAGGGACAGAAATGCTCCAACTTAGACAGGGGCTCACAACGCCAACATATGGGGATAGGTAGAAATAAACTTAATTGTGCAGTATCGCTGACAATAATTATTTATTTAAAATAGCCAGAATTAGGGATGAGCCGAACATATCCGTGTTCGGTTCGCACCAGAACCGTCGAACAGACCGACCGTTCGCGCGAACATTTAAAACCCCATTGAAGTCTATGGGACTCGAACGTTTAAATTCAAAAACGCTCATTTTAAAGACATATATTTAAGTTATTTTTGGAAAACGTCTTTGAGAACCCGGGTCTTGCCCCAGGGAACATGTATCAATGGAAAAAAAGTTTAAAACTCCTAAAAAAGTGACTGTTTTTAAAACTTTTTTCCATTGATACATGTTCCCTCGGGCAAGACCCGGGTTCTCAAAGATGTTTTCACAGGCAAACTATAGACACCCAGCAGGTACAATATTTAAAGGAATTTTTTATTTAAGCATCATTAAAATCACTGCTCCAGGAGCAGTGATTTTAATAATGTTTAAATAAAAAAAAAAAAAAAATTCCTTTAAATATTGTACCTGCAGTGCTGGGTGTCTATAGTTTGCCTGTGAAAATGTCTTTGAGAACCCGGGTCTTGCCCGAGGAAACATGTATCAATGGAAAAAAGTTTTAAAAACTGTAGTGTCATGAAAAAACAATAGTTTTTAAAACGTTTTTTCCATTGATACATGTTTCCTCGGGCAAGACCCGGGTTCTCAAAGACGTTTTCACAGGCAAACTATAGACACCCAGCAGGTACAATATTTAAAGGAATCTTTCATTTTTTCTTTATTTAAACATTATTAAAATCACTGCTCCAGGAGGAACAGACAACGTTCGAGTCGAACATCCGTTCGTATCGAATGCGAAGCTCATCCCTAGCCAGAATACTCACAAACAACAAGGTTAAAATTGCATGTAAATTCTCATGGTCTCAGCAATGTTTTCAACCAATAAGATGGCTGACTGCGCAGTGTGGCGATGTTGCATAACCAGACTCTTCCATTGGAGAGGGATTAGGGGAGAGAGGGGGCAGGGCCGCGTCAGGCTCAGTGTTTGAATGGACACACAAAGCTATGACTCAGGCTCCAGTGTCCCCATAGGAAGCTTCTGAATGTGGGGGACCGTGATAGGAGGGTAGGGCCAGCAGCAGCAAAGAGGGATCCGAGAAGAGGAGAATCCAGGCTGCTCTGTGCAAAACCACTGCACAGAGGAGAAAAAAAATTGACTTTGCAATCACTTTAAGCTTAGTTAGTTCTAGCATTGAATTACACTTTAATCTAATGCTGTCATAGCTTTATTTTGGAATATAGCTTGGCCTGTGTTAGCAACATCACAACTCATTTAATGGTTACTTTACTTTTTACGTTGGATAGTGTTAAAACATATGTCAAGGCAAAATAAAAAAAATAAAAACATATGCAGTACATCTCTGCACTATATGCAATTTTTCCTATGCTGTATCTTTTTAAATACCCTGAAAATATATGCTCATCTACAGTTCTTGAGGCCTGTTGTGGGCTGACAACACACAACATTTTTGTGGACCAAGTGGTGTCAGGCCTCCTAGTGTCTTTTCCTACATAACCACTCCCAGGCTAAGATCTCTAAAACATTAAGGATTTCTGTAGTCCAAGATAAGAACTTGGAGGACTCTTAGGTAACACAGGAAGTGTTCAGAGGCCACTGGGCAGCTCTAATTTCTTTGCGCTTGTCAAACAGATATAACAAAACACTTCAAATGTTATAATAAACTGACCGAAATGAAGGGTTTATATAAACTTTTATGTGCTGTCGACTACCGCAAAAAAGCATTCAGGATATAGGGTTTATATAAACTTTTATGTGCTATCGACTACCGCAAAAAAGCATTCAGGATGGTCAGATCCTCTGATAACCATTAATTTGGGTGTATTCTGAATTCTGAAGGTAACTTGTCAGACTCTGGCAAGCATCATCCAGTGCTCTATGGGTACTTTTATAACAGTGGTCTCCAAACTGCGGCCGGGGGGGGGGGGGGCAGATGTGGCTCTTTGCCTGCCTTATCTGGCCCTTGGGGCATTATTCATCCAACTGACACCAATGATGAGGCACCATTCCCCCTACCAACCCCATTAATGGGGCATTATTCTTCTCATTAATATCAACAGTAGGGCACTATTCCTCCTATTAGAACCACTAATGCCAGGGTATTATCAATCTCTACTCCCATTGGCCACAAGTTGCCCCCCCCTAAAGCCCAAAGATCACTAAACTGGCACCTTGCTTAGAAAGTTTGGAGACCCCTGTTTCATAAGTTACATCAAGCTGCTTGAAGAGCAACTATGTTGTCCATTGTGTGTCTTGTTTGTAATATATGTCCATGGTTGGTTATTAATTTTAAACAACTTAATTCGTCTTTTTAAAGGCTAAACCCTTTTTGTACTAATTATACTTTGATACCTCAATACATTTTTCTTTGTACCAAAGCATACATTTTAGATCACTAATTTGTTGCCAGCATTAACCCCTTTTCCTTCTTAATCTCCTCTGAGACCACCATCCCCACCCCCCCTTTCTTGGTCCCTTCTTTTACCTTTATATTGTTACCCTTGAAGAACAACTAAACTAATATTTCTTATTACAGACTGCGCCCATACGCACCTGCTCTTTCTTATTTGTTTATTAGTATGACATTTTCACACTTAATCTTCACTCATTTTTATACAATAAAATAGACAATCTTAAGATATACTGAATATTTACTAGTATTTTGCAGTAAATTTAGGATGTTGTAAATGTTCTTTGCTAAAAATCTCATTTGAAATTCTATATTTTTCCTGCCCTCTGAGATAGTTCCACAAAGTGCAGATAAAGCTCGCTCTATGAAAGTGTAGAAAAGCCTTTTTTTCCCCTTTGTCTCTGTTGGCCTTACATCGGGTGGAACGTTGTAAGATGGGCTGTATGCTCTTGTTTTCACCAGCTGGCAACTCCCCCTGTGAAATCAGGACCCTTTTTCCCCATTTGTGTTATGTCAACGGAAAATGTGAATCACAAATGCACAATAGACTGATCAGTTCTGTCGGGACATTGTTGATATAATTGAGTTTGATCACGTGTGCCAGATCTAGGCCAGGGTGAAATAAGATTTAACACAAGTCTGCTTGTTCTGCTTCAACATTCAAACAAAACCATACGCCTTTTTTTTTCCAGCATTAAAGAAGAGTCATAAGTCAGATTTTTTTTGTGTGGTTAGTGTTTATTTTAAGTATGCTGTTGCCAAACAGCAAATATGTTTGTTCTGGCTTATTTCCAAAACTTTATATGAAAAGTATCATGAATAAAGTTTCTTTAAATGCACAAATCAAAGGAATCCTTAACCTTGTTAATGCAAAAAATTCTAAAGTTAGAATAAAAAAGAAATGTATGAATTAAAATGAATAAACTGAGCTTTTTTTTCCTACAGGTAAGCTTATAATAAAGTTTACCTGTAGGTAAAATTAATATCTCCGAAACACGCAACATTTAGGAGATTTGTCTGGCAGCTGGTGATGTCACCAGAGCATGCGCTCTTAAGTAACATCATACCCGTGCCGTTCTTTCAAAGCTCTTTGCCGTGTGTCCCACACACATGCATAGGAATGACATTATCGCGGCTTGGCAATTCAATCGGTCACAGTCTACGAACCTGGAAGGAAGACTGGGTGAAGTTGGAAGTCTCTGCAGTGGTGACAGCACACTGCTGTAGGGCTTTTTTTCTAGGTAAGTTTTTCATAATGTGCTAGTATGTTTTGCATACTAGCACATTATGACATTACCTTGCAGATTTTTTTTCTCTTCTACCGCTTTGAAAACATTGAATATTACAGGAGAATTTATACACAGTTTGTACAAAGCACAGATAGGCCTTCATAAAATAGCAATCCACAATAAAAAGAGCTTATCCCTTATTTTAGTATTGTGTGGCTAAGCCACTTCAATGATTTCTTTATGCTCTGGGTCAAGTATGCATTCAGAACCACTTGTTTAAAGGACAGACACAGCCCAGTATTGCAAAGCTTTTTCTTTCAAACTGCAGTTATTTTTGGCGTTGTTGACCAACCTCTGTTTAGTTTATGGAAGTAGAGTTTGGGGATGAATGAGAATATATAATTGGACAGATTAAGGTGTGGTCGGCTTAAAGGACCAAAAAGTCCACAGCACAGCACAGTAGAACCTTCAAAAAGACATAAGGTATTTACATGACATAACAAGAACAAAGAATGTACCCCTTGTTGTGGGACAGTGGGCAGAGGCATGCATCACCCTACTTCAGTGGAGCACTTTTTGGCTCCTTTAACCACTTGACAACCGGCCCATTGCCAAAGTACGTCATGTTTTTAAAGATGGATATCTCGGTAACGGCAGCAGCTGCTGACACAACCGAGATATCCATCTCTTCGTGGGCCGGTTCTGTTAATGATAACGGTGGTCTCCGCGGCGAATTCACCGCAAGATCGCCGTTATCGGTGGCGGGAGAGGGCCCCCCCTCGCGCCGCTCTCCTGTGCCCTCCGCCGCTTACCGTTGCCGTCGGTAGCGGCGGAGGCGATCGGGTCTGTTCAGCTCCTCAGCGGGGATACGAGTGAGGGAAAAATCGCCCCCACCCGTCCCCAGAGCTCTGCTGGGCGGAAGTGACGTCAAAACGTCAGTCCCGCCCAGTGTCTTAAAGAGACATTTTTTTTTATGTCATTTGAAAAAATTACATTTTACATTTTTTTTTTTTTTTGCATTTAAGCCTAAATATGAGATCTGAGATCTTTTTGACCCCAGATCTCATATTTAAGAGGACCTGTCATGCTTTTTTCTATTACAAGGGATGTTTACTTGTAATAGGAATAAAAGTGATCATTTTTTTTTTATTTATTTCGGTGTATAAAATTATAAACTAAATTAAAATAAATAAGAAAAAAACATTTTTTTAAAACGTCCCATCCCGACGAGCTCGCGCACAGAAGCGAACGCATACGCGAGTAGCGCTTGCATATGAAAACGGTGTTCAAACCACACAAGTGAGGTATCACCGCAATCGTTAGAGTGAGAGCAATATTTCTAGCCCTAGACCTCCTCTGTATCTCAAAAAATGCAACCTGTAGAATTTTTTAAACGTCGCCTATCAAGATTTTTAAGGGAAAAAGTTTGATGCCATGCCACGAGCGGGCGCAATTTTTAAGCGTGACATGTTGGGTATCATTTTACTCGGCGTAACATTATCTTTCACAATATATTAAAAAATTGGGCCAAATTTATTGTTGTCTTATTTTTTAATTCAAAAAAGTGAATTTTTTCCAAAAAAAGTGCGCTTGTAAGACCGCTGCGCAAATACGGTGTGACAAAAAGTATTGCAATGACTGCCATTTTATTCTCTAGGGTGTTAGAAAAAAATATATATAATGTTTGGGGGTTTTAAGTAATTTTCTAGCAAAAAAAACTGTTTTAGTCTCGTAAACACAGAATCTGAAAAACAGGCTCGGTGGTCAAGTGGTTAAACCCACCTCACTTTTGTTTGTAACAATAAACGGACTGTTTTAATAATAGGAATATTCTTAAATTCCTCTGCATAGTTTAGCAATTTTTTAAATTGATTCTTTCACTAAAATAAAATTGCCATAAAAAATGTGCCCCAATCTAAAAAGAAAGTTAATGCTCAACTCTCTTGCTGCTAGTGCTACTAATTTTCATTGTAGTGCAGAGAAGTTATCAAATGCAAACTTGTGCACCCTGGGCATGTGGAATGGCTGTTCCACCCAACACTGTGTGCTTTGGTTTCTCCAGCCGACCTCTATACTGCTACTTTGTCCTGTGGTGACGTACAGGCACCAACCGAGTCAGGGGTAGAAATGAAACCAACACTGCTAGAAGCCTTAGATTTTTAAAAGGTGCAGTTTATCCGCAATAGAGCATTGATTAGTAGCATAGGTAGCGGATATGGTGAGTGTTAATTATAATCTATGAAAAAAGCACATTATTTAGCAGTTTTATTTTAGCTACAGAGTAACCTAGTTATGACACTTAAAGCGTAACTCCACATTCTTGGGGAAAAAATAGCAAATAAAATAAAAAATTAATATAGCATATACAGTTGGGACAGAAGTCATATTGTAATTGAATATTATTATAAATGACCTTTCCTTTTCAATCTGCAGAATGTGTACAGAACGCCCCCCAGAAACATAATTTTCTGTTTGTGTGATTTGGCTTACTGATTTTCCCAGAAGTCTACACTAAGATACAAGTCAGATTTCAGGCATCCCCTGCATCAAAAATTTCATTTTGTTGTGAGGTACTCCCAGTAGAAAATCAGACTATTCAGAACCACCAGTCCCCCCTCCCCCAATCAAGCAAGATACTACACAATGGCCCATGAAAAATGCTGTCATGTTGTTTTGCAACTAGTATGCCTGTGGAACAGGAGTCATATTGGGCCAGAGATCTGGCAACCCTTCAGGGACTGGCCAAGAGGTGGTTGACCCCACACCATTTTGTTCCAAGAAAGGCTGCGTCCAACCTTCAGCAGGGAAACAAATTCTAAAACCGGTGCTGCAGTGGTTAGGTACCCTGTCACCCAGTATGTCCTGTGGCCACTTTAGACAGTCATACCAGAGAGAATTCTCCTGGCCAAAATGCAGCAGCAACACAAGCTGCTTACCAATTGCCTGATATGATACACACACACACAAGAACTCATAAGCACCTGCAGTATGGCTGTTTATTTAACTCAGGAAAAAAAAAAGACCCTTTTTGATAAACTCTGGGGCAAATGGGTCTCCAACCTACTTAAACTAAAGGATCACTAAAGGAAAACATTTTTTTTAGCTAAATAGCTTCCTTTACCTTACTGCAGTCCTGGTGTCATGTCCTCATTGTTCGTTTTTGCTTTGAAGTTGCTGTAATTCTGCTCTGACCTCCACACTTCCTGCTTGTCTGGCTCCTTATGAAAAATCTCATGGCAGCTTTTCACTGTGGTCCAAGCTGTGTGTCTAAAACTCCTCAGAACCAATCAGATTCATTTTGTGTCTTCTGTACTTCACAGAAACATGAAACCAGTTTAAAAACGAAAGTGAAACTAGAGGCACATTATATGATTGATTTTTATCATTTTTTAATCATTTTTAAAAGGAATCAGTTAACTTTTATGTCTATATACCCTGTAAACAGTAATTTCAGCAAACATTTTTTTTTCCTTTAGTGACCCTTTAACCTCTCTAGATCCAAGATGTTAAATTAGTCATATCTGTTACTCTATGCTTGTGTACTTTGTTTTTTTTCTTATATGGCTGTACTATTTGGTCATCATCTCCCTTGGTGCACATTCTCTGTTGATATACAAGAGACATTGTAAGTTTGTTGTTGTTTATTGAGGCTTGTCGGCCTTTTTTTTTTCTTAAGCCTTGTTGTATGAAACTTTGGAAAACTTAATAAAAGGTATGTTTGAAAAAAAAAAAAACACACACCACTAAGAGGTCAAGATACCACTTTATTGTGCTAGAAGTCAGGTGGACAATCCAAAAAGTATCCAAAAGGTTTTGGTGGTCCAAGAGCCCCCCCTTCAGCAGCAGCTAATTGACAACAATACGAATAGACTAAAAGTGAACTGTACCTTTTTATAATGTGATTTTTTCCATTGTGATTACAAGCACCTGCCTTGTCAGCAGCTGGTTTGTTTAACCCCTCCCATATCACAGCAGTTCTACATGGGTGAGGTGAGATCATTTACGATGGTTTAGTGTTATCCTTAGCAAAAGCGTGGGTCTGTACTACAGCCAATTTTTGGTGAATGGTCTTTCTTGAGTGCCTGCTCAAATACCCCTTAACAGAGGAGAAGTTTTTTTTAAATTACAGTGGACAGGCCTGGCTGTTGTCATCAGCCTAAATCATATAATCTTTTTTTAAAGAAGTTCTTCGCTGTAGAAAAAATAAAATAAATTCAGCATCTACAAATCCTGTAGCTGCTGACTTTTAAGAAATGGAAACTTACCTGTCCAGAGATCCAGCACCGTCCTCACCCTGGATAGTTCTTAACTAGTCTCCAGGTTTCCGGTGCCAACATCTTTAGTGTGGAAAGCAGACTGTGACTTGTGGCTTCACAGGTGGCTTCCTACTGCATGAGTGAGCCGAGCTTCGCTGTGGAAGTGGTCCCTCAGCCTTCTGGGACTTGTGATATGTGAAGAGAGGGGGGGCAAACTTCCACACAGATCGCCTAGTGGGAGCCGGTACCTGTCAAAGCTAGATACCCCCCTCCCAAAAAATGTACATGCAATATGTGGTAGAGGAGGGGAGGTGGGAGCAGGACTTCAAGCGAAACTTCCCTTTTTGGGTGAGGTTCCACCTTAAGTTTCCATTACCAGCTTCCTCCACTGCTGCTGGTCTGCCACAATTAACAGCTCTTCCCACTATTTTACCACTACTGACCTTACATCATTACCAGCCCCTACAACAGCTGCTGGTCTTTAACCATATCTATCTCCCACCACCATTACCATTTTATTCCACTGTTGCTGACCTGTTACAAGTACCATCTCCTGTGACCAGTACCTTCTGCCAGTGCTGCTAGCTTGACACCATTACTAGTTTCTGCCACTGTTGCTGGCCACTATTAACCTGCTGTGACCATTATCAGCTCTTTACTAGCTCCTTAAACTTCTGCTGGCCTGCCACCATTACCACCTCCTATTACCACTGCTGGCCTGCCACCATTTCCATCTTGTGCTACCTCGACTGCCCTATTCTTCTGGTCCAGCACTGTAAAGGTACCACATTAGTTTTTCCTTAGCTGGGCCTCAGCTGCAAAATGTTTTATTTTTTTTCTTCATGGTCAATCATGTTTTGTTTCTTTACGTTTCTGCCCTATTCTTGTGTTTAGGCATTGTTAAGGTGCCACACATAATGTTTCCGCAGCAAGATCTCAGCTGAAAAATGCCCGGTGTCTGCTGTAGAGTAAATTATGCTTTGGTTTGCAGCCTATTTGACTGTTTTTGCAATTAAAATGTTTGTGGCTACTGTCTCTCTGATAATACATTCTAAATAGCATTTCCTGTTTAAAACCTGCCTAGCCTATCCATGTTAAACTACAGTCAATAAAAGTGCTTGTATACTGTGTATGGAATCATGGCAGTAATTTGCTGCCTTTTTTCTGTGAAACAGGCATTCTAATGTTTATTGTCTGATTAAAAGCTAGCTGTTGTCTCTCCTTTTTAAAATGTGGCCTAGTAAAATGAATAAATACTGTGCACATTGTCATGATGATATTTTGGTGGCCCATTTTTTCAATTAAATAAATACACTATATTGTTTTTTTTTAAACTAAAACCAAACAGCCAAGTACAAGTATTTAAATACCGTGCACAGACTCCCTACAATATTTTTTTGCTGTTTTTTCCAGGTTAAATAAATATACACTGTTGTTGATTTTTAGTGGAAAATCTGCATGCTGTGTATAAATTTGAAAATATAACCCTACTCAAAGGGTTGTATTTCGGGGGGAAATTTTTTTATTCTGTGTGGGCTACTCCCTGTGCTGTTTTCTTTGTTTATTTAAAATTAAAATGTCAGCATTTTGGCCACTAGCTGGTGCTAAATATCATAGGAATACTGTGTGCTACTAAAAATCATAAGGTATACTATGAAATTGTTTTGCCGCTGGCCAATTTAATGAAGCTGAGGGTCTTGGTTGACTTTTTATTTTTTTTGTAAGAGTTCACCTAATTAGATTGTAGATATATATATTTTTTTTAACAGGGAAGATTGTAGATTTATGTAAGGCCTCTACTTCCATTGCCCAGTTAAGGCCTTACTGTTACATAAAAAAATCAGGTGTCACAGCCGAAACGTAGCTAAACAAGTATTTTTTGTTTTAAGTTTCAATTAAACAGATTGGGCTGCTGCAGCTGTACTTAAAGGGGAGTTCCACCCACAATTTCACTTTTTAAATATAAATACCCCTGTAATACACAAGCTTAATGTATTCTAGTAAAGATAGTCTGTAAACTAAGGTCCATTTTGTTAGGTTGTTACAGCATTTAGATTATAATGTAGAAATAGACCGTGGCCATCTTAAGTGTGGGCATTATGAAGCCAGACTGTATGTATGACTTCCTGGATTTCAGCTTTGCATATCTCGCACATGCTCAGTGCTGCACATGTAATAGGTTTCAGTCAGGTTTGCAAGGACTACTGGGAAACATGATGCCTATCCCAGAAACCCTTGCAAATAGCCTTGTGACTTAATAGCCTAGGCTAATAAGGAGGAGGAAGTAATGGACTACAAAATAAAGGTATTTACAAGCAACAAAATAAATAAAAATTGTCCATTCTGAACACTATGAGATTAGGGCATGCAGCACAGACAAACATAAAAAAATGGGTGGAACTCCACTTTAATAAATTACAAATTTAAAGATCAATTACACATGCAAAATATGGTATGCCATAATGCAGTGTCACTAAAGCTGGGAGAATCGTACTACTCTGTAACACCACATGCAACTCCCAAGCATTTATTAGAAAGGAATGCTGTTTTTATCATGTCACCCTCAAAGTCACATAAAAAGGTGGACTCTTTCCCCATTGAACAATATATTTTTAAACTTTTTTTGCATGGTTACATTTCTCCCATGGCAGTGGCCAACTCCCTATGCTCTTTGTTTAATTTTTCCCAACCTTGAAAATTACCAGAATCGACTTTCAAGATTTGTGGTTTGGATTAAAGTTTGCAATTTTCAGATATTAAGATGGGTTCAATGGACCGTGAATCAACCTTCGGCAAGTTCGCTCATCCCTATACACTTTAAGCAGCTTAGAGTATACAGACCATTGAATTAAATGTTTACATGAAAATAATGATTTTTTGGGGGATAATTTACTGAAAGGAAGGATTGAGAATCTTAACACACTATTTAATTTAAATATTCACTTTAGCCCCGGTTCACAGTTGACAGTTTAAAATTGCATGACAATTCGCATTATATTTGTGCCTATGGAACCGTTCAAATCAGTGCAATTCCGATTTGCACCAATTTTGAAAAGGTTTCTGCACTATTTTTGGCGGTTTCATGTGCGACTTGCATAGACATCTGTGCATGAAGATGCACAGATTTCGGCAAGCCGCACATGAAACCGGGAGCTTTGATAACATCGTGAGTTGCATTCAGTGTGAGCTGGGGCTTAATTTTCCATGTGCAGATGAAATAAGTAAACAGGAACTTGCTTTTTGATTAGATAATTGAAGTGCATATATGTGCAATTTTTTGTGTTGAAGTGGAACTCCATCTAAAATTTAAAGCTCACACCAGCAACCCACTTTACAAAGTTCCACCCAGTTCTGGGTGGAAAGGGAAACATTTAAGTGGGGGACCACTTTAAGATTCTCAACTTTTTTCTGTTAAAAAAATAAAGATTCTCAACTCTTCTATTAAATCAGCCTCTTTGCCTTTCTAATGTTACTATAACTTCTCTTTACTTGAACGCATTTTTTTTCTCCTCCAGTTGGTGGCAGCATTTCTAGTATAGCTGGAAAGATGGAGATTAGAAAATTCAATGTATGTATGTAAATGATAAGGAAAATGGTATTAAAACCACACGCAAGTCATACGGAAGCGCAGAGGCTTACGTTCAGCGCATCAACCACGGAGCATGCGCAGTGAGTGCTCCACATGCTCACAACTTCCGTCGGCACCACTTCACGCGTCAGCGCAATGCCTTCCGTTGGGCGTTTAAATGCGCCCGTAGAAGCGCCATTTCGGCACTTCATGATGTTACTTTTGTTTTGAGATGGCTGCTTTCCCCGCAAACACACAGGAGAAAGCTGAACTTTAAGGACCTTTTACAATGGTGTGACTTTTGTCCTGCAAGTGCTCAGCTGCTCTTATCGTCGGTAACGCAACCTGTGGCCATTGGAGTAAAGATAAAGCAGCATGCGCCGGACAAAAGTGAATCAAAATGATTCCTGTTTAAATCATACTCTGGCGTCGGAACGTTCCGCCAGTCGCATACCCGTTATTGGGCGCATCTAGTTTGGTGGGTACGGGCATAGAAACGACGGCGCATCATCACAGTTACGCGGCGCATATCGAAATACTCCACGCAAGTGTTCCTGAATCTGGCCCTATGTATGTATGTAAATGATAAGGAAATGGTATTAAACCACATCTACAAATGGTTTCTACAATAGCTGTTGTTTTTTTACTATTCATTTTGAGACTTTTAGAGAACACTTAAGGACCTTTTACAATGGTGTGCTTTTGCCGTGCTTGAACGCAAATTTTCAGCATGACAAAAGTGAATCAAAATGATTCCTGTTTAAATCATACACGGTATAATGTTTTTCATCACTGTGTTGAAATTACACTACATTTCCTGCATGCTGCACCTTTTCTGCGTTTTTCAAAAGCTCACCAAAAACGCACGTTCTATTTAAAGTCAATGGAAAAGCACCATAAATGCACAACAAATTCACCAAGGGTGCATTTATGGGGTCACATGACAAATTAAAAAAAAAAACATGCTCGTTTTGAGTTGCTGGCTGTTAAGGAGCCGGCACCCACTGACATACTTAAAGCAGAGTTCCAGTTTTTGTAAGCTGCTGACTTTTAAGAAACAAACACTTTACCTGTCCCACAATCCAGCGATGCGGTTGTCCAAACCCTTGGTTCTCTTGCCTCTCCCCGGCACCAGCATTACAAGTGTGGGCACCCAGCTGTGACAGCTTGAGGCTTCACAACCTCTTGCCACCCACTGTGCAACTCTTCAATGCCTGGGCAATCTTCTGGGACCTTTGACGTGTCCCAGAAGATTGCAGGGAGGGAGAGGGAGAGGAGAACTTCTGCTCAAGTTGCCTAGGCATCCAGAGCAGAAGTGGGAGAAGGTACCTGTCAAAACTAGGTACCCACTCCCCCCCCCCCCCAAAAAAAAACATGCCAAATGTGGCATAGGAGGGGGCAAGAAGTACTTAAAGGTGAACTTCCACTTTTGGATAGAACCCTGCTTTAGCAACCAGTTATTAGCTGGTTGTCTGTGTCAGATTGAGAGGTCTCTAGGTCCTGGTTGGATGGCAATATGGGTTGAAGCTCTTGCTGTCAAGGACCCTGCCAGTCTGTGGGCTCTGGGGAAGTTGTACCAAGCTGGAACAATGTAACTACCATAAGTATAAAATATCCATACCTGAAATTCTTCTTCAAAGCTGATCTCCACCTTTAATGACTACTTAAATAGTTAAAAGTATTAACTGCATTAATAGGTGTGCTTGCTGGGTGTGTTGTATTACCTGGATGTAACCTACATACAGTATACAGCACTGTGTTCTGGAGGTGGGATGGAGATTTCCCGTCCTGGAACAAAACGTTTGGCTTAATGGTACTCAGCAATTTATGGGAAGCAAGCACACGTATAAGTGCAGTAAATAATCTGTTTAGGCCATCTTGGCCCAAACAAACTATTTAACCACTTAATGACCTTGACTGTTTTTAAGTTTTTTTTGCCAGAAAATTACTTAAAACCCCCAAACATTATATATATATTATTCTAACACCCTAGAGAATAAAATGGCGGTCATTGCAATACTTTTTGTCACACCGTATTTGCGCAGCGGTCTTACAAGCGCACTTTTTTTGAAAAAAATTCACTTTTTTTAAATGAAAAAATAAGACACCAGGAAAGTTAGCCCAATTTTTGTATATATTGTGAAAGATAATGTTACGCCAAGTAAAATGATACCCAACATGTCACGCTTCAAAGTGGAATGGCGTCAAACTTTTCCCCTAAAAATCTTCATAGGCGACGTTTAAAACATTCTATAGGTTGCATCTTTTGAGCTACAGAGGAGGTCTAGGGCTAGAATTATTGCTCTCGCTCTAACGATCGCGGTGATACCTCACTTGTGTGGTTTGAACACCGTTTTCATATGCGGGCGCAACTTACGTATGTGTTCGCTTCTGCGCGCAAACTCGTCGGGACGGGGCGCTTTAAAATATTTTTTTTTTTTTGTTTTCTTATTTATTTTTATTTATTTTATTATCTGGGGTCAAAAAGACCTCAGATCTCATATTTAGACTTAAATGCAAAAAAAATATAAAAAATTTAGTCATTTGAAAAAATGACAAGAAAATATTGCTCTAAAAAGCATGGGCGGAAGTGACGTTTTGACGTCACTTCCACCCTGCTATGCTTTGTGGACGGGTGGGGGCCATCTTGCCCTCACTCGCATCCACAGCAAGCAGGAGACAGGACCCGATCGCCGCTGCCGAGGGCGCGGGAGAACGGCGGGAGGGGGGCCCTCTCTCGCCGCCGATAACGGTGATCTCGTGGCGAATCCGCCGCAGAGACCACCGTTATCGTTTACAGGACCGCTCAAGGATAAGATAGATATCTCAGTTGTGGCAGCAGCTGCTGCCATTACCGAGACATCCATCTTTAAAAACAGGACGTATATAGTCGTGAGTGGGTCCTTAAGTGGTTAAAGAGACATCTTTTAATGCAGTGCACTCTCTTCTTTTTTATAATGCTAGAACTGACTACACGCACTGAAAAACTGATATGAACCCACAAGCACAAACTGAAGAGCAGTAACGAACTGAAAAGCATGAGGCTGAAAAGCGCGAATCGTCTCTCACTAAACTTCTACTAACACGAGATTAGCAGGGTGGCGCACTTGGTATTGAACTTCCCTTTTATATTGCGGTTGTACATGATGTACGTGACCGCGTTCTTGGCAATCGGAATTTCTGACAACATTTGTGCGACCGTGTGTATGCAAGGCAAGTTTGAGCCAACATTCGTCGGAAAAAAATCCACGGTTTTGTTGTCAGAATGTCTGATTGTGTGTACAAGGCATTAGGCTATAATTAATCACTGTCCCGCCAGATAGTCTCTGTAACCTGGCATTGAGGGGTTAAAGTCACTATAGTGAACCCATTTACTTATTTTTTATTAAATAATGAAATTGCAGCTTCAGATAAAACAAATGCATTAGCTCCACTTAACATCCACAATGACTAGAACAGAAAATTCAAGATGGCGCCTCAGGTCCGCCCTGTGTGATGACGTCGCTGCTTCCCCCCCATGGGATGCGTTGCGTCGCTCTGGACTTTCTCAATGGAAGGGAAAAACAAAAGACAAAGCCCAGCATAAGATGACAGAGCAATAAGGGGGAACACAGATGTTGCATCGCTGGGTTATGTGTGCCATAACACATTTTTCTGTGAATGCTCATTATAACAAGAACTTACTACCCACACAAAAGCAGTAAAAGTCCGCTTTAACATGCTATGCCCACATCCCAGTGGAAATTAATTTACCAGATTAAATTGGCCAGTAAAATCAATAAACTGATCTTAAAGCGCTTTTATTGATTTACCATTTTAATCTGGGGAGTTCAATTCCATTGGGTGCATGCACAGATTTGTGGTGAATTGTATTGTATGTGTTTATAAAAGAAGAGATACTGATCAATAACATATTGGATTTAGAGCACTAAAGGATTTTATTTAATGGATTGAAAGTTGGGAACAACAAAGAAGATTGTTTCCAGGACATTTCAAAAAATGTTTCTTGCACAATACAGCATATGCACACTATGGCCCGGATTCACATACATCGGCGCATATTTATGCCGCCGTAGCGTATCTTCTTTAGGCTACGCCGGCACAACGCAGAGAGGGAAGCATGGAATTCACAAAGCAAATGCTCCCAACGTTGCGCATAGCGTATAGTCGTAGGCGTAAGTCAGCGTAAGTCAAAGTAGGTGGAAGTGGGCGTGATACATGTAAATGAAGCGTGACCCCATGCAAATGATGGGCTGAGCTTCAGACAAGTACTTAAAATGAACTGCGCATGCGTCGTACCTTGGACGCATCCCAGTGCGCATGCTCACAATCACGTCAAAACAACTGGCTAAGATACATTGAATCACTGCCTACGACGTGAACGTAACCTACACCCAGCCCTATTCACGTACAACGCAAACTATGTAAAATCTGACGGCGTCCGTTCCCTGGTCCATACCTTTGCATGAGTTGCGCCTCCAATATGGGGTATCATTTTTCGCCGGACGTAAACCTTACGCAAATAGCTTAAAACATGCGCCGGGCGCAAGTATGTTCGTGAATCGGCGTATCTCCCTCATTTGCATATTTGCATCGAAAATCAATAGGAGTGCCAAATTTGTCCAGCGTAACTATGCGCCCACTATACGCCGGCGTAGGCAAGTTACGTCGGTCGAATGAAGTTAGTTATTTGGCGTATCTTAGTTCTGTGGGCGCGGCGCACAGATACAACGGCGCATATTTACACTTACGCGGCGTATCTCGGGATACGTCGGCGTAAGTGTTTTGTGGATCCGGGCCTAAGCTTTTTTTGTAGAGCAGAGCTTATATATGTGCACATAGATATTATATATTTGCACATTGGGTATAATTGACACATTTATAGCACTGATTTGTATACTGTAGTACTCCCAAAATGAAAAAATAATGTTATATTGGATAGTCAAATATAAGTATTGTTATCACAATGCTGATGTTACTGTATAAAACGAAAGTGTGTGCTGTGCCCATGTAACCACCAACAACTACTATAAATAACTGGAATCTGGCTTTTTGAACATTTTTTGAAAAAATTATAGATTTGCCCTTAAATTTAAACCGAGATCTTACCTTTAGTCTTGCAAAGTTGTACAGGCTCCACCCCTGTACTGAATTTGCTATCTCTGATGTCACTGCACACTATAAGCTTCTCAGAGTGTACATTGGAAGTTACTGTACAACATGTCAGATAGAGCCCTCATATTTCCAGAACTGAGGACAACCAGCATCATAACTGTCTCTGGAGCGCTCCTTTCATTCATTGTTTTTCGGTTCTTTTAGTCATTGAGTGTCTTATATTGGTGTTTTTTTTTTTTTTTTTTGTATAATAACTGTTTATTACAAATTTAAAAGAGAAATACAAAATATGAAATAAGAAAAAAGTATAGGAGCATAATAACATGACGAGTTACAACTCTGTTGTATGCAAAGTTCAGGGAATATAATTAGTTTCCCAGAGGCCATAACTATGGCATACATACACATGGAGAGCATGAATTTCAATTTTCCAAAAATAAAAAAGGGGAGAGCTAAAGAAAAAGAAAAAACAGGGAAAATGAAGGAGAAACAGATGCACTGAGACAAATGCCAATCTTTGGGTTGGAATAAATAAATATAAGTACCCTGTGCTACAGTGCGGGTTTACTTTGCCAAGAGGACGTCCATGGACGTCCTCCCGTGAACACGCCTGCGTGCCCCCCCCCTACGGTGTGCTCTGTAATTGCTGAGTCCTTTGGACTCGGCTGATCACAGATCAGGTTAAAGGGCCAATGACAGCAGTCCAATGTGTCCAATGACAGCTGATCACAATGTCAACGCTGACAGCGGGAGGAGGGAAGAAGAAAGCCGTTAACCGATACGTGTTAATAGGACATCTACACTGATAATCAGGGCACTCCCAACAGTGCCCATCAGTGCTGCCAATCAGTGCCTCCTGATCACTGTCACCTATCAGTGCTGCCTATCAGTGCCCCCTCATCAGTGCCAATCAGTGCAGCCTCATCAGTGCACATTAGTGAAGGAGAAAAATTACCTGTTTGGAAAATTTTATAACAAACTATAAAAAAAAATGTTGTGTTTTTTTTTTCAAAATGTTCTGTCTTTCTTCGTTGTTTAGCAAAAAAATAAAAAATAAACTGTGGGGATTAACCACTTAAGACCCGGACCATTAGGTCCTGGACAGTTTTTGTGATTCGGCACTGCGTCGCTTTAACTGACAATTGTGCGGTCGTGCGAAGTGGCTCCCAAACAAAATTGGCGTCCTTTTTTTCCCCCACAAACAGAGCTTTCTTTTGGTGGTATTTGATCACCCCCTTAGTTTTTGCGCTATAAACAAAATAAGAGCAAAAAATTTTAAAAAAATGCAGTATTTTTTACTTTTTGCTATAATAAATATCCCCCAAAAATATATAAAAACATTTTTTTCCTCAGTTTGTAAAAAAAATCGCAATAAACGTTTATCGATTGGTTTGCGCAAAATGTATAGCGTTTACAAAATAGGGGATAGTTTTATCGCATTTTTATTATTATTATTTTTTTTTTTACTACTAATTATGGAGGACACTTCGGACAATTTTGACACATTTTTGGGACCATTGTCATTTTCACAGCAAATAATGCATTAAAAATGCATTGTTTACTGTGAAAATGACAATTGCAGTTTGGGAGTTAACCACTAGAGGGCGCTGAAGGGGTTAATTGTGACCTCATCTGTGTTTCTAACTATAGGGGGGTGTGGCTGTAGGTGTGATGTCATTGATTGTGTTTCCCTATATCAGGGATCACATGATCGATCACGGCGCCACAGTGAAGAGCGGTTTTTTAAACCCCCTTTTTACAGCAAAATTGTTCTTATTATCCATTATTTTTGCTAGAAAACTACTTAGACCCCCCCCCCCAAACATTATATACATTTTTAAGCAGAGACCCTAGAGAATAAAACTATGGTTGTTACATATTTTTATGTCATGGTTTGTCCACCGCAAATTTTACAGCAAATTAAAATCCCCATAGGCAACATTTCAAAAGCCTTGACAGGCATTAGGGTTACACAGGAGGTCTGGAGATAGAATTATTGTTCTAACTCTGATGTTCATGGCAATAACTCACATGTGTGGTGAGATCATCATGTACATATGCATGCATTCACATTTTTGCGCGGACAAGGGCACTTTAAAAATGTTTTATTTTATTATTTATTTTATTTAAAAAAAAAAAAAAAAACATTTTTACACCGTCTTTTTTTCTACTTTATTGCTTTAATCAGGGATGAACAACATCCAGACCTCTCCTCTGGCCTCCAATGCAGCCGATCACACACTAATCAGTCTGATCCGCTGCTTCCCTAGCTGGTAACGGCCAGGTAAACAAAGATCCAAAACTGAATGTGACGAAATTGTCATTGCTTCCGGTTTCTGGCTTCACACAGGGGAAGGAATAACATCAGTTCCTCTCACTTTGTGCCCGAAGCCGGATGCTGCCGGTCACATCCTTATCGAGACATCACTCTTCCTATCCAACGACGTACCAGTACGTCACTGCACAGGAAGCAGTTGATAAACATGAACTTTAAACAATTTATAGTATTATATAAAAGCTGGTAAGATGGCTCAGCAGGCTAATGCTCTGTTGCAGCAATCTGTGATCACCTGAGCCCTCAGGGTCACAGGTTCGATCCCGGTGGGGTCCACTCAGCCTTCAATCCTTCCGAGGTCGGTAAAATGAGTACCATTGATTTGGGTAATAGTGACTATGTTACTATATAAGCGCCTCGAGACCCGATGAGCTACAGCTTCGGCTGTGGCTTCAGAAGCTTGCCTGGCAAGAAGCTCGCCTGGCTTCATAGCTTGCCTGGCAAGTTAGGGTAAGACAGCGCTATATAAGACTTGCATTATTATTATTATTATTAATAGGAAGCACATGGACTGAAAATTGTAAGCGGTGGTCATTACAGAAGTGCTCCCTGACATTTATGGTAAGTGTAGTGTTTTTTCTTACATTGAAGTTCATTGGAAAAGTGTCTCATTTGTGCCATATTTGTGGTTAGTGTTGAACTGCCACCTTTAATTTATGGCCAGTGCTGTGTCCTGCTATGTTGATGGAGAGTGAAGAAGTGTTTCCTTAAATGGATGCTAATTGTAGTGCCCCTAAATTTATGGTCCATATAGCAGAGAAGTGACACCTTAAATTGATGTCTGTAGGGAAGTGCATTGGTTGTCAGCTAAAAATTGCCCCTTACATTGCTGGTCGGTGTATTGCCCTTACATTGGCAGTCTATTGAAAAGTGCCCTCTTACACTCGTGGGCGGTAAGAATTGTCACTTTCATGTTCGTTCTCCTGCTCTCCAGGATTGAGTCTGAAAGAGTGACTCCTCCCCAGGGCTAGAACTGACTCCAGTAGTAATCGGCGTGCGTCCTAACAGTAGGACGTACGGCTCCTGGAGCCAGACAGGCAGGGTTTTCCTCCCCCTGCTTAGCCTCTGCTGTTTGAGCCGTCAGATCTGCTCTGACCCTGAGCCGCCCCTGGATCCCTTGGTTCTCTTCTCTCCCACCGTGAGCCTCAAGGTAAGCCCCTGATATAGGGGCCATCTCCACCACCCCCTCCACCTCCCTAAGCATCCTCCCCAGGTAGATCCTACCTTCCATCACCTTCCCTGGAACCGATTGGCGGCCGTCCTTGTCAGGATAAGCCGCCGAATCGGCTGAACGCTGGGGTCTCCTTCCCTCTTCTTACCCCACATTACTACCCACCTGTCAGCAAAACCTTCCCCTCGGAGCCTCCCCGCGATTTCCCGTTTGCTCCCCTGAACCGCGCCGGCCATCACTGATTCGCGGCCGCCGCGGCTTAGGAAAGGCCGCGGCTTCATCCGCGGCCTAGCGGCGCGCCGCATTTTCGGCCAAATCTTCCATTGTAGCCCCCAGGAGCTCACCCCAACCACTGTGGGTACTCATCCACCCCTGGACTCAACAACCAGCCCCCCCCCCTGGCTCACTAATCCACCCAGTTGGCTACATACCAGCCTGGGTCCCATGTCCTGCTCCTGGTCGGCGGCCATCTTGGTACACCCAGCCGTGTCAGCAGTGTTAGCTTCCCCCCCACCCCCCCTGTCACAACTTAAACAGCACTTGATCCAGGGGCTTGCCCGATCGCCTTTCAGGGATCAGGAAGGAATTTTTTCCCCTACCAAAGGCAAATTGGCATAGCAGCGGTAGGGTTTTTTTGCCTTCCTCTGGACCAAGCCGGGAGGATTCATTGAATCCTCTCTTCATCGCCACCAAAAGGAACGTCTTTTCCCCCGGTGAATGGCGACCATGGCTGAGCGGCGGTACTCCGCAGAAACCATTTGGGATTTGAGGCGTTTCGCCGCAATACTGCCAGCCATCACCAAAAAGACCCTAAGAATTGAGCACCTTTTGAGGATCGATCGACGATCGACCGTCAAAAATTTTAGCCGTTTACCCCAACCTAAGCGCATTTCATGTGCTCTGATCAACACAAGATCGGCAGTAAAACATCGACTTGAAATCCATGATTTCATTCTACTACACGACTTAGACTGCCTCTTCATTACAGAGAGCTGGCTCACAGCCGACTGTAACACCATTCTAGGAGAATTGGTGCCAGAAAACTACCGTATTATAACGGAAAACAGAATAGGGCAAAGAGGAGGAGGACTGGCGGTGATCCATAAGACGCGTCTTGCGATCACAAAACCAAGCCTCCAAAACCCGCTTCCATTCATGGAAACCCTTACTCTTCAACTGCAAGTAAACGGCCAGGAGACCGTCCGGATTCTACTCTGCTATAGGCCACCTGGCCCCAAGTCGCAGCTGCTCCCATCTTTGACGGACTTTGTCTCCACCTATACCCTGAATAGCAAACACCTTTTGTTGCTCGGGGATTTCAACCTTTGGGCCAACTCCCCGCAAGACCCCATTGCCGACGCCTGCATCGACCACCTGGAAGGATTAGGGCTTCAGCAACTAGTATGTGGGCCCACACATGCTTCAGGTCATACGCTCGATCTTATTTTCAGACAAGATCTGGAAATAAAAATCTTGGAAAATGAACCATTGCCATGGACAGATCACCATGCAATCAAATTCATTATTGCCGAATTCCCCCCCTTAACAAAAACATCAAATCCAGTGACAACACACTGGACCAGATGTCAGAAGAAGCTCCATTCGGAACTCTTCAAAGCCACGTTAGGGGGAAAAATAAACACAATTCAGCCGCACCAATCAGCGGATGAAACATTAGAGGCCATAAATACAGCACTATTGCAGTCAGCTGACTTGATAGCGCCGAAACGAAAGACCCAGATCAGGAAAAACAACGCCGGCTGGTTCAACAACCAGCTGGCGTTACTGAAGCAAGAGCGTAGAAGGGCAGAAGCAGCCTGGAAAAGAAACCCTTCAGATGAGAACCTCGCGATTTACAAGGCAATTACCAGGAAATACTACAAGCAAATCTTCGAAGCCAAGAAAAACTATTTTTCTGAGGCTATCAACGGTGCCCTAAATCGCCCCCGCGAACTCTTCAAGCTGGTCACTCAGACCATGAATCCAGAATGTCTTGAAGCCCCCAACTTGGATACACAAGAATTTTGCGATGAGTTGTCGGATTGCTTCATTAACAAAATTGAGGCAATCCGGCAAAGCATTCAGCAGAATAATTGCCCTCCCAGCCCCCCCCGTAGCCATTTACACAGCACCGGCAGCAATTCACCACAGTTTGGTGAGTTCACGCTGGAACCCATCTCCATTCAGACCACTAAAAATATCATCGGCACTCTGCGCAACAGCACTGCGCCAAATGATATTATCCCCACCAAACTGCTGAAGGAATGCGCCGACATCCTGGCACCTCCTGTCACGCAGCTTATTAACCAATCCTTCAGGGAGGGCAAAATGCCCTCCCAGCTGAAGGAGGGCTTCATTCAACCCATCTTGAAGAAAGCCACCCTGGATCCTAAGGATCCACTTAACTGGCGCCCCATAACAGGCCTAAATGTTCTCTCCAAGGTAATGGAGAAGGTAGTGGTACAGCAGCTGCAACAGCATCTAGATACCCACAACTTACTCGACCCATTGCAATCGGGATTCCGTCCCGGACACGGGACGGAAACAGCATTGCTTAAGATATGGGACGACGTTCTCGAGGCCGCAGACGAAGGAGAATCTTCTCTTCTGGTTCTGCTGGACCTAAGCGCAGCCTTTGATACAGTTGATCACAGGCTGTTATTGACTCGGCTGGCTAAAATAGCCAAAGTCGCAGAAAGCGATCTATCTTGGTTCTCCTCTTTTTTGGAAAACCGATCGCAAATAGTGAAGCTAGGACCCTTCACTTCTAAACAACGCACATTATCGTGCGGGGTCCCTCAAGGATCTCCCCTGTCGCCGATGTTATTCAACATCTATGTGCGTCCTCTTTTTGATATCATCAGCAGCCAAAAACTGCTATATCACTCTTACGCAGACGACACGCAACTGTACTTCCGCATTTGCAATAAAAAGGATCACCACCTCAATCTAGAGACATGCCTCTCTTTGATAGAGGACTGGATGACAAAGAGTTATCTCAAACTCAACGGAGCGAAAACAGAACTTCTCCTGTTTCACGCCAAGCGTAGCAATCAATCGATAACAACCTGGATCCCCCCGCCCATTCTGGGCAAAGTCATCACCCCTAGCGCCAAAGTCAAAAGTCTGGGGGTCATTTTTGACGCCGACATGACAATGAACGCACAAATAGGGGCAGTAGTCAGCGGATCTCACTATCTGCTGCGCCTACTACGCAGACTCACGCCTTTTATTCCCAAGAAAGACATAGCGGTCGTGGTGGGAGCGATTGTAAACTCCAGATTGGACTATGCAAATGCCCTTTACCTCGGACTTCCCAAGTACCAAATCACTCGTCTTCAAGTCGTTCAAAATACGGCCGCCAGACTTGTGACTGGGAAAAAACCCTGGGAATCAATCTCACCCTCGTTGAGATCCCTTCACTGGCTACCAGTCAAAGACAGAATCACCTTTAAAGCACTCTGTCTAACGCATAGATGTATCCATGGGAATGCTCCCCATTATCTATGCGAAAAATTAAAAATTTACAATCCCAATCGTATTCTACGATCCAATAACCAAAATCGGCTTCAGATACCGAAAGCCAGATACAAGTCCAAAGGAGACAGGAGATTCGCTGTCCAAGGTCCCAGACTATGGAACGCCTTACCAGCCAGCATTCGACTGGAGGAGAACTACCTGGTCTTCAGGCGAAAGATCAAGACGCATCTCTTTTGATCTCAAAGGAGAAAGGAACAACAAGCGCCCAGAGGCGATTTATTTCGCATGTGCTGCGCTATACAAGTTCTTCATTCATTCATTCATTCATTCATTTGAAGAATGTAATTTACATTTGTGTTCATTTGGAAGAATGTCCCTTATGTTACTGTTCAGTGGGAAGAATGCCCTCTTTCATTTAATTGATGTCATAGGTTTTTTACCTGAAAGATTGGAAACATCCTACTAGTATTGCTCCACACGGGTTCTGAAATTATACTGACACCATTGGCCAGAAATAAATTTGCTGAAATGGTATCGGGACCTCTCATGATACCTTTGAGAAACTCCCCTAAACTCAGAATTATTTCATCTTAGTTTGTAAATGCAAGTCAAAAGTGCATAGCCTTTTTCATATATTTATGAAGCTTTGAGCAGATTATAGGAAGCTTGAGTTTTGGAGTCACTGATCGAAGCTTGCAGAAGCCTGATAAAAGCTGACAGGGGCTCTAAGCATTCCTTACTACATACAAAACTAGAACTAAAAGTTTTGCCCTTACATATACTTTAAATGTGGCCATGTAAGATACGCATTCCTGTGAAATTTAAACTCTAAACCTTTCCAGACACAATAGTTGGGCATGCATTGTCTCTAATAGAATGGCATGCATTTTTTTTGCAAGCACATGCCTGGCTGCTTGAGAATCAAAGAAAACAAGAAGTCCAGTTAGAGTGAAGAGAACTTTTACTCTACACATTGTTTGTTTAATGCTAACTTATGCAAATATTAGAGTGCCTTTGTTAATGTTCCCTCAGCAGAGTCTGTGATTTGCTTTAGTAAGCGACGAAGTTCAGCACACTCTCATGATCTTTTAAGATCAAGATTGATCTTGTAGGTCTAGCAAAACATTGTTACTCTAAATGTACCCTTGGCACCCAAACAGAAGATGTAAGGAGCAGAAAGGGCAGCACGCCTGACGAAAAAAACACCAAAACACATACAGACCCTTCATTCTTTCCAATAGGCTTGGCATCCTCAGCTGCTGTGTAAATCCTTAAAGGAGGCTGCATCATTACCAGCTTAAAGAAAACATGGGCAAACTGAAGGAGACTGATAATGCCTCTTTAATTCCTTCAACACCTGGCACAGAATTTTAAGCATGCGCCCTTTGTGCCACGATGTCAATGGCATCCAGGCAATTCCCACCATAGGAATTCAATGTGAGAACTGAAAGGTTTAAGTTGATGCACTATATACAGAAACCTTGTCAAGCTGTTGACCAGTAGCAGCATTACCAAAGATGTGTTTCCCTACATGTATCATTGATGTCTATTTGATTCTATATTTATCAGTGACATATTTGCGAAAAAGGGCAGTAAAGTAGATATATTGCCTACATTAATAAGCTGTATTGATAGCAAATTTGTGATGGTTGCTGGGTCCAAACCACACCATACTACTTTTTTTTTTACACTGTGTTTGTAGCATGGTTAACTTGTAATCTGAAAAGTGTTTGCTTTTCACTATCTATGCTACTGATGTTCAGATTTTATCAAATTTGATTAAAATGATTCTAGCTCAATGAAACATGTTTTATATCTGTCTGTTACCATGAGTTGGGAGTGGTTAACTGGCCAGAGACATAAGATGGCTGGACAATTTATGGGCATAATCATCAGGAGAAATTAGGTTTTAGTTTAAGGTGGCCCCATGGGGACTATTCCTGCAATAGAAGAGTTATTTTACTAATTTCTTTAACAGTCTATGTCTCCTACCTATGTTCCTACATCCTCAGCCAGACTCTTCAGCATTCAATGCTAGAATGCCTTTGTCCCCCACTCCTTGCTGTGGTTCCATCCCCTGGCCCCTACATTACTGCAGGATACAACAGTGACATAGGGGTCAGAGGAAGTAACTACAAAGTGCAGCAGGAGACACATGTATCCAAGCAGTGCCAGATTTAGACCTTGGGGAGCCCGGGGGACTCCAAGTTGTGGGCCTCTCAACATAGAAATTCAATTTTATGACAAATAAACAAGTGAGCTGAAATAAATGATAAACCACATTTGTTCTAAAAAAAGTTTGGGTTCCAAAGAAGACCCTTGTCTGTTTTTTTTTTACCTCAATTTTATTGAGATATAAGAATATACATTACACAGGCTATTGAAACTGGCAAGTTATACATCACAGTTATGCATCACACTTCAAAATGTACAAAAAGTCTTTTTTCCTGCACTTAGCATCTGCAAAATCTTTAACTAGCTCATCAGACTTTATAATCTTGAGGACTGCTTTCGACAGCCAGTAGGTACAAAGCAGTTAGTCTTTCATGGCTCATTGTGGTTCTCGGATCATTCTTTATCAGTGCCAATTTGCTGCACAACCTTTCTTCAAGATATCTAGTGATTATCATGCTCAAATATTTTCTTGAAGCTTTATTAACACCTGGCAAGAGGGCTCGGGCAATTGCGCCTTTTGCCCCATCTAAATCCTACACTGCATCAAATAGTTCTAAATGACCAATCATTTATATAGTGTTATTCTGATTACGGTCGCTCTAGGGTGGTAATCATTCACCCACTAATAAATATGTGCCACATCCTTGAATATATGGATTTGTGGAAAGAAGCATGTAACCATGTTTCTATCAAAGAGAATTTGGACTTTATAGGCACAACTCATTAAAATTAGTATTTAATAGGAAAAAACAAGACATATAACATGACAATTGCACTATAATATGCATAGAATCAAAAAAAAATAACATTAATAATAGAACCACATTATGATCACTCTGAAAAAACACGCTCAAATAGCCACAGGGCTATATGTAGAATATACAATATAGGCGCTGGGTGGATGGGTGGGTTCAGAGGAAGACACTGAATGGATTCTTGGACAACTAAAAAACAGCTCTACCTGTTTCGCGACTTTTCTTGCGTCGCTTCTTCAGGAGCTTCTAGATATCAAAAACAGATATATATACACAAAAATTAGATTTAGATATACTACATTTACGAACAAGCCTATGTTATAGGCAAAATAGTGACTAACAATGCATGTACATGTATCAACCATACTCACCGATAGACGGTGTTTAATTAGTTTGAAGCAGAAATAGATGGCGTAAATCATTTATATAGGCCAGGCATGTGGCCAAAGGTGGGGCTGTTAGAATCCAGTTTTAGCAAAGGATGGCACGCCACGCTTGTTTGGATCAAACAATTTTACTTTGCATTAAACATGTTGAACATATTCTGTTCCTCTTAAGTATAGTTGCTTGAACCAAACAAGCATGGAGTGCTGGCCTTTTCTGAAATTAAAAACCAGCATCCAACAATCCTGTATGTGTTAAAAGCCAAAAGTTTGGTGGAGGTTGCAGCATTGGAACAGAGTGAAGATAGGAGGCACAGGCAGACGAATAAATTGGTGTAATAGCACAGAAGACAAGGGGACACTCTATACGTCTAGAGGAAAAGAGATTTTATCTCCAAATACGGAAAGGTTTCTTCACAGTAAGAGCTGTGAAAATGTGGAACAGACTCCCTCCAGAGGTGGTTCTGGCCAGCTCAGTAGATTGCTTTAAGAAAGGCCTGGATTCTTTCCTAAATATACATAATATAACTGGGTACTAACATTTATAGGTAAAGTTGATCCAGGGAAAAGTCGAGGGATTAGAAAGGAATTTTTTTCCTCTGCTGTAGTAAATTTGAGCATGCTCTTTTGTTTTTGTCTTCCTCTGGATCAACTGGGTGTGTGGAATTGGGTACATCGGATCTTATATTTTTTATTTTATTTATTTATTTTTTATGGTTGAACTGGATGGACTTTTTTCAACCTAACTTTGTAACTAATCTATTGCGGTAATACACGCAACATACTTTGCGGTACATTTCATTTTAAATGGCACCTAAGGCCCCGTACACACGACCAAGCTTTTAGGCAGAATCCAGCGAGAAGCTCGCTTGGAGACATATCCTGACGAAAAAATCGATCGTGTGTACACTTTCGACGAGCGTCCCGTCGGGAAGCTCGTCGAGCCAAAATAGAGAGCATGCTCTCTTTTTCCTCGTTGTTCAATCGGGAACCTCGTCGGGCGGAACGATGTGTTTAGCCCGACGAAGTTCTAGGACGTGTGTACGCGGCCTGAGGCAATGCACCTGTGTTGTAGCATGGCACAATTTACTGCAATACACTGTAGTGTGATTTTTGGTAGCTCATTTCTTTCCAGAGGTGGTTCTGGCCAGCTCAGTAGATTGCTTTAAGAAAGGCCTGGATTCTTTCCTAAATATACATAATATAACTGGGTACTAACATTTATAGGTCAAGTTGATCCAGGGAAAAGTCGAGGGATTAGAAAGGAATTTTTTTCCTCTGCTGTAGTAAATTTGAGCATGCTCTTTTGTTTTTGTCTTCCTCTGGATCAACTGGGTGTGTGGAATTGGGTACATCGGATCTTATGATATTTTTTATTTTATTTATTTATTTTTTATGGTTGAACTGGATGGACTTTTTTCAACCTAACTTTGTAACTAATCTATTGCGGTAATACACGCAACATACTTTGCGGTACATTTAATTTTAAATGGCACCTAAGGCCCCGTATACACGACCGAGCTTCTCGGCAGAATCCAGCGAGAAGCTCGCTTGGAGACATATCCTGACGAAAAAATCGGTCGTGTGTACACTTTCGACGAGCGTCCCGTCGGGAAGCTCGTCGAGCCAAAATAGAGAGCATGCTCTCTTTTTCCTCGTTGTTTAATGAGGAAATTTGGCTCGATTACCTTTTCGACCGCTCATCGGGAACCTCGTCGGGCGGAACGATGGGTTTAGCCGACGAAGTTCTCGGACGTGTGTACGCGGCCTGAGGCAATGCACCTGTGTTGTAGCATGGCACAATTTACTGCAATACATTGTAGTGTGATTTTTGGTAGCTCATTTCTTTCGCATTAAAAACCTTACCGCAATTCACATTAATACACCACAAAGATGTAAATTTGACCTACAGGGTCTCAGTCTTGCCCAAGTTTACATGTTGTTGTTTTTTTGCAAATTACTTTTTATCAAGTTTCATGACATACAAACAACTATAGCCCGCCCAGAGCGAAAACAACCACTGGTCACAGATTAAAAACAAAACATACCAGTGTAAACAATAAAGGGCATAAAAAAGAACCCAAGTTTACATGTTTACACAGTAGTCAAAGCACTCTATAATGATCAAATAAAAATATCCAATTAGGACATAGAGGACTTCCTCTAAAAAAAATTCTGTGAGGTTGTTTGCTGCTATTGCTTTGTATAAACAGATATAGTTGATTCAGGAACTCATCTCACGGGTGTCTCAAGAACCAGGACTATTGGTGAAAGAAGAGAATGGGGAGAGTATAAAAGAAGATAAAATGTAAAACATTGTCTCTGAGAGCATCAGCAGTCTGTGCTTTCTCCATTCATTGTCCTCCTGTTAGGAGATGACACCATAGGTTGTATGGCATGATGCAGCTGCAGCCTGCCGCCTCTTCAGAATGAGATGCTTCATTTAGATTTTCCTCAGTGCTATTCAAGTGCTTATTTTCCTCCTGAAGAAACACAAACAGATGCAAACTTCTGTAAACACTTTAGGAATGAATTCAGTGAGTTTGGCCTCTCAGCGGCATTCAATAGGTGACAGAAAAATGTCTAATTAGTGCAAGTGGAAATAATAGGGCCACTTGGATTCCATCCATCCTCCACTAAGTCTGCTTTTCCGAGCAACTCAAAACCCTTTTGTTTGGCGGGTCACTCTCTTTCAGGCTTTTGTACTCTAATCTACGTAGCGGAGAAGTGGGGAAAAAAAAGTAGACTAGGCGGCGGTCAGCATTTAAAGCTGCACTGTACTGTGAGCTATCAAAGAACTAATGTGCAAAGGCTGCTTACAGGTGCTTTGAAACATTCCTTTATTGTGTTTAACAACAGGTATTCTGCTCGTGCCAGGTGTAAGTGTCTTTATTGTGCTAAGAATATTGTACGCTTCCATTCTAGGCAGTGCTTATTTTGCTTTCTATCTACCTCCTGCTTGTCAAAAGTTTACAGCCCACTTAATTGGACCTTTGAAACCTGAGTTACAAATTAAAGACTATCCATAAATTTAGACAAGGTTGTACATTTCTGAATGAACCAGGGTATTTAGTTTTACAATTTTTTCCTATTATTAAGTATAAAAGGAATATCAGTAAAAAAAAGTTGCAGTAAATGCTTATTTTGCATCATTTTATACTGCTTACTGTGCTCCTGTCTATTTTAATGTACTTCATATGTTTTATAATTAATTTTTTTTCTTCTTTTCTTGTTCTTTTCATTCTTCCCAAAGACATACTTAACCCCTTTTAATAAACCCCAAAACCATCACAATCATACACTTGCATTTGTTGCTTACTGCTTATTGCTTTTGCATTTTTTTTTGTCAAATTTTGAGTAAACAGACATACACTATATTATCAAAAGTATTGGGATGCCTGCCTTTACATGAACATTAATGGCATCCCAATAATAGGGTTGAAAAAGTTTTTATTGTCATTTTAACAGATATCACATTGAACAACATAAGGCTTTACATTCTAAAGACAGTCACAGATAACCATATATGGTGAGTCAGCCCAATGACTATCGCCCATAGCTAGACTCCCCCTATTGCGCAGTATAGTACTAAAATTAATGACTGTCGCTTAGTCTCTAGATCAATTTTGGCCAAGGGGCCATGTTGTTCGTCAAGAAAAAATGTCATATGTATATAATGAAAAAGAAAAAAGAAAAATAATCCAGGTTAGAAAAAAAACAGAAGGGGAGAGGAGCTGCCCCAGTATGGGCGTGAGTTGGGAAAGAAAGAGCCAGATTTGAAGAGGAAATTGGGAGAGAGAGAAAGAGAGAGAGAGAGTCGTAGGAGAGCGCAAGAACTGCTGAGGAGACGTTCATTGAAAGAAAAACATAGTAGACAGGATGAGGGGGCATCCCAATTTTAGTCCGTAGGGCTCAATATTGAGTTGGCCCACTCTTTGCAGCTATAACATCTTCAACTCTTCTGGGAAGGCTGCCCACAAGGTTTAGGAGTGTGCCTATGGGAATGTTTGACCATTCTTGCAGAAGTGCATTTGTGAGGCCAGGCACTGATGTGGACGAGAAGGCCTGACTTGCAGTCTCCACTCTAATTCATCTCAAAGATGTGAGGACTTTGTGCAGGCCAGTCAAGTTCCTCCACCCCAAACTTGCTCATCTGTCTTCATGGACCTTGCTTTGTGCACTGGTGCGCAGTCATGTTGGAAAAGGAAGTGGCCATCGCCAAAGCATGAAATTATCCAAAATGTATTGGTATGCTGACGCCTTCAGTGTTCCCTTCACTAGAACTAAGGAGCCAATGCCAATCCCTGAAAAACAACCCCACAACATAATCCCCACTCCACCAAATGATTTGGACCAGTGCGCAAAGCAAAGTCCATAACGTGGAGACTGCGAGCCAGGCCTTTTCATCCACATCAGTGCCTGACCTCAGAAATGCGCTTCTGGAAGAATGGTCAAATACTCCCATAGACACACTCCTAAACCTTGTGGACAGCCTTCCCAGAAGAGTTGAAACTGTTATAGCTGCAAAGGGTGGGCTAACTCAATATTGAACCCTACAGACTAAGACTGGGATTATTATACATTATTATCATACAGGATTTATATAGCGCCAATAGTTTACGCAGCTCTTTACAATATAAAAGAGAGACAATACAGTTATAATACAATAAAATACAAGAGGATTAAGAGGGCCCTGCTCAGAAGAGCTAATAGGCTGGGGCAGGTGGTACAAAAGGTTGTAACTGTGGGGAATGAGCTGATGGAAGTGGCAAAAGATTAGTTGGAGATGTGATAGGCTTCCCTGAAGAGATGAGTTTTCAGGGATCGCCTGAAGGTAGTAAGAGTAGAGGATAGCCGGACAGGTTGAGGTAGCTAGTTCCAGAGGATGTGAGAGGCTCTGGAGAAATCCTGGAGACAGGCATTGGAGGAGGAGACGAGAGAGCTTGACAGTAGGAGGTCTTGAGAAAAACAGAGAGGACGGTTTGGGATATGTTTGGAGACAAGATTGGTGATGTAGCTCGGGGCAGAGTTGGATGGCTTTGTAAGTTGTGGTTAGTATTTTAAATTTAATTCGCTGGGTGATCGGAAGCCAGTGTTGGAACTTGAGGAGAGGGTTGGCATACACTAAGGCCTCGTACACACGACGGAGGAACTCGTCATAAATGAAACATTGTTTTCCTCGACGAGTTCCTTGTTAAGCTTGTCGAGAAACTTGAAAGCTTCCTTTGCGTACACACAGTCAAGACCAAATCTCCTCGTTCTCAAATGTGGTGACGTACAACACATACGACGGCAGGGGAAGTTCGATTCCACTGGCACAACCCTTGGGGCTGCTTTTGCTAATCTCATGTTACTGCGTGTTGGGTAAAAGTTTGGTAAGAGACAATTTGCACTTTTCAGTCTGTTACAGCGTGACAAATTTGCTATCTCCATTACAAACGCTACTTTTACCGAAGGTGCGCTTCCGTCTCATACTTTATTGAGGAAATTGAGACTCCCGACGAGGAAAAAGAGTGTTCTCTTTTTTTCTCGTCGAGTTCTACGTCAGTTTTCTCTATGATAAACATACACACGACCGTTTTCCTCTGCAAAAAAGCTCTGCCACCAAGTTTCTTGATGGATTCTGTTGAGGGAAACGGTCGTGTGTACGAGGCCTGAGCGGTTGGTAAGGTGGATAAGTCAGGCAGCAGTATTCATGATAGACTGAAGGATAGCCTATTGAGAGGGGCAGGCAAATGAGAAGGGAGTTGCAATAGTCAAGGCGAGAGATAACAAGGGAATGAATGAGGAGCATGGTGGTTTCATTTGTTAAAAAAGGGCAAATTTTAGAGATGTTACGGAGGTGAATTCTGCAAATTTTTGGCAACGATTGAACCTGAGACTGAAATTCATAATCTAGGATTACACCTAGCATGAGGGGAGGGACTGATGGTTGTATTGTTGATTTTGATGGAAAAGTAATGGAGGAAGGCACGGGCAGGGGGGAAAGGTGGTAACTCAGTTTTAGAGAGATTTTGTTTAACCGCTTGCCGACCACCCGCCGTCTGCAGGACGGCGGCACTCCTGGGCGAGAGCCCGTAGCTATACGTCCGCGGGTGCCCGGCGGGTACGATCGCCGCCGGGCACCCGCGATTGCTTGTTACAGAGTGGGGAACCGGAGCTATGTGTGTAAACACATATCTCTCGTTCCTGTCAGCGGGGAAAACGCTGATTTTCTGTTCATACAATGTATGAACAGAAGATCAGTGATTTCCCCTAGTAAGGCCACCCCCCCATACAGTTAGAACACACCCAGGAACACACTTAACCCCTTCCCTGCCCCCTTAGTGTTAACCCCTTCACTGCCAATGGCATTTTTATAGTAATACAATGCATTTTTATAGCATTGATCGCTATAAAAATGCCAATGGCCCCCAAAAATGTGTCAAAAGTGTCCGAAGTGCCCGCCATAATGTCGCAGTACTGAAAAAAAATGCTGATCGCTGCCATTGCTAGTAAAAAAAAAATATTAATAAAAATGGCATAAAACGACCCCCTATGTTGTAAACGCTATAACTTTTGCGCAAACCAATCAATAAACGCTTATTGCGATTTTTTTTACAAAAAATATGTAGAAGAATACGTATCGGCCTAAACTGAGGAAAAAAAATGTTTTTTTATATATTTTTGGGGGATATTTATTATAGCAAAAAGTAAAAAATATTGCATTTTTTTCAAAATTGACGCTCTATTTTTGTTTATAGCGCAAAAAATAAAAACCGCAGAGATGATCAAATACCACCAAAAGAAAGCTCTATTTGTGGGAAAAAAAGGGCGCCAATTTTGTTTGGGAGCCACGTTGCACGACCGCGCAATTGTCAGTTAAGCGACGCAGTGCCGAATCACAAAAAGTGCTCTGGTCATTGGACAGCAATATGGTCCGGGGCTAAAGTGGTTAAGGAAGTGGTGTGACATCCATGCTGAGATGTCAGTTAGTAAGTTAGTAATGAAAGAGGAGAGTGAAGGATTGAGGTGAGGAGTAGACGGACAGATTTGGGTGTCATCGGCGTATAAGTGGTATTGGAAGTCCTGTGCGGTATGCCATTAAAGTGCATGTGCGTGTAAAGGCAGGTGTCCCAATACTTTTGGTAATATAGTGTAGGTAGTGTCTGTTGCCAGGAGCATGCATCTTATCAAAGAAAGACTTGTATGCATAAGATTTCTATGGTCAGTTTAATCTAACCTTTTTTCAGAGAGAGGAAGCTGTGATTGCTAAGCTCATTGTGAATATTCTAGTTACCTGGCTATTATACTACACTGGCTTTATTGGTTTATTGGAGTCATTGACCTGAAACATGTTGATAAGGTAAGGCAGAAGTCCTTCCCTGTATATTGGTTTGAGTTAGTGACTCTAATGCCGCGTACACACGATCAGATTTTCTGTCGGAAAAACCTTGGATGGTTTTTCCAACGGGATTCTGCTCAAGCTTGGCTTGCGTACACACGGTCACACAAAAGTTCTCTGAACGTTCAACCGTCAAAGAACACAGTGACGTACAACACTACAACGAGCCAAGAAAATTAAGTTAAATGGTTCCGAGCATGTGTCGGAATTTTGCGCGTCGAATTGCTACAGACGAACAGAATTTCCAATAGGAATTTTTTCCGTCTGAAAATTTGAGAACCAGCTCTCAATCTTTTGTTAGCGAAAATTCCGACAGCAAAAGTCAGATGGAGCATATACACGGTCAGAATTTTGGACCAAAAGCTCACATTGGATTTTTGTCTTGTCGGAATTTCCGATCGTGTGTACGTGGCATTTGGGCCAGTTCACACCAGAATGCAGTGCAGAAAACCTGTTCTAGGTTCCGTGGGCATTTCCCATACAGCGTTCAAAACGCACCAAACAATTTGCAGCGGGTATAAGTGTTACAACACTGGATCTCATGGTACAGTAGTACTAGGCAATCAGGTTGCTGTGGAGTTTTTAAAGTTGTGCATGCACTGCTTTTGGTGTGGTCAGGCGCAATTCCATCCCATTCAAATGAATAGGCTGAAATCACACTGCACCTGAATCATATGTGAATTGCACAGGAATGCACAGCAAATTTGTGTGCAATTTGTGGTGTGAATATGACCTAAGAGGTCAATTTAAAAAGCATTATTGCCATACCAAGGTCAAACATGACAAAGTACAACACACTGATAAAGCACAGTGGTTGGCTTTACAAATGTGCATTTTGCTCCTCTGGCTTTGGGAATCCAAAGCCATTGGAGGTTGGAGCTATGAGCTATATAAAAACCGGAGGGAAAAAAGAAGCCGGGAGGAAATATCCTGTCAAGGTCACATGACCAATTCTCTTCCAATTACGGAGCTCTCTCTGTCTCTGCTATGTTAAATAGAGACAGCTCCATTGGGTACTACAGGATCCACACTATAGCCTGCAGTTTTTGAGTGCGTGCTACAAAAATGTAGGGCATGGTATCTGTACCCTAGCAGAGTATAACTGAGACTGGACAGTGATATCCTCTCTCCATTATAAATGACTTTCTAAGTACTGAAGTAGAAGGGTCGGGCAACTATTCTTCACATTCTGTTATGTTGACGCTTGAAAGCCAGGCAACTAATATGAAAAGTCAGCAATTACTTTTTATGATTTACATGCAAATTAAATTATTTTGATCCAGTCTTTTTATGTATTTTGACTACATGCAACTTAAGACACTTGTACTTGACAGTTATCTTGAGAAAAAGCTATTGGCCAAATTAGAAAACCATTGTTTCTCCCTAAATAAGCTTCTGCTTTGGAAAAACACTTAAAGTTCCTCATGGTCAGGGGAAGATACGTTTTCATGGTTTGGTATATGCAGAACTGTTCATGTCCTG
Source organism: Rana kukunoris (assembly GCA_029574335.1). NCBI lineage: Eukaryota > Metazoa > Chordata > Amphibia > Anura > Ranidae > Rana > Rana kukunoris. Next base: position 519,641,397 of record CM056049.1, read on the forward strand.
GGAATTATTTAATATAGCAGATCCCTAGCAAATCATTCTTTAAAAATATGTTCTATTCAGTTCTCAAATTAAAGTTTATCTGTGGTCATGTAAAATCAGATATTCATTTCTGCTCAAATTATTCTGAATTATCTTGAGGTATGTAAACTTACTTTGTTAAAGTGATTCTAAAGGAAATGTTGTTGTTTAAAAAAAAAAAAACATGTTATACTTACCTGCTCTGTGCACAATTTACACACGGGCACAGCTTGGCCCCACCCCCGCTCTCCCACTCTCCCAATGGCCAATGGCTCCCTGCTCTGTGAGCCAATGAGGAGAGAGGGAGACCCTGAAGAGCTGCTGCTGTCATGCACATTGCTGGATCGAGATGGGGCTCAGGTAAGTATAAGGGTGTTGGGGGAGGGGGCGGCATTGCCGCACCCAGAAGGTTTGTTATCTTAATGCATAGAATGCATTAAGACAAAAAACCTTGAACCTTTGAAACCACTTTAAGGCCACGTACACACGATCAGACCGGTCCGATGAAACTGGTCCGACCGTTTTCATCGGACCAGGCTGAAGTAGTCTGATGGTCCGATGTGTGTACACACCATCGGACCAAAAATCCGATCAGACCAGAACACGGTGACGTAGAACACAACGACGTGCTGAAAAAACGAACTTCAAAGCTTCCAAGCATGCGTCGACTTGATTCTGGTCCGATGCTTTTGCGTACTAACCATTTTGCGTACTAAGCGTACTAACCATCGAATCGAGATTTTAAGGCAAGTTTTAAAACTTTAGTCCGACGGACAACGGTCCGATAGGCCATACACACCATCGAATTGGTCCGATGAAACTGGTCTGCAGACCAGTTTCATCGGACCGGTCTGATCGTGTGTACGCGGCCTTAGATTCACACACATTTACTTCCTTGAATTCTGTGACACATATTCACTATACCCAGTGAGTAGGCACTGCATTTCACAGAGCCTTCCTTCTAAACTACAGAGGTGTTATTATTATTATCAAAAAATCTTATAAATGCATTCTTACCCATGGGCCTCGATGCATACGACTATAATAAGCAGGGAGATTCTGATCTTCTTAATCTACCTCCTTTACTGGCCAGGATGCAGTGACCTATAAGCCCCCAGTAACACTTCTGGAAGAGCAAGGGCTTCAAACTCTTCCTGAAGCTTAGCAAATTGGTGGTGTTTTTTTAGGACCAACGATAAATCATTCCATACCTTACCTCCCTGCACTGAGAAAGCATGTCCTCCTTCTTTGTTTCTTCACCCTAGGGACAACGACATTAGTTTGTTCTGCTGAATGTAGTGCTCTACTAGGAGCATATCATGTGAACTTTTTCCGGAAGTACTCTGGTCCACCTCCATGGACTATCCTATGCATAAAACGGCCTATCTTAAACAGAACCCGCTCACCGATGGGCAACCAACGCAAGGTATTCGAAATTGGGGTGATATGATCTCTCCTACCAGCACTCGTAAGTAACCTTGCTGCAGCGTTCTGAATTAGTTGAAGTATATGCATGATCTTTTTAGGTAGGCCAAGGTACAAAGCATTACAGTAGTCCAACCGACTGGTAATTGTTGCATGGATCAGAGCTATCTTATCCGAGTCATCATCCATATAGCAGAAAAGGGCCCGCAGGAGCTTTAGGTGGAGGCGGCATGAACTCACTACTCCATTCACCTGAGGGTCCAGAGTCAATCTGGAATCCAAGATGACCCCCAAGTCCCTCACCTGGTTGGCTACCTCAGGCTGAGCACTGAACGAGGAAGGCCACGCAGGAATAGGATTGTTTTTCTCCCTGCCACTGAAGATGACCATTTCAGTTTTTGTGCCATTTAACTTAATAAAGTTGGGAGGAGGAGTTTCAGGAGGCGTAGTTAGCAAGGTACCATGGGATATGTAGTCCTTGAAAGTAAACAGCAGAGGAGAAGCTGCAAAGCATGTAGGGAAACCAGAACGTTTTAAAAAAAAAATGGCCAGCAGATAGGCAGAACTCACAACAAGAAACAAGATTTTCAAGTAAGCTTATATTGGATTGTTAATAATAACTATTTTGCACTGTAATTACAATGCTGATGTTATAAAATAAAAATGTACACTGTAACCATTGATTTTCTTTAATGTTATTGTAGCAAGTTATAATGCAATGCTTGACATAGTGGGTCGTTATCTCTCCATGCTAGGTGTATTTGAAGGCTTGTATAAAGGTTCAAGACAGTGGTACCGCTGCGGCCATTGTGTTCCTGATTGACCGATTTCTATACTGGGTAGATGCATCCACAAGACTTCTGTCGGTTGCCAAAGCTTTGCACAAGTTGTGGCCTTCCACACCAATAGCCCCACAGGTGGTTATACGACAAGCTCGCATCTCCGTAAATACAGGTGACATATCTCTGAGTTGATCTTTCTCTGTTTTCTGAGCTTAGATCCAATTAGGAACTACTTGACTTTCAAGAGGACACTTGGTGCCATTATGGCATGACATTTCTATGAACCCAGTGGCATCCTTTCAAACCGAGGGCCAGCCTCCCTTTATTTTAACAAAGGGGCAAGAAAGAAGAGTTTTAGAGCCAAAAGAGGTAGAGAGATTTGTGAAAGGGTGTGGAAAATACTAATTGGGCCTTTTGTTCCCAAACAAATATACCCTGCTGGTTTCAAACAGGGGTATCTGAATTGCCTACTTCTGATCAAGAGCCCCTGTAATGCAACAGACAATCTAGGCATTATATAAAAGCTTGCTCCTATATTCTGTATCTTGTATTCTGTTCCATAGGACCTCTTAACTAAATAAACAAGCGACCAAAAATGACAGGTTCTCCCTTTTACTTCATTTTTGAAGGAGCAAATGTTGGGACAGCTGTGTATTTGTGACTTCTTTTGTTATTCTGGTTTTCAAAATTGGACTTGATCTCTGATTTACAGATAACAGATTTTTCTATACGTATCATGATGAACAGACTTTTTCTGTTTTATTTACATCTATGAATATTAGATCTTATGTCTGACAAAAGCCTTCTGTATTAGAAGGACATATTTAAAAAGTAATAAATGTGACACTTATCAAATATTTACTGCAGGTGAATCTCAGTGTTGCACTTGTTATAAATTACGAGGAATTATACACAACCTGTGAATGTTTGGGGAATGCCACAATCACTGCTTTATAAATATGACTGAAATTACTGCACATCATTAATGTTTGAAATGTATAATAATATTAAACAAAAGTGACATTTAAATATGGAGGTTGATGGGAAATTATATGACCCCTTTGCTGGGTAAACTACTGAGTAAACTGTGTGTCTGATATGGGATATGATATAGGCACAGTACAGAAACTAACATGGAGCAAACAACTACACATGTAGTTGTTTGCTCCATGTTAGTTTCTGTACTGTGCCTATATCATATCCCATATCAGACACACAGTTTACTTAGTAGTGCCCACAACCAGGTAGACAATGGGGTTGATTTACTAAAAACAAGTAGGGCATGCTTAATTTGCAAAGTGAATATTTACTGAGGTTACGGAATCAGGTCAAGCTAAGTTAAAAAATTTACTTTGCAAAGAATACCCAATCACGTGCAAGAAAAATTTAAGGCTGTGCACTTATTCATCCAATCATATGCAAGCTAATTTTATAAATTTTTTCTTGTACATAATTAGGTATTCTTTGCAAAGTGAGTTTTCATTTAGGCGAAGTGACAATTAACTGTATATAGTTAAAATTTATTTTGCAAAGTGAACATGCTCTACTACCTAAGTAATCACCCCAATTCATTTATCATCAGTGTGTACATCCCCAACATATATTGTGGTGGATTTACTAAAACTGGAGGAGAGTGTAAAATCTGGTGTAGTCGTGCGTGGTATAGCCAAGGTATGCCATAGCCAATAAGCTTCTTACTTCAACTTGTTTAATTAACCATTGACAAAAACAAACAAACCTGGAAGCTAATTGGTTTCTATGCAAAGCTCCACACGATTTTGCACTCTCCAGTTTTAGCAAATCAACCCCATTGTTCCATTAGGAGCATTCCCTCCCTGTTGCCAGTACTATCTTCTGTTGCAGCTCTTCCCACACTGTCTGCAATAACTTCTCAGGCAGCTCTCTCTCCCTCTGTCTGCACTACATTCTCTGGCATCTCTCCACTCCTCTCTTACTATGTTTTCTGAGTGTACCCCACAATTTCAGCTCTCCAATCACATCCTGCACTGCTTTGTCTAGCTGTTCCTATATCACTGTCCCTAGTAGCCTCTCTTGCAGGTGTCGCCAAACTGTACATACGAAAACCAATCATATCATATATTTTTTTTAAAACTTGGTGCCTATGGGTAACCAAAAATATTCAACAATACACCAGCTGCAGTAAGAAAAAATTGGTACAAAGCAATGGACAATATAAAAACAATTTGCTGCGCTTATGCCGCGTACACACGATTGGAAAATCCAACAAGAAAACCGTGGATTTTTTTCTGACGGAATTTCGGCTCAAACTTGCATACACGCGGTCACACCAAATTCCCACTGTCAAGAACGTGTGGCGTACAACACTACGACGAGCCAAGAAAATTTAAGTTCAATGCTTCAGAGCATGCGTTGACTTGATTCCAAGCATACGTGTTATTTTTTCAAGTCGCAATTGCATACAGGCGATCAAAATTTCCTCCAAGAATTTTTCCCGTCTGAAAAATTAAGAACCAGCTCTCAATTTTTTTTAAACACAAGAGTTTTCAATTTTTTCTTGGCGGAAATTCCGATAGAAAAATTCCGATGGAGCCTACACACGTTTGGAATTTCCGACCGAAAGCTCACATCGGACTCTTCATGTCGGAATTTCCGATCGTGTGTACACGGCATTAGTGTTAGTAAGGTTAATATACACGCCTATATATCTGATACAGTCCCAACAGGTGATGATATAAGGTGCTCGTGCTCTAATGACATATCTATGTGCAGATGTGCTCAGACTGGGTGCCCCATATAGATGTGCACTCACCCCTAGATGTTAACCACCTATCTCTAGTATGGTCTCTCAAGCATGTGGGGATACGGTAGAAGTCTGTTGACTGAAAAAACCTCATATAGATGGATAGAAATGGCTTTGCGAAATTAGTTTTTTTGTCATTTCCATCTATCTATATGAGGTTTTTTTCTGCATGAGACGTCTACAGGGTATCCCCAGACACTTGAGACACTTTTGCCAGATTGCAGAAGTGTCCTGTGCGTGTCTGGATCCGATTCAGGTGCAAATTCAGGCCTGAATAGCACCAGAACTGGTGAACAGATACGCACTGGACCCCAGGCACGAACTTGCAGCCGCGTTCAACAATTCAGGTGTGAATCAAGTCTGAATTTCTGCCTGAATTTGCACCTGATTCAGAACCAAAGATGCACAGGGTACTTTCCAAATGTAGACCTTGCCCCCCACGGAGGTGTGTGAACTGGCTCCATTGAAAGCCAGTCACACTCTCCTGTCATGCAAAGTGGATGTAAGGAAACCCACATCCAATTTGCATAAGTGTGAACCCAGTCTAAATGTGGTAGGTACATCTAAGGCCGCATACACATGATCGGTCAAAACCGATGAAAACGGACTGAAGGAGGAGCTGTGGTGGCTCAACGAGATTGGCACTGCGCTGACAAGCCATTCACCTCTGCAGCCAAGGGTTCAGATCCCGGCCTCGGCTACATGTGAATTGAGTTTGGTGGTCTCAGCCCGGCTCCCGGTGGGTGTGCTATGCAAGGTACGCCTGTGCTTAGTACGCCGCCCCCCCCACAAAAACCACCACCACACTTGCACGCACATGAAATTGGTTTAACACGCACGCACTTTGGTCATGCGGTCTCCTAAAAAAAAAAAAGAGAGGCGAAGGACCTACGGGGCTGGCTGAGTGGGCTAGACCACCTCACTCCCTCATAGGGGGAGTCCCTCTGCCCCGTTGGGCCCCAGTTGGGCTCCCAAGTGGAGCAGGTAGGGCGGGGTGAGTGGGAGGCCCCCCCCACACCCGCCATTGCCACCCGGGGGCATGGAGAAGGATGGCAGATTGCCTCTGGGGGGAGGGTCTGCCTACTCCCAACTCCTGCAGTCTGGCTCCTCTCTCGAGAGTTCACGCACAAAAAATACACTTTAAAAAAAAAAAAAAAAACGGACTGAAGGACCGTTTCATCGGTCCAAACCGATCGTGTGTGGGCCCCATCTGTCAGTTATCCTTCGGTCACAAAAAAGAGAACTTGCTATAATATTTGACCGATGGACGCCTGACCCATGGGTCAAAACCGATCGTTAGTATGCAAAAGCATCGGTTAAAAGGCCGCGCATGCTCAGAATCAAGTCGGCGCATGCTTGGAAGCATTGAACCTCTTTTTTTTTCAGCACATCGTTGTGTTAAAACACGCAAACATCACCGCGTTCTAACACGATTGTTTTTTTAACCGATGGTGTGTAGGCATATCAAACCATCAGTCAGCTTAATCGGTTAACCGATGAAAACGGTCCTTAGGACCGTTCTCATCGGATGGACTGATCGTGTGACTGTGTACGCGGCCTCCTATGCTAGTTAGTATAGTGTAATGAAAGATTTACTTTAAGGTTTTCTGTATGAATGTTTTGTGATAGTGGATTAACTGGATGACATTTGTAGTGTGTAACATTTGTTGTATTGTATATCTTTTATTTACAGGAAAGCTTTTGAAAGCTGAGTATATATTAAGTAGTCTAATAAGCAACAACGGAGCAACAGGTAAGAAACATAATAAACCTCAATGAGGATGCAGCCGTGTACTCTTTGGGGACTTACTTATTTAACCATTTCAGCCCTGGAAGGATTTGCCCCCTTAGGCCCCGTACACACCATTAAATATATTTGTTCAAAACGGTCTGTCCGACCGATTTGAACAAATCTGTCTGCTGGCATTTTGGTTTGCTCGCGTGTACACAAACACAAACCAAAATCCCCGCCAGAAGACAGCGTTTCAGCAGACAGATTCGATCGTGTGTACGGGCTAACAGACGGATTTGGCCACCCGACAGATTTCAAAGCATGCTTTGAAATCTGTCGGCTGGGAACCCGTCCGCCCGACATGTCTGCTGGTTAGTATGCTAACCAGCAGACATGTCTTCTCGCACACGCGCCGAATGGTTTCGACGCATGCGCGGAAGTGTTTTACTTCCTGGTGCGGTGACGTGGCGGCGTCAACGTCACCGCCACGTCACCGCACCAGGAAGTAAAACACTTCCGCGCATGCGTCGAAACCATTCGGCGCGTGTGCGAGAAGACATGTCTGCTGGTTAGTGTACTAAGCAGCAGACATGTCGGGCGGACGGGTTACCAGCCGACAGATTGGTAAGCATGCTTTCCAATCTGTCGGGTGGCCAAATCTGTCTGTTTGCCCGTACACAAGATCGAATCTGTCTGCTGAAACGGTCTAGCAGACCGTTTCCAGCAGACAGATTTGATCGTGTGTACGAGGCCTTAGAGACTGTGCCATTTTTTGCGATACGTCACTGTGTTACTTTAGCTGACTATTGCGCAGTCGTGCAACGCTGTATCCGAATAAAATTGATGTCATTTTTTCCCCACGAATAGAGCTTTTTTTTTATGGTATTTGATCACCCACTGCGGTTTTTATTTTTTGCGCTACAAACAAAAAAAGACCGTCAATTTTGAAGAAAAAAAAAAATTATTTTCTGCTATAAAACACACCCACTAATTGTTTTTACATTTATTTGTATTCTGCTACATATTTTTGGTTGGTTTGCGCAAAAGTTATACCGTCTACAAAATAGAGGATAGATTTATAGCATTTTTATTATAATTTTTTTTTTTACTAGTAATGGCGGTGATCAGCGATTTTTAGTGGGACTGTGACATTGAGGACAGATCGGACACCTTACTGACATTTTTATTTATTTATTACTTGTAATTACTATACCATTTATTTTTCATTTTGGAGAATCTATGGGAAGATGCATGACCCCACCCATATAGCAAGGATAACTTGCCACAAACTTGTGCCAGTGTTGAATCGTAATGCCGCATACACACGATCGGACATTCCGACAACACAACTGTGGATTATTTTCTGATGGATTGTTGGCTCAAACTTGTCTGGCATACACACGGTCACACAAATGTTGTCGGAAATTCCGAACGTCAAGAACGCAGTGACGTACAACACTACGACGAGCCGTGAAAAAAGAAGTTCGATGATTCCGAGCATGCATCGAATTGATTCCGAGCATGCATAGGATTTTTGCGCGTCAGAATTGCATACAGGCGATCGGAATTATTTCCGACAAGAACTTTTTCTGTCGGAAAAATTAAGAACCAGCTCTCAATCGTTTGTTGGCGGAAATTCCAACAGCAAATGTCCGATGGAGCATACACACGATCAGATTTTCCTGACAACAAGTTCACATCGAACATTTGTTGTCAGTAATTCCAACCGCGTGTACGCACTATGGGCCAGATTCAGAGAGCCATTACGCCTGTCTAACTGGTGTTAGACTGGAGTAATTTCAAATTACGCGCGTTTTCTAGCTAGTCGGAAACCTCAAACCATGAATAGACGGCTGCGGGCTTCAATTCGACTGGATTAAGTGTTTGTACGCCTTCGGATCTATGCTGCAATAAAATTGCGGCCACTGGGTGGACTTCCCGTCGTTTTCCGTGTCGGGGTATGCTAATGAGCTTTTGCTGGCGATCCCAGAAATTACGATCTTCAATCGCAATCTCTTACGGCACCTTTAGTCATCTTTTATTTGCGTAACACTATACCAGCTTTTTGCTGCTCTAATATTAGACAGCCCATGTTAAGTATTGCCGTCGTTCCCGCGTCGAATTTCTACGTTTTCCGACGTCTTTTAACTTAAGTCGTCCGGGAATAGGAATGTTCGTAAACGCCGCTACTCAAACAACGAATGACGTAACGACGTGATTTCGCGCAATGCACGGCGGGAAATTTCAGAACGGAGCATGCGCAGTTCGATCGCCGCGGGGACGCGCTTAATTTAAATGCTTCACGCCCCCCAATCGCGTATTTCGATTACGCGGCGAGAAATAGACTACGCCGCCGTAGCGTACGGGCAAAAATCTACCAGGATTCGGTGTAGAGCCTGGTAAAATACGTCAGCGTAGAGTATTTCGATTACGCAGCGGAATATTAAGTGTATCTGAATCTACCCCCATAAGTCTGTTAACTTGCTGCACATTTTCACTGGCAAGTTGTGCACTTGAAGCACAGGTTCTAGTTGTCACTTTTCTAATTTGTAGTAAATATGTGTGACATGTCTCTAGCAAGAGCAAAGTTGCAGTGGTGAGTCTACAGCAAGAGCTCTGCAAGTCACAGTGACCCCTGTGGTGGGATGACTATTGCATAACATAACTGAACCAGAACATGCAGCAGAATGTTTGCAAAGAAAGTTGATCTGGAGTCACGCATTACAGACTTACTGCAATTGTGAAACAAACGTGTGAAGTCTAGCAATAGCTTAGCAAGTCATTTTCAAACTTGCAGCTCAATTGCCTGTTATCTGGGCATAATTAACATTTGTAATAGCAGTGGTATTTGGGCTATAAATGAATCTTATGGACAGTTTATACTCCATGCTCTGACCTGGTATTACATTTCTCTGCTGTTCTGTTGGCGATACTGGCAGGAAAGCGTTATGGGCAGGGTAAAATACAATATAAGTTTATTTTCATAAAATTGTACAAAATTTGTACACACAAAGTTGATATTGCACATATATTGACTACTATTTTTTTCTATTATCTTTTAAATTTTTTGAAAAATAACCAGGCACCTGGCTATATTCTGAAGAGAGTGACCGAATTTTAGTTCAGTCTGTATGCATCCAGATCAGGGGACAAATCCTACAGAAATTAGGTAAGGAGACGTATATACATGTTTTATTGTTATGTCTTAAAACTTAAGTTCTTAGCTTTACTCCTTTTTTGTCTACCGCATGTAGAATTATTTAAAGTAATGCAGGAAGAAACTTTATTGTATTTTTTACTTAAGTGCCCCTGTGACCTTTGCTAGAAAGAGAGTTGTCAAAATGTGGATTTACTACAGTGGTACAATTACCACACACTTCAAATCTTAGTGTTTGTTTGAGTTTAAAGTGGAACTTCCACTTATCCGTCTCCTCCCCCCCTCCGGTGCCACATTTGGCACCTTTTCGGGGGGAGGAGGGAACGTGTACCTGTTTTTGACAGGTACCGTCTCCCACTTCTGGGAGACAGGGCCGCGGCACTGTCTCACGGAAGTTCGGCCCCCTCCCTCTGCCGCCAGACCAATTGGAATGCACAGCCCACTTTGCCGAAAAGCTTCACTGCTAGGTCCCTTACTGAAGATCGGCTGGGGTGCTGACATCGCAGGCTCCCTGGACAGGTAAGTGTCCATATATTAAAGGTCAGCAGCTGCAGTATTTGTAGCTGCTGACTTAAATTTGTGGGGGGGCTGGACCTCCTCTTTAAGTAGCCATCTTCACAGAGTGCTGTGGGGTCAACTGCTGCAGTAAAAAAAAAAACTTTTAGGACCAAAATGACGCTAACAGTGCCATAGTCCTCAGAGCCATGTTTTGTCAGCTCTATTCCCAGCAAAAGATAAAGGTATGATAAACGATCCATTACAATTACCTCCCACACTACTTTTATTTCTGACTTCATGGAGTTCTTTCAAACAATTCGAGACCACACTCCTACTGGGTGATAAATGCATGGAAACATTTAGATGCCTAAGGCAGGCATAGATGGTGCAAAAATCTTTCCTGCAACCCATTCCACCATCAACACAGATAGTGCTGATGGGAATCCCTCCTACTGAGAAATTGTCTGCTCCGGGCGGGGGCAGCCATCCCCACCGGGAAAAGACAGTGATTTTTGCTAGCAGTTATAGCAGTCACTAGCGATAATAACAAGTGAATCCAGCAGGCTGGTTGTACCCAAGTTTTATTGATTGATCAACTTGGTACATTCAGCCTGCCCATACATGGCTTGAATCTTGGCCAGTTCCTGCTGAACCAGCCGAGATCCAAATCATCTATGGCTGACCTTGGATGAAAGGAGACCAGCACACACAAACAAATTCAAATTTTTAAAGCATATGTCAACCTAACATTTCATATTCCTGGTATGTGCCTGCTCTACCATGTACTTGTATGAAAAAGTATCCAGTTCTCTTTGTATTGCTTCCTTTGTGCAAAATGCATGGTGTTCCTGACAGTCACTCTGCTTTCCTACTAAAAGCTGACCACATGGGAGAGCACAGCGTGGTCAGCATTCTTGTCAGACTTGTGTTGACACGCCCTCCCCCCAAGAGCCATTCACTGGGAAGACGAGTGTGCTGATGTTTCTCTTACCCCAGCTCTCTGAGCTCCTGAGAATAGAGCATATGTGATCATTATAAAACAGGGAAAATAGGATTTTTATATGTATACACAAATGTTTTGCCTTTCATTTCTATTTGAAACTGAATGGGTTGTTTAACAAGGTGAGGGTTCACATATACTTTAATGCTATATTATGTTTGACTAAGGATATGCTTTATATTGTAACTACTGGCTTCTTAAATCTAAAAAAAAAAACAGCATACTGCAGATGTTAGCAGTATGCTGGATCTAATGTCAGAAAGTTGATTTTTGGGTGAACCTCCGCTTTAAATTAGGGGGTATACGAGTTTAGTCAGGCCTAGGGCCTAGGGCAGCACAAAACCTAGATACACCTCTGGTCCCAGCAGTGTTCACCCCATATCTTTGTTTGATGTTCAATTGCTCATTTTGTGCTTTCAATAGTTTGTGATATACGCAGCGTTTAATATTTTGTATTAGCAGTAAACCGCATGTGTGCTCTGTATATCATATAGCATCATAAGCAAAAACTTGGGCCATCTGTCATATGGCTAGAGCACTGGCAGGTTTGGCCATACCCACTCTTGAGCTGAACAGCAAAGACCCAAATAGGACTGTAGAAAGGGTCATACTATAATAAGGAGAGGCACATGGATGCGGTAAAACTGTATTAACTATCTCAGTCAATGATATCTGTACTTCTTCTATTGGATTAATTTATTGGGAAAGGTTTAAACTTCTGGAAATATTTTTCAGCCAAGTCTAAAGAAGTCTAAATTGCCATCATAACATCTCCATAAAGAAGTATTACTGATTAACAAAGACACAAAAACGACATGTCTTTATGCATTTACTCATGCTCATGTATTTTGTGTGCTTGTAAGTAATTAGAGTATTGTTTTTCATGAACTATAGGGATGTGGTATGAGGCAGCTGAGCTCATCTGGACTTCTATTGTTGGATTTTTTGAACTCCCTGTACCTGACAAAAAGGTAGATCCTCCTTATGTCTATTATAAGCTCTCTGTTATTGGTGCCATCAAGGATGCTGTTGTACCCCATGAATTCACACTTGCTTTTATGGTATAACATCAGACAGGTGGGAGTAGTCTGGTGTGTTCCTTCAACCTCTGTAATCATATATTGTTAAATAACTAAAGTGATAGCTTTCCAGTGAAACACAAAAGCAAATGATTTAATGACAGAGCAGAATCTGGTGCAATCATACGGCTCTTTGCTCTTTACTCTGATAACAAGATGCAATGAGGAAGTTTTAGCTTGCTTAGTAATGAAGGCCACTAATTACTGTTTTAAGTAATTGATCAATTATTAGAGCCTAGAATAGATGACTCAGAGGCACAAGGAAAGTCTAATCCTTCTCTTTGCAGTGGCAGTATAAAACCCATCCCTTCCTTAAAGCAATATGTACTAAAGAAGCAGATCACTCACAATCCACTTGGTCTGACTTTCAACTGTTTAATACTACATAAGAGATGTGCAGCAACTTTGGTTTGGTACTATATATTGAGAAATGTGTTCTGAGTTCTTTGTATAAAAGGGATAAAAATTTAGTTTACTTGTTTCTTATTTTTGTCTTTAGGGAATTGCAACATCTCTTGGTGTTTTAGCAGACATTTTTATATCCATGAATGAAGAGGACTATCAGAGGTTCAAGAAAAATAACCATGTTGGATTAGTATGTATTACGCATATCAATTTTACCTTATACCTTTTAGGTTTTAAAATAATACAGTCTTTATGCATTCTAACCAATCCGGGCCTATTTGTAGCTAAAACCAAAGATGCATATTGGGTTGGAACAAATAGCTTTAGCACCCAACATTAAATATGTCCTACTGCAAGACTAATTTGTTGCTACTTTACATTTAATGTAAACATGCCGAGTCAGCAGTGTTACATAAATGAGTAATTGGTATTAAATCCTTAAAAATCTTTAGAATCACAAGGAAAACATGTAACTTTGGGCTCAATTCAGTAAGTGGTATTTACTGCTTTAAGATCAGCGGTAAAATAGCTCACAGCTATTAAACGCTACTAAAACACTGCATGCATTATTTCTTTAGGTGATGCAGTATTTTAGGAGTGAAGAGACGGCACCCGCTGTAACCTTAACAACTATAAATCATTTGCTTTCAATGGGATTCAGGTCTGGTATGGATTTTGAGGGGGGACCCCCACACAAAAAAATAAAGCAATGTATGGGAATTAACCATCTTAGGAGAAAGTTACTATTTTGGTTCATGTGGTTATTCTTACCATTCAGGTGATCACTTGATGCACGAAATCTTGATCATTTTAAAAGTGAACCTTCTGTTCGTTTGTATCTGGCATTCCTCTCTTAAGCTCCCACTTTTTTAGAGGTGTACCTAGGTAGAGTCACAACTCCACAGTAACATTCTAGAGCACTCTGGTAGTCTTCATACATGGTGTGTTCTAATATAATAAAATTCACACGTGTTTGGTCTGGTGTGTTATGGTAAAGTACATTATGCTGTGCATTGGGGTTTATTTACTAAAGGCAAATCCACTTTGCACTACTTGAAAGTAGACCCGAGGAGGACTTGCAAGGAAAGTAAAAAACATATTTTTTGTTTGTACATAATTAGATGATAGAAATCAGCAGAGCTTCCCCTCATTTCAGATATTCCCCTCAGATCTACAACGACTGAATTTCAAGTGCACTTGTAGTGCACTTGTAGTGCAAAGTGAATTTGTCTTTAGTAACTCAACCACATTGTGTTATGACAGCAAATTTATTTGACTTTGTTTGACTTTATTTGACTTTTATTGGTGCATCACACCAATGTGCATAACTCATTACCGTGTGGTGTATCAGAACACAACAGTGTAAAGTGGACCTTTTATTTATTCTGATAAAAGTCTCTGGTTTTGGTCTGGTCTAGATGGCCAGCCTATGAATTGTAAAACGAACAAGCCCACTAATATACATTTATATACATTTTGCATGTATATTTAAGCATTTATTGATCCAGAATTGCTAAATATGCCAACAAAAAGTCAGAGCTATTAGATTTTTCTGTTTCTGAAGTTGCAATAAATACTAATATAAAACTGATCTTTTTAACCAGACACAGAGAAGTATTTGTTGTCTGCTCTACATGCTTTTCTCCTAAAAATTCTGATATAAGAATTTTTTCTGTTGTTATATTGACAGACTCTACTGGAAGAATTTGATCACCGACTATTATCAGCAGCAGAAGCTTGTAAGCTGGCAGCAACCTTTATTTTGTACACACCGCTCTTCGTGCTCACCAATTCGGTATATACTGTATATAAAATATACAATTCACTAAAGATTTTATTCTATTTAATTTAATACATTGGCCCAGATTCAGAGAGAATTAGATTCTCGTAGCGTATCAGAAATACACTACGCCGCCGTTTTTTACCTGGCTCTACGTGGAATCCACGTAGATTTTGTCCAGTAAACGACGGCGGCGTAGTGTATTTCTCCCGTCGCAATCCATCTACGCGAGTAGGGGGCGTGAAGGATTTAAAATAGGCGCGTTCCCGTGGCGATCGAACTGCGCATGCTCCGTTCGCAAATTTCCCGCCGTGCATTGCGCGAAATCACGTCGTTACGTCATTCGTTGTTTGAGTAGCGTCGTTTACGGACATTTCTATTCCCGAACGAGTTACGTAAAAAAAAAAAAAAAAATTAAAATCGACACGGGAACGACGGCCATACTTAACATGGGTTACGCACCGTTAGACCAGCAAAAAGCTGGTCTAACAGTACGTAAAAAAACCCAGACGTAAGCGATTGCGAAGACCGCTCGTATCTTCATGGATCGCCGTAAAAACACATTTGCATATCCCGACGCATCAAAACGACGCAAACTCCTCCCAGCGGCCGCAAATATATCGCAGCGTAGATCCGAAGGTTTACGAAGACATAAGCCTCTCGGATCGAAGCCCGAAGCCGCCGTATCATGGTTTGAGGATTCAAACTAGTGATACGGCGCGCGAAATTTGAAATTACCCCTGTCTAACACCAGTTAGACAGGCGTAATCGCTCTGTGAATCTGGGCCATTGTGTTTTGTACACTGCGTTTCTCTCTTTGGCAAATTAGTGGTATGGGTATGACAGTACAGCAGTCATGACAATTACCGTATTTATCGGCATATAACACACACCCCAAGTTTAGGAGGGAATTTAAAGGAAAAAACTTTTAGAAGGGGAGTTTAAGGAAAATAACTTACATTTAAATGCCCATCAATGCAGCCTTATTAGTGTTCATCTGCAGCCTTGTCCATCATTGCAGAATGATCAGTGTCTATCTGCAGCCTTGCCCAGTGTCATTTGCAGCTTTGCCCAGTGTCATTTGCAGCCTTGCCCAGTGTCATTTGCAGCCTTGCCCAGTGTCATTTGCAGCCTTGCCCAGTGTCATTTGCAGCCTTGCCCAGTATCATTGCAGCCTTGCCCAGTGTCATTTGCAGCCTTGTCCAGTGTCATTTGCAGCCTTGCCCAGTGTCATTTGCAGCCTTGCCCAGTGTCATTTGCAGCCTTGCCCAGTATCATTGCAGCCTTGCCCAGTGTCATTTGCAGCCTTGCCCAGTGTCATTTGCAGCCTTGTCCAGTGTCATTTGCAGCCTTGCCCAGTGTCATTTGCAGCCTTGCCCAGTGTCATTTGCAGCCTTGCCCAGTATCATTGCAGCCTTGCCCAGTGTCATTTGCAGCCTTGTCCAGTGTCATTTGCAGCCTTGCCCAGTGTCATTTGCAGCCTTGCCCAGTGTCATTTGCAGCCTTGCCCAGTGTCATTTGCAGCCATGCCCAGTGTCATTGCAGCCTTGCCCAGTGTCATTGCAGCCTTGCCCAGTGTCATTGCAGCCTTGCCCAGTGTCATTGCAGCATGATTGTTTAAAATCACCGCTGCCGAGATAGACGGAGCCGGATGTCCTGTGTACTCGGCTCCTCTCAGCTCCTCTCGCAGCCCCCCCCCCCCCGGCCAAGCTCCTATGATGGACATAACACAGGTCCAATGGGAGGACTGGCATGACTGCGAGTGGAGCTGAGCAGAGCCGAGCCTAGCCGAGTACACAGTACACTCAGCTATGTGTATATTGGCGGTGCTCGCTCCTCTTCCCCTCACAGACAGCGGGAATTGGCGTATAACACACACCCACAAATTTCCCCTGATTTTAAGGGGAAAAAAGTGTGTGTTATACGCGGATAAATACGGTACAAAGGAAGAAATGTCTTTTTTCATTCTAACAAAAGACAGACCTTTGTCTGTATGGCCACCCTAAAGTTAACATTGAAACCCAAATCCAGCATACGTTTTTTTTTTGGGCAAGAGTTTTTAATACTGTCTGTGGCTCCACTGGGGAAAGTCCCTCTTAGTTATTATACCTGTGGCACCAAAACAAGAAATTATGGAAATGGGGGTTACTCGGATAGAAGGAAACACAAACAGGAAAAAAAAAACACAAAAAATTTGAACCCTTTCCCATTCTAGTGCTTTCCTTGCAGTCTGTGTCCTATTAGACTTTGTTCCCAGCAGTGTGTTGTGTGAACACAGGCAAAATTGTGTGCTTTCCCACAATACATAAAAACGTGCAGCCCCTTTTGAGGCGTGCTGTGGTACCATTATTTCCTAATGGCCTCCCATGCCTCTTGCAATTGTGCATGCGTTCATGCACACCAAGATGCATAGGGATTGATTTACTAAAACTGGAGAGTGCAAAATTTGGCACAGCTGTGCATGGTAGTCAATCAGCTTCTAACTTAGTTATTATGCTGAGCTGCACCAGATTTTGGTGCTGCTTCCTAATAAAATATTTCCTATGTGTTTGAGATGCAGTGATAAAGGAACACTGTTTTATATTTTCTGCTTATGTCCACTTTTGCAAAACTATTGGAAAGATATAAATAGTTTCAAAAACTTTCAAAAATAACTTTAAGTAATGCTAACCAGCCTTCCGTCTCCATTTTAATCCACTCCCTAATATGTTAAAAAAATTCCTTCCTCATTCGCTTTCTAAATGCAGTCAGAAACTAGGTGGAAAAAGAACAACCCCAGCCCGTATTCTGCATGAACATATGAGCTCAGATAATTCATAGGCTGCGTACACACGATCAAATCTATCTGCTGAAAACGGTCTGACAGACCGTCTCAGCAGACAGATTCGATCGTGTGTACGGGCGAGCAGACGGATTTGTCCAGCAGACAGATTTTAAAGCCTGCTTTAAAATCTGTCTGCTGGGAACCCGTCGGACCGATATGTCTGCTGGTTAGTACGCTAACCAGCAGACATATGTGCCCGCACATGTGTCGAATGGATTCGACGCATGCGCGGAAGTGTTTTACTTCCTGGTGCGGTGACGTGGCAGCGTCAACGTCACCGCCACATCACCGTGCTGTCTGCCGGCGGGGATTTTGGTTTGATCCTGTGTACAGCGATCAATCCAAAACAGCCAGCAGACAAATCTGACAGACCAATCTGTCAGACTGATTTGATCAGATTAATTTGCTCGTGTGTACGGGGCCATACACTTATATTGCGTAAAAGTCTTAGGCCTCGTACACACGAGCAGACAGATTTGTTCAAATCTGTCTGTCCGACAGATTTGAACAAATCTGTCTGCTGGGATTTTGGTTTGCTCGCGTGTACACACGAGCAAACCAAAATCCCCGCCAGCAGACAGCGCACTGACGTGTCGGTGACGTGGCGGTGATGTTGACGCCGCCACGTCACCGCACCAGGAAGTAAAACACTTCCGCGCATGCGTCGAAACCATTCGGCGCGTGTGCGAGAAGACATGTCTGCTGGTTAGCATACTAACCAGCAGACATGTCGGGCGGACGGGTTCCCAGCCGACAGATTTCAAAGCATGCTTTGAAATCTGTCGGGTGGCCAAATCCGTCTGTTAGCCCGTACACACGATCGAATCTGTCTGCTGAAACGGTCCAGCAGACCGTTTCCAGCAGACAGATTTGATCGTGTGTACGAGGCCTTATATTTTCTTAAACAGTGTAGTTTATTTTTAATCAGCAGCTATGATCTATTAAACAGCTATTAGGACATAAATGTGAAGCCCTATGTGCTTTGGCTTCCCCATAACTCACATTTACTGGAACTATAGCAAAACTGCTTCACAGTGTATCTAAACCCAATAATGAAAACGTAATATATTGCAGCATATAAGCCCTTGATGTGGTGGCCATTGGCTATACTTTTTAGGTCCTTATGTCTTTTTTTCCCTTTATATTCACCTGTTGATCCTGCCAATAACAAACTTCCTGTTCTGTCAATGCTGCCAGTAACACACTAACTGTCATCCTGGATACCTTCACTGTAGTTTGTCCATGGAGGAGCAGAGGTGCCACACTAGGACCACCCTAGGACTCTTATTCTCATCTCCATAACAAAGGGGAAGTGTTCTTTAGTCTTAACATAATATTGTTATTTGAAAGGTGCTGGTTATCTGTAGATTTTATTTATTGTCATATTTTTTGATCTCTTTATCTACTTAGAATATCCGCGGTGCATGCTTGTTATCCTACTGCTTGTCCAACGAGTGTCCAGTGGAGAAAAAGTCTTACTATTTCTTGGAGGCAAAAGAGGCTTTTGAAATTGGTCTCCTCACCAAAAAAAAAGAAGACCAAGTGACAAGTAAGCAGGAGCTTCACAGCTTTGTCAAGTCAGCATTTTGTCTTGCAAATGTGCACAAGTGGCTTAATATTGAAGCTGGACAAAATGAAATTGTGAATCAACTTTGTAAAGACGCAATGGAAAAACTTGCAGTATATAATATGTTATCAGACAAACGTGACAAAGGAGTCTTGGCCAGTGATGTCATGTGTCTTGTAACTGCTATTAAAGAACATTTAAATGTGCAACCGTTCCCAAGCTCAGACGAGCAATCTTTTGTACCTGACAGTTACAGAGACTGCATTAAAAAGAAAATTGTCATTGGAAAGATCAGCTTCCAAAAACTGTTGGATATGCATTCTCAGCATCATATCTCAGTATGCAAAGTGTTTGATGTTGCTTGCAGAAATCACACCACAGAAGAGGTTGTAATGAAATCAGGAGCTTGTATTACTGCCTTGAAGACTACTGACACCATCAGTACCGCAGACAGCTCCCCAAGCCAAACAGCTAGTGATCAACTAAGTGACCAATCGGTAAGAAGAAGAAAACTTGTACATTCCGATGCTGTGAGTCATTCTTTTGATGAAGAAAGAAAGCAACGATTAAGTAGCTCACATAGTGGTAGTCAGGGCTCCAATTTGTCAAATTCTTCGTTTAGCTGGGAATGCATACCGGAGCAGAATGAAAAGGAGCCTAATGTTTCTAATAGTGAGGGTGATCGAAATGTGAGTCTCAGTTCACCCTCTACTTCCTGTAATGTTCTTGGTGAAAAAAAAGGTGACGCTGACATTCATTTGCAGGGTCTTTCCCTTCAAGATCATGTCATTGGTCCCCAGAATCACCCAGTAGATAATAAATCTGCTGGCGAAAACAATTCTAGTCAAATAAGTCTAAAAATTGTCACTGCTGGAAATAAATGTTTAGAAAAATCAGCTCTCGACAGCAATGTCTGTAGAAAATCCACTGCTGAAGGGTCTAGTACATATTCAGATGATGAATCTTTTGAGTTTGTTGATCTTTCCATTGGTGCCGAAACCAACAAACCAACCAATGTCACAGAGAAGAAACAACTGATTAAGTCTCATGGGTTGTCTGCAGGAGGTACTTCAGGGCCAAATATGTATTTTGAAATTGACCTAAAAGGTGAAACACAAGATACTGCAGATGATGCACCTTCTGGAAAACAAAAGCATATGATGGTTCTTCCAGGTCCATCAGGTGTTATTACTGGGCCAAATAATTATTCTGGAATTGACTTGGAAGGTGAAACACAAGAAACTGCAGATGATGCACCTTCTGGAATACAAAAGCATATGATGGTTCTTCCAGGTCCATCAGGTGTTATTACTGGGCCAAATAATTATTCTGGAATTGACTTAGAAGGTGAAACACAAGAAACTGCAGATGATGCACCTTCTGGAAATCAAAAGACTATGATGGTACTTCCAGGTCCTTCAGTTGTTATTACTGGGCCAAATAATTATTCTGGAATTGACTTGGAAGGTGAAACACAAGATACTACAGATGATGCACCTTCTGGAAATCAAAAGAATATAATTGTACCTCCAGGCCCATCAGGTGATAGTATAAGGTCATGGATTCATTCAGGAATTGACTTACAAGGTGAAACAGAAGATACTACACATGATCCACCACCTGTAATACAAAAGGCTATGACAGTATCTCCTGGTCCATCAGGTATTATTGAAAAGGCAACAAAGTTATCGGACCATGTTGCAGAACATAGGTTAATTTTTGGAATTGACTTAGAAGATGAAACAAATATTGCTACAGATGAAGTATCTATTGATATGCAAAATTCTGATTCGTTGCCTTTAGGTCAGTCTGCTTTTGCCATCAAATCCTCAGCTTCTTCTTCTGAAGGCAAGGCGTTAGCTACAGAAGACAATTTGGAAATGCAGTTCCTTAACCGTCAGTGGTCTGTAGAAAGTTCAGCTGACAAAACACCTTTAAGTCAGCAAAACAGCCTAAACAGTTCACTAACTTCTTCTGGAAAGGCCAAGGTAAAACAGGGTGTGGACAGTAAAGCCAACATCAGCTTCAGTAGCAGCCATGACTCTGGCTCTTGGTACAAAGTTAGTCCATTTTCAGGTAGTCTTTCCGGGTCACATTCATCTCTAAATTCAAGTGTAAGTTCTTTTGTTATGCTGCAAGCACAACACAAAGAGCAGGAACTCCAGGCCCGTTCCTTAGATGTCACCGATTATGAAAGACTCCTATCCGGTGTAAGTCATGAATGGCTGCTCAAGAGACTGGAATGTACAGGAGTTTTTAACTTCAAGCATGTTCAAAAAACATACAGTAAGTATATTTATTTTATGTCCTTTTAATATTTTATGTTTTGATAGCAATAACTTTTCTATAAACGCAAAAAAATGCAAACACTCCTTATTGCACACACATCTGAATGGCCCTATATGATCATCTTTCTGTTACAAGATTCTTGTATTATTACAGCAGTTGTATATTTCTCCAGTAAGCAAACTACATCAACTTGATGACCTGTTAAACCTACAATTTAGAAAACTTGCGTGAGACTTTAAACTGCTTGCGATTTCAACATTTTGTACACAGTGTTGCAATGCTGTACTTGATCCTGTTGTACAGTATCCATAATCTAACCAATTGGCCCTAATATACTGATATTCTCTTGGTGTTTGCTATGAAGATATCTATGTTGCTGATAGATAGCCACTAAAAATGGGGAAAGGTTAATACATTTTTTTTTATATATAATTATGTTTGTTAATTTTAGGGTTTCAATAAAAAAATCACAGCGCTTCTTACTACTTGATATCTCAGGCTCCTACAAATTGCATTATTTTATTGTACCATCAAACATTGTATAGCTTTTTTGTTCTTACAAGCTCTGTGGATGCAACTGTGTTGTTAATGTTTGTGCATACAAGAAGCACACTTCTGATATAAAATTCCTAACTGAGTGAACTATTTTGAAATCAAAAACATGTTTTCTTATGTTTGCATAGGGTATGGAAGTGTTAAAAACCCTTGGTATGTTTTTGTCGTTTACTTTGATTAATACTGAATTCCAGGTATGACCTTAATTGCATACTTTTATTAGTTTGGACCATTGTAAGTATGCATGTCTCATACCTGAGGAGCTGCTTTGGAAGTTGCAAACCAATGTACAATGAAGTAGTCAGTGCTACTATAGAAATTGGCTAGATCTTCTGGTCCTGTGACAAGTGGCATTGCTTGACAATACTGCTATTTACAACATGCCTTGTATGTTTTTCAGTGAATACAAGCCTCACCTCTCCAATCAGAAAATGGCTCATCCAATCAGTACCAAATGAGTTGCATAACAGCCACTACTACTTTAAGCATGAGATATGCATACTTATATTGGTGCAAGCTAGACCAATGTAAGTATGGTATTAAGATCATACCTGGGGCTCAGATTTAACTCCATTTATTTATCCTGGTAACTAGCAGCACATAATTGAAGGCTAATCCAAAAGGTTACACTACGTCACCAAAACAGGAAGATATGGAAAATCTCCCAAAGAAGACCATTGTTTGGTAGCGATTGCCTCCAACTTCCTGTTTTAGGAATTAAAATTAAATATACACAACGGGGCACAGGAAAAATACCAATGGGGTATTGAGAGGTGGAGAACTACCTGGACAACAGGGAAGAGATCATAGGTCCCTGGGGTGCGGTGCCCCCTTTTTTTTTAAAGAAGTTAACCAGCAAGCAGGGCCGTCTTAATAGTATCATGGGCCCCTGGGCAACGCAATGCTCTGGGGCCCCTACAATGAAGACAGTGCAGGTAAACAGACATTATGTAGGTAGGAGTCAGACTGCCTCCCCTTTGCATCTATCACTCTCAGTGCCATCATGAGGCACCCAATTTCGGGGCAGCATGGGCTCAAGGACCAGCTGCTTTGGGGAAAGTGCAGGGCCCCCCTCATGCAGCTGGGGCCCCTGGGCAGTGCCCAGATGTGCCCTCTCATTAAGACAGCCCTGCCAGCAAGCCCCCAATGAAAAGTAAGCCCCTACCTTAAAAAGTTAGCTTGGGGCAGAAACTTGACATTCACTTTCATTCACAATGACCGGGGAGTAATTAGTGACCCTCTCAACATCTGGTACAGCATGTTAACTTGCTTGATCAGTTTCAGGCCTGGTTTTCTGCTCTAAGTTCTGACCAGTGTAAGTAGTAGATAGGTCTGTGTACAGGGCTCAGTAGTAGGTAGGTCAGTGTACAAAGGCCAGTAGTAGGTAGGGCAGTGTACAGATGTCAGTAGTAGGCAGGGCAGTGTGTAAAGGTCAATAGTAGGTAGGGCAGTGTGTAGAGGTCAGTATGATGTAAGGCAGTGTACAGACGTCAGTAGTAGGTAGGTCAGTGTACAGGGGTCAGTAGGATGTAGGGCAGTGTGCAGAGGTCAGTATTAGGTATGTCAGTGTACAGAGGTCAGTAGTAGGTAGGGCAGTATGTAGAGGTCAGTATGATGTAAGGCAGTGTACAGAGGTCAGTAGGATGTAGTACAGTGTGCGCAATGGTCAGTAGTATGTAGGGCAGGGTTCAGTAGTATGTAGGACAGAGTGCAGAGGTCAGTAGTAGGTAGGTCAGTGTACAGGAGTCAGTTGGATGTAGGGCAGTGTGCAGAGGTCAGTAGTAGGTATGTCAGTGTACAGAGGTCAGTAGTAGGTAGGGCAGTATGATGTAAGGCAGTGTACAGAGGTCAGTAGTAGGTAGGGCAGTGTACAGAGGTCAGTAGTAGGTAGGTCAGTATACAGAGAAGCCACATGTAAGCAGAGTGCATGCTGCTGGGCAGGAAATGCCTTTGTTGACTTTTGACAGGTTCCCAGCACTCGCGGCTTTCCTGAGCAGCTCTGCCAGTTGCAGAATCAGAAAGGCAGAGACAAGCATGCAATCTACCAGTCACCTACTCGCGGTCGACTGGTAGATAGCGATCGACAGGTTGCCAACCCTGGTTTTAAACCTTTCTGTTCAGGTTTAAGAGTTGCTTAAAGCGGGGGTTCACCCAAAAAAAAAAAATGTAACATTACATGCAGGCGAGTTGTTAGAATGACAATCGGCTGTTTTTTTTTTAAATCCTTGCCGTACATACCGTTTTAGATGTATATGTTCACCGCGGCTTCCGGGTATTATCTGCGGTACTGGGTGTTCCTAATTGATTGACAGGCTTCCGACCGACACATACAGCGTGTCACGAGTTGCCGAAAGAAGCCGGACTGCGAGTCGGCTCTATATGGCGCCTGCGCACCGACGTTCGGCTTCTTTCGGAAACTTGTGACGCGCTGTATGCGCCCGTCGGAAGCCTGTCAATCAATTAGGAACGCCCAGTTACGTAGATTATACCCGGAAGCCGCGGTGAACATATACATCTAAAACGGTATGTACGGCAAGGATTTAAAAAAAAACAGCCGATTGTCATTCTAACAACTCGCATGCATGTAATGTAAAAAAAATTTTTTGGGGTAAACCCCCGCTTTAAGCATTTTTCCATTGACCTAAAGGTGCATTGTGGCCAAATCTGTTAAATACATGGCTGTCTATGTTTAGGTTTAAGAAGCTGAGTATTAATGTGTAATGGACACTTTGACCCTCTGTGTAGCTACATCCACTCTATTTTTTACATTTAATCCATTAAGGCTTGATGGCGATATTAGTTATATGTAAAATAGAGCACCCTCTTTTTATTACTTTTGATTATAATAAATGAGACACATTTGTCTCAAGTTTTATTTTCCAGTAAATGTGTTTCATATTACCTAAGAATATAATTTACAATATATCAGAAATTGTAATTATTATTTAGTGAGCTGCTTACTTACCTTAGTTGCATCCTACCCTAGTGCTGGCTCCATGTGTCAGAGGGAAATCCTTTCAGAACTGGCTGTGCCTGGGTGTTGGGTGACCATTGACTAGATTGTAAAAGCATACACCCCTATTCAAGTCTGTGGTAAGTAAGCAACTAGGTAGTAGGGGTTGTGCAGAGTGGATTTAGTAAAAGTTAAAAGAAATGTACACCTAACATTTAAAGCAATCCTACACTTTGCTAATGAAGGGCAAATCAACAAATTTTCTTTAAAACTCTCTTCCCCAACAACACTTTCTCACTTTTTCTTTGCTCCACTGGTGCTTCATTGAGCCATGAGAGGTGAGGAAAAGAGGCCACATTTAAGCTCCATGTTACTGTGGTCAGAGGACTGTTTTAAAGACTGTCTCCCTATCCACGTGTGAAAGTTCTCAGGTGATCACCAAGCCAACAGCGCTGTCACATGAGAGGGAAGGGAAATATATTTTTACCCCGGTAGCTAAACAGATTGGCATATGAGTGAAGGAAAGATGATGGTGCTAGGGGTTACTTAAGTTGAGACGTTATGGTTGTAATTTGTACTTCCGTACTTTATTATACTGATCACTATGGTGAATACTGAAATCCAAGGGCTAGCCATATGTTATAAAACGTTGTTGTATAATTTTCCTTTAGATTTATCAAAACCACATAATATGAGGTCAAACCTAAACACCTTCAATCTGTATGCAATCAGGCAGGCCCTTGAACTACATCGCTGAAGGTGAATCTAGAGGAAATTGAATAAGAAAATTGTATAATATATTGCCAGCTTAAGATTTATGGATGCTTTTGGAACTTTCCACCAAGACAAATATTTAGATACTTTTTTGTATATTCGTTTGTTCCGCTTTCCATAAGGCACAATGGGTTTTTTTACCGACAAAGAACAGTACTATTGTCTACTTGAATTTGTGATAATCCGATCTTTAGTTCTTCTGACAAAATGGTAGAAAGGTCCCATTTATATCTTAGTCACAATTTAATAAGTAACAGCTGCTTTCAGTATTGTTTGAAGAAATGCTGAAAAGAGGCATTTCACACTGTTGGACCCCTGGGTAGACATATATCACTGATGTTTTGTAGTTCTTGAAGCTAGGATCAATGTTATAAATGTCATATATGCTATACTAGGTACTTTTATAGTATTCAAGTCTCTGTCTCCCAAGTGTGTATGTTTATCTGTTTATTTGATAAAAAAAAGTGACAGGTATAGTCCATTCAAGGCACCTAATAAAAATGAATGAAAGGGATCAGACATAGTCTAAATTAAGTAACTGGTATAATTAGGTGTAATCTTTATTGCATTACATACATTACAAAAGATATGTAAATGTAGCAAATATTGTACTTCTTCAACACTTGAATAGTAAACCAACAGAAAAGCAGGGGATGGCAACATAACTAAAACTGTTTTAGATTCACAAGTACTAGAAAAAAAGCATTTATAGTAAGTACATATTTTTCACATTTATTATTATTCATTGTTCATAGTTCATTGCAAGAATGAATGTCAAAGTTGGCAGTTCTTTTTGGCCCAGCCAGAAGTGTAAGGCCTCATACACACGACCAGTTTCTTCATTGAGGAAACTGTCGAGGTACTCGACGAGCAAAAAAGAGAGCACGTTCTCTTTTTCCTCGACGGGAGTCAAAATTGGCTCGTCGTGTTCCTCGTCGGGCTGCTTTTCGACGAGAAACACGTTGGAGTTTAGCAAAAGCAGCCCCTGCCGTTGTATGTGTTGAAGTCACCGTGTTTGAGAACGAGGAGATTTGGTCTTTTTTTTTTTTAAGTTTAATCCTTCTTTTTTATTTAGGAAATATTGGTTTTACAACAGAAATTTCTTATTCATCACATTATAGCAAAACATATATACAGGACAGTCACTTATTGTCTCGTAGTCCCTTATATTTGTTAGGGCTAGGAAAGAAACTTAGAGGTGGCAGGGTAGGGGTGGATGGAGGCTAATTGTTTACGTCTGGGGTTCACCTAGCTGCAAAGCCCTGAAGTTTCTCCTCCAGGTTTCAGTTCCCCCTCTATTTAGTAGGGTGTTATATTCCCCTATTTTCTCCAGTCTTTCCCTATTGTCCATCTTTAATTGTCCTTTTTACCCCAACCCCCCCCCCCCCCTGTCCCTGATTCCATTTATAATTCCCGTATTCTCTTGTGTTACCGTATCTCCTTTTATTTCCTTCTTCCCCCCCTGCCCTCCCCTACCCCCAAAGAAAGAAAAAAAAAAGGGGTGTAAAACCCGTCCCCCCCACCCACTTTCTCCCTCCTCTCCCCTCTTATGGGACAGAGCCCCTTATCCGATTTCTTAGGGCCTTGTTCTATTCCGTTCCTCCACTCCCCTCCCCATCAACTTCCTCCCTTCTTCTGAGTACATAAATGTGTTCCATGCTCCCCAGGTCATATTATATTGTTCCTTTCTATCTTGGGCTGATAATACCACGTCTTCTATTGCGCAAATATTCCTCACCCTATAGAGCCAGTCGGTTATCGTAGGGGGGTTGTTTTTTTTCCAATTTTGAGTTATCCCCGCCTTAGCTTCGTTGATCATATGGCATATGATCGATTTCTTATATATTTTTATTGGAATCTGTGTTAGGTGCAGCAGACAGAAAGCTGGATCGTCCTGCATTTGATATGTTGTAAATTTTTGGGTTATCCTTATTACTTCCTGCCAGTATTTCCTAATCTTTGGGCAGGTCCAGAATAGATGGTATATAGTTCCCCTGTCTTTCTTACATCTCCAACAGGTATCTGAGGTTCCCGGGTACACCCTACTCAGTTTCTCTGGTGTATAGTACCATCTATTTAATATTTTATAATTTAATTCTTGGAGCCTAGTGCTTATTGATGTTTTCATGGTTAGGTTAATTATTTTTTGCTGCTGAGTTTGTGAGAAATTTCTCTCCATATCTCTGGCCCATTCTCTTATAGATGGTATCTCCTGGCCTTCTAAAGGTGTTATTCCTAGCCTATAAATCCTAGACAGTAGTTTATCTGGGGGTTCCTGGTCTTCACAGTATCTTTCAAATTGTGTCAATTCCCTTTTGTATCTACTTATTGGTCCCAAGGAGTTCAGGAAGTGACACAATTGTATAATAAAAGAGAAAGAGCAGACTGCGCAAAGGTACAAGCAATTAGCAAAGCAGCTGAACACTGAAAGGTCAATAGAAATCCTTAAATGAAGTACATAGAAAAAAGCAGTGCAGCGCTAAAAAACATAAAATACAGTAATAATAAAAAAATAAAAAATATATATCAAGTCCAAAAAAATATATAAAATGATCAATCAGAGTGGTCAAGCTGATTCTTGTGCCTCACTGAGGTATTCAGATGTAGCAACTCATCAAACACAGCAAACAGGTGTCCTAAAATAGAAGTACAAGCCGCTCACCTGAACAAATGGACCTGTGTGTGAGCAGCAGGTCAAATGCGCTGTCCCTCAAAACAGGGGATTAAAGATTCAGCGGTGTCTCCTTGGACGCTCCCTTTCTCCAAAAAGCTCCAGGTGATAGATGGTCATCCGAAGCACTCTCTCACGTGAAATGGTATCATGGAAAGGTATAGAAACGACACATAGTGCTCTCCGTATGATCACAACAACAATAATATTTATTATAAAAGAAAAATACTCACAAGCAAAGCACTATATCCTAGTGCATAGAAATGAGCATACAACAATAAAAGACCAGGTAGGTGGCTGTCCTGACATCAAATGAAAGCCCCCCGCACGCGTATCGTCCACAGGCACAGGACTTCTTCAGCGGATAAGGGGCTACTGTGTCAGGATTCATTATACAACAGCAAAAACCTAATCAGGCCAATTAGGACAAACTCCGCCCCCCCCCAGGTGAGGGTACACCCATCTCTAAATAGTAAAAACAAAACCATCACACTTACGATGGGAAGTATCAAAATAAATATATTACAATTGTATAGCTTGCCAATTTTTAACCCCATATCTTCCTTCCGGGAGTACCAATTCGGATACAGTTGGCCATCTGTCTCGTTCTGAGAAATTTACTGTCTGTATAAGGCCCCTCTCTCTCAGATTCCTGTAAGCTCCTTTCTCCATACCTGGTGGGAAGCGTGGGTTTCCTAGTACTGGATACAGGGGGGAATATCTTGAGGTATGTTTACCTAACTGGCATATCTTATGGCCTATTGCTAGCGTCGTCCCTATAATTGGATAATTTTTTAATTGTTTCGGCAGTGCTTGATAGCACCAGAGTGCTCTATGCAGTGGGACTTGACTGATTTCTTGTTCGAGGTCTACCCATAGCTTTGATCCTGTACTCCTACCCCATTCTATAATCCTACCCATATGGACCGCTTGATAATATTTAGTTACATCTGGTATTGCTAAGCCTCCGTTACTCTTAGGTAAAAACATTCTACTCCTACTGACCCTGGGTTTTTTCTTAGACCAAATGAACTTGAAAAGAAGCCTGTTTACTTGAAGTAAAAAGGCAGGGGGGATCTTAATAGGTATTGTTTGAAGCAAATATAGTATTCTAGGGAGTATGCTCATCTTGATAGCATTACATCTCCCAAACCAAGAATGAAATCCCCTCTGCCATTTCCTCAAAGTGTCCTTGATTATATTCATCAATGGAGGGAAATTTGCTTCAAAAATGTTACCTAATTTTGGCGGGATATGTATCCCCAGATATTTCAAAGAGGTCTTAACCCACTTAAATTTAAAACTGGGTTTTAGAATTTGTTGTAGGCCCCCCGGTAATTCCACACTCATTGCTTCTGATTTCTCATAGTTAATTTTTAAATTTGCTAATTCCCCATACTCCTCTATTTCTCTCATCAGGTTCTGTAGTGATTCCCGGGGGTGAGATATGGTGAACAGCATATCATCTGCAAATGCAGAAATTTTATATTCTCTGTCCCCTATATCTAAACCCCGGACTCTCAGATTTTACCTTATCCTATTCAACAGAGGTTCCAGTGTCAAAACGTATAATAGCGGGGACAATGGGCACCCCTGTCTTGTTCCATTCAATATTTTAATGGGCTCTGAGAGGATCCCGTTTACCTTGATTAGTGCTTGAGGTGTAGTATATACCCCCATAATCCATCTATACATATGTTCTCCCAGTCCAATGTGTCTTAATACTCCTGCCATAAACTTCCAATTGACTCGGTCGAAGGCCTTTTCGGCGTCTGTGCTCAGAAAGATTGAAGGTGTTTGGTTTCTCTTGCCCAGTGTACCAGGTTCAGCACTTTGATGGTATTGTCCCTGGCTTCCCGGGTCGGGATAAAGCCCACCTGATCTAGATGTATTAGCTGTGTCAAGAGGGGCTGTAATCGGGCTGCTATTAATTTAGTGAAGAGTTTTAGATCTGTGTTCAACAATGAGATCGGGCGATAGCTACCGCACTCCGCCGGGTCCTTCCCTTCTTTGAGAATCACCGCAATATGTGCCATGAGGGCTTCCGGGCGGAGTGCGGTAGATCGGCCGATCTCATTGAACATCCTAATCATATACGGTCCCAGAGCGAGGTAGAAATGCTGGTAATATTGTATAGAGAACCCATCTGGACCTGGAGCTTTCCCTTTTTTAACCATTTTCATAACTCCTTGGAGTTCCTCCATTGAGATGGGTCTGTCCAGGTTCTCCCTTTCAGTTGAGGATAGTCTTTTAAGATGTGCTGAGGATAAATAATCCTCTATCCTTCCTCTAGGGATATCTATTTGTTCTAAGTTGTATAGGGAGGAATAGTATTCTCTGAATATCTGTGCTATATCTTTAGGGAGTGACCTTACCTGACCATTCTTACCCTTAATATGTGGTATATACACAGTATTCCTAGTGTCTTTTAATTTCCCTGCTAAGACTTTACCGCACTTATCCCCTAGTTCATATGTTATCCTTCTACCTACTTGAATAATCGCTTTAGCTTTATACCTCAGTAGGTCAGCTAACTCCCTCCTTTTATGTCCTAGTTCTTCTCCTACGCTTATTGACTGTATACCTTTATGTTGTATTTCCAAGGTTTGGATGTCTATTGTTAGTTTCCTAACCTGATTTTCTCGCATTCTTTTTATTCTTGCCCCATGCTTTATCAATAATCCCCTCATCACCGCCTTGTGGGCCTCCCACACCACACTTGGGTCGCTCCCCGGGGTATCGTTGATCCGAAAGTATTCTCCTAGTTCCTTTTCTACTGCCTCTTTAACCTCTGGGGTCTGTAGTAAGCTTTCATTCAGACGCCAACGATACCCCGTGGAGAGAGCCTTGCCTGATATTGTTATGTCAATTGCCACTGGGGCGTGGTCTGACCAAGTTATATTCCCAATGTTTACTTCCTCAACTCCTGTCAGTAAATAATGAGGGATCAAGAAATAATCCAACCGGGAATACCTTTTATGTGGATTGGAATAGAAGGTATAGTCTCTCTCCTCCCCATGGAATATCCTCCAAGCATCAACCAGATGCATTTCTTTTAACTTTCGTAGAACACGCCTCCTAGATTTTCCCGATAGAGAGGAAGATCCTAGAGATGTATCTAATTTGGGGTCCAGTGTCATGTTAATATCTCCTCCTAGGATCAACTTCCCTTCTACAAATTTGTCTAATTTGGACAATACTTTAATTAGGAAGGTATCTTGATACGTATTAGGTGTATATATCGTAGCTAATGTTACTTTCTCGTCTCCTAAGGTACCTTTTAAGAATATATACCTTCCATTTTCATCTATCTGTTTTTCCGTTAGTGCCCAGGCGATCTGGTTGGATATTAATATAGCCACTCCTTTAGATTTAGATGTTGGGCTAAAGGAGTGGTAGGCACAGGGGAAGAATCTATTTTGTAGATAGGGTAACCGACTGGCTCTAAGATGGGTTTCTTGGACAAAGGCCACGTCTGAGCGCATTTTTTTGAGTTCGCTAAGGAGCATTCTCCTTTTTTCTGGGGTGTTTAGTCCCTTGACGTTAAAAGTGGTAATCCTTATACCCCCCATCTTGCAGCCCGGGGCCTTCCCCTTCCCTCTCCCCCCCCTCTCCCCCTAGAGCCGGGAGACGAGGAGAGCAAATGAAGGAGGGAGGGGAGTGCGCCGCAGCAGAAAGAGGAGAGAGGAGAGAGAAGGAGAAAAAAAAAGGAAAAAGAGGAAAAAAACCCCCCGCCCCACCCAACCCAACCCTCCGCTTCCCCTGACTTATTGACAGTGGGGGTCGGGGGGGTTCAGTGCACAGACCCCCCCTCTACCCCAGAGCCAATTTAGCTCCTACTTGCTTACTCTAATACCCTGTCCCCTGAGTATTCCCCTGAGTAATTCCCTATCCGGGGGTACTGGTTACGCACGCTCCTGTACCAAGGTGCCCCCGCTACCTCCAGCCCTCCTTCCAACTCCACTTTATTTAAATTATACTATATATATTAAACTATATATTATAAATATTATGTTGCCTATCTTTGTTAATCCCTGGCTCTCGAGTTATCCTAATTTATCCTAATTTCATTCCTCCGCCTTCTCTCCCCTCCCCCCCCTCATATCATCGCCCCACTCAAGAACTACTCATTCTCCCTATGTACCTATTCATTAATGACTCCAGGGTAATGTCCTCCCTCCCCCTAATGGCTTCACCATATATAAATATTCCCCCCCTCCCCCCTCCCAATCCTAAGGTTAAATCACTCTATAGAATGTATATACCAATTATTCATATAGCATTATCTCAGTACATAGTACATATAATCTGTAATACAGTGTTCTTACAGTAGTTAAAAAAAAAAAAAAAAGGGAAAACTAATTTTATAATACATTCTAAGAGATCATACGTGGCACGTCTCAATCCGTGCCCTAACCAATTAATTTCCCCCGGTCCAATACAATAATAATGCATTAATAATTCCAAATAAATTGTACTGATTCTTGTACCTGGGTTATCAATAAGCCTGCTTAAAGTCTATAGAGTGTATGTACCGGTTATTCATATAGCATTGTCACAGTACAGAATAAATAATAATCTGTAATACAGTATTCTTGCAATAGTTCTTACAATAGTTCAAAAAGAAAAAGGAAAAAGGGAAACTAATTTTATAATACATTCTAAGAGATCATACCTGGTACGTCTCCATCCGTGCCCTATCCAACTAATCTCCCCTGGTCCGATTTCTCGTACATATTCATAATACATTTATAATGCTTTAATAAATAAATTGTATTGATCCTTATACTTAGGTTATCAATAAGCCTGCTTGGTGTCGGGGGACTCCCCACCCTCCTCCCCCCCTCCCTACCCCCCTCCCATCCTACCCCCCCAATGTGTGAATATATTAACTGTGAGAGCCTACCTGCTCTAATACTGTGAACTGTGAACTGTGAACAGTGAGTCGTAGCTAACCTATTTAGTGACTTATGTGGCTTATGTGATGCCCTCCTGTTTATTATACCCATAGGGGTCTCGCTTTAATTCCCACCCCCTAAACCCCCCTAAACCTTGTGTAAAGTGTGTATTATTCTAATTATCCATTATGATGTGTAGTGTAGTTATATTACCCCCCATTATACCTCCCTTATACCCCCACCCCTTACTTCCCACTTCCCTATCTTATTCCCCCCATCTAGTCCCCATTCCCCCATCCCACCTCCTCCCAATCCCACCCCCCACCCCCCCACCCCCCTCCCAATTCCCCACACACTCCGCACACTCCTCGCACGGTCTACAACACTCAGGGGTTTTTAAAAAGTCCTGAGGAGGTAAGGCCAAAAAAGACAAAAAAAGAGGAGAGAGCTCAACAAAGAAAGGCACAAAAAGGAGAAGAAAAAAAAAAAAAAAAAAGTCCAATCTCTCTCAAAGGTCCAAAAAAAGACGGAAAAAAAAAAAAAAAAAAAAAGGGGGGGGGAGAGAGAGGGGTAGCCAGCAAGTCCTCAATTTTTAATTATTCCTCAAGATTGGCTGTCTCCAATCCACAACCTCGAAAGGGTTGATCCCCAAAAAGGAAAAAAGTTCCGGCACGTCATTCTTGGAGCGCAGCCAAAATGTACCTGTGTCTTGTTTCCTGATTAGTACTGATATGGGATACCTCCATCTGTATGTTCCCCCTATTTCCCTTATTCGATCTAATATGGGACGTAACATAGCTCTCCGTTGCAGAGTAGCACTTGATAGGTCTGGGAGTATCTTCAACTGAGCTCCGTTAAATTCTATAGTCCCCATGTCCCAGGATTTCCTCAATATTGCCTCTTTTTGTCTAAAGTAGTGCAGTCTACATATCACATCTCGAGGCCGAGAGCTATCTTTGGGCTTGAGGCCCAGGGACCTATGCACTCTGTCCATCTCAAGATTTAAAGGTAAAGCATCTTTCAATAATACCAGAAAAATATTTTTTACCGTCTCTTGGAGGTCTTCTGGGACTTCTGGGACTGCTGCTTCAGGGATACCTCGTATGCGTAGATTATTCCGTCTATTTCTGTCTTGGATTTCCTCCAGTTGTAGCTGTAGGGAGTTGATCACCTCTGATTGCTTATTTCTTTCCTGTTCCAATGTCGTCACACGCAGTATGAGGTCCTTGGAGGTACTTTCATTCATTGTCGTGCGTTTTTCCAGACCCTGGACTTCCCCTTTAATCTCTTCCATTTCTCTGCCGTGAGCTTCCTCTATTTTCGTAATTAGTATAGTAATGTCCTCTTTTGTTGGTAATGCCTGTATCAGGGATTTTAAGGTCTCGAGCTCATTCTTCTCCCCTTCGCTCGATCTAGCGGGGGGATCGCTCCCACCTGTATTAGTCACCCGGGGGCTTTGAGGGGCTGTCTGCAATGTCTCCACATCTGCCCGCACCTCTAGCCTTGGGATGATGTTCTGTCTTGGTGTCTGCGGATTCTCCATGCACTGACCCTGTTCGCCCCCTTTCTCCATTTTGGAAAAGTAGCTCTGGATCTCCAGATGGCCTGCTAGGTTGGGTGGCTGTATTAACAATGCGGTCCTCCGGGATGTACGTGTATCTCTGGCTCTAGCTGCACACATACCTCCCCTCCACTTTCCACCTTAGTTTTTAGCTTTAAGCTTTATGGTATGCGCTCCTCCCGGCGTCTCTCTAAGGCACTTGGTGGCTTGAGAAACTTGGGAGGCTGGAATAGACCCTCCCCACAGCTCACCGCTCGCCGCCACCTATCTAATTTTTGAGCTTCACCAACACAGTCTCCCAACCTGCTCCTCGTTCCTTCTCCCGTCTCCAGTCTCCTCAGCTCCTTTCTCACAGCGCCTAGCTCCCTCAATCTTTCAATTGATCTCGCCGGAGCTGACGGGTCTCCTCAACAGTGCCAGCAC
This sequence comes from Rana kukunoris, assembly GCA_029574335.1. Classification (NCBI taxonomy): domain Eukaryota; kingdom Metazoa; phylum Chordata; class Amphibia; order Anura; family Ranidae; genus Rana; species Rana kukunoris. The sequence continues at coordinate 519,676,570 of CM056049.1, forward strand.
GCACGCCATGCATCAGGCAGAGGGCGGAGGGCGGGGGAACAGGACGCACAGGACGCGGCGGGCAGCGGGGTCAGCAAGGGGTCGATCAGCGGGCCTCAATCTCCAAACAGCTCCCAACGGTTCCAGGGACGATCAGGGGAGACTTCACCGGCAACAAGTCACCTTCCTCGGTCTATAGGTATGTCTCACGCACGGAGGACATGGAGGTAGCGGGAGCTCACACCTTCACAACCTCACTCGGCCATGCGCAGACCACGCCCCCCCCCCGAGATTTGGTCTTTAACGTGTGTACGCAAAGCAAGTTTGTTGAGTTCCTCGACAAGCCTAACAAGGAACTCGACGAGGAAAAACGATGTGTTTCGTCCGACGAGTTCCTGGGTCATGTGTATGAGGCCTCAGTCTGCACAAGCTGATTAACAGTGAATAATTTATGGAAGTGTACTGTATCTAAGGCCATTTTTTGGATAGAATTATGAAGTCTTTTCTTACAAAAAAATTCAAAAAAGATTTTGTTTACTTTTAACATTTGATTTTGGAATGAATGAACTTTACTGAACAAAAACTACATACACTGCTAGAAATATGTTCATTCAAGGAACAATTTCCGTCCTGTTCTCTGAATTGACTCTTCATTGCAGTGGTAAACAAACATAGATTTGACCCTACTAATGTTTATAAAAATTAATGTACTTTCCTAGAACATTCTTTTTCTTTGAATTTTTTTATCTATGGTAAGCTTAGGACATCAATCAATTATGGACAAGATCAGGGAACTGGCTGTAGGGGTAGGAGGGGAAATCAGAAGCTAGTTAAGCTAGTGCGTAACTTATGCCTTGTACACCCGATCAGAATTTCCAATAAAAAAGGTCAGACGGAATTTTTTCATCGGATATTCTGACCGTGTGTGTGCTCCATCAGATTTTTTTCAGACGGACTTAGAAAGAGAACATGTTCTTTTTTTTCAGATGAATAAAATCGCAAATCCCGATCGTCCGACGGAGAAAAAAAACAATCTAGTCAAAGCATGCTCGGAAGCATTGAACTTAATTTTTCTCCGCTCGTCATAGTGTTTGAAGGTCACCGCATTTTGGACGGTCGGAATTTGATGTGACAGTGTGTATGCAAGACAGCTTGAACAGAATTCCGTCTGAAAAAATCTATCAGAGTTTATCCCGACAGAAATTTCGATCGTGTGTAACGGGCATTAGCCTTTCAGATGCTCACAATAATAGGTTTATCACATTTGGGTGGGCTTTCCATTGAGACTTGAGGCTGTGTGTTCAGTGAATAAGTTGAGTTGAGGAATATAAGGAAAGTTTCCTTTCTGTCCCTACTTTTCTGAAGATGTATGCTGCAGTGATTATAGGAGGAGCCTATTTGGTGTTAAAAAACAGACTGGCAATGAAAGTAAAGGAAAGAAACATAAAAACAATACCCTTCTACATCGTAGAATCTTGTGTTATAACTCACTCTAGCACTTTCATTTTATTTTACCAATTTTTATTGAGGCAGCAATGTACAACACATACATCATATAGACATGTTTATTTGAAAAGGAAGAACTTGATAATTAGACAAAAAGTAATGGCAATGATATCCCTGTTCTGCCAAGATATGTATCATTGTAAATTGTATAGAATTGTTTTTTTTAATTTACCTGTGTTGAGGCTACATACTACAGTAATACAATACATCATGTATACTGTAATCATGTGTACTATTGTGTGACTGGAGTCGGATTGGTCAGTGGATTTTAAATAAAGGACACAGAATTAAAAGGTCAGTCCACCCCAAATTGTGTAGTTTCAGGTATATGCTAGCAGGTCGAATCACCCACCAGATTGTTTTTTATCCTAGGAATTTCTATAGTAAAATCATTGCATTAGGTTTGTCAACTTGCAATTGCTAGGTTCCTGGGTCCAGTTCTAACAAAGGCTGCAGTATGCATGGTGTCAGCATTATGTTTGTATGGGTTTCCTCCTAGAGCTGTGGTTTTCCCATTGACATACTTGTAGGGTAACTGACTTCCAATCAAACTGGCCCTGGTGTATCTGTATGAGCGCAGAAGGGACATTCGATTTTTAGCCCCTTTTGCAACAGACACTAATGCCCTGTACACACGATCAGTTCACCTGATGAAGCTGACTGATGATCAGTTGTGCCTACACACCATCGGTTAAATATCTGATCGTGTCCAACGCGGTGACGTAAAACACAACGACGTGCTGAGAAAAATGAAGTTCAATGCTTCCGAGCATGCGTCAAATTGATTCTGAGCATGCGTGGATTTTTAACCGATGGACGTACCCACAGACGATTGTTCTTTCTATTGTTTTTTTTTTACCATCAGATAATTTTAAAACAAGTTCCAAGTTTTTTGACTGATGGAGAAAAAAACGATGGGGCCCACACACAATCGGTTCGTCTGATGAAAACGGCTCATCGGACCGTTTTCATCAGACAAACTGATTGTGTGTACGCTGCATAAAGGCAAATGGACTGTGTACTTTGCAAAGTGCAGTTGCACTATGTAAGTGCAGTTGCGCCAGAGCTTAGTAAATGAGGTAAAGCTTCACTTTGCAAAGACCCAATCACATTCAAGGAAAATAATAAAACAGCATTTTTGCTTGCACATGATTGCACAATGGAAGTCAGCAGAGCTTCTGCTCATTTACTATGCTCTGGAACAATGGCACTTGCACAGTGCAATTGCACTTTGTAAAGTGCACAGTCTATTTGCCTGTGGTAAATCAACCTTGTCATACTTTGTAAGATTATTTATGAATTTTTTGGTGCATTTTACAATATGGAAACTAGAGCAAATGAAGTGTAGCCCTGAGCTGTAGCAGATGTAGAGCTCGTGGTAGAAAAAAAAATAAGGGTTATTTAACCCTTTGAGTTTTCTCCAAAACTCATAAGTAGCTTTAAGGTTGGATGCAAGTTTGCTATACATGTGTAGTCATATAAGAATTAAGTATGAAGGATCAATATGAAGCTGGCCATACACTATTAGTGTTTTGTTTTGTTCAGTCAGTGGGCTGGCAGATTCCACCATTCATACAAACAAGTTAACCAACTGATCGATTTCAGTTGAGTTGGGACTGTCACACACTTATCAAAATTTGGCCAGTCCCTGCTGATATGTGTGCTCGTCGGTCCGAATTTTACATAATATACAATAAGCATCATGTCTGGTTACTTTATGCAGATGCTTTGCTCTTGAAATTCTCAAAGAAATCTGAGCTGTGGACGGCCCAGGAAACTCTTGTGCACTTTGGAAAAGATCCTAAAAAAGAAGGAAAACAGAGAAAGGCTTTCTGGATCTCTTTTCTACATCAGGATGAAACCCTTGGAAGGTATTTATACATGTACACATATATATCATTGTTCCGCTGTGTGAATGTAAACAAATATGAACCAATATCGCAATCAAGTGTTACTCCTTAAATTCAAGGATCTGATGACATCGGAAACACAGGTAGTATTCCAATATGAGACTCCAATTCAGTTCTCCTACCTGTTCTGTGTTAAAACTAATGTAGGGTGAATAGATTGCTAGGTCTAAATACTGGTTAAGTATACTTGTACTAAATGTTAGTCTGCATAATTTTGGTGAAGTGACATGGGGTGGCACGGGAGGGGTAGGAATTTAAGGGCAGGAAGAGGACTCGGGAAGCCGCACCTGTGATGTGATTACAGCTGATTGGCACTGTGGATTTGTAAGCTATGCTATGTAACTGTTTGATGACTAAGTCTGGTTCTGTTGTAGTAAATAAACTTTTATTTGGATTAAAAAAAAATGTAGGGAAAAACAAAATTCCAATGTAATACCATCAATTGTTATAAAAGCAACTCTAATCTGCAAAGTTTCAGAGGAGTAAGTAAATTAGACATTAAAAAAACACCACTGGTGCCGGCTCTTGACAGGCGTGGGTAATGTCAGCACAGGCTCTGCCTCGTCTCGATGTACGTTTTGTCTCAATAGACGTCTTAATATGTGACTTGTATTTTCATGCTTTTTTTGAGTGCAGCTGTGCATGTTTGAAGTTTGGTTTTAGCACTAAGTGCAGCTTTTATAGATTCACATATACAGTTAGGTGCATATATATTTGGATACAGGCACAATTTTTTTTCTGGTATTTACCAAAATATATTTAATCTAATTCAAGCTATAGTTATATAATGGATATGGACTGAAAGTGCACACCCTCAGGTTTAATTCGAGGGTATGTACATTCAAATCGGAAGAAGGGTTTAGGAATTACAGTTAAGAATATCCATCCCCCTTTTTCAAGAGACCAAAAGTAATTGGACGATTGAATCAAAAGCTATTTCATGGCCAGGTGTGAGCTACTCGTTTGTTATTTCTTCATCAATTAAGCAGGTAAAGGGTCTGATTCTAAGTGTGCTATTTGCATTTTAAATCTATTGCTGTGAACCTACATCATGCGTTCAAAGGAGCTGTCCATGCAAGTGAAACAGGCCATTGTAAGGCTTCAAAAAGAAACAAATCCATCAGAGAGATAGCAGCAACATTAGGAATGGCCAAATCAACAGTTTGGTACATTCTGAGGAAAGAAGAACGCACTAGTGAGCTCAGCAACATAAAAATTCCTGAGTGAAGGACACTCTCCAGGAGGTGGACATATCATTGTTAAAGTCTACAATCAAGAGAAGACTTTACAAGAGCAAATACAGAGGGTTTACCACAGGTGCAAACCATTCATAAACCAGAGGAATAGAAAAACCAGATTAGACTTTGCCAAAAAAAAAAACATCTAAAAAAGCCAGACCAGTTCTGGAAAGGCATTCTTTGGACGGATGAAACTAAGATTAATCTGTAATAGAATGATGGAAAAAAATAAGGTTTGGGTCAGCTCATGATCCAAAGCACACAACGTCATCTGTAAAACATGGTGGAGGCAGTGTGGTAGCATGGGAATGTATGGCTTTCAGTGGGAGTGTTTATTGATGATGTGACAGAAGACAGAAGCAGCCGGGTGAATTCTGCAGTGTTTAGAGATATACTGTCATCCAAGATTCAGCCAAATGCAGCAAAGTTGATTGTGTGGAGCTTCACAGAACAGATGGACAATGATCCACACTGCAAAAGTAACCCAGGAGCTTTTGAAGGAAAAGAAGTGGAATGTTCTGCAATAGCCAAGTCAATCACCTGATCTCAACCCAATTGGGCCTAAAGTATGAAAATTGTGCCTGTGTCCAAATATATATGGACCTAAGGCCGCGTAGTACACACGAGCAGACAGATTTGTTCAAATCGGTCGGGCCGACCGATTTGAACAAATCTGTCTGCTGGGGACATATTGGTTTGATCGTGTACACACGATCAAACCAAAATCCCCGCCGCCAGACGGTGCGGTGACGTGGCGGTGACGTTGACGCCGCCACGTCACCGCACCAGGAAGTAAAACACTTCCGCGCATGCGTCGAAACCATTCGGCGCGTGTGCGAGAAGACATGTCTGCTGGTTAGCGTACTAACCAGCAGACATGTCGGGCGGACTGGTTCCCAGCCGACAGATTTCAAAGCATTCCAGCAGATAGATTTGATCGTGTGTACGCGGCCTGACTGTATTTATTTTAGATAAATTGAACAGATAGGGGTCTATTTACCAAAGGCATATAGATTGTGCACTTTTGCAAGTGCATTTTCCCCAGAGCTTAGTAAATGAGGTATCAAGGAAAATAAAAAAAAATGCATTTTTGCTTGCGCATAATTGGTCGATGATAGTCAGCAGAGCTCTCCCTCATTTACTAAGCTTTGGAGGAACTGTACTTGTAGAAAAGTGAACAGGCTATCTGCCTTTAGTAAATCAACCCCACGGTGTAATAGATGTGGTGCCCCTGCAGCCAGCCAGGCTTTCCTGTTGTGTATAATAAAGTATGAAAGCTAATGAGACATTTAAGATAGATAGAACATAAATAGTACATTTTGAACAGTACACAAACACACATCAATCAAATCAAATCAAATTAGCTTTACTGAAGTAAAACCAATAAAATATGGATTGCTATTAGTTTGCATGTGTACTGTGGGTCCTACTCTTTTTTTATTGACTAAGCCAAATGTAATCTCCTTGGATAATGCTCTTTATGGGTTCTTATGGTTAAGACCTAGTGTTGGACTTAGATATGCCAGGCATATGCCTGGTAACAAATGTGGCACCTGATTAAAAAAATGTTTTTATTAGAATATATCTGTTTTATCACATTTCCCATTAATCCAAACTATGTGTATGAATGTACTATACACCATGAACAAATCAGCCAGCTTACCTTTTTTTACTTTAAGCACATGTGAGGTTCCACTTTGGCATGGAGACCACTTGAGGACCCTCTCAGCTGAGATTTCGGCTTTAATTCATAAAAGGAGGAAAAGAAATGCAGATGCTGCTAGCACCCTATATCACAAGAAAACACAATGGAATTAAGACAGGTTTTTTAACCTGGCAAATTTAGGTTTCTTTTGTAGAGCGGAGAGCCGGCAATCATCCAGAAGTCCTATAGATAAGAGGTTGCTGAAGAGGGGCTCATTGGGTGGCAGTAATGTATGTGTAGCTTTGGAGAGGGATTTTGCACAGCACATAATGAAGTAGCAAACATTTTGCATTCTCATGCACAGGCACTTTGAAAGTTTGCTCCTTCTGCCTACTTGAGTTGCCTTTTAGCCACCTGTTCAATTAGTCTGTTATTCAAGCCAAGAACGTTTTACGGGTATCTGGATGTGTGCATATTCTACCTACCTGAAATTCAGCAGTTTCTTCACAACCAGTTTTTAATCCACTTGAAAAAAAAATAATATGCACAAGACAATACGTTAATTTATATATACACATTATTATACAGTATGCATATAGACTAATTATTATACAAATAGCAAGTATGTCCAGAAAGCCAGATACAGTAGTTTGCAGAGAAACAAGACTATAAATTACTGTATAGTTTACAAAAGATCTTTATGTGTCTCTATTGTAGGTATGTTGGGAAGGCTTATAAGACGCACAAGGAGCTGCTGTACCACTTCAACGACGTTGAGCGTCAGATGACTGCTCAGTATTATGTGACAGAATTCAACAAAAGACTCTATGAACAGAACATTCCCACTCAGATATTCTACATCCCTTCTTCTGTTCTGTTGGTAAGAAGCTCTTGAATGGAAACATACAATATGGCTCGGATTCACAGTTATGCCGACGTATAACAAGTTATGCCGACGTAAGTGCAAATGTGCGCCGTCGTATCTGTGCGCCAGACCCACAAACAGAGATGCACCTAAAACCAGGCTACACCCCGCCGACGTAACTTGCTTACGCCGGCGTAGGGTGGGCGTACATTTAGGCTGGGTGCATGATGCCGCTCCCATTGATTAGCCATTCAAACATGCAAATGAGGTAAATATGGCGATTCACGAACGTACGTGCAGCCGACGCAGGCTATGCACGGGGCGCGTAAGTTGTACGTCCAGCGTGAAGTTATTCCCCATAAAGGAGGTGTAACTTAGCAACAGACATGCTCAGGTCTGCACCAGGGAACACAAGCCGGTGTATTTTACATTGGACGTGTGTCTGGCTGAGCGTAGGTTACATTAACGGCGTACACAGTGATCCGGCGTATCTTAGGCAGTTGTTCCGACGTGCTTGTGAGCATGCGCAGGGAGATGCGTTCATGTCACAGCGCATGCGCAGTACGTTATACGTACTTGACTGGCACTCGGCACATCAGTTGCATGGGGTCACGCCTCATTTACATGGATCACGCCCACTTCCACCTACGGCCTGCGCCTTTGAAACCCACGCCACGCTGGTGCTTTGAAAATTCCATGCTTGCCTCTCTGCGCTGCATTGGCGTAGCATACAGGGGATACGCTACGGCGGCGTAATGTGAGCCTTCTGTCTGTGAATCCGGGCCTATGTGTACAAAGAGGTTCAATAAAAAGAAAGTAGAAGTTATTGCATCCACATGTGTGTGCATACATTTAGCTTACCATTTGAAGTAGTGACTACGTATGAGCATAAGGATTGTTGGAGTTTGTTGGAAAGCTTCAGTATGGAAACGTTTTATTGATGTTGCAGTTGTTATGACCAAGATAGAACATCAAGATATCTATTATATTAAGCTTTAGTTGTTTTAGAAGGTGGATTGAATAAGTTGCTTCTAATAGTGAAATCTCTGTCTATATATCGCCATTGTTATACAATTAGACCTATATGTCCCACTAACCATATTTCTAGCCCCATTACTTGCCTGCCATTAGTATAAGGCCAAGTTAGAGAGCTTAACATTGTTTTAAAAACTGCAACTAAAGAAAGCAGCACTCGCTCCAGTGACGTGAGGTCTGTAACCTCCCTAGTTGGCATCTGTACCTGTCTCCTTTTCAGTTTGCCATCTTAGGCCATCTTTATTGGCCTGCCCAGGATGACATAACTCCTGTGCATGCCCATAGGAGTTTAAGCATCTTAGCACCACGGCAAGATGAGGTTGTACACTGACCTGTGAATTCAAAGGCATATTTTGCCAAGAGGCACACTTTAAATACAACTCTAATTCCAAAGAAGTTGGGACGCTGTGTAAGATTTACATAAAAACACAATGCAATGGTTTTCAAATGTCATAAACCCATATTTTATTCACAATAGAAAATAGAAAGCATATCATGTATTTAAACATCTGGGAACTGAGGAGTACAGTTGCTGGCAATGATTAAGCACAAGATGTTTGTGTGAAATGTGTCTACGTGACCTCCTGTTGGTGTCTTTGGTGTTATCACTTTAAACAATAAAAGGCAATCGGAATTCCTGGATCTGCAGCCATTTCTTTTCATAAAAGAACAGTTGCTGGGGTTTTGGAAGAGGAATGTTGTCCCATTCTTGCCTGCAGATTCTAACTGCTCAACAGTCCTGGGTCTTCTTTGTCATATTTTCATTTCATGATGGGAAATGATTTGATACAGTAATGTAATCTGTAAGATTACAGTGTACTGTATGTGTTATGTTTTTTTTTACTTTTTGAATTTGCCTTCGGGCTCCGTCCCCATGCGCCGCTCGCAGGGAACGGAGCCCGACACATTGATAGATTGAGCGGAGGACACAGCCCACATACACAGCGGGGGACATCGCAGCATCCTGGGGACAAGGTAAGTAACTTTACCAGGATACTGCGATGCGATGCCGAGTGTGACTCGGGTTACCGCTTTTGGTAATGAAAATTCACCCCCCCCCCCAGTCACACTCGGGATTACCGCCAGGGAGGTTAAGGGTTCCACTGTGTTGAAAAGGTTGAGAAAGACTGCTTTCAAGTGTAACTAAAGGCACAGGTTTCTTTTTCATTTTGGATTGAGTAATGGAGGGTTAGAACCCCTGTCACTTTTTTGCCATCAGGGTACCATTAGGGAGGTTTACATGCAATTCCTGTCCATTGACAAACTCAGGAAGTGAGAGGAAATACCTACAAATTAAGGTAGTCCCTTAGCCCCCCCCCAGGCCACCAGAACTAGCCCCATTGGAAGATTTCCCCTCTATTACTTTTCTGGGGATGACCCAAAATGTTTGATTTTCTTTCACTTTTAATGATAATAGTACACAGGACAAATAGAGAGGATAAATATTCCTAATGGGTGTACAGATAACAATAAAAATAAGTGTTAAATGTCCACCCTGTCCATAACTAAAAAAAGTTTTTCCTTTAGTAAATACAAAATATATTTTCCAATCTTGTTAAAATAAATAAATAGTGATGCGCTGTGTGATAGGGTAGATGAATGAAAGAAAGCACAGTTGCTATAACAGATATGTGAACATCAAAAAATATTAATCGCTGATATTGGTGATACAAATGACATCCAATCAAAAATACAAAAATACAGAGTGCTCAGTGATAATGAAGCATGCACTGCTATATAGTAGCAAACCTAAAGCAACACACATGAGTGATAATAAGAAATCGCATCAGTGTCCATGCAGAAAAACAGCAAAAACCAATGCTGTTAAAAAGATCAAAATATCAAAGGAACAATCAACAATAAAGTGCTGGTGCTTATGCTGAAATATTCAGCGTGAAGGTGGTGCAGGGAAGGAATTCCAATATCCTTTTGAAGTTTTAGTGGGGGTGTCCCCTTACCTTACTGCTGTAAGATAAGAGCATGTATATTATAGCCAATGGTGTTCCAGTCGTTTCAGAATGAACTGTAATCTTTCTCTGTGGATAAAGTCCCCCTCAGGAGTCAATGGACAACAATGACCCTCACCCAGGGAGGTAAAAAGCGCCAATAGTGCAATATCATTTAAAAGTTTTTAATAATAAAAAAAGGCATACATTATGGTATTCACATGAATGCAATAAAAACAGGCATAAAAACAAGTGGCGAGTTCGCAAGCGTCACCTCCGGTAGCTCTTAGTGGACTCTGGGCTCTTGCGCGTATTCGTCAGGACACGTGACTTCTTCAGTAGTGGTGAGAGGTACATTAGAGATGCATTATATAGTATAGTATGGTGGGAATTCATCCAACCAAACGGTCGCCATTTTCCAAACAGGCAAGCTCCAGGAAGTGGGGCGGCAGCCATCTTTCGAAAATGTTTTCCAATCTTATGTTCAATATTGAGTGAAAATAGTATAAAAAATCACACACATATATAAATACCCTTGTTCCACCAATAATAAAGACAACATTTGTCTTTTATTGGTGGAAGAAGGGTGTTTATTAGGGTTGCACCGATACCAAAACCGGAATCGGGACCGATACTAAGCATTTGTGTGAGTACTTGTACTCGTGCAAATGCTCTGATACCTGAAACCGATACCTTTGCGGCATACAAAATGAATGGGCTCAAATCACACTGCAAAGAATCGCATGAACAAGAATATGGTATGATTCCTGTCTAGATAACATGTGGAAAATGCATGTGATTCAGACAGGTATGACACTGCATTTTTGTAATAAATAAGTAGTACTGCATTTTTGCATTTATTTTTGTGTATGAGCTCAAATAGCTCCGTAAAGGTATGAGTACTCGGTATCGCGAGTACTCAAACAAAAGGATTGGTACTCGTACCTGCCGGTAAAAAACGATATCGGTGCAACTCTTGTATTTATAAATGTGTGTAACATATTTGACATTTATAAATATATTTTGCATTTACTTAATTTAGCTTACTTGTTTTTGATACACCAAATGTGTACTGCGAAAGCAACTTCCCTTTTATTGATATTCTAGTCACATTTTTCTTTTGTATTAATACATATGCTGCAGGGACCGCACTGACTTAGTGAGTTGGCATATTTCTATGGTTTAAATCATTTTACCTCTTTATTACATCCATTCCACTGAATATCACTGAAATCAAATACTGTAATTGCTATATGAAATAAATACCACACATTTTTTTTTAAATACTGCATGCCTTATTTTTTGTGAATTGCAAAAAAAACTTTTGAAGGACTCTATGATCTATATTATCACAAATATATATATTTATAGAGGAAAACGCACCTTCATGAATTGAGCCCAATGTCTTTTGCACTTTCAGAAATTATCACATGTTTTGCAACTTGAGTTAAATATTCAGTAAACATGTAATTAATTTTCCCCTATTCTCTATGTTCAGATTATGGATGGCAGAACCATTTCAAGCTGTGTTAGTGTGGAACCTTACATTCTTGGAGATTTTGTAAAACTGACCAATAACACTAAAACAGTCAGAATGCAGTATAACGCTACCAAATACGGATTGGCGTTTGGACATTTTGTATATGAATTTTCAGAAAATTCTGATATAGTGGTGGATTTACAAGGTAAGTTGTTAATTATCTTAATATCTTATATTGTCAAATAGATATTGCATTCAATGATCTTTTTTTCCCACAATACTACAAGATTACACATTTATTGTATACCTTAAGTCACAAAAAGATGAATTGCCATCAGCTACTGTGGGTCACCAAAATTTGTAAATTTCTCTGTGCTTTATTAAATAATGCACTTGGTTGGTTCTTAGGTTGCCCAAAATTCTCACAAAATGAAACAGCAAATGTAACATGCTATGACTGTTTGCTACGCTCCAAAAATCCTAATGACTCATCTTTCTCATCTTCTCTTAAATGCAGTTTGTTATCCCACCAAAAACAGAGTGTAATAAATGGAAGCAGGACAAGCAATTGCAATAAGGACATTCCCTTTTCCCCTTAAAAAAAAATATGTTTCACCAAAATTCTTAATCCCTAGTTAAATCCCACACAGGGCCCATTGCACATAGCACTCACTCCTGTTTAAACCTGTGGTGTTGATTCTGAGCAGCATGGACGCAAAACACAAGCCCACAAGCATACATGCTAGTACCTGGAGTGTGTTGTTGTGGGCTTGTGTTTTGTGAATGACAATATAGTAATTCACAACACAAATCTGCAGTTAAAACAATGGCAGGCTACTGGCTGTAGGGCAAGAGGGTCTTTGCTCTAGCTTTTTTTTCAGTTAAAAAAGAAGATTGCAGAAAAGGCACAAAGTTTCTCAAATAGGTGCCAGAGCTGCAGAATGAAGAGAAGGTAGCATCAGTGATGCTTGTATTTCCCCCTTAGGAATGCCCATAAATTGGGGCTCAGCCTGGGGTGGAGCTACAGCCAGCACAAAAAAAATGTATATTTAACTAAAAATCACTGCACACATGTAAACAAGTGCACAGGGCCCCCTGGGGAATTCAACAAGTTTTACAATTCTGGCAAAATTCTTCTTAGAGGTATATTTTAGCATATTTGTAATAATAACTTGTGTTCTTTTACAGGATGGTTTACTGGAAGTAAGGAAGGAGAAGCAATTATTTACCTCACTGACCCTCAGATCCACTCGGTTAAGGATACACTAGCCTCCTGTATAAATTTTGGATATAAAGGGATATACATGTTTTTCAGTTGTCAGCATACAGAGTGCAATGAAATATGTCACAGACTTTCATTAACCAGACCCGACATGAAAGAATTAGAGGCGTATAGCAATAAAAGAACACAAAAGGACCGTCAACATCAGTTTACAAATACCCAGAGTATGTAAAGTATTTGAGGAACATAACAATAAAAGAACACAAAAGGAACGTCAATATCAGTTTACAAAGACCCAGAGTGTGTAATCATATATGTACCAGTATTGCACTTTGATAATACATTAAAATTTGACATTTAACCACTTAAGGACTGCCTAACGCCGATATACGTTGGCAGAATGGCACGGCTGGGCAAAATCACGTACCTGTACGTGATTGTTAAATGCCTAGCCGTGGATCGCGGGCTGGAGTCCCGCGATCGGTCCCCAGAGCTGAAGAACGGGGAGAGGTGTGTGTAAACACACCTTCCCTGTTCTTCACAGTGGCGCTGTCATTGATTGTCTGTTCCCTGATATAGGGAAAGAGGATCAATGATGTCACACGTCCAGCCCCACCCCCCTACAGTTAGAAACACATATGAGGTCACACTTAACCCCTTCAGCCCCCTAGTGGTTAACTCCCAAACTGCAACTGTCATTTTCACAGTAAACAATGCATTTTTATAGAATTTTTTGCTGTGAAAATTAAAATGGTTCCAAAAATGTGTCAAAATTGCCATGTGTCTGCCAATGTCGCAGTCATGAAAAAAAAATCGCTGATCGCCGCCATTAGTAGTAAAAAAAAAATGCAATAAAACTATCCCCTATTTTGTAAACACTATAATTTTTGCGCAAACCAATCGATAAACGCTTATTGCAATTTTTTTTTTACCAAAAATAGGTAGAAAAATACGTATTGGCCTAAACTGAGGAAAAAATATGTTTTTTTATATATTTTTAGGGGATATTTATTATAGCAAAAAGTTAAAAATATTGCATTTTTTTTTTCAAAATTGTCGCTCTATTTTTGTTTATAGCGCAAAAAATAAAAACCGCAGAGGTGATCAAATACCACTAAAAGAAAGCTCTATTTGTGGGAAAAAAATACGCCAATTTTGTTGGGGAGCCACAGCGCAGGACCGCGCAATTGTCAGTTAAAGCGACGCAGTGCCGAATCACAAAAAGGGGCCTGGTCCTTTACCTGCATTTTGGTCCAGGTTTTAAGTGGTTAAATAAGATTTGTTTAAAAATATGCCTGCGGACGTGTCCGGCTCTGGGGCCCTTTTGGACGGATGTATTTGACCATCTAAATGTCCGACTGGAGCTCTCCGTCCCCATGACGCCCGCACTGGCTTTGCTGGGTACCATTGACGACGAACAAAGGTCCCATCATAGTAAGTTACTGATCTCATACCTCCTGTTCTATGCCAAAAAAGAAATACTAGTTAACTGGACTTCTTCCACTCCCCCTTCTGTGTCTTCATGGGTGGGCAAGGTTAATACAGCACTGCCTTTGTAAAAAAATGAACCTATATTAGTTGTGGATGTGCCTGGAAGTATGATAAGGTGTGGCTGCCGTGGACGGGGTTGATGACGTCTGTTCTGGCTCCCTAGATTATATTCTTTTTCCCCTTCACACTCTTTAATTTGGGAGCAATCCTGATTGTACTGTTGACCGTGCATAGTATGTGAAATATGTGTTTGACATGTTCTGTACTGCATTTTTCTTTACTTTATTTTTTTCTGACGAACTGTATACATATATTATGTATCTGTTTCCTAAAGCACTCCTGATTGTTAAAAAAAAAAAAATATATGCCTGCATTAAATATCTTTATAGAACTGCCAAGTCTGAACCTATTCCTTCAATCTGTAACAATAAAAGATTATTTTGGATTTAGATTTGAATTTCTGACGGTCTGACATTAGCAGTAGCGGTGAAGTCAAAGAGAACTGGCTGCACGTGTTACAGTATGAATGTACAATTTATCACGTTTTGAAAACTAAAGCTTTGTGGGTTCACTTAAGACAGGGGTGCCCAACCTTTTGAGGAGCGAGGGCCACTTTATCGACATGGTAACCGGTCGCGGGCCACAATGAGCGTCAGTGGCGTAGCGTGGGTTGTCAGCACATGGGGCAAGGCAAAAGTCCCTAACATATGGACTTTTAGCACTCCTTGAGTCCCTTCCTACAATAGTACTGACCAGCCTGATTCCCATACTGACCACTACACTAACCTACCTGACCACTACACTAACCTACCTACCTGATTCCTACACTGACCTACCTGACCACTGCACTAACCTACCCTGACCACTGCATTAACCTACCTGATTCCTACACTGACCTACCTGACCCCTACACTGACCTACCTGATACCTACACTGACCACTACACTAACCTACCCGCATCCCATACTTGCCACTACACTGACCTACCTGTCCACTATCCTGACCACTACACTACCTGATTCCTACACTGTCCACCACACTACACTTTCCACTACACTGACTACTATACTACACTTACACTGACACCAGATGTTTTTTTTTATTTATATTGACTAACTCTGGCTGGCTGTTCCCTCTCTCCCAAGACCGTATCCTCCCCCTCACCTGCAGCTTGCAGCCTTCATCAGTTTGGAAGAAAAGGGGGAGCCTGGAGGAGGTGAAGGCACTGGCAGCGGTGTTCACAATGCGGTGGAGGTGGAGGCGGGACTTCAGGCTGGCCACAATCACTGATAGGCCAGCCCGCCGTGATCACTAATAGGCCAGCCCGCCGTGATCACTAATAGGCCAGCCCCGCCGTGATCACCGATAGGCCAGCCCCGCCGTGATCACCGATAGGCCAGCCCCACCGTGATCACTGATAGGCCAGCCCAGCCGCGATCACGGATAGGCCAGCCCCACCGCAGCCACCGCACATGACCCGATTCTTCACACTGCAATGCTCAGAGATGGCGGGTCGGGAACCTGCGATCTGGGCTTGCCGACCCGCCATCTCAGAGAAAGACATGACGGGCCACATCAGAGGACGGTTGGGCACCCCTGACTTAAGATCTAGACATGTGCATTTGTTTTCGCCCGAAAATCGGGTATTTTCGTTATCGTTTTAACGAACGAAAACTAAAGCGCAAGAGACGAAAACCGAAAGATCCAACATAAAAAATGCTTTATTCTCGTTTTCGTTCAGATCTGACGATTTTCGATGCTTTGTCGAATTTTCGTCGTTCAATTCGACAAAGCATTGAAAATCGTCGTTCTGAATACAGTGAATAGGTAGAAATTGAATGACGAAAATTTGACGGTTTTTGATGCTTTGTTCAATTTTCGTCATTCAATTCCTACCTATTCACTGTATTCAGTGAATACAGTGAATATAGGTAGGAATTGAACGACGAAAATTCGACAAAGCATCGAAAATCGTTGAATTTTCGTTGTTAATTACTACCTATTCACTGTATTCAGAATGACGATTTGCGATGCTTTGTCGAATTGAACGATGAAAATTCGACAAAGCATCGAAAATCGTCGTTTTCGGACGAAAACTACATAAATGAAAACGATTTTCGGGAGTAACTAAATAAATTTATTTTCCAAACGAAAACGAAAAAAACGAAACAAAATATTCCAGTCTGCACATGTCTATTAAGATCTAATGCGTGTATATATTTTGTATGAAAAATTGATAGGGTACTTACCGTGCCATGGTTCATAGCAAAATAGAAGGAACCCTTCATAACCACATTGCCAAATACATTTTATTATATACAATTTATTAATATATATTTTTTCACTTCTCACATAAATAAAAAAAAAATTTTTTCACTTCTCACATAAAATAAATCTATTTTGTCACAGATTTATTTTCACATTTATTTAGGATTGTTCAAAATAACTTTTGCACATAGCGCTACTGTTTTGTTCATTCAGATTTTTTTACATATGATTCACATTTTTTAAGTAGCTGCTTTTTTTGGGGTTTGTATATTGATTGGCGCAGCGGGGTGGAAGAAGGTTGAAGGGTGCATATCATTTCCTTTTTTCACTATTTGTTTATTACTTTGAGTTGGTTTACCACATGCAGCCATGAATGCCATTAATTTTCTATCTAGCAGACAGATAGATCCTGAGTGCATTTTTTCCTCTAATTAGGAAATAACAGAATGTGAAGAAGATCTCACAGGGGTACTAAAGACACTAGATACTCTTTTGGAAAAACAGCTTAAAACCTGGTGGGACATTCTCACATTTGAACACTATCAGAAGAAAGAAATTCTTTTTAGAAGTTTGAGATGGGAGGTGTCCCCTCAGGATGGTCTAAATGAGTCTAAATATATGGAGGAGTGGTTGGATTTTTTCAACAGAGCTGGAAGCGAACTTCATGGGTTGGTTTTAAAGAGAAAACGTATTAAGTTGGAATTGCTGAATGAAGGCATTAATAATTTACAGGTCAAACTGGCGCCTCATAGTGAATCTAACCAGGTTAAGGATTTTAATATTAGTATGCGGAAAAAAATAGAGAAAGTGATTTTGAAAATAAAAATGTCTACCTATGGCAAGGTGCTGGCGCCACCAATGCTGCTGGTAATGGGGTTACTGGGAGCACTAATGCTGCTGAGAAGGCCACTCCAACCCAGCATGCATTGGGGCAAGCCACCCAAGCTGTGAGTGAGAAAACACAAAATAAAAAAGGGAGAAATAACACTATGAAAGGGAAAACCTATAATACCCCTAGAACAAATGGAGGTGGGGGAACTAGAGAACAGTATGGTAGTAGCCAATATGAGAGGTTTCCCAGGGCCCCAGACCCTCAGGCGGAATACCAAAAATGGAATCAACAGACCTCCACCCAACATATGGATCAAATTTTTGGGGATTGGACACGTTTGCCTGCCCTACAACCTCTCCTTCCCTTTGGGGCAACGGCATTTGCCTGCCCTACAACCTCTCCTTCCCTTTGGGGCAACGGCAACGGAATCAACAGACCTCCACCCAACATATGGATCAAAGATATCAGATTCCTACTCAGAATAGGTACCAAACTTTGGAGTATGAGGATTATGGAGGGAATGGAGGTTATCAACAGTCTTTTTTATACCAACGGGGGGAGGGGGTACATCGTACAACCAACCCCAATATGGAAACAACAGAGGGGGAGGAAGGAACCCTGCTCCCTACTACCCTAACAGGGAAATGCCGTTGCCCCAAAGGGAAGGAGAGGTTGTAGGGCAGGCAAACGTGTCCAATCCCCAAAAAAGAAGGAAGGCCAATTAAAAACTGGAATTTACAACCTCAGTAAAATAGAATTAAGTGATAGTGAAAAAAATATTTTAGATTTGGATTTAAAATGTGCCCCTAAAAAAGAATGAATACATTTGATGTATTTATCGATACACATAAATTCATTTGCACATTAAACATGAAGAAATATTTTTTGAGACATCCGAGTGACTTAACCAGCCAGATAGGGAGAGCCTATAGTAGATAGTGGCCTGCGAAACAAATCAGTATTTAATCCCCAGAATGCCAATAGTCACTTTGTGGAAGTATTTAAAAATATGGTAATAAAGGATATTGAGGAGCTCCCCCTTAAAAAACGCATTAACCCCGAATATATCCAGGAGGGAATAAAATCCCCTGGAGGACAGAAAGGGAATAATTATCCGCCCAGCGGATAAGGGGGAGGGGTGGTGATATTGGAGAAATCCTTTTATCATAACCAGCTAATACAGCTTCTCGGTAAACAGACAACGTATAGGACGCTGTCAGATGACCCCTAGGAGTAAACAGGGTTCAACTTAACCTATTGATTGAATGGGGAGTCAGAAATGGTGCAGTGAACGCGAAAGAAAGCCAATACCTTAACCCAGCTTCATGTAGAATACCGGTTATTTACCCTCTGCCAAAGATTCATAAGAGTGTTGATAACCCTCCTGCACACCCTATCGTGAATGGCATTGGGTCGGTCACCGCGAGGTTTGGGGAATACTTAGACCGGTTTCTCTAATCCAGTGTCAAAAAAACTAGGGCTTATCTTAAGGATACAAGTGACCTTCTACGGTTGCTGGAGGAGGTTGAGTTGAAACCAGCCTGCCACACCTTTCTAGTAACCGCAGATATAAGTTCACTTTACACCATTATACAACATGATGATGCCCTATTGGCACTGAATAGGGCGTTGAGCAGACGTGAAGCTATACCGCATGTGTAGAAATGCTTTTTGGGTAGGGTGCTGGACTTCTGAATGGCCCACAACTATTTCTGGTATCATGACCAGTTTTTCTTCCAGTAGATTGGCGTGGCTATGGGAGCGAAGTTTGCCCCTAGCCTCACCAAACTGTTTATGGCAAAATGGGAGGATAGACATGTGTTTAGTGAATTCAGACCAGAGTTAAAGCTCTATAGAAGATTCATTGATGACCTCCTGTTTGTATGGGAATCAGTGGCGGTGTTTGTGGGACATCTAAACCACAACACCATGTGATCATAGAGCAGGAAGTACATTTCTTGGATTTGACAAGCATGAAGGCTGGGAATGGGATCAGTACAAAAGCTTATTTCAAGCCCACTGATAGAAATAGTTATTTGACTATAGGTTGTGGACATCACCCGGCCTGGATAAAAAACATCCCTAAGGGCCAGATATTGAGAATCCGCCGGAACGGCACAACATCTACTGACTTTTTGACGCAGGCCAACATATTAGGGAATAAATTCCTACAGAAAGGATACTGTGACAGAACCCACTGTCACTGTATGTCTTGGAAAGGATTGTGGGCGTGCCTCCTTCCGACAGACTATGGCCCGGAAAGATACTGGAGACCTGAAGCTGGCATTATTGTGATGTAATGTAATGTTACAGCCCTACACCACCCACCCCCCCCCCTCTTGTTGCTGGACACATAGACAATGGAGAGTGGACTGCAGACGTCTCTCCGCAGGGGGTGTGTATTGAGAAGCCAGGCTGCCTGCTTACCATAATCTCATTAGGTATCTGTACACTGTTTCAATGTCCAAATGTTCTGTTGCCATTTATTGTTCCTTGTCCCCCTCCCCTCATAGACAAGGCTAAGGGGAGTGTCCCTAACTGTGTGTAAAACTGTATAGTTTGGATTTTAATAAACAGTTAAGCTCTGGTTGTGTAACCCTCAACATGTGTGGATTGTCTCGTGATTGAGGGGTTAAGGGCTGGTTATGGCGAATCGCCAGGCTGCGGGTGCGTTTGGAGGACAGGAGACACAGGTCTGGCGGATGTGCCCACCTGGGGTGTCTGAGATCCGTCACAGTGGTGGCAGCGGTGGGATGTCTCCTGCAGTCCAGGACATCCAAACCACCACCAGGATTCAAGATCTGGGCAGCTGCCGAGGAGCGATACGGGGACCAGCCAGCATGAGAGCGGAGTTCGAGAGGAGGCTGCAAGGCATGCGGAAGAAACATCGGGGACCAGTGACAGAGCGCACCATGCTCGGCTGGGAGGATGTGATCCGCCGGCAACCCTGGCATGAGGCGCTAAGCTACGAGCAGCGCCAGCAGGGGAAGATCCTTCCCTCCTCCTCAGAGATGTACTGGACGCAGTACTGTGCGTGAGAGGTGTTCCTGAGGGAACGACCGCGAGATGATTGGAAGACGGAGCTCAGAAGATTAGTCCAGGAGGAGATGAAGCTAGACGCCAGCTACAGAGCCCTCCGGTGGTTCGCGGCTCAACTTTGGCCAAGTACAGCAGATGGCAGCCCAACAGAAGGCGTTGGCTATGGCGGCGTGGGGCTGCTTCATCAAAAAATGTACGGAGACCCAGACTTTGGGAGCGATGAGGAGTGGCGGCGGGAAAACATCTTGGACTTCCGAGATGAGGTGCTGGACCTCCCTGAAGAGGCATGTGACCTGGAGGAATTGGAGTTCCTGGTTGAGCAGGAATTTGAGCTCGAAATTGCATACAAGCGGCTGTTTGATGGTGATCAGCAGCAAGTCCAGAGTATCTCATCTGGGGCCCCAGCAGAAGCGCTGGCTACAGGGCAGAGTGCCCCTGGCATCTGTCCAGCATCAGAAAAAGAGTTGGCTCCGGAGAGTCTGAGAGATGATCTGCGTGAGCTGTTTCCCCAACAGCCGATATCTCCACCTGGAGTAGAGGAAGCAATTCTCCCTCCCAGCAATTGGACACTACCCCAATGTTCATCCCCCCAGCAGAAGCGTTGGCTATGGAGCAGAGTGCCGCTATAATCTGCCTAGCATTAGAAAAAGAGTTGGATCCGGAGAGTCTGAGAGATGACCTGCGTGCGCTGTTTCCCCAACTGCAGATATTCCCACCGGGAGTAGAGGAAGCAATTCTCCCTCCCCAGCAATTGGACACTACCCCAGTGGTTCTCCCCCCAGCAAAAGCGTTAGCTATGGAGCAGAGTTCTGATGGTCCCTGCCCAGCCCTCAGTATGTTTTTGGAGGGTTTGGGAGACAGCCCCTGTCAGAAGTCACCCCAGTGGCTGGTCACAGAACCGGCAGGGGAGAAAACCCTTCCCCCTCTCCAGCAGCTGTACCCAACTTTTTCATATGTCCCCCCGGCAGAAGCGCTGGCTACAGGACAGAGCGCTGATGGTCTCTACCCAGCATCAGAACAAGAGATGAAGAACCCAGGAGATAGTCCCTGCAAGATACCTTCTCAGCGGCTGGTAACTACACCAGGAGAAAAGCAAGTACCTTTGCCTCCCCAAATGCATAGCCCTACCAGCGCCAGAGTCGTACTTTTACTTTTCCTGTTTGCCTGGGGTGGAAGTTTGTGACTAACGCAGGTCCAGACCAGTTGGGGGTCAGGAACCTGGTTAGTCTTTTTAAAAGGGGAGAAATGTGACAGAACCCACTGTCACTGTATGTCTTGGAAAGGATTGTGGGCGTGCCTCCTACCGACAGACTATGGCCCGGAAAGATACTGGAGACCTGAAGCTGGCATTATTGTGATGTAATGTAATGTTACAGCCCTACACCACCCACCCTCTTGTTGCTGGACACATAGACAATGGAGAGTGGACTGCAGACGTCTCTCCGCAGGGGGTGTGTATTGAGAAGCCAGGCTGCCTGCTTACCATAATCTCATTAGGTATCTGTACACTGTTTCAATGTCCAAATGTTCTGTTGCCATTTATTGTTCCTTGTCCCCCTCCCCTCATAGACAAGGCTAAGGGGAGTGTCCCTAACTGTGTGTAAAACTGTATAGTTTGGATTTTAATAAACAGTTAAGCTCTGGTTGTGTAACCCTCAACATGTGTGGATTGTCTCGTGATTGAGGGGTTAAGGGCTGGTTATGGCGAATCGCCAGGCTGCGGGTGCGTTTGGAGGACAGGAGACACAGGTCTGGCGGATGTGCCCACCTGGGGTGTCTGAGATCCGTCACAGATACAAAGAGGATTTTATCAATAACACTATTGCCGAGGTAGCACTAATGCCTAGGGAACAGTGTCTGAAAAAGAAAGCGGATGTGATCACTAATAACTCACACCAATTGGGTTTTATATCAGATTTTCACTATCAATATAAGGAGATAGAAGGTATTTTCCGTAAACATTGGAACATTCTATGCATTCTTTGTGAAATTTTACCAGAAAGACAGAGGTTCATCTATAGGAGAGCTCCTAATTTTGGGGATCGGGTGGTACAGAAAATCTTGGATCCACCTAAAAAACAGAGCCTCAGTAATGACTTCAAAGGCTTTTACTCCTGCCGCAGGTTTATCTGCTGCAGGACAGTGAAAGTCAATAATAGGGGTAAGAAGAATTTTTCAGATAAAGATGGTCATGTCTATAATATTGAACAAAGCATTAACTGCAGTTCATTCTTTGTAGTGTACCTTTTGTGGTGCCCATGTGGGCTGTATTATGTAGGTAGAACTAAGCGTCTCTTAAGAATACGTATAGCTGAGCATTTGGCCAATATCAAAAAAGGATTCACATATCATAGTGTTTCGCTAAATTTTAAGGAAAAGCACAGTCAAGAGATTTTTGGTCTTCAATTTTGTGGCATTGACTGAACTTTTCCTGTTTGAAGGGGTTGGAATCGAGTCAGGGAACTCTCGAAGAGAGAAACAAAGTGGGTATTTCTTCTCGGGAGCTTCCATCCTAGAGGATTAAATATTGAACTTGACCTAAACTGTTTTATTAGCAACTCCTAATTTCTATATTGTCCTGATAAGTATAAGCTTAATTAGATCAATTCTGTTTGATAAGCTCCTATTTACTATGGTGGTGGATCTACTATCAAAATTCACATACCTTCTTTTACCTTGTCTCAACATTAAGTCATATTTTTGGATTCATCAAGTCACATTTATTTGGACTCTATAATTAGATTTACATAATTTTCAATTTTTTTTACTGCTTTTTACAGACTTTTATTTGAGCACTCATTGGTGTTATTATCATATGACTTTTATTGTTGCTTAATTTGAAAGTTTTTATCGTTTTGCACTTATTTAGTGCTACATCTTTTTGTTTCTCTAAGGTGTATTAACAGTTGAAATTGAGTATGTGTGAGCGTTGCAGGTTTTAGGTTTAGAAGTGCTGTAGCCGGGTCTGGAGAAATATTTATATCAAGAGCTTTAGATGCCATTCGAAAAATATTTAACCAGAATTTCCGTGACAACTGGACATTGCCACCATATGTGGAATTGTGTACCTGGTGCATCACAGCCTCTAAAACAAGTTGGTGAGTATACGGGAGCAAATTTTGCCATTCTAGCTGGTACTAGGTACCATCGTGTCAAAACCCTATAATTCGTGTCTACAGCAAAGCAATTAGGAGAGTAGTTCTTAGTGGCTAACCAGATGTTCGACCAGTCTTTAGTGTCTAATATTATGTTCATGTCTTGTGTCCATTTAGTCGTGTACAAAGGTAATGAATTGTTCGAGTTTTCATTTAGTATTCGGTACAGAATTGAAATTAGGCATCTGACATGTGGATTGCTGATGCAAATCCATTCAAATTGAGAGAGTTGAGTTAGTGAAGAGCCTGTGTTGAGTAGTGGTTCATAGAAGTTTTTAATTTGTAAGTATCTGAATAATTCAGACCTAGGGAGCCCGAAGGATTCACATAGTACAGGAAAGGAGTGGATGTTAGAATTAGATACTAGGTTGTGTAGGCGAGACAGATTAGTAGAGGAACATGCAGAAAAGTATTTTGGGTATTGCCAAGCAGGATAGAAGGCAGGGTTCCTAAGAGAGTAAAGCAGGGGATTATGTGAGGATTGAAGCATATGGGAAGTTTTAAATTTATCCCAGATAGCTAGAGAATGTTTTGTTATGGGATTGCATAAATGGGACCTATCAGCGGGTCTGAGCCATAGCAAGTTGGCTATTGACAACGGATCACTGTCTATAGACTCTATAACAACCCATAAAGGTATTCCATCTGTAGCGTGGTACTTAGATAGTGCTGCTATCTGTGCAGCATTGAAGTAAGGCCGCGTACACACGATCAGTCCATCCGATGAGAACGGTCTAAAGGACCGTTTTTATCGGTTAACCGATGAAGCTGACTGATGGTCTGATGTGCCTACACACCATCGGTTAAAAAAAAAATTTGGTGTCAGAACGCAGTGACGTAAGACACAACGACGTGCTGAAAAAAACAAAGTTCAATGCTTCCACGCATGCGTCGACTTGATTCTGAGCATGCGCGGCTTTTGCATACTAACGATCGGCTTTGACCTATCGGTTAGGCGTCCATTGGTTAAATTTTAAAGCAAGTTCTATTTTTTTTGACCGAAGGATAACTGACCGATGGGGCCCACACACGATTGGTTTGGACCGTTGAAACGGACCTTCAGTCCGTTTTCATTGGTTTTGACCGATCGTGTGTACGCGGCCTAAGAGGAGAAGTTGGGTAGTCCCATTCCTCCTCTTACTTTATGGACGTATAGCGTAGATTTAGAAATACAGGGTTTAGTTGTGCCCCAAATAAAGGACATAACTCTACGTTGAGTAAGTCTTAGAAAGTAAGATGGTAGAGGGATAGGAAGTACTCTAAATAAGTATAGAAATTTTGGTAAAATTTACATCTTAATCGTGTTTATCTTGCCGGTCCATGACAGTGGAAGGGAAGTCCATAATTTCATTAAACTAGTTGTTTGCTTCAGTAGAGGTAGATAGTTAGCAGCAAACAATTCTTTAAGGGAGAATGTAAGTTGAATTCCTAAATAAGGGAGTTGTTTCGAAACCCAATTAAAGGGTAAAGAATTTTGAGCGAGATGTAGATGAGATATTTAGTGCATTTGATTTAGAGGGATTAACATGGAGTCCTGAAATTTGAGCAAAATTATCTAGAGTCTTGAGCAAGTTTGGGGCTGTTATATGTGGATTGGACATAAAAATGAGGATATCATCTGCGAAAAGACATAACTTATGCTCGTATCCACCTAGCTCTATGCCTTTAATGTCAACGTTAGTTCTAATTAATTGTGCTAGTGGTTATATTAATAGGGCAAAGAGCAATGGGAAAAGGGGACATCCCTGTCTAGTTCCTCTTTCGATGTCAAATATTGACAATTTATAACCGAGTATTTTATATATGCTTTTGGAATCTTGTATAGGGAGGAGACCCAAGTTAGGAAATGGTTTCCAAAGCCCCATTTTTGGAGTGTGCATTGCATATAGGACCAGGTGACAGAGTCAAATGCCTTCTTTATATCTAAAGATACAAGATCCTAGATTTGGCTGCATGGATAAGTAAAAGTGCACGTCTAATATTATCGCCTGCTTGGAGTTTAGGTATGAAGCCTGTCTGATCTCTATTTATTAAGCCTCCAATGATATTGTTCAATCTATACGCCAGAGTTTTAGCTAATAATTTTATGTCTAGATTCAGGAGGGATATAAGAAGATAGTTAGCCCAGGAGGTTGTATCTGAGTGTGGTTTGGGGATCATGGCAACAATAGAAGTAAGGGTTTTCGTTCTGAATGAATGTCCCGTCAAGATTGAGTTGAAGGCTCTGGTTAGGATTGGTGTTAGAATGTGAATAAACTGTTTGTAGTAAGCTGCAGAAAATCCGCCTGGACCCGGTCTTTTCTTAAGTTTTAGGGATTTTATGGCATTTGATACTTCAGTGTCTATAATGGGGCCTTCAAGAAGATCACGCTGTTCTTGGCTTAAAGTAGGGAGCGTGATTTTAGAAAACATAGTGTCAGCTTTTGTCTTGTTTAAAATTTTGAGCAGAAGAATACACATTGGCGAGATTAGAGCGAAAGACCTCTAGTATCTTAACAGGGTTGATAGAGTATGCTTCACGGGAAATGTTGAGTCTGATAGGTGTTTGTGGATGTTGTGCAAACTTCAGATTTCTTGCCATTGGGGTGTCAAGTTTGTTGGCTTTAAGATATTGGATGTGTTGGCGTTTGCGTAAAAGTTTGTCAGCTGAGCCAGTCAAGAATAGATCTAGATCTAAACAGGCTTTTTCTAGTTTAGAGTTATTTACGGTGTTTGGGGAAGATTGAAAGGCCAAATGGCATGCATTGAAGGCAGACTCAAGTTTAGCAAATGTAATTTTTCGTTCTTTTTTGAGCATAGATGCTTGTTGATAACAATTTTCCTCTAATGACAGATTTATGGGCTTACCATAGAGTAAGGGCCGAGATATCTTTTGTGTCGTTAATTAACCACTTAAAGACCCCCGCACGCACATATACGGCCACAACATGGCTCGTACAGGCACAAGGGCGTAAATTTACGTCCCCGCCTGAGTGCGGTTCGGGGGTCTCCCTACCTCTGGGAGCGATCCGGGATCTGCGGGCTGATGTCCGTGATATCCGCCCCCCCCGCGATCGCTCCCAGCCAATGGGAGCGCGCTCCCAGCCAATGGGAGCGCGCTCCCAGCCTGTCACTTCCTCCTCCTGTGTTTACACAGGAAGGAGGAAATGATGTATTCAGCGCTGCTGATGAGAGAAGACATCACAAGTAAGTGTGCACCAACACAACACTGACACACACTCACATAGGCATATTAACCCCTTGTGATCGCCCCCCCACCCCCCTGTCACAGTGTTACTGAATGCAGTGATTTAATCACTGCATTTAGTGTCAGTGTGACAGGCACTGTAAAAAACAGTTAGTGTTAGGTTCAGGATAGCCCCCCCCACCCCCCCTAATAAAGTTTTAACCCCCTGATCACCGCCCTAGTTAACCCTTTCACTCCCTATTGCCAGCGTCACTAAGCGATCATTTTTCTGATCGCTGTATTAGTGTCGCTGTTCCCGCTAGGTAGCTATTTTTTTTTATTGCAATTTTTTTTTTTACTAAAGACATGTGGCTAAATAAATTTTGGCCTAAATGTTTGACTAAAATTTAGTTTATTTGATTTTTTTTTAACAAAAAGTAAAAAATAGTGTTTTTTTTTTCAAAAATGTCGCTCTATTTTTGTATATAGCGCAAAAAATAAAAATCGCAGAGGTGATCAAATACCACCAAAAGAAAGCTCTATTTGTGGGAAGAAAAGGACGCAAATTTTGTTTGGGAGCCACGTCGCACGACCGCGCAATTGTCTGTTAAAGCGACGCAGTGCCGAATCGCAAAAACACCTTGGGTCATTTACCAGCGTATTGGTCCGGGTCTTAAGTGGTTAACAGGTAATCAGTGAGTGCTTTTTCACTATCAATACGGTGGGATGGATGGGTTACTATTGAATCATTAATACACCAAGTATCATCATGAGATCTGGGTACTGTGGACGCTACGGAGGTAAGGACTGCACAATGGTCTGTCCATGGGAAAGGAATGATTTTGGAAGAGATAATTTCTGGCAACATACTGGATGGGACTAAGATATGGTCTATACGCGAGAAAGACTTATGTGGATAAGAGTAATGAGTGTAGCTCCTGCTGGTGGGATTAGTTTCTCGCCAGGTATCTACCAGGCTGTGTGTAGTAAGCAGATGCTGAAGAGTAATTTTCGCTACGCCGTTAATAGGACATGGTAGAGATTTGTCTAAAACAGGAATAACGGTAGCGTTTCAGTCTCCACATAGAATAACCGTACCAAACTTGTGAGTGTCTACTACTTGGAAAAGATGGGATAAAAATGCTGTTGGACGTTTATTGGGGGCATAGTACGATACAATTGTGATTGGATTATCGGAAATATAGCCTGTAACAATTATATATCTTCCCTCCGGGTCTTTTTTTTAGAAATTAGGGTAAACGGAGTAGAGCGATGGAAACCAATTAATGTTCCACGTTGTTTAATACTGGCCTTTTTGGTTAAAAAAAGAAAAAAAAGCTTTGGTTCGCTTATGGGGGATATTAAAACCTTGTACATTTAATGACAGAATATTTATAGGAGCCATATGTCAATTCAGGTAAGTGTTGTATCACAGTATACAGAGTACTCATCGAGAGCCAGAGTCAACAACCGGGAAAAAAAAAGAAGGGGATAAAATACTGCAAAATAAAAAATTATAGTGAAAAAAAATTCAACAAACGTGTTAACCCATTATATGAACAATGCATTACAAAGGTAAGGTAAAACCACAGGGTGTAGAAGCATCTCAGAGGAATGTATAGCACTCCCTGAGAGGATCCAAATCCACCTACAGAGGCCCACACAAAAGCAGGAGTCTACGGGTGGCAAAAAGGGGCTACAAGAAATTCCTACGGAATGAACAACACCGACGGACAACAGGAACTTTCTGTCGGTAAATTCTGGTACCAGAAGGGGTGAGGTATAGCTTGAATTAGATGATTGCTGATAATGCTGAGCGGTTAAACTTCTGCGATTCTGACCAGTAGATATGGCTGTTTCTGCAATACCCAATTCAGGTAGGGCTGACTTTAAATCTTCAGAGGAGCGACAGACATACTTGGTCTCCAGGTGAGTGAATCTGAGACTGAAAGGGAACCACCAGTGGTAGATGATTTGATTATTTTGCAGCACTTGTAGTAACGGTTTGAGCGCACGTCTCTTTGCCACAGTAAGTGGAGACAGGTCAGCAAAAAGCTGATAAGTATAGTTCTGAAAGCTGAGGAGATCTTTACCTCTAGCTGCTGTTAGTAGCTGCTCTTTGATTTTGTAATAATGCAGTTTGGCAATGATATCCCTGGGGGGGGCCATTGTGTGGCAGGCGCAGCACTATGAAGTGCCTCATGCGCTGTGGCATTAGAAGAATTGTGATATCTCTGACTTTTTAGTCCAACAAGACTGTGTATTACTCTGAAAATTCCTCTAGCGCCATTCTATGGAAGCAGTAGGTTTAAAGAGCACACCAAATGCTTAAAATAACTTCTTTAATAACTTCACTTTTCTTCATATATAATACTGCTGCTTTGCAGCAGACAGTCCATGTACAAAAACATGTGATGAATAAAGTATAACAGAAAATGGTGGTTCAAATATTCAAACTTGTCATTTAACATAAGATGGTGGATATATTTCTTTCTTCAGTATGTACTCTCTCTCTCTCTCTCTCTCTCTCTCTCTCTCTCTCTCTCTCTCTCTAAGTTATCAAAGCATTTTCTGATTTCTCTGAAAGGTATAACTCTGTTGTTTGCAACTTGGTTTGCAGGGTTGCTTTTGCAGCTTAGTTGGGTTTGGTTTCTGAATTAGGTTAGGTGGAACTACAAGTGAACACACAACTAGATCAGTATACAGTTCTAACCACACTATTTACAATAAGAACATATATATAACTGTGTCACGAACCTATTTTTAGCCCCTGGCTTCCATAAAACACAACTTTGGCCTTGTGTCTGTTCTGCTCTGTGTCTCTGTCTCTGTGTGGCTTTCCGTCTCTGTGTGGAATAATCTAGCAGCACTTGGAGTATTAGGAACCTCCCAGACAGAGTGTTTGTAAAGCTGGCTGTGACTGGTCAAGACTCTGCTCAATGTGAGATTAGCTGTGGTTGGGCAAGGCTACCAATGAGTCACAAAAGCTTAACTCTATGCTTGCTGGCATGAATTCAACTGTGTTATTCCTTACCTCCTGCTGCCATACAAACAAATGACTTTTAAAGGCATATTTTTTCTTTTCCTTCTGTGAACACAACATACAACTGTTATATGACATCCAAGCACAAAATCACAGTGAATAACTTTTGTCTCTCACATATAAACATGTGCTCTACATTAGGTTCTTAGCAGGTTTAGCTGTATACATGTAGGTTATATTAGCTACCTAGGACAGGTTCTAGCTGGCCAGC
Source organism: Rana kukunoris (assembly GCA_029574335.1). Classification (NCBI taxonomy): domain Eukaryota; kingdom Metazoa; phylum Chordata; class Amphibia; order Anura; family Ranidae; genus Rana; species Rana kukunoris. Next base: position 519,706,601 of record CM056049.1, read on the forward strand.
TACACGTTGGGCTTGCCAATGCTCTGTGTACTCTGTCCATTTCAAATCTTTCAATAAGAGTACCAGGAATTAGTTCCTGAAAAAGCTCTGTTATGGTTTTATGAAGGTCCTGGACAGATTCTGGGATACCTCTGACACGTATGTTAGACCTGCGGTCTCTGTTCTCTTGGTCCTCTAAACGTGCCTGTTATGCTGCATTTTCTTCTTTAAGAGCTGTGAGTTCAGAACTATAGTGTTCTGTATAATTGTCTTTATCATCCACTCTCTGTTCCAATTCTGAGGTTCTCTGACCAAGTTCTCTTATTTCCCTTGTTAACTTATCTGTTATATGGTCAGAAGTCTGCTTTAAAGCTTTCTGCAGCATTTGCTCAAATTTTTGGAATATGTCAGGCTGAATTCCAGGAGTTATCTTCTAGTAAAGACTCACCAGCGCTAGACTGTTTTTTTTTTGCTGGAGGGTTTCTCACTCAGTGCAGAGATGTGTTGTGAGGGGGAGGGAGAAGCCGCCATTTCAGCTGCAAGCCTATTCACTGCTCCCTTCAGGGCACTCGACTTAAATTAGGTTTTTGAGCACTTGCTGGTATTGGTATTGGTATTCACAAAGCACTTGCTCCGTAAGTTGCGGCGGCATAGGGTAAATTGGCCAGCGTAAGACTGCCTAATTCAAAGTAGGAAGGAGGTGGGCGTCATCTATTTAAATTAAGCGTGACCCCATGCAAATTAATGGCTGGTCGAACTGGGCATGCGTGCGCATGCTCAGAATTACGTCGCATAAATTCCCTAAGATACGTTGGCGCAATGCCTACGACGTGAAAGTAACCTATGCACTGCCCTATTCACGTAGTACTACGTAAACGGCGTACGCGTCGTAAAAATTTGACGGCATCGTTCCCTGGCCCATACCTTAGCATTAGCTGCGCCTGCTATATGAGGGGTAACTTTACGCCGGACGTAAGCCTTACGCAAATCGCGTATATGAAGCAGCCGGGCGCATCTACGTTTGTGAATCGGCGTATCTTACTCATTTGCATATTTATAATGGGAAAGCCGAATGCGTCCAGCGTAACTATGCGCCCACGATACACCGGCGTAGGCAAGTTACGTCGGACGGAGGAAGCCTATTTTTCGACGTATCTCGCTTTGTGAATCGGCGTAAAGATACGACGGCGCATATTTGGACTTACGTCGGCGTATCTCGTTTGTAAATCCGGGCCCATAAGTTTAATCACTTGGAATTTAATCACTTATAGACTTGTCTTGATAAAAGTATCCTTTTTATTACTGGATGAACGTTTTTTTTCTTGGAACACTTCATTATTTATATTGTTTTTTATTTATTTATTGTTTTATTATTATTATATATTTTTTCACTTCTCACATATACTTATTATAGTTTAATATGTGTATATTTTGTCACAGATTTATTTAGGATTGTTCAAAATAACTTTTGCGCATGGCGCTACTATTGTTCATTCAGAATTTTTTATATATCATTCACATTTTTTAAGAAGCTGCTTTTTTGGACTTTTTTGGGGTTTGTATATTGATTGGCGCAGTGGGGTGGAAGAAGGTTGAAGGGTGCATATAATTTCCTTTTTTCCCTATTTGTTTAAACAACCTAAAATTTCTTTTTTTTTTTAAACTAAGACATTTTTATGTTAGGACCATTTAACCTAAATCTGGATTGTGCAAAAAAAGTATGTACAAGATTAAACTGTTACTAAACCCACAACAGTAAAAATCAGTCTGTATAGGCAGTAAAGCATGCTGGCTGGTTATACTCACTGTGGAACCTAAGGGGTTAATCCTCTGCATTGTGTAAAAAGGCTGTTTAATCCCATCTTCTCTGATCCTCCCCTTCTTTTACTGTCCCTAATCCAGTTGCTGATAGAAAAGTGCCCTAGGAGGCATTCTGCTCAGTTTGATGTGTATTTTTTCTTGGGAGGGTGCATGTGATCAGCACTGTCCAGACAGAGGGCCAGGGGTCATGTAGTCTCATAAGACAGTCGGAGGAGAATGAAAACTCCTCCTGCAAGCTTTAACTAGACACTGACTAGACACTGATAGACGTCACAAGACTGCTATAAACTGCTGATGAGAAAAGGTATTTAGCATCTTATATTTACTAAAATAATTGCATTTCCATGTTCTGTGTACTGTGACAGAACAGAGTGAATGCAGGATCTAGAGTTTAGTAAGACTTTAAACCTTGAAGTTGCATATATGCATACAGTATTGCAGAAAGGCATGATGATCTGTGTGTATTGAAGAGGCATGAAGTACTATGTGTAATAAACAGAGCTTTTTTTCTCAGAAAATAGGTGCAGGAACTCAACCACGACCCGTTCAGATTTCACAAACAGTAGAAGGGTCTTAAAGGGGCATTAAATACCAGAATTGCATTACATACAGTGTGCAGAGTTCAGGGGGTTACAAAGCAGTCACTTGTAAACACAGAAACCAGACTTCTGTGTTCACAAGTGATTGTGGTGAGCAGGCACCAAAGGGTCTGAGCCAAAGGTGGTGGAACTGAGTTCCCCCAAGTTCCCCCAGAAAAAAAGCCCTGGTAATAAAGAAACATGTGGCTCTGTATATAATGGAGAAGCATGAGACAATGCATGTAATAAAGGCATAAGGCACTGGGCACTGAGGCAATAGAGACGTATCAGCTACTATGTGCAATAGAGAGGCACAGAGAGTTGAGGCAGGTATTTTTGTGCATTTTAGTCTAAATATCATTATAATACTAAATACATGGCCCTCCTGTGACTTTTGTATTGAACTGTACTGTAATTGTGTTGTCCCCCCCTTATACATTGTAAAGCGCTGCGTAAATAAATTGTGTATAATAGTAATAATACTAAATACTAGTTCTCAGATGTGTGTACAAGCCTATGTACTCATATTTCTATAAACTGGGAATTTTAGTCTTACATGCCTACTGAAACAATCTGCTGGTGCTTTATTGTTCATGCTGTAAAATGCTATTTGTTTTTGACTATTGTTATCATATATCTTTGTAAGATCTCAGCACATGTTGAATACTTTTAGCTGGTAGATATTATTAATTTATCTGCATCTCCTGTTCGATTAAATAATGGTCCATGTTATATAGCAAATAATCTCCTCTTTATATGCAAATACGGCAGCTGTAGAGCCAGTAATCCAGAATATTGGATAATCTGTACAATATGACCCTTTATATCACCCTAAGGCATTTACATGCTTTTAGCGAGCGTTCAACAAATGTTCAGAATATCCTGGAGCAAGTAGCTGTAACTTACAATACTGCAGTAGATGATGGCAGCATGCTGTGTGGATAAAGGGCAAGCTGCTATGTGCACAGCCTTATACAACCCCCTGCAGTGTTTGAATATGCATGCTTTTTTTTTCTACATGCTACTTATGCAATCTAGGCAACTTTGAAAATTCAAAATTTTTAGATGTTGTTATTCTTTCAAAAACAATTATCTAACACCATAGAAGGCTATGCTCGCACTTGAGCTTCGGCTTCTTCAGGCTTTTTTTTTGCCACGTTTTTTCACGTGTTTTTACAGATGTTTATTGGCATTTTCAGGTGTGCACCATTTTTTTGTTTAGGCCATTGCAAAGCAGGTTACTAGGAGGAGAAACTGGTCGTTAGCCAAAAAGAAAAACATTACCTGCATTTTTTAGCCACTTTCCTTTAAAGAGGATTGTTGGTCCTGTACTTTTATGTGATGACGTCGGCCAAGGGCAGCCATATGACCAGCAAAAGGAGCTGCTTCGTTGGACTGGCTGTCCAGTGGAGGGAAGGTCTGCCACAGTGAGGAATGAGGTAAATAATTCTGCCTACACAATGCCCCTAGACTAAATGAGCATAGAGCCATACTATACAGGAAGGAGGAGTCTACCAAAAGGTGACTTGTTTTTTTTTAGTTGACGAGAGATTAGCATTTTGCTTTGGAAGTTCATATAGATTCAACTTTTCTTTAATTATCTGTATAAAGAAAAAAAAACTTTTTTTTTTTTTTTCAAATAAACATTTGTTACAAGGCGAATGAATGACTGGCAGACTTCTAATCCGCTAGCTGGTGTCTTGGTAGGCAGGCTGCTCTATTGCACAATGTGTAATAGTATTTGACATATATAAAGCTGAAGACAAACGCCTAATGTTTCATTTATTCGTAACTTGCAGAAGCATCAGATCTTGCCTAAGGGCTCTTTAGCATCTCATAGGGACACCAGCTACAGCTCAAGGCTTTGCCTCAAGTTATTTCCTAATCTTTCCATGCTTTTAAGCCATGTATATGATTTAGATCATACAGTATGCCATTGAATTCATGTCTCCATATGGATCAAAGAACATATTACAGGTTCACACTCCTATGTTGATGGGTGACCTGCTTTGATGGGGTCTCACAGCTGACAAAATTTAAGTGGAGCATGGACTCTTTGAAATAATCACTAAATAGTGCTTCTTTTTTAATAGCGGTATACAAAGAAATTATATATTTTATATTTTTAATGGCACTATGCAGATATTTTCTGGGTTGCAAAGCAACTGTTTCTTGCAAATCCAGCACTGTTGGAGTAGTCTTTGATTTATCCTGTGAACTTTCGCTTTCAATAGATTTTTATTTTTTCAAATAAAGAATACAGATAAATTATGACAAAAGGCTGAAATTACACCATCAAAACATTCAACAAACCGGGCATAATGACAGTAACAATGACTCTATTGATTTCAAATTTCCCAACTATGGGTTGATTAAAGGAATCCAGCGAGCTTAATAACAGAGGAAGGGGCGGAAAAAGAGGTGTATATGGTAATCTTGCGCTCAGGGGAGACCTGCCTGTCCCGGACACCCCTAATGGGATCAATCTGTGTCCCAGCCAGGCGCCTCCCAATCCGCCTCCTCCTATAAATTTATTTGATGGGAAATTAGTGGGTTCGAATTTGGCTTCATTGAACCTCTAGCTCATACTAACAAAATAAGATAGGCCTATAGTGTTACCAAATTGCCCATATGAATAACCGGACGAAGAACAAAGAACATTACCTTCTGGTCATACAACTGTCTTAAAAGAATAGAAGTAAAAAAAGGAGAGAGAAAAGTGGGGGTAAGAAAGAGGGAAAGGAAGGGAAACATGAGCTTAACTTGTACTGAAGGATGCAGGTTGCGTGGGGTGTACCCCAGTCGCCAAAGGTATACCACAGTGGGATGCCCATGATCCCCACACGGCTTCAAATTTCTGATTCGTGTTTGAAAGAATGCTGGCCAGTTTTTCCTGCACCATGATCCACGAAATCTTGCGTTTTATTTCTGCAATGGAAACCCTGGGCTGTCTCCAAGCCCTTGCGATGGTAATTTTAGCCCCGAGGAGCATAAATCGGATCAGCTTCTGATTGGGCTTGGATATACCCGGAATCCGAGCATTTAGGAGAGCTACAGAAGCCGTTCTGGGGACCGAGCAACCAGTGACTGTACAAATGAGGTTAAAAATCCTCTTCCAGATTGGTCTGATTCTGGGACATTCCCACCAGACATGCACCATCGAGCCCAGGAGCTGACAACCTCTAAAGCAGCTGGGATCTGATGATGGGTAGATGGCCGCAAGCCTGGCGGGAGTCATATACCACCTCATAAGGACCTTTAAGTTTGCTTCCATCAGGGAAGTATTCAAGATGCCCTGAAAAGAATCAGAACAAGCTGCCTGCCAGGTCTCCAACTCCCACCCTATTTGGAGGTCTGCCTCCCAAGCCGTCATATAGGAAGACTTCTCAGTCGGGCGGGTGAGTGAAGAGTAGATGACAGATATTCCTCCCCTTTGTCCCATGGTCTGCCCGCACCAGAGCTCATAATCTGTAAATTTGGGAGGTAGAGGCCTATCCGTCCATAAAGTGTGTAGGAATTGTGATATTTGTTTGAATCTGAATTTTTCAGTGTCAGGGATGTCCAATTTAGTCACACAGTGGTCTAGTGTAAGAGGGCCTTTGGATGTGAAGAATTGTCCTATGCGGTACAGACCCTTATCCAACCACCAACTGAATGCTTTCCTGTCCATTCCCGGTGGGAAATCCGGGTTTTGGAATACACTGGCTAGAGGTTGACCTTTCGAAACCAGGGCAGGAAGGTTACGAAATCTATCCCAAAGGGCGTAGGATTGAGAAAGGGAGGGGGACAAAATGGGTGGTCTTCTCTTTTTATCCTGTGAACTTTCTTTTACTTCGTAACTGTGGTTTGATTTTTAGTACACCTTTAATACCGGAGAAAATTCTAAATATTAACACTTTATTCTGCAGTAAAATAGTTTATAATCTGCAAAATAAAAAAAAAAACTTAATGGATTATGGTATGTCCTCTATAGCAGTGTTTCCCAACTCCAGTCCTCAAGGCACACCAACAGGTCATGTTTTCAGGATTTCCCTCAATTGAAACAGCTGTGGTGATTACTAAGGCAGTGAAACTGATCGAATCACCTGTGCAAAATAATGGAAATCCTGAAAACATGACCTGTTGGTGTACCTCGAGGACTGGAGTTGGGAAACACTGCTCTATAGCACATCATTTACTTGGGCTGAGAGTGTTCCTACTGTACAACAACTAAAAACGTTAGGTGAAGATTGTTTGGTGAAATTTCTAATCCAAGATCTTATCATTTATGATACAACATTCTTGATACATGTAAATCTTCATCACAGTATACACAATATATCATAAGTCCTGTATATACTTTCAGTGAATGTGTGATTTTCTAATGTCAATGTAGGTGACAGATAAACAGGCAGATGAATGGAAAGTAATATCCTATCAATGTCCTTAGTATATCATGCTGATTCGATTGCACGTCCCTCTCACTTCTTCCAGAAACTAATGAAGGGGTCAGAGACAAGTCATATACATAACACAGCATGAGTCTTCCTATTTACAGCCCATCTAATGCCAAATAAAAACCTTATTGAACCACTTTAAAATGTCCTATACACCGACCCCATGGTTTTACAGCTTTAATTATGGCAGTGTTATTGAAAGGGCTATACAAACATAAAATACAACATTTTAGTCTTTCACAAACCATTATTGCTGTTTGTGACATACAGTTAAAGGTCATATATTGAATTGTAGGTTAATTCACATAATGAAGCACTTGGAATGCTAAGTTACTTGACGTTGTGATAAAATTGCACCCAAAAATCACGTTGTCCCAAATTTTAGCCCTCAGCTGCTGATTGGGTATATGTGTAAAAGTGGAGAATTGATTGCACATTCCATTTTGGTGTCCTGGCAAAAGTGTTCTTCTGTAAAACTACACCTGCATCAAATAACACACAGTGGCGTTCCATTGTAAACAGATAGTTCCTGTCTATAAAATTACCATTCCAAGGGAACCTACCCCCAAACACCTCCTAAGAGAGCAATTTTTAACAATAGAGTATGTACCACATTAGCAAAAATATATATATATTTTACTATGACAAAATATTAATTCAGTTAATCTCAAGTCATTTTTATTATCAAAGTACCAATAAAAGTATGCATAAAGCAGCGCCCCCTGCATTTGACTGTAGGTTCTAATAACTTAGGTAAGATAGAAATAACACAAATATTAAGAACACCAGTGTGTACATATCCATATCCATTAAAGTTCTCCAGAAATCTATATAGTGTATATTATGATAGGCTCTTAAATTTCCTGGCAACAATAGGAATCTCATTCCACCTATATTTAATTGTAGTGTAACTGTACTGTCTGCCCTCACATTGTAAAGTGCTGTGCAAACTGTTGGCGCCATATTAATCCTGTATTTATATCCCATCTGTGGCAAGACTTTTCCAGGATAAAGCGGACCTGCTGGCTGAAAGCTTTTTGTTCATAGCTTGGATAGTTTTGCACACCTTTCTAAGGAAGTCCAAGCTCTGGGCCAAACAAATTAGACCAGTAGTTCTGCTGACACTGTGATTGATTTACTAAAGCTAGAGAGTACAAAAACTGATGCAGTTGTGCATGGTAGCCAATCAGCTTCTAACTGCAGCTTGCTCAATTGAGCTTTGACGATAAAACCTGGAAGCTGATTGGTTTCTATGCAAAGCTGCACCGGATTTTGGACTCTCCAGCTTTAGTAAATCAACCCCAGTATGCTTTGCCCTAAGGTAACAATGATACATATTCCTATGATCTCTGAGGAACTATTGGATTGTATGAACCTTTGAATGGGGCCAGCTAGCCTATGCTTCTATACTCAAACTGTGCAGTTCCATTACCTGGCTCTGCTATGTATTTGGATTTCATAATAAATTTTACACCATATTAATTTCCCTGGCTGTTATACATTGGGATTTTATAAAACCTGGAAGCTGATTGGTTTCTATGCAAAGCTGCACCAGATGTTGGACTCTCCAGCTTTAGTAAATCAACCTCAGTATGCTTTGCCCTAAGGTAAGAACGATACATATTCCTATGACCTCTGAGAAACTATTAGATTGTATGAACCTTTGAATGGGGCCAGCTAGCCTATGGTTCTATACGTGTACTGTGCAGTTCTATTACCTGGCTCTGCTATGTATTTGGATTTCAGAATACATTTTACACCATATTAATTTTCCTGGCTGTTACAGTAGGGTGGTTTACTTGCGAGACGTTAGAAAAAGTCCGACAAGCAGCATCTTTGGCTCAGTTTGGGAGTGCTCCAAAACGCCTTGCCCATTAAAATGAATGAAAAGCACTGCAACACGGGTGCGTTTTAAACCCTTTTTCAGCCACTAGTGGGGGTTAAAAGCACCCCATTAGTGGCCAGAAAGCGCAACTTAAACAGTGCTTAAGTACTGCTAAGATGAGGGGCACTTTAGCGTTAACACTCTGGGGGCCCCAGTGTGAAAGTAGCCTTAGTTAATAGGGTAAAATCAATGATAATTTTTAACTGTAGATGTGAAAACAATTGAAGGAGTAGGAAGGAAAATTGTTCTCGAACAAACAAAAAAATTGTTCTAAATGTGAATGTGATTTTTGTTCATTCGAAAGTCAAATGTTAAAAACAAATTACATTTTGAAGTCAGTCCTATTTTTTTACATTCTTTAGAAAAAGTAGCAGTACAGAATGGTAGATGTGAAAAAAATACAAATACAAAAAAATAAATGTGTGTTAAATTAATCTATACAAAAATAAACCAAATTAAATCCTATAATTTCTCTCCAATGATTTTGGATGTGTTAGTGGTACTGATATCTAAAAGAATGTGATGAAGAAAAGATGGTGATGGTATCTTAAAAAATTGATAAATAAAAATTATAATATTGTGATGTGTGACCACACCAACATGTGATAAAAGGTGGGTAATTAAACCCACTTAAACATTGTCTTAAAATTATTATGTCAAACCAAAAAAAAAAAAAAAACATCCAAATCCATAAAGTGACCCAAACTGTGAAAAAAATATATAAAGTGTCAAAAAATAATGTGTATCAAAGTGCTACAAGAAAAGTAGCAATTTCTTCAAAAATGTTAACACCATGCCAGGTAATGTATCCTACACCACTTATGATCGAGATCACTCACTGATGTTAGTGGCTGATGATGAGAAATCGGCGTAGGGGGGTCTCCTTACAACCCATAACAGACCTAAGGGCCCGTTATGCTCCTGAGGGGGGAACCCATGCCGGATTTTTTTTTAAATCCGGCGGGGATTTCTCCTTCAGGATTCATAACAAACTCCGCCCACGTGTAGAATTGGCGGGAATCCGCGTCGGATCCCCGTCGCTTCTATGACGGCTTTGTCTCCATCGCGGCAAGCCAGCTCGGCGCTGGCTCTCGCGATGGGGCTCGCAAGTGCTCAATCTCGCCGAGAAAGGGAGCGAGATTGACACAATATCCCAGTCACCTACTGTACATGCAAAGCAAGATAGTTCAAGACGTGATTAGTCATAATTGTGATGATTATGGTTTACAGCTCATGAAAACCCCAAATCCACAATCTCAGAAAATCTGAATATTACATGCAATCATTAAAACAAGGATTGTACATAGAACAATATCGGACCTCTGAAAAGTATAAGCATGCCTATGTACTCAGTACTTGGTTTGAGCCCCTTTTGCAGCAATTACTGCCTCAATGCGGTGTGGCATTGAAACTATCAGCATGTGGCACTGCTGAGGTGTTATGGAAGACCAGGATGCTTCAATAGCGGCCTTCAGCTCTTCTACATTGTCTCGTGTCTCTCATTTTTCTCTTGGCAATGCCCCAAAAATTCTCTATGGGGTTCAGGTCAGGCGAGTTTGCTGGCCAATCAAGCACAGTAATCCCACGGTCATTGAACCAGGTTTTTGGTGCTTTTGGCAGTGTGGGCAGGTGCCAAGTCCTGCTGGAAAATTAAGTCAGCATCCCCATAGAGCTTGTCTGCGGAGGGAAGCATGAAGTGCTCCAAAATCTCCTAGTAGACGGCTGCGTTGACCCTGGACTCAATGAAGCACAGTGGACCAACACCAGCAGATGACATGGCTCCCCAAATCAACACAGACTATGGAAACGTCACACTGGACTTCAAGCATCTTGCAGTGTGTGCCTCTCTATTCTTCCTCCATTCTCTGGGTCCTTGGTTTCCAAATAAGATGCAAAGTTTGCTCTCATCAGAAAAGAGGACTTTGGACCACTGAGCAATAGATCAGGTCTGGTTTTTTTTTTAGCCCAGGTAAGACACTTCTGATGTTGTTTTTGTTCAGGAGTGGCTTGACAAGAGGAATACGCCATTTGAAGCCCATGTCCAGGATCCGTCTGTGTGTGGTGGCTCTTGATGCACTGACTCCAGCCTCAGTCCACTCCTTGTGAAAGTCCCCAACACTTTTGAATGGCTTTTTCCTGACAATCCTCTCCAGTCTGCGGTCATCCCTGCTGCTTGTGCACCTTTTTCTTCCGCACTTTTCCCTTCCATATAACTTTCTATTAATGTGCTTTGATACAGCACTTTGGGAACATCCAACTTCTTTTGCATTTACCTCTTGAGCCTTTACCTCCTTATGGAGGGTGTCAATGATGGTTTTCTACACAACTGTCAGGTCAGCAGTCTTTCCCATGATTGTGATTCCTATTGAACCAGACTGAGAGACCATTTAAAGGCTCAAGTGTCCTTTGCAGGTGTTATGGCTTAATTGGCTGATTAGAGTGGGACACTTTGAGCCTAGAATATTTCACCTTTTCCCAATATTCTAATTTTCTGAGATTGTAGATTTGAGGTTTTCATGAGCTGTAAGCCATAATCATCACAATTATGACAAATCATGGCTTGAACTACCTTGCTTTGCATGTAATGAGTCTATCTCATATTTAGGTTGCATTAGTGAAATAAATGAACTTTTGCACAATATTCTAATTTTCCAGAGTTTCATCTGTATTTTTCAAAAAAAATCAGTTTGGGACACTTTATGGATTTGAATGTTTTGTTTTATTGGTTTGACATAGATAATAATTTTAAGTCAATGTTTAAGTAGGTTTTTACCCACGTTTTATCACATGTGGGTGTCGTCACAAATCACAATATTATAATTTTTATTTATCGCATTTTTTAGTTACCATCACCATTTTTTCTTTATCACATTTTTTTAGATATCAGTATCACTAACACATTCAAAATCATTGGAGAGATATTATAGGATTGAATTTGGTTTATTTTTGGATAGATTCATTTAACACACACCTCGGCACAGCGCTGTCTTTTTTCACTGTTTTTTCGGGTTGAGATTTTTCAATCATATAGCAGGACAGGATTAATGAAATAGTACAATCTTGACGTGGTCTAACACCATTTCTCAGAATGGTAAACATACTGCACATAATATCACAAGGTACCAAATAAATCAACAATCTTTGCAGTATTTTAGTCTCAAAGCAAGAAAGCCACCGGGGTTGATAGTGCCGTAATACAGTGTTACCTCGGTTCACGTACTAAATTCGTAAAGCGACTCTGGTCGGGAACCAAATTCATCAACTTTTTTTTGGTATTTGAACCACAAATATATGAAACAATGTACAGTACAGTCTGAAGAGAAAGACAACACTAGACTTACTTAAGACGACTTCATTCATGGAAGTCGGGTGGGAGATGGTTATTTTTCGGAGGGAGAGTCCCCCTCCATAAGAACATTAGGGAGATCAACTTTAGGTGTCTCTTCTTTGTCTCTTAGCCGCAGGCTCAGTTTTGGTGAAAAATCTGTCCAATGTCACTTGTCTTTTCCTGCGCTGCATTACCCTCCGGAAATGAGAGACCACATTAGCGTTCATGGATTGAATTATTGGATTTTATGGCATCACTGCTAACCTCCTCCCGGTCTTCCTCTTCCTCTGGGGAATGCCCCTTTAATAAGCGCGTTCTGCTGCTCACTGTGGAGTTCAGAAAGTTCTTCCGTGGTCAGCTCCTCCTTATGTTACTCAACAAGCGCCTCTATGCCTGCACCATCGACGTCCAGCCCCATACTGCTGCCCATGGACACAATCTCCTCCACTACCTCTGCATTAGACCTTTTAAAATCACATTCAGTAACACATTCTGGCCACAGTTTCCTCCAGGCTGAGTTTAAGGTTTGGTGGGTGACATTTTTCCAGGCTTTGTCAATGAGCTTAATGCAATGGAGAACATGGAAATGTTTCTTCCAGAATTCTTTCAGACTCAAGGACGTCTCTTCAGTGACATTAAAACACCTAGTGAAGAGCCCCATTGTGTACAGCTTCTTGAAGTTGCAGATCACTTGCTGGTATATGGGTTGCAGAAGAGGTGTCGTGTTGGGAGGAGGAACTTGATCTTTATGAAGGCACACTCAGCGTCCATATCATCCACATAGGCTGGAGGGTGTCCAGAGGGAATTGTCCATCAGAAGAAGGCACCTTTCAGGCAGTTGGTTGTCAGAAAGATATTTTCTTACGGTGGATGCCATTCCATGAGCAATTGCCTTGTGACCCATGGGCTTTTGCACTGGCAGTGCCTTTTCCTCCTACATGATATAGGTTCTGTTCAGCATCTTTTTCCAGAAGAGCCCTGTTTCATGACAGTTGAACACTTGTTGAGCGACATATCCTTCTGTCTTCATAATTTTGCTAATTCTTTCTTTTAGGGTTCTGCACCGGCCTTGTAAGAACTGGATTCCTCACCATGTCTTGTCACACTGTGGATGCCACCTTTCTTGCAAACATTTTCAAACCACTCTCTACTGGCTTTAAATTCTTCACTTGCTGCACTTGTAGAGGGTTGTTTTTGCAGTAAATCACTATACAATTTCTTGGCTTTTTCACAGATCATAGCTTCACTAACGCTATCACCTGCCAGCTGTTTCTTATCAACCACACTAACAAAAGTTTTTCCACCTCTTCCGGCACTTGCGTCCTCTGCTTGGTTAACATCATTACTCCTTTTGCCACATCAGCTCCTTTTAATGCCATTTTTCTTCTTCAAAATAGTCAAGATTGTCTCCAAGGCCTGATCAGTCACACGAATACCATGATCATGCTTTTCTACAATTTTTTATTTAGCTCAATGGTTATTTTCTTCACAACCTTATTCTTACAATTCCTGCTCTGAACAGTCTTGCCACCTTCTTTACCGGTCTGCACTTTTTTACCACCATGCTTTTTCTGCACATTCTTGCCATCTGCATTACCGCTCTGAACTTTCATGTCACCTTCATTGCCAATCTGCACTTTCTTGTCACCTTCATTACAGCTCTGCACTTTCTTGTCACCTTCATTACAGCTCTGCACATTCTTTTCACTTTTATTACTGCTCTTCTTCTTACCACCATGCTTGCTCTGAAGAGTCTTGTCACCTTCATTACTGCTCTGCACTTACTTCTTACCATCATGCTTGCTCAAAATTTTCTTTGGAGCCATACTGGATGTCCGGTACAGTACAGTATGTGATAAAAAGCACACAAAAAAGCTTTACAGTAAGTGTGCACAGGGATGTACAGGACTGAACAGTATGTGCTAAAAACACACCAAAAATCTTCTCAACACTGTAAGTATCTTCACAGTACACTTGCAGTGTCTCTTTGTGAACGCAATCTCACCTACAGGAAGTGGCGACCACATGTCAGAGCAGAGAAGATGACCATGGCTCGTGTTAGTGAACCAAAGCAGAGTTTGCATACAGAAGCAAATTTTTGTGAACTCTTCTGTTTGCAAAGAGTGAACAGAAGCATTTGTGAACCAAGGTATCGCTGTACCTAAAATAAGGTATGGTCTAACCTTTTATTGGGAGGCTTATGTTGTCTGGTCATCTTTAGGAACTTTAAAACAACATTCGACAAGTCTCTGATGGCATTATTGAATGGACTGACAAGGTTCTTCGCTTGTAAGCTTGTTCAAAATTCTACCAGTGTGTGTCCAGCTCAAGTTATTACGTAGAGCCTCTGTAGAGAGACCACACATTGTACACAGGCAAATCACACCTGTTCCACTACCTCTAAGGAGATATGCATGTGTTTAGAATGATCATGATTATTGCTGAGCTGCCTTCATTTTTTTAAATGACATTATTTTAAGTATTTTAACACATTTGACAGAAAATAAAATAAACCCTGCTGGCCACTGAAAGAATGGCTCTCTGAATACGAGGGAATAAAGTTTGGTACTAATTTCCTATTTGCTGAACGTAATTGTAAACCCTTACCTTGTAAAACAACCCATTCACTTTCAAATAGAAATAAAAGGCAAAACATTTGTGCATAAATATAAAAGCCATTATAAATAACTTTTTTTCCTTTTTTTTTATAAGTAAGAGAGAAACAGCAGAACTTCCCAGCGAATGGCTGTGCAGGGGGGGTGTCAGAACAAGTCTGATCATGAGAGGAGAGCAGGTTGAGTTCCCAGCATTGCTAGAGAACTGACCATGTTGTGTTCTCTTGCTTAGCGTGGTCAGTTTTTTTAGGCAGACCCAATCAAACCATCCCCTGCCCTCAATGGAGCAGAGGATATCAAATGACATGTGTCTATTGACACCTGCCGACATCTCATCCTGTTGACTAAACACAGATGGCTGGAGCAAGACCCAATGTACAGTATCACCCAGACGCAAGCAGAATACCAGAGGATTTCTGCCATTCGTCCTGTTGGATATCTGCTGGAGAGGATTCAATGTCTTAGGTTTTCTCCCTTGACATTGATTGTCTGACTGGATTATCCCTGCCTTGATAGTATCTTTTTGACATAAAGGAGTAGGAGATCTTCACTTTAGATGAAGGAGTTGTTTCTTTAGATTGCACAGTCCCTATCAAGTTGCATGACATTGTTTGAAGTGCATTTCAGCAGTGATATGATTATCAATCTTCCTAAATTGCTTATTTCCCTACCTGGAGGTCTCGATGGTCCTCTGAAATTCTACTTGCATCTGGGTGATACTGTACATTGGGTCTTGCAAAAGTTCCAGAAGAAGCCAAAATTACGGTGAAAAATGTAGAGGCAACAAACTTTTGTACAACGACCGTATGATTGTCATATATTGGTTTTAATATATATATTTTTTTTATCAAATAAAATTAATATTGTTTTCAATTAAACTATTTTTGCTCCCTTTCTCTCTTTTCCCCTTGTTATATTTGAAATAGACCAACTGCCTTTTCAATTTGGCTGCCTCTTCTGGCCACCTCTGTTCATTTAGCTAAATTTAGCAAAAGGATTGTAGGGTGAAGGGAGCACAGGAGATGAGAGAAGTTTACAGTTCAGAAAATACACTATATTGTTAAAAGTATTGGGACGCCTGCCTTTACACGTACATTAACTTTAATGGCATCCCAGTCTTAGTCCGTGTTGTTCAGTATTGAGTTGGCCCACCCTTTGCAGCTATAACAGCTTCAACTCTTAGGAGTGTGTCTATGGGAATGTTTGACTATTCTTCCAAAAGCTCATTTGTGAGGTCAGGCACTGATGTTGGAAAATAAGGCCTGGCTCACAGTCTACACTCCAATTTATCCCAAAGGTTAAAAGATGAAAGTCTAATGCGCTACTGCGAGTAACAAAAACGCTAACAAAGTAATATAAACACAAATGTGTACTAAAGCAGCTATATCTAAAAGGGTTCACAATAAGCACTAAACCAGTAAATATAAAATAATAATGATAAGCGCTAAAGCTAATGGGTGACCACAATACATGGATGCTAAGAAAAATGCATAAAATGTGTGCTCATAGTAAGTGACATATGTCTGCTGACACAAATGCAGCTCAAGGTTCAGCAACTCCACCAGTGACAAAAACAAAAATTAAAGTGCAGCGTTGTGCAGTGTTAATGAAACAGAGTCTATAGGATGAATGGTGAGATGGAATCAATGAGTCTTCTTAGAATTATTGTTGGTGATGAACATATCCATAAACTGGCCTGCTCAGTGGGGATCAACGGAGCGATCCCTGCTGACTAAAGCGGAGACCGGACCTGTC
Organism: Rana kukunoris; assembly: GCA_029574335.1. Taxonomy (NCBI): domain Eukaryota; kingdom Metazoa; phylum Chordata; class Amphibia; order Anura; family Ranidae; genus Rana; species Rana kukunoris. The sequence continues at coordinate 519,722,998 of CM056049.1, forward strand.
TGTGTGAAAGAGCCCTAAGTGACACTTTTTGGGGACCAGTGATACCCATACAGTGATCAGTGCTAAAAAAAGACACTGGGAAGAGGTTAACATCAGCGGCACTCAAAGGGTTAAGTGTCATATCCCCAAACGATCGTGGGTCGCGGCCTGCCGGACCCACTGATTGGCTCCCACTGTGTACAGGTATGTTATGTTGACCAGCCAGGCCACCCTGCCGCAATAAATGTGCGGTGGGCAGTACGAAAGTAGTTAAGGCATCAGCATACTAAGACATTTTGGACAATTTTGGGGATGGCCCCTTCCTGTTCCATGACTGCGCACCAGTGCACAAAGCAAGGTCCATAAAGACATGGATGAGTGAGTTTGGGGTAGAGGAACTTTACTGGCCTGCAGAGAGTCCTGACCTCAACACGATAGAACACCTTTGGGATGAATTGGAGCGGAGACTGCGTGCCAGGCCTTCTCATTCACAAATGTACTTCTACATTCCCATAGACACACTCATAAACCTTGTGGACAGCCTTCCCAGAAGAGTTGAAACTGTAATGCCGCGTACACATCATCAGTTCGTCTGATGAAAACGGTCTGATGGACCGTTTTCATCAGACGAATGATCGTGTGTGGGCCCATCAGTTTTTTTCCCATTGGTGAAAAAACTTAGATCCTGTTTTAAAGTGATCTGATGGTTAAAAAACCAATAGAAAAAAACGTCTGTGGGGAAATCCATTGGTTAAAAATCAACGCATGCTCAGAATCAAGTCGACGCATGCTCGGAAGCATTGAACTTTATTTTTCTCAGCACGTCGTTGTGTTTTACATCACTGCGTTCTGACACAATCGTTTTTTTAACTGATGGTGTATAGTAGGGTTGTCCCGATACCACTTTTTTTTAGGACCGAGTACCGATACTTTTTTTCATGTACTCGTCGATACCGAATACCGATACTTTTTTTTAGTGTCATGTGACAGTTTTCAAACCACAATACAGACTAAGGATATTTTCTTTAGAATTATGAAGAACTCTAACTCAAGACATTATAAAAGAATAAAAATGAGTAAAAATGAATAAAAATGTTTTATTTGCTTGTCATGCAGTAGTAAAAAAACTCAAAGAATTTTCACAGAACATGTTGATAAATACAAAAAAAGTATCGGCAGAAGCATCGGGAGCATTTGCGCGAGTACAAGTACTCCCGCAAATACTCGGTAACGGTCCCGGTATTTATACTAGTATCGGTATCGGGACAATCCTAGTGTGTAGGAAAGACTGATAAAAGTCAGCTTCATCGGATATCTGATGAAAAATCCATCAGACCCAGAGGTGTATTTAGGTTTTGTGCTGCCCTAGGCCTGACTAAACTTGCGCACCCCCTAATTTAAATATCACCCACCCTTTTCCTGTCAAAGCCACACCCCTGTCATATTCATGGGAAGAGGACAGAGGGACGCCATGGGTGAAGGACAGAGGGACGCCCTGGGAGAACGACAGAGGGACGCCGTGGGTGACGGACAGAGGGACGCCGTGGGTGACGGACAGAGGGAGGCCGTGGGTGACGGACAGAGGGAGGCCGTGGGAAGAGGAGAGAGGGACGCCGTGGGAAGAGGACAGAGGGACGCCCCCCGCAAAGTGCCGCCCTAGGCCTGGGCCTTGTAGGCCTAGGCCAGAATACATCCCTGATCAGACCGTTTTCATTGGATGAACCGATCATGTGTACAGGGCATTACAGCTGAAAAGGGTGGGCCAACTCAATATTAAACCCAACGGACTAAGACTGGGATACCATTAAAGTTCATGTGCGTGTAAAGGTAGTTGTCCCAATACTTTTGACAATATAGCGTATGAAACTTTTCACTGTTTGGTGGACTGTACAGCAGAAATATAGTCCTGTATATAAAGCAAACCACATGTTGCCTCCAGTAGTTTTTGCTAAAATAATCCCATGACATGGGTGGGATGGATTTTGTATAAAATGGTTTCATCATCCAAGGCGATTGTCCGTTTTAGGAATTCAACATTATTACACTATACATAAGCCCTGACCCAACAAGAAGCATCACTCATCATGTTATGTAACACAATTAAGTTTAAAAAAGATAACATAAACACAAAATATTAAAATAAAATAAATGGTATTTTGATAAGGATTGTCAATTTAAATTTGCATTATTAAATACTTGAAACTATAAGTAACTTTTCACAAACTTGTGAACACAGTTATTTGCATCATATCTATATAAAGGTCATTATGGACCAGAGAGCATCAGGTAAGACAGACAGAGTCACTGTTCATAACAGTGATAACATTCAAGGGAGTGCTTAGGGACATGGTCCCCCTAGACTAAGCCATCATGTTAATAAGGGGTGATTTGTAAACAGAATCCACCTCCTCCCTCTCTGTCTTCACCCCTCCTTTGGCCTCAGCTTCCCAACTCAATGGCACAGATGCTGCTTTTTAGCTGACTGAGACCACGCAACCATTAACAACAAATCCGCTGATGGAAATTAATGAAGGGGTCTGCTAATAAAGGGCTGCCCTGGACTTCTATGTTAGTTTGCTCCAAGCAGTAATTAATTTTTTAACTCACTAAGGTAAATAAGCCAAAGGCACTGGGCCATCCTTTAGCCTTTGTCATAAGATGGGAAGAATAGCCCAGTGATTGCTGTTTGAGATGCTAAAACTGATTAGGCAACTGCCCAGTGAGCTGGCAACCGCCTGATGTCTATATATTTTATAGAATTCTTTCCTGGCATACAGATTGCAGGCCATTCAGTGAAGTTAAAATCAAAAGGGAAGTAGAGAATAAACTGTAAATGAAACTTATCTGAACAAGCTGTATCAAAGAAAGTCGATTGCGGAGTTAAATATGTAAAATAATCAAATAAACTCAGTAGGTACAAAAAAAGTGCATAGTGCAAAAACATCGAATAACAAAATCAATAACCAACAATTCCATAGATGGTCCAAAATGTCATTAACCACTTAAGGCCTGGAAGGATTTGCCCCCTTAATGACCAGGCCATTTTTTGCGATATGGCACTGCATCGCTTTAACTGACAATTTTTTCCCACAAATAGAGAACTTTTTTGGTGGTATTTGATCACCTCTGCGGTTTATATTTTTTGCACTATAAGCAAGAAAGGAGCGTCAATTTTGAAGAAAGAATATTTTTTACTTTTTGCTGTAATAAATATCCCCCCAATTGTTTTAAAAAAATAATTTCTTCATCAGTTTAGGCCAACATGTATTCCTCTACATATTTTTATTAATAAAAATGGCAATAATCGTAAATTGATTGGTTTGCGCAAATGTTATAGCGCCTACTAAATGGGGAATAGATTTATGGCATTTTTATGGCATTTTTATTATTTATTAGTTTTTTACTAGTAATGGCGGCAATCTGTGATTTTTAGCGGGACTGCAACAGGTCAAACACATTTGACACTTTCTTGGGATCATTGACATTCATACAGTGATCAGTGCTATACAAATGCACTGATTACTGTGTACAGGTCACTGGCAGGGAAGGGGTTGACACTAGGTGCCAATCAAGGGGTTAAGTGTGTTCCCTAGAGAGTGTTTTTAACCGTGAGAGGATGGGACTGACTAGAGGAGAAGACGGATCGCTGTTCCTACTTAGTAGGAACAGACAATCTGTCTCTCCTCCCCTGTCAGTTCTGAGATTTGTGTGTTTACATAACAAATCCCCATTCTGGCTCTCCTGTCCACGTTTGCGGGTGGCCGGCGGACATTGCGCCTGCCGGCCACACGCATCAGGTCCCCCGCTGTGCAGCGGGCTTGCGAGCCTGCTATGGCTCTTAAAGGAGCCGCCATACAGCTATGGTGATTAGCGGGAACGTGCCAACCTGCCGCTGTATTATGACGGTGTCTGGTCGGCAAGTGGTAAAGTGTACAAAAGTGAATAAAGATCCACAATCTTCAATATCATCTAGACATACAGTATGGAAGTAAAAAGTGCAGTGATCAAGTGCAGGAAAGTTCATCCAATACTAAATGTGTATTCACACTCTCGTCCACCATCCATGATCCACCATAGGTGTGCACCAGCCTCTCACCTCAAATAAAGACCCAATGGGTCTAATGGCACTTCTGGTAAATAATCCAGGGATCCTTCCCAATCGTGCAGTCTTCTACTTGGAGTATCAGGGATGGCAGGAATTAGGCAGTAGTGTTGGGGGATAAGAAAACAGTGTTCTCCCTCTAATATTAAATATGTCCTCCACTCTCCTCCATATAAAACTCAAGAAGAAAAAGGAGAGCTCCATAGCGTAGTAATTTGGTAAAAAATATTTATTTCAAAGCAGCAACTTACAGATAAAATCAGAGTATTCAGCAAAAATAAACACATGGACTGCTCTCGGTCACGACCGGAAGTAGGACGTCACCCGACTCTACCCGACGTGTTGCTTCACAGATCACGTGACTTTGTCAAGGGCTGGAGTCGGGTAGACATAGATGGAAATTAATCCACCTCTTATTGTAATGGCAACCTGATAGCGGCCATTTAAAATTTCCACTCAAATAAATATTGATTCCAGATAGTAGGCAACTATTAAAGTTCTCAAAGGCATCATTATATGACAACATTTAAAAATATAAAAAAAAAATTAGAACCATGATTTGTTGGTTATTTATTTTGTTATTTGATGTTTTTGGACTACTCACTTTTTTGTACCTATTGAGTTAACACCACATTCATTATTTTATATAATTATCCTGTTGTGGGGACACATTCTTTATGTTGGCTGCCACTATATGAATTAATTTTAGGTGTATTTGGTTTGCATATTAGTTATTTAGTTATTTTTATGGTGGAGTGGTAGTGTTAAGAAAAATATTTTTATCACTAACCTGTAAAATCTTTTCTTATTATGTGCAGCTACATGACTTAAAGATGCTTCAACTTGAGCCCTGAGTTCATATAATCTGAGCCTATAATGTCTTTGAAACATGAGGCTGTCACAGCTTTAATCCATAAACATTAGTTAACCCAGTTGTGAGACAAAAAGGGCGTTAATATTACCTATTTTTAAATACTAATCTCTCAGGTCCGGTTCCACAGTCACACTTTTGTTCCTCAAACTTTTTGACTGTTTCTGTCTGTATTTATTGTCTTATTGCAGTAGGATGGCCAAATGAAATTCTGTCCCTGTCTACCATAGAAGCCCAAAAATGTTTCTATTTATTGAAGCTCATCTTTGTACCTCTTTAGGCCTGCTGGCCAGACTTAAAGCAACCGTGTCCTTCACTGATCAGAAACACAAGCTAGCTATTTAGGACAAAGCATAATAAGTAAAGAGGGTGTTGGAAGAGACATAATAGGTGTAAAAATGGGCTATGGACTAAAGGAAATAGCGGAGGCTAATGAGCAGGCAGAAAATGTTATTAGTAGAGTGACATTATAGTGTCTTGTAATGTTTTGTTGAAATGGTATGTAGCACCCTCATAGCTAGACTGTTAGGTAAATCTAGTGTTAGCTTCTGCTGTAGGCACCGAAGCATAATTTGTTTAGTATAGTCTGTTTGGGGCTTCACAGGCTGTGAGTTTGAATACCTTCTTCTGCCTTTGAAAAAGGGGCGAGAATATTTAAATTCCTGGCCTGAATATTTAGCAGGGCCTAGCCAATCCCTGCGGTTGTGTGCCCAGATAGTGGCTGGGTTACAAATAAATAGGCAGGAACCCTGGAGAGTCTGTTCTTTTCTCCACCTGTGGGGATAAATCCAAGAGCTCGAGGATAGGGGGACTGCTAGCCTCTTCCTTTCTTTTCCTTTTCCTGGAATAGAAACCGAACTACTCTGCTGGAAGTCCTATCTCTACACTTATCACCAAGATCTGTAAATACAGCCCAACATTCCCTGCGTGCAGTGTTCTATAATGTTGCAGCTGCTAGAAGCTAGACCATTTCAGCCTATTTCTGCCAAAACCGACCCAGAAATCCCCCTGGTCCCCTACCAGGGAGGATACAGTATTGCTGCTGCTTAGAGATAGAGAAGAGTGCTCTGCAATTTGTGCATCAAGCATTTTAGAGTATGTCATTCCCCACTGCCCTCCCAAGTTATTAGTTACTCAGCAATAAACTTCAAAAAGACACCCCTGGACTGTTCATTGAGCATGTGTAGATACGATGCTGCTGTGTGCCAAGCAACCTGCACTAATTAGGGAAAGAATCTGTGGTCAGTTGGGGTTAGCACTATGGGCAGAAAATATCAAATGCACCTGTAAGGATTTCTGAGAGTATTGGTACATACATCATACATTTAAACTAGGAAAGTGGTCTGACAGCATAAAAACAGGACTTGTAGAAGAAGAAGAAGAGGGTATTACAGCTATAGAAGGTAGTATTACATATGCAGCATATACAAGGCAGTGACAGTAGATATAGACAGAGTAGCAGAATGTAAAAATATAGTAGGAAATATAATTTCAGGCCGTAGCAGGGCAAAGAGCAGAGAACTTTTGTAATGGTGATGCACAGAAGGGTCAATAGTACATGTGGAAAGCACAGACAATATAGAGATCGAAGAGGCAGAATTTCAAAGAGAGCTACCATAATGTAGTGTAAGAAATTAAATCAGTGAGATTAGCAATAGTAGACATTATTACCATCAGAAATCATTATGTTTCTTCCTACTGCAACTCTCAGAAGGTCTTCCCATGTTAATCTAGTTCAAGTGAGTCAAGGTTGGAAAACTTCTTGTCATGTATTGCCTCTCTTTAAACAACACACATTAAAAAGCATTAAATAGCATGGGTGTAGACTGTGCCTTAGGTAGTCTGGGCACTTTGAAATGATGTCATAACATTAAGCAGCTGCTTGAAATGTAATGTGTACTGGTTTTCCACATATTTGTGGTATTTATTCTGGTCCGGAATAATAGTGCCCACGACCAGCAATGATAGAGGATTGTTTGGGGTGGCTAAAATGCCACTGACCACCAATAGTTGTTGTTTTGGAAGGGTGGTGTATAAAGTGTATTGAATTTATCTATGACATCTATCCATTGCAGGACTTTCATTACTTAAGGAGACCTGCGCTTGGCTTTAGTGGCTAAAGCATCTTTTACCACGTCAACGTCAGCATATTTCTTAATTTCCAAAAAAAGTGGCAAAAAAATTGAGGGTGTCCACTTTCCAAAAAAGGGGTTATTTTTAAGGAGGTCACACTGTCCTGGCATTTTTGGTGTGATACATTTTATACTAGACAGTAAAAATTTATTTTTTCAAAATGGTTCCTCTTTGTTCTTTAATAGTAAAGATAAAAAAGGTTATTAAATGCCACCAAAAATAGCTCTATCTCATAAAATGTACAAAAAAAATTATTGGGTGCAATGTTGCATAAAGGATTAAGGCCTCGTACACACGTCAGAGGAACTCGTCGGAAAAGACACATCGTTTTCCTCGACGAGTTCCTTGTTGGGCTTCTCGAGAAACTTGACAAGCTGTCTTTGTACACACAGTCAAGACCAAATCTCCTCGTTCTCAAACGCGGTGACTTCAACACATACAACGGCAGGGGAAGTTCGATTCCACTGGCACAACCCTTGGGGCTGCTTTTGCTAATCTCATGTTACTGCATGTTCAGTAAAAGTTTGGTAAGAGACATTTACACTTTTGAGTCTGTTACAGCGTGACAAATGTGTGCTATCTCCATTACAAACGCTACTTTTACCGAAGGTGCGCGGGTTTCTAAGCATACACACCAACGTGTTTCTCATCCAAAACTAGCCCAACGAGGAACACGACGAGCAAATTGAGACTCCCGACGAGGAAAAAGAGAACTTGCTCTCTTTTTTCCTCGTCGAGTTCCTCGACAGTTTTCTCGATGAAAAGCATACACATGATCGTTTTCCTCTGCAAAAAAGCTCTCCCACCAAGTTTCTTGATGGATTCTGTCGAGTTTCACGGTCGTGTGTACGAGGCCTAACTGTGAATCAAACCATCACAGCAATGAAAATTTTAAAATGGCCTGGACAGAAAGAAGGTTTAACACGCTGATCCTGAAGTTGTAAAAGAATAACAATTACCGTATATACTCGAGTATAAGCCGGCCCGAATATAAGCCGAGGCACCTAATTTTACCACAAAAAACTGTGAAAATGTATTGACTCGAGTATAAGCCTAGGGTGTCTATCTGCATGCTTCACTGTGTTCATGTGCATGCCTCACTGTGCCCATGCCTCACTGTGCCCATGCCTCACTGTGTCCATGACTAGACTTACGTTTAACATGGGAGTATATAGAAGGGGTGTCCGGGTTTGAAAAATCGGTGCTCCCCGGCCGTAGGTCCCCCGGACAACAAACCGGAACATTAGGCACAAAAATGTGCTAAAAAACTCAGCAGTATTGCTTCCCTTTAAAAGGTTGCCCTTGCTCTCTTAGAAACTCCTAATGTAGTAGGTAATCTGTCCAGTTTAGTCACATACAATTATACCTATAAAGTAAAGCCACAGAGACAAGTGACCTATCTCTGAAGAACAGTGATTGGCCAAGATCCAACTCAACCATTCTCTAATCTCCTCTGTTTGCTGGTGCTCAAAATCTTGCAGTTTGCTGCCTTAAATCTTTCTACAATTGGCAGAACTGGGTGATGATTTTCCCATGTCTATGAACACCTTAACATCTAGTTTTTCAATGCCCCCTGGCCTTATACTGCCCGGTAGAGGAATGTCTATGCATTGTAAGCCAGTCATGAAAAAGCAAAGTATTTCTGCCATTCAAACTCCTGGAAAGAGCCATTCTGCATTGTGCATCTGATTTGTCAAAGAGGGGAACAAATTTGCTACACATAAGAAAGCTTTACCTTGTATGTCATTGATGCACTGCAGGAGGCTGGTTACTGTACATTAATTACCACCTAGGGCTAAATGCTAATGTAACAGTATATCCTACAAAGCCATTGTACTGCTCCCCAAGCCATATCTCTATAAACCGAAGCTGCAGTCAATGCTAGCAGCTGCATATGTGCTTACTGATACTTACTATTTCTCTGTGATTTCATCCAGTGAAAGAAGACTCCAAGTAATAAATTTAATTAGGCCACTTAGTATTCGCGTATCACAACTTATCTAAAGCAGTAAATATCAGGATGATTATTTTTTCATATCAGCTGTGCAGTATTTGCATTTACACTATTGTGACTGCAGACAGGCTGTAAGAGTCAGAGGTGACCTCTAGGATGTTTTAATTGATACATGTTTAATTTGATCATTTGTAATAAGTGATTATTAGTGATTACATTATTACCCTGCAAAAGTAAGTTGCCTTACCTAGGCAGTCCATAGACGGTGCAAAAAAAAAAGAAAGAAATTTGCACGATTCCCCCGTCAACACAGACAATGTTGACAGAGAAATCCCTCCTGCCGAGATGTTGTCTTCTCCCGGAGGGGGAGCGGGTGGGGAAAGAGAATACAGTGAATATCTCTAGTGGCTATAGCAGCCATAATCATAAGTGAATCCGGCAGGCTAGTTGTACCCAAGTTGAGCGATCAATCAACTTGGTACATTCAGTCTGCCCATTAACGGTTCAAATGGTGGTAGGTTCCTGCTGAAACTGTGTATGGCCGGCCTTAAAGCGGCCACTATACTAACCTTTCCATCACCAATGCAATGCATAACCAATGCCCACAAAGTCCCTCACATCATTTTACCCCGGCTTCTTCTGGGCGCTGGTCTTTGACCATCTTTTTTTATTGGCTGGCATATGATGATGTCACTCCCATGCATACTCAGTAGTGCAGTCATCCCAGCACACAGGCTCTGTACTGGAATAAATACTAAGCTGTGCATGACTAGTTCTGCAATAAGTAATCTTCAATTAGAAGGGGTGATGAACTAAAGCAACACTTTATTATAATGCACTTATACCAGTGACATGCAGTCAGGGGAGGCAGGAGGGTCATAGCTTGGCTACCTGGGGTCACAGAGACCCCTAATTGGGGAGTGGGGGTATTTATTCGAAGTCCTACCCCACCCCTGGTCAAAATATGGGCCTCCTATCATCTATGGTTCTGGAGATATGGGGCTCCTTGCGCAGCCTGTCAGAAGCTACATGCAGAGCGGCCAGTTTAAATACAAGCTGGCACACACTGTTTGCAGAAAACTGAGAGGATGAGCTCACAGTGCCTCTCACTTCTTGTCAGAGGCACTGAGCTCAATGGAAACCTTTACCATTACCATTATCCTAAGCTGTCCAATAAAAATACTGCAGTGGAGGCTGACCTCTCACTGCAGTGTCATAGAAGGGGGGCATGTGTCTAAAACACAAATGCTCCCTTCCAGCCCAGCCCTCTAGACTACAAGGAAAAAATGTGTTTATGTGTATAAGATTTACCCATAATCCCATGTTTTTCTCACACAGTTAAGAGGGAGAATGAGAATCTGCTGCTGCTGAAAAGGTACTATTATAATCAAGTTAAATCTTATATTATTATGCTATATGTTATTAGATAATAATTTGTTATTTATCTATTTACTGTGAAATTACTGGTTTGAAATTATAACTTCAAACTTCAATAATTTGTGCATTAAGCCACCTGCTTGAGTACAGTTTTTGAAAATATAGTAAATGACCTTAAAAATAATACATACTAATTATTTGTATATTACTTTCTTATGGTAATTAACCCCTTGCCACCCAGGCCAATTTTGACACTTCTCGCCTACATGTAAAAATCATATTTTTTTTGCTAGAAAATTACTCAGAACCCCCAAACATTATATATATTGTTTTAGCAGACACCCTAGGGCAGGGTTTCCCAACTTCAGTCCTCAAGGCACCCCAAAAGGTCATGTTGTTGAGAAACACTGCCCTAGTAAATAAAATGGCAGTCGTTGCAACTTTTTATGTTACACAGTATTTGCGCAATTTTTCAAACGCTTTTTTTTTTTTTAAAGAAACTGTTTTATGAATAAAAAAACACAGTAAAGTTAGCCTGATTTTTTTCGTAAAATGTGAAAGATGATGTTACGCCGAGTAAATAGATACCTAACATGTCACGCTTTAAAATTCTGCACACTTGTGGAATGGCGCCAAACTACAGTGTTTAAAGTGGAGTTCCACCCATTTTTTTATGTTTGTCTGTGCTGCATGCCCTAATCTCATAGTGTTCAGAATGGACAATTTTTATTTATTTTGCTGCTTGTAAATACCTTTATTTTGTAGTCCTTCATTACTTCCTCCTCCTTATTAGCCTAGGCTATTAAGTCACAAGGCTATTTGCAATGGTTTCTGGGATAGGCATCATGTTTCCCAGTAGTCCTTGCAAACCTGACTGAAACCTGACTGAAACCTATTACATTGCTTGTGCAGCACTGAGCATGTGCGAGATATGCAAAGCTGAAATCCAGGAAGTCATACAGTCTGGCTTCATGATGCCCACACTTAAGATGGCCATGGTCTATTTCTAGATTATAAATCTAAATGCTGTAACAATCTAACAAAACGGACCTTAGTTTACAGACTAACTTTACTAGAATACATTAAGCTTGTGTATTACAGGGGTATTTATATTTAAATAGTGAAATTGTGCGTGGAACCCCCCTTTAAAAATCTCCATAGACAACACTTTTAGAGGTTACAGAGGAGGTCTAGTGCTAGAATTATTGATCTCGCTCTAATGGTCGTGGCGTATGTAACCTGTGTGTATCTGGCTCTGATACTAGCCAGTGCCTCACCAGCACATCTCTGATTTATGCTGTATATCAGAGACTATTATATAGAGCAGTGGTCATCAACCCTGTCCTCAGGGCCCACTAACAGGCCAGGTTTGCATGATAACTGAAACACATCACAGGTCATTTGCTGCTTAGTGATTTCAGTATTCTAGTCTGCAGCTCCCCAAGGTAATACATAAAATCTGGCCTGTTAGTGGGCCCTGAGGACAAGGTTGATGACAACTGATATAGAGTATATCCGCAGATATACTGTACATGTGATCTAGTTCAGCCATCATGCCATCCAGAGCCACCCAGAGTATCTATCTATCTATCTATCTATCTATCTATCTATCTATCTATCTATCTATCTATCTATCTATCTATCTATCTATCTATCTATCTATCTATCCATCAGTGTTTACCTACTTAGTGATGGGGTAGGTCATATATGATCCCATAGATTTCCCAGCTTCATTTGAGTGTTAAGTGCCCATCACCTCTCTATACAATGAAAAGGTCCACAGAAGAGCCTATTAGCCAATCATGTTTATTCCTTGCTCCGGGTAGCTCACTGCTGGACCACTGGATGTGGAAATGAAGAGGCCTAGGGAATTGTAAAAACAAATCATGAAGCCCCCAGGAGAAACCTTTTTAATTATTCCAACTCTGCAAGATTTATGTGCTACATGAAAGCCAGCTCATGTGAGCCCTTGGGGTTCAGTCTTTGTCACACTGGCACTAGTTTGGTCTCTCGTCGCTATTCTTATGCCAGTGAGGGCAATAAACCCCCATGAGAGCCATAGAATTGCCCCTTCATCCTTGAGACTGCAGAGAGGCTTTTGTGGCAAGATACAATACACAAAAGGATCATAAACACATTTTAAAGGAAAGATGACCTCTGTGTGACAAGGGATTAAGCTTTTATGGGAATGGCTTCTGAAGCCAAAACCTTTGATTTCTTTCCCCATAAGTCCGGCTTCCTTCTCCCTTATGAAACTCTCACATCCACTTCGCCAGCACAGAACTTCAAGTTTACTCTGAGAGCTGGAGGCAGTTTTTTTGTCACATCCTTAGCATTGCATAGACAAGGCTTAAAAGTGACATGATCAAGAAAATATTTATAGCTGGACACTGGCACTAAATAAAAATCAGGGTGGGCTCCTATATTCCAATTCCCACACTACGCGTCTAAGGTAGAGCACAAAGCTGTGCGGTAACCCATAGCAACTATTTTTCACCTGCCATCAGCTTAAAAAGTTTAAATATGAAAAATTAATAGTTAGTTGCCGTAGCAGCTGTCCTTTTTTCTAAGAAAGGAAAACAGTGTATTTCTAGTGAATGCATACAGTATTTAAAGTTACTATTGTAAAAGATAAAAAAAAACTCTGAACAGATATAAGAACATAAATTAGTGTAATTCAGTTTTTTTTTTAATCTTAAAAAGTATGCTAAAAGTAGCTGGCAATAATTTCTAAATCTGTCTTCTGACCATTCCCTTGTACAGCAAAGCTCATACTGGAAGAGGAAGGCACCAGGATTCAGGCAGAATCTTCAGTATGTGCTGACAATGAAGAGAGCCGCGAGTCCTGACACAGTGGGATTGATTTACTAAAGGCAAATAGTTGCTCTAGAGCAGGGATCCTCAAACTACGGCCCTCCAGCTGTTGCGGAACTACACCTCCCATGAGGCATTGTAACACACCGACATTCACAGACATGACCGGGCATGATGGGAATTGTAGTTCCTGAACAACTGGAGGGCCGTAGTTTGAAGACCCCTGCTCTAGAGCTTAGTAAGGTCCATTTCACACTGGGGCGTTTTTTAGGCGCTACAGCACTAAAAATAGCCCTGCTATACTGCCTGAAAAAATCGTGCCCTGTAGTCTTCAATGTGAAAGCCCAAAGGCTTTCACACTGAAGCGGTGCGCTAGCAGGACCGCTCCAAAAGTCCTGCTAGCCGCATCTTTGGAGCGGTATAGGAGCGGGGTGTTTACTGCTCCATTACCGCTCCTTCTCATTGAAATCAATGGGAAACCGCGGTAATACCACCCGCAATGCGCCTCTGCAGAGGCGCATTGCGGGCGGTATTAAACCCTTTTACGGCCGCTAGCGGGAGTTAATACCGCACTGCTAGCGGCCGAATATTGCGGTAAATACGACGGTATGGGGGCGCTAAAAATTGCGCTGCTATACCGCCACCGCGCCTCCCACTGCAATGTGAAAGTAGCCTAAATGAGCAGAAGCTCTGCTGACTTCTATCATCCAATCATGTGCAAGCAAAAACGCTGTTTTTTTTTTCTTGCATGTAATTGGGTACTCTTTGCCAAGTAAAGCTTTACCTCATTTACTAAGTCCTGGAGCAACTGCACTCGTAGAGGACAACTACACTTTGCAAAGTGTACAGTCTATTTGCCTTAAGTAAATGAACCCCAGTGTTCTTTGCCAAGCTATACTACTGCACCGGTGGAGGTTAAGGCCTCATGCAAACAAGATGTTTAAAAAACTCCAGCGCTACTGCCAGGAAAAAAAAGCAGCGTTAAAAATGCGCTGTTAGCCACAATTTTGGATAGAGTTTTTGGGCGATTTTTCGTGTTAGCATTTTTTGGAATTTTTTCAGTAAAAACACTCCCTAAAATGTAAAAATGCCTAACAACGCCAAACGCGACTAACGGCATACTACAGCATTTAGGCACGTTTAGCAGCATTTAGGGGCGTTTTTCATTTTTACAGCTCAACATCTTCTGCTCCTGGATGCATAGGCTGTCGTTTTTTTCTACTGCTCCTAAACACTTATGCCGCGTACACACGATCACTTTTTGTGATGTAAAAAACTTCGTTTTATCTCATGAAACAAAACAAAGTTTTTCAAACTTAATTTAAAAAAACGATGTTGCATACACACCATCGTTTTCTGAAAATGCTCTTGCAAAGCGCGGTTACGTAAGACACTTTCGACGGCACTCTGTTCCATTGAAGCTCCCGTCTCATAACTTGCTTCTGAGCATGCGTGGGTTTAAAAATGTCGTTTTGCCCACACACGATCATTTTTTGTGAAACAAAAGACGACATTCTGAAAAACGACATAAAAATTTCAAGCATGTTCGAATTTTTTTTTGGTCGTTTTTTTTGAAGACATAAAACGACGTTTTGCCCACACACGATCATTTTAAATGACGTTTTTTAAAACGTCGTTTTGTTTCATCACAAAAAACGACCGTGTGTACGCGGCATTATGCCTCCAAATGCCGCTGAAAGTTTATGTGTGCATGGACACATAGGGCCAGATTCAGGAACACTTGCGCTGGAGTATTTCGATATGCGCCGCGTAACTGTGATGATGCGCCGTCGTTTCTATGTGCCCGTACCCACCAAACTAGATGCGCCCAATAACGGGTCATTTGCGACCGGCGGAACGTTCCGACGCCAGAGTACCGTCAGCGCTTATTTTCGCTGGGCGCATCAGTCGCGCCCATTGATTTCCCCTGCAAATATGCAAATGAGGTATTTTTCCCAATTCACGAACGGATTAGCACCATACGCTGGCTACATGCGCCGTGCGTATCTGGTCCGTCCGGCGCAAAGTTATTTCTACAAAAGGCTGCTTTATCTTTACTCCAGACGGTCACAGGTCAGCAGGAGAGCAGCTACAGCAGCGTTACCGACGATAGGAGCTAGCTGAACAACAACACTTGCAAGGACAACACCTCTGTGTGCCAACATGCCAGGGGCAATTGTGGTCCTAAGACTAGTACTGGGTCCCTCGCTACGGAGGAGGCGGGCACGTGAGAGGATATACCGCACTCGTATGAACCTCTTTGGCATGGGGGATGAGGAGGTGTATCGCCTCTTCAGATTCAGCCCAGATGCAATACTTGAACTAACCACAACCCTGCAGGATGACATCACCAGCAAGACACAACGCTCACAAGCAGTGCAGCCACTGGTGAAGGTACTGGCAACACTTAATTTCCTTGCCAGTGGATCATTCCAGCGTACAAGTGGAGTGGTGGCTGGGATGTCACAGTCCTCCATAAGCAGATGTGTGCACCAGGTTGTCCCTGCAATCCTCAGACGCATGTCCAACCAGTTCATCAGACCCACCACTGAGGACCTGCGGCTGAAGGCAATGACAGATTTCTACAACATTGCCAGATTCCCACGCACCATCGGGGCCATTGATTGCACACATGTGGCCCTACAGCCCCCCAGTGCCACAGAGCACATATACCGCAATCGGAAGCATTGGCATTCCATCAACGTACAGGTGATAGCCGATGCCCAACGCCTCATATGGCACGTCCGTGCCAAACACCCCGGGTCCAGCCATGACAGCTTCATATACCGTCAGAGCCCCATCCCAACAGAATTCGAGCAGAACATGTATGGGGACAGCTGGCTGGTTGGTGAGTGACAAGGGTGGCAGGCATGACTATCCCCTCCCGTGATGCACAACAGAAGTCGCACATGCATGACTAACATCCTCCTGTCTTTTACCTTACAGGTGACTCTGCATATGCACTGGGACCCCATCTAATGACTCCTTTCCGGAACCCCCAAACCAGAGGAGAGAGAAAATACAATGAAGCACACATCAAAACCCGTGGAGTGGTGGAGCAAACATTTGGGCTCCTGAAGTCCCGTTTCCGCTGCCTGGATAAGTCCGGGGGGACCCTATTGTATTCCCCTACCTTCGTGTGTCAGATCATCGCTGCATGTTGCATTCTGCACAACTTTGCTATGAGAAAAGGCCTGCAGATTGACATGCGTGATGACCTGACCCCCGACCCACACAGTCCCCATCTGCCAGAGGACACCCAGTCTGCTGATAAAAGAGCAGTCAGGAGGGTCCTCGCCGTAGGCATCTTTGGACACTAAACCAAAACATTAATAACACAGACAGTGCACGCGTGTACACCACTGATGTCCCTAGATCACACACACCACATGCACATCGCATTGGATTAGCCCAAGTCCAGCATGTAGGAGTTGGGAGCAGCAACGCCACGTCAAGGCCCCAATGATGTTACTGTCCATTCACACACCTTTCACACGTCATTCATTCACCTGTGGGGTTAACTTCACCACCACGGCCGAGGGTGACACCCCTTATTGTCAGGAGTGCCACCCTCTCACATTCACACACCATTCACACTGTCCCCTGCACTCCTGACCGTGTGCAGTTCAAAAGAAATAAAAAATCTCATCACCTGAGCATGAAAATAAAATATAAACTCATAACCTGAGTATAAAAATAACAAAAAACTCATAACCTGAGTATAAAAATAACAAAAAACTCATAACCTGAGTACCCAAAAAAGCACAAATATAAACCAAATAAAAAAAAACCCTCATCTAGGATGACGGGGGCTCCTCCTTGGGGGCACTCTCGGGCTCCTCATCTGCCTGGAGGGAGTGGGTGGTGGTGGGGGTGTGGGGGCATCTTGAGGAGGCTGTTCCCCGGATGGGCCACTCCGGCCAGCTGTTGGCTGCATGCCCTCCAAGGCCACTGCAATCCGGCTCAGATAGAGGTTAGTCTGGGCCTGCATCCTCAACTGGCGGGTGATATTGTGCCGCTGGTCACGCTGCCGCTGCCTCCCCTCTTCCCGAATGGCAGCAGTGTTGGCATGTACAGCTGCTGTCAGGTGCCGGACATCAGCCTGCACCTCCCCCAGGCTGGTAACAATGTTCTGAACACCACTGGGCAGCTGCGCCATGGAGCCCAGGCTGTCAGCGACCCGGTCCAGGTGGCCAGCAATCTCCCCCATCTGCTGGGTCTGCTTGGCGTGGTCCAACAGCACCTGGTCCTCGACCAGATCACACACCCCCCTGGTCTTCCGGGTGGCCTTCCTGCGGGCAGAGGAAGGTTGTCCCCGTGGGGATGGAGTCGCCCTTGAGGGGCTACCTAGGATGAGGGAGGGGATTACAGAGGGCCCTGCAGAGGAGGAGGACTCCTCCAACATTAAAATAAACTCCTGTTCAGGGACAGGCTCCTCCACAACCACCTCTGCTGAAGTGGTGTGGGCACTCTCCTCCTCCACCTCGGTGTCTCCAGCACCCAGGGCCTCGTCAGCAGCATCCCGTTGGGGGGTTGGGGTGGACTGGCCGGCACGAGATGATGGCCCAGCACCGTCATCTGTGGATGACACAAAGCAGACACATGTTGGTGGTCCCACACACTTGGCACATGTACCCACCCCCCCCCCCCACATGCAACACACCAAAAAGGGAGTAAAAATCACTTACCTGTCCTGGAGCCTTCCTCTACGGAGTCATAGCCAGGGACCCCCTCCAACTGCTCCCTGTCCAGGCAGCGGGCGACCACCTCCTCCTCCGCGGTCAGGGTGACAGGACATGGGGGACCACCACCTGTGCCCCGCTCATGGCTCCGAATGGTGGACACCTTGCCCCTCACCTTGCGCCGCAGGTCATTGATTTTTTTTTGAATGTCGCCTGCACTCCGGGTGGAGTACCCCAGCACATTGACCCTGGCAGCAATGGTGTCCAGGATACCCTGCTTCCTTTCCCGGCTGGTCTTCCTGCTTTTTTTCCCATGGAGAAAATCATTAAATGTCTCCATAGCCGCGATTATCACAGAGACCTCCTGGGCATTATAGTTTAGGTTCCTCCTCTCTTTGGGGGTAGCGGGAGCAGCCATTACAGGGCAAAAGTATCTTCCCTGGGGTGGGGGGAAATGGAACTACTTTTGCGCCGGAATGGCGTTTCCGCCAGCGCTTTTAAGCGCCCAGCGGAACGCATTGCGCTGACGTTTCCCAGGAAGTGGTGCCGACGGAAGTTGTGAGCATGCGCACAAGGGGGCGAGTGGAGCCGCACTCACTGCGCATGCTCCGTGGATGATGCGCTGAACGTAAGCCTCTGCGCTGGGCTCCGCCCATCATTTACATATGATCACACCCACTTCCACTTGCGTCGGGTTAAGCCAGCGCATTATCGTTACTCTGGCGCAAGTTTACGCGCAACTGCTATGTGAATTACAGGACTTGCGCTGAAAGGGTCTTCAGAGTAACGTAAATGAGAAGCGTTACTCCAGAGGAAAGATACTCTCATCTACCTGAATCTGGCCCATAGGGGTTATTTACGAAAGGCAAATGCACTTTGCACTACAAGTGCAAAGTGCACTTGAAATTGCACTGAAAGTGACCTTGGAAGTGCAGTCGCTGTAGCTCAGAGGGGGACATGCAAGGACAGTAAAAAACAGCATTTTAGCTTGCACATGATAGGATAATAAAATCAGCAGAGCTTCCCCTCATTTTAGATCTACCTCTCAGATGTACAGCGACTGCACTTCCAAGTGCACTTTCAGTGCAATTTCAAGAGCACTTTGCACTTGTAAAAACATCCAGTGTGCATGAGCCCTGAGGATCCAGATATGTTGTTCAGTACAAATGCCTGTATTACAAGAGTGTTTTCACAATATATATATATAATTTGTCTGCAGTTTAGTTCTAAACCTGATATTAACACCTGGGTGTTAATAAACCCAGAACCCTGCATTCAATATATCTTGACTCCCACAGTAGACAGAACATGGAAATGCAAAAGTTTTAGATAAATATAAACTGCTAAATACCTTTTCTTATCAACAGTATATAGCAGTCTTGTGACTTCTATTAGTGTCTGGTTAGAGCCTGTAGGAGGAGTTTTCATTCTTCCCTGATGATCTTATGAGGATGCAGGACCCCTGAACCTATGTCTGGACAGTGCTGATTGACCCTGTGCTGATCACATGCACTTTCCCAAGAAAAAAAAAAACTCTTTAGCAATACACACCAAAATTTCAACCTGACATACTCTGTAACACAGATTTTACTGTTGGGTGTTGAGTAATACTTTAGGTACTTTCAGCAGCTTATTAATTCACTTACTGAGCATGTAGCTTCTTAATCTTTTAATCCTTACTTATGTTCCAGTTTAAGCTCGTACCATGACTGCTGCCCAGGGTTTTCTGTTTCAGGGTGACTCCCAGTGGCGGCTGGTGCGCAAATTTTTTTTGGGAGCGCAAACAAACTGGAAAAAAAAACATAAATTGCAGCCACTGTGCCCATCAAATGCAGCCACTGTGCCCATGCAGCGCAGCCACTGTAACCATCAAACGCAGCTACTGTGCCATCAAATGCAGCCTTTGTACCCATTAATTGCTGTCACTGTGCCATCAAATGCAGCCATTGTACCAATAAATTGCTGTCACTGTTCCATCAAATGCAGCCATTGTACCCATAAATTGCTGTCACTGTGCCATCAAATGCAGCCATTGTAGCCATAAATTGCTGTCACTGTGCCATCAAATGCAGCCATTGTAGCCATAAATTGCTGTCACTGTGCCATGAAATGCAGCTACTGAACCCATCAATTTCTGCCAGTGTGCCCCAATTACTGCCAGTGTGCCCCATCAATTACTGCCAGTGTGCCCCATTGATTGCTGCCAGTGTGCCCCATCAATTGCTGCCAATGTGCCCCATCAATTGATGCCAGTGTGCCCCATCAATTGACGCCAGTGTGCCCCATCAAATGCTGCCCCAGTGTGCATTCCCCGCCCGGCACTTACCTATCTCGGGTCAAGGCGCTGTCCTCCACACTCCGAGTCCTCAATGTCTTTTCCCGTCCTCTTCACATGCTCTGCTATTATTAAACGCCTAGGCGTCCAATCACAGTGCCTGTCACTTCAGCCAATCAGGTGACAGTTAACCAGACCCAAGCACCTGAGAGGCGGGTCAGTGTTAGGAAAGCAATTTATTCGCTTCCCTAACACAACACAAGTAAACAGTGCCCGCTGTTTACCAATTTGAAAGCCTATTAGAGCCTAAGACTTTAATCGGGATGCCTATTAGAGCCTCTGGCTTTAATGAGGCACTTCCAAAAAACGCTGCAGTAATTCAGATGCCTGGCACCCAACAAGGGGCCGGACACCTGAATAGGGGGTGGCAGCAGCGACCATAGATAGATCCATGCAATGCATGAATCTACCTATGGTGAGAGAGGGGGTGATTTTCTTTTTTCTTTCTCTTGCAGTGTCCTATGGAGTCAACCTTGCATGCAGGGACTAGAGTTATGTCTCTGTACACTGTGTGTATCAATAGAAATGCACAGCCCCGTGGCCTAGAATTGCAATGTACTGTCCTTCTATCCCTCCCCTCTTCTCCAAGCTAAAAACTAGCTGGAGACCACACTGTCCACTGCTAACTCTTTAGTCCATGGCAGTCTGGCCTCAGAAGAAGTGGGTTGCACAATGTTGTCATTCAAACCATGCATACAGAGGA
This sequence comes from Rana kukunoris, assembly GCA_029574335.1. Classification (NCBI taxonomy): domain Eukaryota; kingdom Metazoa; phylum Chordata; class Amphibia; order Anura; family Ranidae; genus Rana; species Rana kukunoris. Next base: position 519,743,948 of record CM056049.1, read on the forward strand.
CATCTAGTGGTGCAAAATAATTACTACTAGGGACAGCTCCAAATTGAAGATGAGTATTTCATCAGAAGTTGTTTTAAAAAAAAAAAATTGGGCCGGGCTTTTAACATTTGTTATGTCGTTTGTACTACAGAGTTTACAGATGTAGCCAGGAGCTGGCTAATATTGCCTGCATATTCAGGGAACACGCTGCAATATTTCTACAGTGTGGCTGTTTTCTCATAGTGTCCAGCCTGGAATCACATTCTGCAGTCAGGGTAAATACGAACTAAGAATGGAGCAATGCACCTTGGGACATGTAGTCCAAAGATCCAAGTTGTATACTCAGTCAGGCTGTTATAGACTACAAATCCCAGCCAACTGGGAAAGTCGAACAGAATGCTGGGGGAGAATATAAAAAGCCTGTGGGTGAACAGAATCATGCTCTTGGGACCAAGGCCTGGATCTGCAAGCAGTGGCCCTGTGCCAGCCACTTCTGGTTGTTCAGCAGCAGCTAGAAGGCTGCTCTCATCACATCCATTCCAGATCCAGCCAGGCCGAGCGCCATTCCCTCAAGCCAGACTCAGAGCCAGACACAGCAGAGGCCTGCTGCGGAACCTTCATGCCACTCTTCAATAATGGAGATTGCTGGGATTGGTGAGCAGGCACTTTGCCAACCTCCTATAACAAAGGACACTGCAAGCAGACACCATTGTTTTGGTTAACTGACCAAACCTGTAGGGTTTTGTGATACACTTACTCTTTGCTGAGCAGTGACAGGGTTCCTCCTGCTTGCCAGAGCTCTACAAGCATACTTTACTTTAATTTACCATACTTTACTTTACTTTACCTTACCCTGCGTGCCAGGACACCTTGTCAGATTACCTCAAGTGAAAATAAAGTGCAGCGCGGTAATGTGCAACAAAAAGCAAAAGCAAGTAAACTGCCAGTGTGACACTATAGGTATGTCAAATGTACAGGGATAGTAAATTACACCTGTATACACATAAAACATATGTATGTATATACATAATAAAGTGCAAATGTGCCAACAGAAACAAATCTTAATCAAAAATGAATGCACATATTGAATAAAATAAGTCCATGTAAACAGATGTGACTTCTAGGATGAGGACAGTTCCAAGATGATAGTAATGTATACAGTCTGCACCCGTGAAGAGAGACCATCATAGAAAGAGTGCACCATTGACTCGCAACCAACGGCGGATCCAGGGGGGGGGCAACGGGGCAATTGCCCCCCCCGAGGCAATCATGTCACATTGGCTTTAAAAAAAAAAAAAAAAAAAAAAAATTTTTTTTTTTTTTTTTTTTTTTTAGGGGTCCGGAGGTGCCCAGGGGCCCGGAGGCCACCAGGGCCCCAGATGGCAAACCCCTCTTTTTTTTTATTTATTTTTTTATAAAAAAAAATATTTTTTTAACATATCTTTATTTTATTTTATATTAAAGGGCCAATTTTTTTTATTTTATTTTTTTTAGAAGTCCGGAGGTCCCCAGGGTCCCGGAGGCCGCCGGGGCCCCGTATGGCAACCCCCCCTTTTTTTATTTATTTTAATAAAAAAATATATATTTTTTTATTTTATTTTTTTATTAAAGGGCCATTTTTTTTTAGGGGTCTGGAGGTCCCCAGGGGCCCGGAGTTTCCCAGGGCCCCAGATGACCACCCCCCTTTTTTTATTAAATTTGTATATATATAAAATTATTATTATTGTTAGTATTATTATTAAAGGGCACAGAGGTCCCCAGGGCCCCCGGAGGACAACCCTCCTTTTTTTATAATTTTTTTTTAAATTTTTTTATATTTTATTTATTTTTTTAATTTTTTTTATATATAGATATATTTTTATTAAAGGGCTCAGAGGTCCCCAGGGCCCCATGTGTCAAACCCCCTTTTTTTAATAAATGTTTTTTTTTTTTTTTTTTTTATATATTGTTTTATTTATTTTTTATAACTTTTTTTTTAATCATTTTTTTTAAACTGCTTTGCGGTGCCTGCAGCTGCTGCTGCTGCCGAGTCTGTCACTCTCTCTCTCTCATCACCAGGGCTGGTAGGCTGCCTGTCCTGAGGCTGCTTTGAGCTGTTGCTGACTGCAGCACTCCCCTCTCTCCTGCTGACATCGGGCATCTCTGGCTGTGGCTGTGTGTGAGCTGGATCTGTGTTCGGCTGTGCTGCCTGTGCTAGACCTGCTCGTGTGATAGTAGATGGGGATGGAACACTGATTGAACCAGTGTCAGGGATTCTAAATAGACCAGTACTGTGTGCCTACACAGAGGAGACCAACACTGTATGCAGTGAAATAAAAGGTGTTTATTTACAAGGTGAACAAAACAGGTGAAGACAAACAGTGCACAAATAACAACAAAGCATATATAAGTGAAGGGGAAATGCCGTAATCATAAACCAAAAGCCAAGCCGAGGTCATATACCAGGAGATCACAGAAGAAGCTGCAGACAGGGAATGGGCAGGAAGGGAATGTCCAGGAGAGGGATCAGGTCAGGTCGGATCAGATCAGAAGTCAAGAAAGGGGACAGCAGGCTCAGGATCAGGTTAGTAGACAGATACCAGGGCGAGGAGTGATTACACACGCCAGGTATTATAGAGGCGTGCTGATTGCATTCAGGTCACACCTGAACGCAGGAAGGGCTGTGTGCTCCATACTGCCAAGACCTTTCCTGACAATCAGTGTTTTGTCTATCACACAAGCCTGTCTAGGGGGTGACCTTGCTAGAGCACACTGGCCTACCGAACACAGACCTTCAGCTCCTGTTTGTTCCATGACACACGTCGGGAGAGGAGATGCCTGCTGTGTGTGATCGAGGCAATGCCATGGTGTGGCTGCATTGATAGACAAAAGTGGGGGCTGCATTGATAGACAAAAGTGGGACTGCATTGATAGACAAAAGTGGGACTGCATTGATAGACAAAAGTGGGACTGCATTGATAGACAAAAGTGGGTCTGCATTGATATACAAAAGTGGGGTTGCATTGATATGCACAAGTGGGGATGCCTTGATATGCAAAAGTGGGGTTGCATTGATATACAAAAGTGGGGCTGCATTGATATACAAAGGTGGGGCTGCGTTCATATACACAGTGAGGATGCAATGATCTCTTGTGCCATGTCTTCAGTCTCTGACCATCCCTTGTACCACGTCTGCAGTCTCTGACCATTTCTTGTACCACGTCTGCAGTCTCTGACCATCCCTTGTACCACATCTGCAGTCTCTGACCATCCCTTGTACCACATCTGCAGTCTCTGACCATCCCTTGTACCACGTCTGCAGTCTCTGACAATCCCTTGTACCACGTCTGCAGTCTCTGACCATCCCTTGTACCACGTCTGCAGTCTCTCACCATCCCTTGTACCACGTCTGCAGTCTCTCACCATCCCTTGTACCACGTCTGCAGTCTCTCACCATCCCTTGTACCACGTCTGCAGTTTCTGACCATCTCTTGTACCACGTCTGCAGTTTCTGACCATCTCTTGTACCACGTCTGCAGTTTCTGACCATCTCTTGTACCACGTCTGCAGTCTCTGACCATCCCTTGTACCACGTCTGCAGTCTCTGACCATCCCTTGTACCACGTCTGCAGTCTCTCACCATCCCTTGTACCACGTCTGCAGTTTCTGACCATGTCTTGTACCACATCTGCAGTCTCTGACCATCTCTTGTACCACGTCTGCAGTCTCTGACATCTCTTGTACCATGTCTGCAGTCTCTGACCATCTCTTGTACCATGTCTGCAGTCTCTGACCATTTCCTTGTACCACGTCTGCAGTCTCTGACTATCTCCTTGTACCACGTCTGCAGTTTCTGACCATCTCCTTGTACCACGTCTGCAGTCTCTGACCATCTCCTTGTACCACGTCTGCAGTCTCTGACCATCTCCTCTACCACATCTGCAGTCTCTGACCATCCCTTGTACCATGCCTGCAGTCTCTGACAATCCCTTGTACCACTTCTGCAGTCTCTCACCATCTCCTGTACCATGTCTGCAGTCTCTCACCATCTCTTGTACCGCGTCTGCAGTCTCTGACCATCTCTTGTACCACGTCTGCAGTCTCTGACCATCTCTTGTACCACGTCTGCAGTCTCTGACCATCTCTTGTACCACGTCTGCAGTCTCTGACCATCTCTTGTACCATATCTGCAGTCTCTGACCATCTCTTGTACCATGTCTGCAGTCTCTGACCATCTCTTGTACCATGTCTGCAGTCTCTGACCATCTCTTGTACCATGTCTGCAGGCTCTGACCATCTCTTGTACCATGTCTGCAGTCTCTGACCATTTCCTTGTACCACGTCTGCAGTCTCTGACCATCTCCTGTACCATGTCTGCAGTCTCTGACCATCTCTTGTACCACGTCTGCAGTCCTTGACAATCGTCTACAAACCATGGGATAGATTTATGGCATTCATATTTAAATATTTTTTACTAGTAATGGCGGGGATCATTGATTTTTTAGCAGTACTGCAACATTGCAGCGGACACATCGGACACCTAATTGAGTTCTGTAAGCAACACCTTATTTTCTGTCAGTGCCCCCCCCGAGACTAGACTCTGGATCCGCCCTTGCTCGCAACCACCACCAAACAAGATGATTGGGTACTCTTACCAAATCATATGGACCCCTAGCCAGCTGCAGGGAGTCAATCAAGCGTAGAAGCTGGCAAAGTATTCACTTCACAGGAACCAGCACGAGGGACTAACAGCAACACCGTCTCAATACCAAAAAGCAATACCAAATACCAAAAAGCATTAGGCTCCACCAGTCAGGAAAAAAAAAGAGATCGCCACATAGCATAAAATCCTTAAGCTAGGGTTTTATTGAATAAAGTAGAACACTTACATCAATATGGATGAATACAGGCACTGTAAAACAATGTGATCACAGATATTGAAGAGGGCGCAATACCATGGAGGTAGCACAATACGAGGGTTGTATTGCTGCAGAGAAAGGCAAATGCGTTTGGGCTTTGGGGTGCACACCCTAATGCAATGGCTATGACTAGAAATGTAAAGCCTGAGGCCCCGTACACACGTCCGAGCTTCTCGGCAGAATCCAGCGAGAAGCTCGCTGGGATCCATATTCTGCCGAGAAGCTCGATCGTGTGTACTTTTTCACCGAGAAAACTGTCGAGCAAGGCGTCGAGCCAAAATAGAGAGCAGGTTCTTCTATTTCCTCGATGGACCATCGGGACTAATGGCTCGACGCCTTTTTCGACAGCCTGGTCGACGAAGTCGACGGCCGGCCGAGAACCTCATCGGGCGGAACGATGAGTTTAGCCCGACGAGGTTCTCGTACATGTGTACGCGGCCTCATACACGCAACCAGTTTTCCCAGCAGGAAAACTGCCGTGAGAGCTTTTGGCCAGGAAAACCGGACGTGTGTATGCTTCCTTGCAGTTTTCCCGTCAAGAAAACAGCCGGGAATCATGGCGGAAAAATAGAGAACCTGCTCTATTTTCCCGCCGTGATTCCCAGCGTTTTTTTTTTCGCCAGATCTACTACTTACCTATGGGAAACACTGCGAGGCAGTGCCGATGGAGCCTACACACGGCCAGGATTCACGGACAAAGCTCAATGGCAGTTTTCCTGCCAGGGTTCTCTGCAGTCCCCTCAGGTTTTCTCGGCAGACTTTTTACCGCCGAGAAAACCAAGCGTGTGTACAGGGCTTCAGAATCTCACAATAATTTATTTTATTTATGTAATATTAGCTACTTTGTTATCAAACCTTTTTTTCAGTATAACTTTTGTGTGGGAAAAACTTCCCCTTCAGTTAAGACCAAGTGGCAGGCGCAGTTCAAGTGGATACTAAAAAGTTGAAAAGATGTTTATATATAAACATTTATATATTATATATATATATTGACTAGTGCCCCCAACTTGGCATATGCTTTTTTATCAAAAATCTTCCCAAATCTATATCGATAGTAATTTGCAGGGCTTGGGAGCCGTGCTGCCCGGGAATAACAACGTGGGGTTGAGAGAGCTGTTGCTTACGCTAGTCGAACTCTATGCCCTACCAATTATCAGCAGTTATATGTGTTGTGAGTGAAAAGTTTGCTGAGTACCTGCTCGGTAGACAACATTCCACTCACTTATCTGGAAACAGCCAGGCTAGGCACACTAGAGCAAGCACTGGGTGGTGCGTCTAACTTGGATCCACCACACCATTCATTACAAGCCTGGACATTCAAACAGCAATACTGATGCACTTACCTGGTATCCTCACAAACAACCTGAAGAGGACATTAATCAGGTGCTGGAGGAGAACAAGGTCACTCCATACTGGGTAGATACACGGGGGACACAATTTGCAACAGTCAGTCTAGGAAAAAACAAGTTGCTCCCGTGATACACATCTTAAAAAAATGCACAGGGATACAGCAAAAGAACACTGATATGTTCTAGTTCCTAAAATACTGGTACAGGAAATGGAAGCTTAGTTATCGGGATAGCCTACAACTCACACCCACCATAAAACACATATTAGAGCTTATTCACACCAGATGCAGTCCAGTGTGATTCTATTCTGCATCAAAAACACATAGACATTGTTTATCATGTATTCCAATGGACCTAATTCACACCAGGGCAGTGTGTTTCAGTGCAGTGAGCTCTACCAAACATGACTGACACTTAAGTGGTAGTGAACAGCAAAAATAAATAAAAAATGGGCCCCCTGCAGGTTAATCCCATAATGTGCTAATATGCACTGACTTACCTACAAATGGAGCACTCCAGCGCAGCGCTGTTACGACTTCCATCTTCACCTGGTTTTCCTTCTGGGTTCACAGGGCCCAGCCATTTGAATGGCCAGGGCCACAATGACCTCACTGCCGGCCCTAAATGCAGAGCGTCACTGCACATGTGCGGATTAGGTCATCGGCTATTGCTGATGTGAGTATGTCCTAAACCAGTGGTTCTTAACCTGGGGATCGGGACCCCCTCGGGGGTTGAATGGTGATTTGCCAGGAGTCACCGAATCCTGGGCTGTTCCTGAAGCCCGCACTGCTCTCCTAGCCTTTTTGCGGCTGCTCAGCAGGCTGTCCTTGGAGCCTGTGGCCACCCAGCTGGACTGTTCCTGGATCCCGGGGCCACCCACTCAGCCTCTTTGCAGCCGCCTATTCAGTTCACGCATGGCTGGGGGGGCAGAGACTAGAGTTCAGCTGACTGGTGAGGTGAGGAATGTGAAGTGGGAGAAGCTGAAGGAGACCCCATCTCCTGATTGCAGCATAGGTGTCACTGCTATGAGACACCACGAAGTCTGAGACACAGAGAGTAACACTACCTGTGATTATAGTTGCCATTAAAAGTCCCCACTACAGTTCTCAGATCAGCAGATGGCCTTGATCAAGAGCACCTAAGTTGGCTGATCAGAACTCCCCCCAGCATTGCCACTCATCCCACCCCCCACCAGTACTGCCACTCATCCCAATTCCCCCCCCCCACACACCTCACCAAGAAGTAAGAGAAGGAATAGAAATACAGAATACATGGAAGGGAGAGGAAAAGAGGGGGAGAAACAAAGAAAAAGGTAGAGAAAGAATAACAGAAAGAACAAGAAAGACGGCAAGAAAGAGGGATGAGGGGGAAAAAACAAGAAAATTAGGGATGAAGATGAGAGAAGAGAGATAAAAGGGAAAGAAAGGAGTACAAAGAGAAAGAGTGGAACATCCTAAAATGTACCATAAGGGGTTTTAATACTGTATGAGTGGAAGGGGCCCAGGGAGCGCTAAATTTAAGTTAAATTACTTGTCTTGCCTTTAGTGCTGACAACCCACGCTACGTACATAATTTTACTGTTAGGGGTCCCCACAACTTGGGAAATTTTATCAAGGGGTCACGACATTAGATAGATTGAGAACCACTGTCCTAAACGATGCACGTTTTGGAGATATTTATTGTATCTACAGGTAGGTCTGATTGTAATCTTACCTGTAGGTACAAGTTAAGAAAGAGACTTTACTATCCACTTTAACAACAGGAATTTAGCCGCATCCACTGGACCCTCAGCTCTCTACTAAAACACTGGGGAATGAATGAGAAACTTATATAGTGCGGCACATGCGAACTGAATCGCCTCTGGGCGCTTGTTGTTCCTGTCTCCTTTGATATGAAAAGAGATGAGTCTTGATCTTTCTCCTGAAGGCTAGGTGGTTCTCCTCCAACTGAATGCTGGTTGGTAAAGCGTTCCATAGTCTGGGACCTTGGACCGCAAATCTTCTCTCTCCTTTGGACTTGTAGTTGGCTTTCGGTATCTGTAGTAGATTTTGATTGGTGGATCGCAGAACGCGATTGGGATTATGAGCTTTTATTTTTTCGCAAAGATAATGGGGAGCATTCCCATGGATGCACTTATGTGTCAGACAGAGGGCTTTAAAAGCAATTCTGTCTTTTACTGGCAACCAATGAAGGGATCTCAGTGAAGGTGAGATTGATTCCCAGGGTTTTTTTCCAGTCACAAGTCTGGCGGCCGTATTTTGAACGACTTGCAGACGAGCGATTTGGTACTTTGGAAGTCCGAGGTAAAGGGCATTTGCATAGTCCAGTCTGGAGTTCACAACTGCTTCCCACCACGACCGCTATGTCTTCTTTGGGAATAAAAGGAGTGAGTCTGTGTAGTAGGCGCAGCAGATGGTGAGATCCGCTGACTACTGACCCTATTTGTGCGTCCATTGTCATGTAGGAGTCGAAGATGACCCCTAGACTTTTGACTTTGGCGCTAGGGGTGATGATTTTGCCCAGAATGGGCGGGGGTATCCAAGTTGTTGCAGGTTGTTTCATACGCTTGGCGTGAAACAGGAAAAGTTATGTTTTCGCTCCGTTGAGTTTAAGATAACTCTTTGTCATCCAGTCCTCTACCAAAGAGAGGCATGTCTCTAGATTGAGGTGGTGATCCTTTTTGTTGCAAATGCGGAAATACATTTGCGTGTCGTCTGCATATGAGTGGTAAAGCAGTTTTTGGCTGCTGATGATTTCAAAAAGAGGTCGGAGGTAGATGTTGAACAGCACCGGCGACAGAGACGATCCTTGGTATTCACAATATGGGCAACACAATGAGAAACTGCAAACTGAAAATCTGGGATACCTTAGCTAAATATGTTACTGTAGTAAAGAAATAAACTGTAAGCTCCTTTGGTAGAGGGATTGGTTTGAATGAATAGATGAACTCTCCTAAAATGATAATGCTATAAAAAAAACACAAATTTTAACATTACCTACATTTTCATTAAATGAAAAAAAAAGTAGCTAAACCATGGATAATACCATAATACCATGGTGTTGTACACCAGTTTTAAACCAGAAGATAAAGGTTATAGATGTTACGTTTATTTAAATATACAAAGTATATACCGGTATATCTAAAATGGATATTAGGAAAAAAAATAGAGGGGAAAGAAACTCTATATGGAAGCTTTCAGTTTCACATTGAGTTCAGTGAAGAAGAAAGTTTAGGAAAGTGCCCATTGAAGTGTTTGTCGTTGTTTCCTGGTGAAGGAGCGATCGTGCTGCTTCAGCACTCATCCATCAGGGAACCCTCTAGAGTTTTTATTTACTGTAAACAGAAAGTAGACATCTTCTTTCACTGTCTGAACGGATGGATGATTGGGGAATGCCAATGAAATGACTTAGCAACAGTCACTGATTGCTAACATTGTGCCATTTACAGAAAAGTATGTTAACCAAATGTAATGAACACCAACAAGGTCAGATCACATCCTCTCCCCTGGCTGTGTTTTCTGTGCCAGAAGATTAGACCTACAAGTAGATAACCACAGACAGCTTTTCACTTGGATGAGTTGTGTGCTGGGCTCAGGAAGTCTCCAGTGACAGGTGTTTAAAAAAGTGTTGCAGGAAAATTGACTTTTGTCTTTCTCACTTTCTGTTTTGGGCTACAGACAGACATGTTGACTAAGAGGTTTTCTTTAAATGATTTATATCCATGCTTAAAGAGTAACCCCACTTTTGCTAAGAAAAAATGCATTCCCCTCTGGGTGATCTATGTACATTGTAGAGATTTAACAAACATTATGCAGATTCCTACCTTTTTTTTATTCTAAAGAGGGCTGTTTGACTGTGTCCATTTGCAAACGTAAGATGTATGATAGTGGTTTTATAATTATCAATTAGCTGCTGCACTTGCAGGGTTCTAATGAGGAAAATTGCAGTGTCTGTTTTCCTTTAGACACGATTTCCCTGTGGTAGTCTCTTCCCAAAAATTTAATTTTTGTTGCAGGAGATGCTCAAAATTTAATTTGTATTTTAATGCAGACTTCTGGAAAAATTAGTAGGCTAATCACACAAGCAGGAAATTACATATTTGGAGGGCATTCTGTACACAATCTGTGTACAGAACACCTCCAGGTAGTCATACTGCATTGCATTTTACTGAAAATTAAAGGTCATTTTTAGGGTTGTCCCGATACCACTTTTTTAGGATCGAGTACAAGTACCGATACTTTTTTTCATGTACTCGCCGATACCGAATACCGATACTTTTTTTAAACGTGTCCCCAAATGCAGCCATGTCCCCCCACAGATGCAGCCATGTCCCCCCACAGATGCAGCCATGTCCCCCCACAGATATTGCAGCCATGTCCCCCCACAGATATTGCAGCCATGTCCCCCCCACAGATATTGCAGCCATGTCCCCCCCACATATTGCAGCCATGTCCCCCCCCACATATTGCAGCCATGTCCCCCCCCACATATTGCAGCCATGTCCCCCCACATATTGCAGCCATGTCCCCCCATATATTGCAGCCATGTCCTGTCCCCCACATATTGCAGCCATGTCCTATGCCCCCACACATTGCAGCCATGTCCTGTGCCCCCACACATTGCAGCCATGTCCTGTGCCCCCACACATTGCAGCCATGTCCTGTCCCCCCACACATTGCAGCCATGTTCTGCGCCCCCACACATTGCAGCCATGTCCTGTGCCCCCACACATTGCAGCCATGTCCTGTGCCCCCACACATTGCAGCCATGTCCTGTGCCCCCACACATTGCAGCCATGTCCTGTGCCCCCACACATTGCAGCCATGTCCTGTCCCCCCACACATTGCAGCCATGTCCTGTGCCCCCACACATCGCAGCCATGTCCTGTCCCCCCACACATTGCAGCCATGTCCTGTGCCCCCACACATTGCAGCCATGTCGTGTGCCCCCACACATTGCAGCCATGTCCTGTCCCCCCACACATTGCAGCCATGTCCTGTGCCCCCACACATTGCAGCCATGTCCTGTGCCCCCACACATTGCAGCCATGTCCTGTGCCCCCACACATTGCAGCCATGTCCTGTGCCCCCACACATTGCAGCCATGTCCTGTCCCCCCACACATTGCAGCCATGTCCTGTGCCCCCACATATTGCAGCCATGTCCTGTGCCCCCACATATTGCAGCCATGTCCTGTGCCCCCACACATTGCAGCCATGTCCTGGGCCCCCACACATTGCAGCCATGTCCTGTGCCCCCACACATTGCAGCCATGTCCTGTGCCCCCACACATTGCAGCCATGTCCCTCATACCTGGCACCGCCGTCGCTGCTGCCGGTGCAGTGTCATATTCTGCGGGTTAATCCCCGTGCAAAATACAGCGGGCATTACAAGCCACGCCATCTATAGACACTCCCCTTCTCTGGATTGGATGGATCCGTCCAATCGCAAGCAAGAGGGAGTGTCTATACACGGATCCGTGCATAGACACTCCCCCTTGCTCGCGATTGGACAGATCCATCCAATCCAGAGAAGGGGAGTGTCTATAGATGGCGTGGCGGCATTACAAGTATACAAACGAAAACTTGTAATGCCCGCTGTATTGCACAGGAATTATCCCGGTGGTATGCGGCGGTGGCACGGCGGCGGGGGAAAGTATTCTATTTAAGCATCGGGAGTATTTGCGCGAGTACAAGTACTCGCGCAAATACTCTGCATCGGTCCCGATACCGATACTAGTATCGGTATCAGGACAACCCTAGTCATTTTTAATAACATGCAATTCAAAATTCAAAAACTTGTCTCCATATACAGTACAGACCAAAAGTTTGGACACACCTTCTCATTCAAAGAGTTTTCTTTATTTTCATGACTATGAAAATTGTAGAGTCACACTGAAGGCATCAAAACTATGAATTAACACATGTGAAATTATATACATAACAAAAAAGTGTAAAACAACTGAAAATATGTCATATTCTAGGTTCTTCAAAGTAGCCACCTTTTTCAGCAGACACGTCTCTAGAGAAACTGTTGAGAGGAGACTGTGTGAATCAGGCCTTCATGGTAGAATATCTGCTAGGAAACCACCGCTAAAGAAAGGCAACAAGCAGAAGAGACTTGTTTGGGCTAAAGAACACAAGGAATGGACATTAGACCAGTGGAAATCTGTGCTTTGGTCTGATGAGTCCAAATTTGAGATCTTTGGTTCCAACCAACGTGTCTTTGTGCGACGCAGAAAAGGTGAACGGATGGACTCTACATGCCTGGTTCCCACCGTAAAGTATGGAGGAGGAAGTGTGATGGTGTGGGGGTGCTTTGCTGGTGACACTGTTGGGGATTTATTCCAAATTTAAGGCATACTGAACCAGCATGGCTACCACAGCATCTTGCAGTGGCATGCTATTCCATCCGGTTTGCGTTTAGTTGGACCATCATTTATTTTTAAACAGGACAATGACCCCAAGCACACCTCCAGGCTGTGTAAGGGCTATTTGACCAAGAAGGAGAGTGATGGGGTGCTGCGCCAGATCACCTGGCCTCCACAGTCACCGGACCTGAACCCAATCGAGATGGTTTGGGGTGAGCTGGACCGCAGAGTGAAGGCAAAAGGGCCAACAAGTGCTAAGCACCTCTGAGAACTCCTTCAAGACTGTTGGAAGACCATTTCAGGTGACTACCTCTTGAAGCTCATCAAGAGAATGCCAAGAGTGTGCAAAGCAGTAATCAAAGCAAAAGGTGGCTACTTTGAAGAACCTAGAATATGACATATTTTCAGTTGTTTCACACTTTTTTGTTATGTATATAATTCCACATGTGTTAATTCATAGTTTTAATGCCTCCAGTGTGACTCTACAATTTTCATAGTCATGAAAATAAAGAAAACTCTTTGAATGAGGTGTGTCCAAACCTTTGGTCTGTACTGTATATGGTGGTATATTTACCATTTGAAGGATGGAAACGTGAAAACATGTGCTAAAACCAGAGTTGTTAAAATGATAGAATTCAGTGATCCCAAAATCTCTGTGTGTCCCCTCCAACTCCTCCAGGCAACGCTCTTGGACCTTGAGAGGGAGAAGGGAGGCGAAGCACCTGCGATATATTATTCAAAAATTCCAGTAAGTAGGCAATTGGTAGTAATAAATGAATAGTACTGTGTTAGCGGCAACCCGACTGGACAATGCCCAGTTAAATTACTGACACTATTACTAGTTTATGTTGTTTATTTGTTAAATTATTTATCTATTTATTTATTTATTTGTTTGTTGCATTCATTTTTTTAAAACCCTTGTATTGTGTAACCACTATTGTGAATTCTATATACTATTAATTACATGTGCTATATTGTTGCCCAAAGCATAAAAATAAATTAAGTTTGTTCGAAAAAAGACTCAATAAAAAGTCAGAGAGTCAATTAAGTGAACGATCAAATGTGAGTGAATGGGATATAAAATAATATCAAACGTAATGATAAATGAAATAGAGGTTCAATGAGAAAATCAGTTGGAGAGTCAATCATGTAAACAATAAGTTAAGAAGTGAATGTGTAATAAAGTTATATCATGAAAGGTACAATAATGAGAAAAAAAAAAGGATATTATGGGTAACAACCTAATTCGATGTGTGATTTGTTGGTGCAAAAAGGAATTAATGTGCCATAGGTGAAAGAAAAAAAGTGCAGACATTAAACAAAAAAAAAAAAAAAACACTGTTTACCTTAGCTGGTGAAAAAAACTTTTTGGGTGATTAACAATTGTGATGTAAGATGCCAAACCGGTAAGGATATGTGACAGTTACCAATGCTTAGAGTGTTTGAAATAGAGCCATATCTGTATTAAATTAAGATAATACTGTATTTATAGGCGTATAACACTCACTTTTTTACACTGAAAATAGAGGATAAACTGTGCCTGCGTGTTACGCAGGGGGCTGTGGAAAGATTTTTTCCTGAAACTTCCTTCTTAACCACTTCCCGACCGCCGCATGTACATATACGTCCACAAAATGGCACGTACAGGCAGATGGACGTATATATACGTCCCTGCCTTTGCGCTGGTCGGGGGTCCGATCGGGCCCCTTCCACTACATGCGGCGGTCGGAAACCCGCGAGGAGCGATCCGGGACATGAGGGCGCGGATATTTGTTTCTAGCCGCCCGCTCGCAATCGCTCCCCGGAGCTGAAGAACGGGGAGAGCCGTATGTAAACACGGCTTCCCCGTGCTTTACTGTGGCGGCTGCATCGATCGAGTGATCCCTTTTACAGGGAGACTCGATCGATGACGTCAGACCTACAGCCACACCCCCCTACAGTTGTAAACACACACATATCCTACAGCGCCACTTGTGGTTAACTCCCAAACTGCAACTGTCATTTTCACAATAAACAATGCAATTTAAATGCATTTTTTGCTGTGAAAATGACAATGGTCCCAAAAATGTGTCAAAATTGTCCGAAGTGTCCGCCATAATGTCGCAGTCACGAAAAAAATCGCTGATCGGCGCCATTAGTAGTAAAAAAATAAAAAAATAAAAAAATGCAATAAAACTATCCCCTATTCTGTAAACGCTATAAATTTTGCGCAAACCAATCGATAAAAGCTTATTGCGATTTTTTTTACCAAAAATAGGTAGAAGAATATGTATTGGCCTAAACTGAGGAAAAAAAAAATGTTATATTTGTTTTTGGGGGATATTTATTATAGCAAAAAGTAAAAAATATTGCATTTTTTTCAAAATTGTCGCTCTATTTTTGTTTATAGCACAAAAAATAAAAACCGCAGAGGTGATCAAATACCACCAAAAGAAAGCTCTATTTGTGGGGGAAAAAAGGACGCCAATTTTGTTTGGGAGCCACGTCACACGACCGCATAATTGTTTGGTAAAGCGACGCAGTGCTGAATTGTAAAAACGCCTTTGGGCATTTAGCAGCATATTGGTCCGGGGCTTAAGTGGTTAAAGTTAGGGTGCGTATTATACGCCTGTGCGTGTTATACGCCGATAAATATGGTAATTAGACTGTGGTAAAAAAAAAAACACCAAGCCAATAAAGGCTTTAAATTGGACCATCTGGTATGTCCTAATCACAGCACTTACTTGTTGCACCGATCTTTCATGTGTATGTCAACAGCCCTCCCGGGATCACCACAAGATCCACGGGAGGCTGCACATTTCAATAGTTCCAGGAAAGGCCTGCATGGGAGCTAACATCAGCTGCTGCTTTAAAGCGGAAGTAAACCCATCAATTTGATAGTTTTAAAAAACAGTTAACATTCCTGGAATGCCGGAAATGCAAGCTGTCACATTGGTTGTGCTGTCAACCCAACTGTCAAACCATCCAATGGCTGGTGTCATAGCTGATCACATGTGCAGCATCATGGCAGTTGCCGATTAAACAGAATTATGTGATCCTGTCTTCACACTTATGTCTACCATAGGTTATCCTTTATATATGCCATCCTATCCATTCAAGTAAGTACTTTAAGAGGAGTGTAATATGTAATATATATTTGTGGCCAGTATAGATTAACATATACACTATATATATATACTAGGGTTGCGGAAATTAACGATTAATTGTTCGATTAATCGTTAATTTCTTTGATCGATTAAAATAATTTTGATCACGGACGATCCGCGGAGTGGGCTCCGCAGTCTCACCCATAGGAAAGGCCGCGACTTCGGTCTAGCTCCGGAGCCGCGGCCATCTTGGTCCACCCGGCGGTAACCGAGTAGCGGCGCGCTGACGACATCATCACCCGCCCCCCTGCTTGTATCTTCTTCCCTTGCGCATGTGTCCATCAGCTACTCTGATGTATAGTCAGGTAAGAGAGGACAACCATCCTGTGTGTGGTAACAATTTTGGTGGCAGATGTATATATTCCTGGAGTATGGGGGCAGATGCTTAATTTATACTTATGAGCCGGTGTATGTGTATATTATTGCAGTATGGGGACAGATGTGTATATTACAGCATGGGGGCAGATGTGTACATTACAGCATGGGGGCAGATATGTATATTAAAGCATGGGGCCAGATGTGTATATTATAGCATGGGGGCAGATATGTATATTAAAGCATGGGGGCAGATGTGTATATTATAGCGTGGGGGCAGATGTGTATATTACAGCATGGGGGCAGATGTGTATATTACAGCATGGGGGCAGATGTGTACATTACAGCATGGGGCAGATGTTTAGTTACAAAAATAAATATTAACAACAACTTTATCAGTGCCTATCAGTCCAGCTTACCAGTGCCCATCAATGCAGCGTGACCTGTGCCCATCATTGCATCGTGACCTGTGCCCACAAATGCAGCTTTACCTGTGCCCATCATTGCAGTGTGATCTGTGCCCACCAATGCAGCGTGACCTGTGCCCACCAATGCAGTCTCACCTGTGCCCATCATTGCAGCTTGGCCTGTGACCACCATTGCAGCCTCAATGCTGCCCACAATTGCAGCATGACCTGTGCCCATCATTGCAGCCTCACATGTGCCCACCATTGCAACATGACCCGTGCCCATCATTGCAGTGTGACCTGTGCCCACCATTGCAGCCTCACCTGTGCCCACCATTGCATCGTGACTTGTGCCTATCATTGCAGCCTCACCTTTGCCCACCATTCCAGCGTGATCTGTGCTTATTATTGCAGCCTCACCTGTCCCCACCATTGCAGGGTGACCTGTGCCCATCATTGCAGCATGACCTGTGCCCATCATTGCAGCGTGACCTGTGCCCACAATTGCAGGCTCACCTGTGTCCATCATTGCAGCCTCACCTGTGCCCACCATTGCAGCCTCACCTGTGCCCACCATTGCAGCCTCACCTGTGCCCATCATTGCAGCGTGATCTGTGCCCACCATTGCAGCTTGGCCTGTATCCACCATTGCAGCCTCACTTTTGCCCACCATTGCAGCTTGGCCTGTATCCACCATTGCAGCATGACCTGTGCCCACTATTGCAGCCTCACCTGTGTCCATCATTGCAGCCTCACCTGTGCCCACCTTTGCAGCTTCACCTGTGCCCATCATTGTAGAGTGACCTGTGCCCTCCATTGGAGCCTCACCTGTGCCCTCCATTGCAGCCTCACCTGTGCAGATGAAGAGAGAGGGCGGACGGATCATCACAGGGGAAGAGAGTGTGGGGGAAGAGGTGAGCTGGCCTCTTACAATACGCCTGCGGATCACAGAGCGGGGATAGCCCGCTGTAACAACTTTAGCTTTGCCTCTGCTCGCCGTCACACCAGCTCTGGTGGTTGTCAGGGTCGGCAGGCAGGGGGCTTATGAGAATCTGGAAATCTAGCCCACCCCATGTGAATAAGTAAAAGGTAAAAAAATATGTAAATAATGACACACACGTTTAATAAGTCCTATAAAAAATAAAAATAAATGTCCTACAATGTACAATTATCATCAATCACACACAACTCCACATCAATCACAATAAGGGACATTCGTTGATGTGTTGAAAGAAAAAAAATCCACTAATCCTGTCATGCCTAATGACATCTCCCAGCCACTAAAAGGGACGGGTCTCCTTGTTGATGGAATTGACCAAATATGTCCATGGCCTTATTTGATCAATGATGTCAGCACTATCGCCTTTGTTTACATGGTCAGGCATTCCTGGAATCCTGGCCAGTAAATGACGTCACTGATTACTAAGGATGCGGCAGGTGCCCTTACAACCATTGATAGGCAGAAAGCTGTCATAGATAGTAGCAGTAGAAATACTATGCAATATTTAGCTCCCACTAAGCAAGCAAAATGTTTGACGTTTGGACGAAGGACCAAATAGCCTAACTTGTGTGTTGGGCCGAACCTTGAGTTAATCGACAGCCTAGAGCAGTGGTTCTCAACCTGGGGTCGAATGACTATTTGCCAGGGGTCACTAAATCCTGAGCTGTTCCTGGAGCTCGCAGCTGCCCACTCGGCTCTTCACAGCTGCCCATTCAGTTCACAGCATGGCTGAGGTACAGAGACTAGAGGTCAGCTGACTGGTGAGGAATGTGAAGTAGGAGGGGCTGGAGGAGACCCCGTCTCCTGATTTCGGCATAGGTGTCACTGCTACGAGACACCACAGAGCTGGAGACACAGTTAAGCCGGAGACACAGTAACACTACCTGTGATTAAAGTTGCCGTTAAAAGTTCCCACTACAGTTCGCAGATCAGCAGATGACCTTGATCAAGAGCACCTAAGTTGGCTGATCAGAGCTTCCCCCCCTTCAGCACTTCCACTCATCCCATTTCCCCCCACCAAGGAGTAAGAAGAGAATACATGGAAGGGAGAGGAAAAGAGGGAGAGGATCAAAGAAAAAGGGAAAGAATAAGAGAACAAGAAAGAAGACTAGAGAGATGAATGGGAAAAAAAGAAATTAGGATAGAGAGAGATAAAATGGAAATAAAGGATAACAAAGGATAACAAAGGAAAATAAAGAGATAACAACATCCTAAAATGTACCATAAGGGGTTTTATTACTGTACGAGTGGAAAGGACTCGGGGAGCGCTAAATGTCCATGGGTCAGGGGGTGCAAGTTTATTTTCTTGCCTTGGGTGCTGACAACCCACGCTATGAAAATTTTACTGTTAGGGGTCCCCACAACTTTTGAAATTTGAAATTTTATCAAGGGGTCACGGCACTAGAAGGTTGAGAACCACTGGCCTAGAGGCTGCCAATAAGGTCCATGGTGTGTCCAGGTTCATATTCTTCTTAGAAAAGTATTGCTGGAACATCTGGATCTGGCAGGGTAGTGACTTGCTAGCTGGAATTGAAAAGACACTGGATCTCTTGGCCATTGTAGCAGCCATGCACAACATGACAGCAGACCACCACAACTCTGGTTCCTGGATGAGGAGTTGTTCAACTTTCACACTGTTTGACACTGGGCAGCAGGGTATTTTAGGTAAATGGCTATTGGTTATCCTGAA
The DNA here is from genome assembly GCA_029574335.1 of Rana kukunoris. NCBI lineage: Eukaryota > Metazoa > Chordata > Amphibia > Anura > Ranidae > Rana > Rana kukunoris. The sequence continues at coordinate 519,763,101 of CM056049.1, forward strand.
CTCAAAGCTCATCCCTATTCATCTGCTGTAGCCACTCTATGCTGCTGAGGAAGGGAGACTGAAGCCCCATACACACTATGGGCCAGATTCAGGTAGATCAGAGCATCTTTGCTCTGGAGTAACGCATCTCATTTGCGTTACTCTGCCGAAATTTTAGGAGCAAGTGCTGTTATTCATGAAGCACTTGCTCCTAAAGTTGCGGCAGGGCATCGCAAATGAGCCAGCGGAATTCAAATTGTGCAGGTACGGGGCGTGTAGTATTCTAACTACACGATCCCGCAGCGAACGTACTGCGCATGCGTCGAGTGTCAATGCATCCCAGTGCGCATGCTCCAAGTTCTGTCAGTGAACGTCAATGACGTCACGTCCCCATTCATGAATGTTTTACGCAAACGACGCGATTTGTTTTTTTTCCGACGCGATGACGACGGCTATACCTAACATAGGATATTCCACTAGGGGGCTGCTTTATCTTTACGTCGCGTATCGCTTCCGGAAACGTCGTAAAGTCACTGCGTCGCGCCCGAAAACGATCGTGAATTTCCGACTCCCGCTGATTAACATATTTTTTCAGCGTTAATCAGCGGGAACGCCCCCGGCGCCATTTTTAAGTTGAAGTAACAATGCGATGGCGAAATTCAATTACGCCGATCGCATCGGAACTCCAACCCGGCGTTTCTTGTTTTCTGGTTATAGAAAACAGAAACGCCGGCTTAAAGTGACAGTTAGGCTGGCGGATCACTGGATCCGCCAGCCTAATGCTGCGTACACACGGTCGTTTTTTGTGATGAAAAAAAACGACGTTTTCTGTGAAGTAAAAAACGACGTTTTTGAAACGTCACTTTCAAAGACGATGTTGCATACACACCATCGTTTTTTCACAAAAAGCGAGGTTACATTCACCACTCTTTTCCATTGAAGCTCGCTTCATAACTAGCTTCTGGGCATGCGCGGGTTGAAAAACTTCGTTTTAAACGACGTTTTTGCTACACACGGTGACTTTTTGTGAAACAAAAAACGACGCTTTGAAAAACGACACAAAAAATTCAAGCATGTTGGAATTTTTTTTTGGTCGTTTTTTTGAAGACAAAAAACAACGTTTTGCCCACACACGATCAATTTAAATGACGTTTTAAAAAACAACGTTTTTTTTCATCGCAAAAAACGACCGTGTGTACGCGGCATAACTCTTCATGAATCTGGCCCAATCAGTTTTCCTGCAGGTTTTTCTCTTCTGGTTTACCAAAACCATGTAGTGCAAGGGCCTGCCTGATAGCATACAAATTGAAACTCTCAGGCCTTGTACACACGATCACTTTTCGGCATGGAAAAAAAAGTTTTTCATCACATAAAAAAATTAAGTTTTTCCAACTTCATCATTAAAAACAATGTTGCCCACGCACCACATCGTTTTTGAAAAATGATGAACAAAACGCGGTGACGTACAACACGTACGACGGCACTCTAAAGGGGAAGTTCCATTCAAGCTCCCGTCTCATAACTTGCTTCTGAGCATACGCGGGTTTAAAACGTAATTTTTAACATCGTTTTTGCCCACACACGATAATTTTTTACAACCCGAAAAACAACATTTTTAAAAACGATGTTAAAAAAATGCAGCATGCTCGAATTTTTTTTTGGACGTTTTTCAGAAGATGAAAAACGATGTTAAGCCCACACACGATCATTTTAAATGACGTTTTTAAAAACAACGTGTTTTTTTCATGTCGAAAAACGATCGTGTGTACGGGGCATTAAGGTTTGACCTCATATTAGATGGTTTTGGTAAACCTGAAGAGAAAAACCTGGCGGAAAACTGATAGGCCCGGATTCATGTAGAGAGGCGTATCTTTGTGCGGGCGTAGCGTATCATGTTTACGCTACGCCGGTGCAACGTTGAGAGGCAAGCATGGTATTCTCAAAGAATATGCGCTGAACGTTGCGCCGGAGTAGCGTATAGTTTTCGGCGTAAGCCGACGTAAGTCAAATTAGCTGGAAGTGGGCGTGATATATTATAATGAAGCGTCACCCCAAATGATGGCCACAGCTTCAAAAATCGAACTGCGCATGCGTCGTCTCTTGGATGCATCCCAGTGCGCATGCTCACAGTTACCTTCGAAATAGCTGCCTAAGATACGTCGAACTCTGCCTACGACGTGAACGTAATCTACGCACAGCCCTATTAATGTAGTGCTATGTAAATGGCGTACGCGACGTTCCCTGGCCCATACCATTGCATGACTTACCCCTGCTTTATGTGGGGTAAGTTTACGCCGGACGTATGACTTATGTAAACTGCGTATATTAATGCGCTGGGCGCAAGTACGTTCGTGAATTGGCGTATCTTTTTGCCTTATATGATGTTTGGAGATTACATATGTGGCATTCATCTGTAATGTTATTAAAGTGGAGTACCCACTTACTCAATATGCTCAGGTGCAGTACCCTTTAAGGGCCAGTTAGGTGCTGTCCCGGACAGGAGGATAGGAGTTAATGGTTTCCCAGTTTGGTCTTTTGGTGGGATTTTCTGGGTCCAACCCACTGGTTCTGTGTATTTGCCTAGGTTCACATTGGAGCAATTTGTCATGCAATTTGAGAGATCAAATCGCATGACAAGTGGCAGCCTATTGAAGGCAATGGCACTGTTTCAACCGGTGCAACACCGATTTTGTGGTCCCGCACCGATTTGCAAAAGTAGTTCCTGTTCTACTTTTGCCAATTTCAGGTGAGACTTTAATAGACATCTATGCATGAAGCCACACTGATGTCTATCAAGTAGCACCTAAAAACACGTCCACCTTGCTACTTTGAAATCAAGTGAAGTAGCGAGATTTCAAAGTAGCATCAATGTGAACCAGGGCTTATATAAGGGACAGGGGTCCGTACTTAGGAAGAAGAGTCTGGCAAGGTGTAAACTGGATGAAGAGATTAGTTTAGTTTTCCTCCAGGGGGTGGCTAGTGGTTCCTTGAGCTGTGGCTAACTAACCTCCCATCTGATGATGCCTGCATAGTTCCAGGTCCAAAGCCACTTGGCAGAGCCAGTGGTATAAAGAAATGTACACAGCGCTATCATTTACATATACCACAATGACATATGCAGTGATATGAGCATGGTATGTAAAATGTAGCATATATACAATGCAGATCAACTGCATCCTCTACACATGAATGAATGAATGTAATTCTCTTTATATATATAACAATGCAACATATAAATCTTGAGCCGGTTCACGCTGGCGCGACTCGTCAGGCGACTCAGCCGCCTGACAAGTCGCGTCCCATTCTATTCAATAGAACCGTTCTAATAGGAGCAGCGCAAGTCGCTTCGACTTAGAAAAAAATTATTGTACGACTTTGGGGGTGACTCGGGGCGACTTGCATTGACTTCTATACAGAAGTCATTTTGCAAGTCGCCTCTGAAGTCGTCTTCAGGGCGCCTTGCCGAGTCGCCCACAAAGTCGTGCCGCCCCAGTGTGAACCGGCTCTTAACACAAATCTTAAAAAAAATACCAAAAATTCAAACAATGTGTAAATGCAGATCAACCATTTCCTCTTTACACTAATGAATCAATACAACATAAGTGACAGTCTTTATGCTAGAAGTGGCAAGGAAAATATAAAGTGCTCTGTGCTAATCTGCAGATCCTCCACTTCCTCTTTACACTGATATATTATTGGTGCACTTCCCCCAAGTGTGCCCACACTGACCGGAAGGAATGGACCCCCCACTATATAGCTAGAGAGGTCAAACAAGCATGAAAGATATTACCAAAGGCAATGGCAAAGCTCTGAATGGGTCTTCCTTTCATAAGCCTCCTCCACTTTTATCCTCCTCCAGCAGCAATGTATTATCTTTTCCTCCTAAAGATGGTTAATGGCTTCAGATAAAGCAAAGTAATTAAAGGAAGGATCCCATCATAGTGTAATATTGCAAAAATGCACTCACATTAAAAACTTGTAAAACAGCATGTAGTTGTTTAATACTAAGAACCCAGAAGCGCCGCCTTGACTTGCGCTCTGCAGGCCGTATGTAATGTCACCAGAACCGGAAACATGGACTCTACAAACCGCATTTCACCCCACCTGTTTCTGTAGGAGTGGAAGAAGCAGGACTAATGCCGCGTACACACGGTCGTTTTTTGCGATGAAATAAAACGAAGTTTTTTAAAACGTCATTTAAATTGATCGTGTGTGGGCAAAACGTCGTTTTTTGTCTTCAAAAAAACGACCAAAAAAAAATTCCAACATGCTTGAATTTTTTGTGTCGTTTTTCAAAACGTCGTTTTTTGTTTCACAAAAAGTCACCGTGTGTAGCAAAAACGTCTTTCAAAACGACGTTTTTCAACCCGCGCATGCCCAGAAGCTAGTTATGAAGCGAGCTTCAATGGAAAAGAGTGGTGAACGTAACCTTGCTTTTTGTGAAAAAAACGATGGTGTGTATGCAACATCGTCTTTGAAAAGTGACGTTTCAAAAACGTTGTTTTTTACTTCACAGAAAACGTCGTTTTTTTTCATCGCAAAAAACGACCGTGTGTACGCGGCATTAGATTAGAGGTGTGTTGTATAGCACTCTGGGCTACCCACATCATCTAGCTTACATACGCTTCATCTGTCATTTGGTTTTCTATTATATAATACAGTTTTATATTGTTTTACATTGCTTCACACTGTAAACTCACATTTAGCTCATCGGGGGAACCGATTTCTGACCGACACACCTGTGTATGGGGGTGGTTTCAGTTCAAGGGGGTGGTGCGCTTTGATTATTCTGGGTGTTCCCATCTTTTGATCCTTTTCCACCTTTTTCTTTGTAAGAGCTAGCAGTATGACTGCAAGAGTGGCATTCAGGTTACCACTGTAAGGGGGCATTCTTCCCCCTTACCATCACCAATGTACTAGTCTTACTAGGGATTCCTTCAGACCTGTAAAATATTTCAAAGGTTTCTCTGGGGTACAAAAGATTGCGAAAGGCTGTAGTAACTACGGTAAAGGAACTGCAGACAATTCAGAACTCCACTGTCCATGCCCTCCGTCTTAAATAGTTTATTTATTCAAACACAGTGGGGTTGATTTACTAAAACTGATGCATCTGTGGGAAAACTACACCTTCCTTCTGGCCAATGGCAGCTGGTGCTCTATTGTTTTTTGGGGGGGCGCAAAGAAACCCCCCAGTTTGTTCAGTCAGTCGATCCGTTAGTTGGTCGGTCAGTCAAAACCCCCACACCCCTGTCACTTGGTTGATCGATCCGTCAGTCGGTTGGTCAAACACCCAATCGCTCGCCCGACCGTCCATCCACCTATCAGCCCCCCCCTAACCCCATGCAGGCTGTAAGCAGTTATGGTGGCTTCCCCCTGCGTTGCTTCCTCGGCGCCTCCCCCCTGCTCCCAGCCAATACGATTGCTTCTCCTCATGGCCAATCAGGTCTTATGGCCCGCTTCCTGATTGGCCGGGAGGAGAAGCAGAAAAACAATAGGGAATATTAATACGCTATTGTCACACAACTGGGTGGGCTCAAGGCGCAGCGCTCTACATCTCAAAACCACCCTTTTTTAAGCCAATTAGAGCCTCAGGCTTTAATCACATGCTTAAAAAAAACTCTGCATTTAGAGTAGGGGCCGGATGCATGGATTAGGGGGATGCCATCCCTGGGCCCCTAATGGAGAAGCCGCTACTGTTTCTGGCCCTAGTGACCAAAAGGGAAGTGAGGAAATCTCTCCTATGAGGACACACATAGCCACAAAACCTGCATAGTTTCTTATACTTTCTTATACTAATTTAAAACATGTTTTATTGCTGTCTGTTTTCCCACTGGAGATTTTTTTTTGCCATTTTGATAACTACACAGGAAGTAAGGGAAAATCTTCCCGAAGTCTATGGAAACAGCAATAAAAACCTGACAGTGGTCAGGGCCGATCCGCCCTATAGCCTCACTATGCAAGCCGCTTAGGGCCCCGCAAAGCTGCGGAGGCCCCCCCAAATTACTAGAGGCCCCGCCTGGTGAGAAGTAATTTTTGCCCCCTGACTGGCTGCATGGGAGAAGAGGTAAGAAGTCAGAACCCCCCACTTCTCACTTGAACGTAAGATGTAATTTCCGACAGCAGAACACCCCCTCCCGCCGCTTCTCAACTTTAATCTTTAATGTGACATGTCACTGTCTGCAGTGCTCCCCCCCCCACTCGCTTCTCATCTTTAATGTGACATGTCATCTTGCTTAGCCCCAGGGAGGTCAGGATCGGCACTGACAGTGGTTATAACTAGGTATGAACCAATACCTGTTTTGTAAGACAGAGTATGAGTACTGATACTTTTTCTCAAGTGCTTGCCAATACCAATTACCGATACCTATTTTTAGTGTCATGTGACAGTTTTTTTATGGCTTGTTCACAACATACATGCAACACATGAAAACTGATGGGAGAACCGCACAAATTTCACTTGTACAAACATCAGTTTTCATGGGCGTTTCAGTGAGCTTTTACAACCTGTTCACATATGTGCGGGTCAGCCGCAGTGCGATTTGAAAAAGAGTCCTGTGTGATTTCAGTCCGGTTCAGGTGCGATTTCTAATCTCATACACTAATATTTACATTGGAATCGCACCTGAACCGCTGAATGAAATTGCACTCGACCAGGCTTTGAAATCGCATTGCAAACCTGCTCACACATATGTAAACTGATTATGAAGGTATCGGTTTTAGTTTTGGAGCATTTGCACGAGTCCTCCTTCACTTACCTCATCCTTCCATTTTGCTTTTAAATGTCCTTATTTCTTCTGAGAAAATCCTCACTTCCTGTTCTTCTGTCTGTAACTCCACAAAGTAATGCAAGGCGTTCTCTCTGGTGTGGAGTGTCGTGCTCGCCCTCTCCCTTGGACTACTATTGACATTTCACTTATATCTAGACTGAAGTTATTCGATCTTTAACCTTTGACAAAAATTGAATGAGGGAATGATATCGTGGAGGGAGGATGACTCATGTTTGAGAGTTAAATGGGCCATCATCCCCTCACGACGCTACTTGTTCCCAGATAGGATGTCTGTAAATACAAGATAATATTCTTGACCTTATACCTTGAAATAGATTGTAATATTAACATGTGTTAATTAATACTGTTCATTCAATTATACCCACGTATTTCGTATATCCTAAACTATATTTTAATGTTTAACCCCCCTATTCCCCCTTTGTTTTTCTTCTGTTATTCCTTAAAATTACAACAATAAAAATATTGAACGAGAGAAAGGAGCTGTGTGTTAGTGGGCGTCCTGACTCTCCTGTAGTCCAAGGGAGGGGGTGAGCACGACACTCCACACCAGGGAGAAAGCTTTGCATTACTGTGTGGAGTTATAGACAGAAGAACAGGAAGTGAGGATTTCTCAGAAGAAATAAGGCCTTTTTTAAAGCAAAATGGAAGGATGAGGTAAGTGAAGGTGGACTGCACTAAGGTAAAGGAAGCTATTTAGGGAAAACAATTGTACCTTTACAACCCCTTTAACTTATCTGCAAACTCTGGGCTATTTCCATTGAACTTTAGGCATTTGATGGGCGCACTTTTTTAATTTTAATTTCCTAGCAAAAAAACAAGAAGACCAATCATGTAAGAACATGGTCAGCTTTCAGCAGCTGTTTATTCATTTGCAGCTGTATTTGCTGAGATATACAGAGCTGCTTTTCTTTAAAGCCTGAACTTACTTAAAAAAAGAACAGTACATTTGGATATGGGGTAAGTGCTGTATGTAATTATCTCTCAGCTTCACATGTGAATTTCCCTTTACTGACATTCAAAGAAGTAAGCACTTAATCAGCATGTGAAGTGCAGCAATAATTACAAGTGGTAATAGTGCTTTGTTTTCTGGACTTCAACACATCAAGCCAATGCGTCTTACTAAGACACGATGAAAAAGAGGAGTCATATCATCTGGCAGTTATATGCGTGGGCACATCTTGTTTCTTCTTAGATCTGATCATTCCACAACTACATAACTGGGCACACACTCCTTTGTACAATAACATAGCCACATCTTTCATTTACTCCACTAAAAATCCAAGTGGTTTTTCTGTTAAAAAATAAATAAATAAATCCGAATGGTCACCCATTTAATTAAATCCTCAGTCTAATACAGCAGCTGGAGACAGGAATAGTTTAGTAAGAAGGAGAACAGTTCACACACATAGTATACTACTTGCACTTTATCTAAATTTGGAACATTCACAACATATTCTATAATAATGTCTGAGATGCTAACAATAAACAGATTTTAGGTGGCACAAAAGCACATATAAATACATCAACATATAAAAAATAATAACAGTGCATATAAATAGTGTGGAAAATCCTCCAATTAAAATCCTCCAAATATCATAGAGTCCACCACTTTTGCAAGTGAATGGAAAAAATCAACACTTGTTTCCACAGATCGTCCAAGACACTCTTATGTCATCCACAGCATATACGTGTGATCCCCACTCCCACAAGTGCATTAAGTCTCACTCACCAGAAGGTATTGCCTCACAATTAGGTGACTGGCAAATAAAGCTTTATAAACATGAGATAAAAGATTTTGCAAATAGTGAAATATCGTACTGCTGTTAAATGTATTTAAACCCTGTATTAAAACACTTACAAACATAAATTAAAGGAGTGTAGAAGTAGAAAGGATCAGTAGACATACTCCCTGACAGTGAGCCAGAACTCCGGGTTGCATGCCTACATCTCTTCCGGTCTATGTGCAGTTAAAAACTGCCACGTTTCGTCCAGCGGACTTCCTTATATGGACCCATTCACTATTTTCTGTTCTTGTTTGGCTTTTCGTTTTTTCTTTTATTGTAATTTTGCTTTTATTCACGTTATCATTTATTTCCTTTTCCTAGGTTAACCACTTCAGCTCCGGGCCTCGTTTTGAGATTTGGTGTTTACAAGTTAAAAACTGTTTTTTTTTGCCAGAAAATTTACGTATAGCACCCAAACATTATATATATAGATATATATATCTATATAGATATATATAGATATATCTATATCTATATCTAGATATAGATATATCTATCTATATATAGATACATATAGATATATATATATATATTTTTTTACTAACACCCTAGAGAATAAAGTGACGGTCGTTTCAATACTTTCTGTCACACCATATTTGTGCAGCGGTCTTACAAGAGCACTTTTTTGGGGAAAATTTACCGTATTTATCGGCGTATACCACGCACTTTTTTGCCCTGAAAATCGGGGCAAAATCGTGGGTGCGCGATATACGCTGATACCCGCTTTCCCGCGCCGAGTTTTGAATACTGCGCCGACATATACCGAGCGCAGTACACTCGTGTATAGTCGGGCAGGCTCGGCTTTTTCGCGCTCACGTCCTGGACGTACACGATGGGAGCACGAGAGTAGCCGAGCCTGCCCGACTATACACGAGTGTACTGCGCTCGGTATATGTCGGCGCATTATTCAAAACTCGGCGCGGGAAAGCGAGAATCGAGCATGGAGGACGCCGCAGAAGGACGCCGGACCCGTCGAAGAGGACACCCGAAGCCGCAGACGCACCCCGGACCCGTTGAAGAGGACACCCGAAGCCACAGACCCACGCCGGACCCGACGAAGGGGACACTCGAAGCCGCAGACGCACGCCGGACCCGACGAAGAGGACACCCGAAGCCGCAGCCGGACCCGACGAGACCGCCGATGGACACCGCGCAAGACACCAAAACTGTAAGTACAAAAAACTTTTTTTCCACAGGAATGGGGGCCACTTCAGGGGTGCACGCTATATGCGGGAGCGTGCTATACCCCAATAAATATGGTAATTGAAATTTGACTTACAAAATAAGACAACAGTAAAGTTAGCAAAAAAAAAATTATATTGTGAAAGATAATGTTACGTAGAGTAAATTGATCCCCAACATGTCAAACTTTAAAATTGCCCCCCACTCGTGGAATGGAGACAAACTTTTACCCTTAAAAATCTCCATAGGCGAAAGCTAAAAAGAGGAGGTCCAGGGCTAGAATTATTGCTCTTGCTCTGACGAAAACCTCACATGTGTGGGTTGAACACCGATTTCATATGCAGGCGCTGCTCACGTATGCATTTGCTTCTGCACGCAAGCTCGCTGGGATTGGGCGCGGTTACATTATTTATTTTTATTTTATTTTTCTTTACACTGTTCTTTTTTTAAAAAAATGGTGTCACTTTTATTTATATTACAAAAAATGTAAACATCCATTGTAATATAAAATAAGCATGACAGGACCTCTTAAATATGAGATCTGGAGTCGAAAAGACCTCAGATTTACACAAAAATGCAATAAAAAAGCACTATGGGTGGAAGTGACGTTTTGACATCGCTTCCGCCCTGCCATCTTCCCCTCACTCAGCTCCATACCACACACGGGAGCGGAGGTGGACAACTCCGCTGCTGCCGATGGCTCCGGTAAGCGGTGGAGGTCACCAGAGCGCGGCAGGAGGGGGGCCATCTCCCGCCACTGATAAAAGTGATCTAGTGGTGAATCTCCCGCAGAGACCAATTTTATCTGAAAGCAGACCACCCGTAAAGAAGAGGATACCGGGATTATGGTAGCTATAAAAGTGCCGACGTATAACGACGGCGAGCGGTCCGTAAGTTGTTAAAGTGCTACTAAACCTACAACAGTAAAATCAGTCTGTATATGCAGTAAAGCATGCTTGTTAGGCTCACTGTGGAACCTAAGGGGTTACTGCTCCGCATTGTTTGATCCTGTCTTCTCTGATCCTCCCCTTCTTCGGCTGTCCCCAATCAATCTGCAGATAGTACAGAGCCTTGGAGTTACTCTGCACATGCTCAGTTTGGTGTGTATTGCTAGAGAGATTTTGTTTCTTGGGAGGGTACATGTGATCAGCACAAGGCCAATCAGCACTGTCCAGACAGGGGATCAGGGTTCCTGCAGCCTTATAGGACAGTCAAAGTAGAATGAAAACTTCTCCTACAAGCTTTAAGCAGACACTGATAGAAGTCTCAAGACTGTTATATTCTGTTTATGAGAAAGGGTATTTTTACAGTTTGTATTTACAAAAAAAAAATGCATTTCCATGTTCAGTGTACAGTGGGAGACCAAATATAGCGAATGCAGGATCCTTGGTTTAGTAACACTTTAAAGGAGTTGTAAAGGAAAAAAAATGTTTTTCCTGAAATGACTGTTTACAGGGTGTAGAGACATAATAGTTAACTGATTCCTTTTAAAAATGATTAAAAATAGATAAAAATCAATCATATAATGTGCCTGCAGTTTCAATTTAGTTTTTCATCTAGTTTCATGCTTCTGTGAAGGACAGAGACACATAGCCAATACAGGGCAGTGTTTGTTTTTAAAATGAAACTGATTGGTTCTGAGGGGTTTTAGACACACAGTAATCACACCTTCTCGATTAGAGACCACAGAGAGAAGCTCCCAGTACTTTTTTCATAAGGAAACAGATAACCAGTTAGTGTGCAGAACAGAGAAGGATTACAGCAAAAACGAACAATGAGGACATGAAACCAGGACTGCATTAGTGTAAGGGAAGCTATTTAGCAAAAAAATAAAAAATCCTTTAGTGACCCTTTAATAGTAACGTTTTTTTTTTACTATAGGATAAGGATTTAATACACATAAAAACTAGATAAACTGTTGTCAGTAAGTTCTTGTAATTATAACAATTCAGATTCTATGTTTTTATGACATTATTATTCTTAAACAGAGATGGCATGGATAATGGCACTTCTTTCACTGTTTCTAATAGTAACAGGTCTGTGTGCTCTAATAGACCTGGTACTATCACAAACTGAAAGAATGGGGAAGTAGGTATGGCGCTGTTACTGTATGTGTTATCTCATTGGGTTTATAAAGTGCAATTGATGTGTGAGCAAATAAATACTACTGCTTCAATAAATACTTGTGATGTACCGTGAAAATTAATATATAAACATTAAAAAGTGAACATGTGTATTGATGTGCAAAACTATTGTGAATAAAAAACATAAAAGATCATCAAAAAAACACAGTGCTGAAAAATCCAAAAATTAATAATAATAGTGTAACTTGAATCCTTAAAAGTTCATCACTAGAAAAATATATGCCAGAACATTACAATTTTTAAATTAAAGCTCAAGTGCTTGATGAAAGTTCCTGAAGCGTGCCTTGTGCAAAAAGCGTTGTTGTATCTTTGTAAGTGGTCACAGCAAACGTGGCTATCCATACTCCTATATAAGCTGCACTCACCAGATATTCCCTACCCACTAGGGGTATGAGACATTCACAGTGTCTGCCACTGTGGGGCACTCTGGCAGTTCGCCTGTCCCTGTTGCGCTGGTGGTGGAGATCCAGTGGTAACCAATATGAAGGGAGAAAAAGGGGGACGCCCAATAGTGTATTACCGTTTAAACGCAGCTTTATTGGTTTAAAAGTGTGAAAGGTACTCACATTTCATACAAGATAAAAGTGCATATAATACTGACAATCTGAAGTGATGCGAGCCTGTACTGCTTCCGCTCTACCGGTTTCGTCATACTGACGGCATCTGGAGCGTGTACAGCCTTCGCGACACTTCCTATTTATAGCAAACCACGATCACCTATATACAGCGGCCATTTTGGGTGAGATTTGCAGACCGAAATCAGCGGGTGGATAAAATGAAATGGTGGCCATTTTGGGTAGGATTTGCAGACCGAAGCCCATATTACCGCCGCCATGTTTGGTGATATGATGAGGACCGGAGTCCACATATCTGAAGGGTCAGGCAAACTGCCAGAGTGCCCCACAGTGGCAGACACTGTGAATATCTCATACTCCTAGTGGGGAAGGAATATCTGGTGAGTGCGGCTTATATAAGAGCATGGATAGCCACGTTTGCTATGACCACTTACAAAGATACAACAACGCTTTTTGCACAAGGCACGCTTCACAAACTTTCATCAAGCACTTGAGCTTTAATTTTTAATGTTCTGGCATATATTTTTCTTATGATGAACTTTTAAGGATTCAAGTTACAGTACTGAGTTGTTTTGATGATCTTTTACCAATTTATGTTTTTATTCACAATAGTTTTGCATATTAATACACATGTTCACTTATTAATGTTTACTACTTCCCTATTCTTTCAATCATTTACTACACTTAGGTGTCAGTAATCAGTAGAGGCAGCAGTTCTCTTGTTTTCTCCATAAGTACTTTCTTTCTGCCAGTACTTTCTTCATGGCGCGGATTCACATACAACTAAACTATCACAAACTGTTACTGTCATAAATTGCCGGTGACTGACTTTTACAGACCACAAGGAGAAAAATGATCACATAAGCTAGAGCAGCTAATAGGAACAAGGAAGGAGTCCCTGTTGTGCAATGCATCTTATTACAGCTTTATTAGGTAAACTGACTGTACAGTACAAGGTAGTATTAGCAGCTGTATTACTTTTGTTAAGAAGAACATAATACCAGTAAATTGACATGGTTTCAAGTTATAAACACTTGCTGTGTCAACCCATAAGAAATGACATTGGGGGTTAGTTACGAAAGGCAAATCCACTTTGCACTACAAGGGCAAACTACGGCCCGGATTCACGTACCCGGGCGTATCTTTGTGCGGGTGTAGCGTATCTCCTCCGAATGAAGCCATGTTTTTTTACTTATCTTGCTTTGTGAATCGGCGCAGAGATGCGACGGGGCACATTTGAAATTACGGCGGAGATACGTCGGCGTAACTCCTTTGTGAATCCGGGCCTACAAGTGCAAAGTGCACTTGAAATTGCACCGAAAGTGCACTTGGAAGTGCAGTCACTGTAAATCTGAGGGGTAGATCTGAAATGAGGGGAAGCTCTGCTGATTTTATCATCCAATCATATGCAAGCTAAAATGCTGTTTTTTATTTTCCTTGCATGTCCCTCTCAGATGTACAGCGATTGCACTTCCAAGTGCACTTTCAGTGCAATTTCAAGTGCTCTTTGCACTTGTAGTTTGCACGTGGAGTGCAAGGTGTATTTGCCTTTAGTAAATAACCCCCATTGTGTTAAATGGCTAGAAGCCTAAAATACTCGAAACTAATAAATAAAAAATATTGGCAGCAGAACGTATCTTGTTGGATAGTATTGTATTGAATACTTAATGTACACATTAGTCTTGTAAAACTATAAAGATTATTGGCTACATTTGACTTGATCCATGGGCTGCTGCAGTTTTCTCTATAGTGGGATCACCAACTCGTTTTTCTTAGCCTTTGGGTAAAAATAATAATGGAAGCTACTGCTTAAGCTATTGCTGTACACCAAGGACAGTGTTCAAATCAGGTCCTGGAAAAAGGTTGAGTAGAAGGACAATCAGATCCATCACGCCTGACTTGAAGAAAAAACACAAGCCCTATTTTGTGACATTCCTAAAGTTTAGTCATTAAGGGGGATCGGAAAAAAGAGGAAGGGTGAAGCTGTTTATGACAAGCTGCCACACACTGTCAGTGCAGTGAAAGATTGGAGTCTTTTTGTTACTCCAGGCCCAATGCAGATCTGGGGACCAATCCTCAGAATGCTGGACACTTCAAAGAACTGATTATGCAAATACTCACTTTTTTAAAGGAATTATTTATCACACAATAAACCCCCTGCTTGGATAGGAAACAATAGATCAGGCAAGCTAGAACTTCTAGCCCAAGGCTGGTGGAAAAAAAAGAAGAGCCCCTCACAATTTATTAGCCTAACCTAATTTCACTAATTCTATTTTCACACATTTTATTTTATTAGTCAGTGTTTTGCTAGCTGTGCTTCACGCTCAGAAGATCCCACCACACTTAAAAGATTCATGGTCTGAGGATTTTATTTAATTAATGCATTCACTTGGGGAAAGTGGATTTTGTACCTCAGAATGATTTCCAGGTGCTGGTGGCTTAAAGATTGAGAGAGAAAAAAACAAAATGGATTAAAGAACCATGCTATATGTTCATTTGAATAGTGCCACAAGGCCTGTAAGTACATCTATGTTGCCGTCACCATAGAAAAGCTTTTGTGAAAAAGTGTTTGTTTAAATGTTCCTATCCTTGCTTCAAGCTCTGTTGCCCTTTCTCCAATGGTTTTCCATGGCCATTGAAATAAAATATATATCCTCATATTATTGTATTGAAGTTACATTGAGTTAATGTATTTATACTGGAACTGGAACTAATTTACACAAAGAAGTTTTATAAGTATGACAATGTAGTATGAATTTAGAGGTCACATCATTATTGAAGGCCACTACATTTGGCAATTCATTTCTTTACTGCACTGATGGTGTTGTAAATCAATAGTTAAAGACAAAGGCAAGAAATATTTTACATATTTTACTTTTAGGCCCCATGCACGTGGACGTTTAGTGCTCAAGTGTAAAATTGACAGTGTTTTTCTATTGCTTTCTTAAATTTGATGTTGTAAGGCAGGAAACCAATGTTGTCATCACTGTGAATAATATTAGTTAAAGGAGCTGTAAAGGAAAAAAATGTTTTGCCTAAAATTAATGTCTGCAAGGTAGACAGACAGAATAGTGTAATGATTCTGTTAACAAACGTGTAAATACCTATTAAATTCCTTCATCTATATCACCTCCGGCGTTCAAGTTTCTGTTCTCTCATTCACTTCCTGGTTTGCGGTGCTCATTCATGTAAGAACTACATTTCCCAGTATGCATTGCGGCACGCCCAGTAATTCACACCTCCTTGAAGTGTCTAACGCGTAGAGAGTGTCCTGCCACACAGATGTAGTTCCCAGGAGGGGCGAGCACGTCACTGACCACCGCAGTAAAGCCTCCCTTCACGGTGGTCAGTAAAATCAGACCAGCAGGAAGTGAACAGAATAGAGAAGAAATAGAGCAACTTCTGAGCAAAAATGAACAATGAGGAAGTTAAAAGAGGAATGTCTGCAGGTAAAGGATGCTTATTATGATTTATTTTTTTCCTTTACAACCCCTTTAACCATCTTTTATATTATATGGGTTTATATTTAGAATCGAAGGTGAAGAGGATACTCACCATCAGAAAACTTTTGGATGTCAGAATTCAACGTCAGAAATTACGTAATGTGTTGAATTGTTTTGTATGTGTTCTTTAGTTTCTGGGCATGCCTAGTGGCAGAAACCTTCACTAATGAAAAGAAAATGGGACTTTGTAGTCACATCAGACAAAATTTTTGGAGCCTACACATACAGTTTTTGTCTGACGAAAATTCGTAATCTCCTGTCAAAAGTAGCATACTAACAATCAGCAAATCGGCAGATCGTTCATCGGACGAAATTTAACTTCAGATTTTCTGACCATGTGTACAAACCTTTAGACTTCAATACCTGTGAACATTACTTGCAGCATCCAAATCAAAGCTCAGCTAGACAAAGTATTGTGTACTAACATATTCGCTTACACTTACAGGATTAAACGATAACATTTAGGAAACTCTTTCATTGTGACCCTTTTGCCACAAAAAAATAAAAATAAAAAGATGTTTTATACTTAGCTTTTTGGCGTACAGTATGTTCAATTTTTGTTTTCTAGAAACGCTCCAAGGTCACTGTTGTCTAACACTACCAGCTGCATCAAATACCTGGTCGCTGGTACGATGTTCTGCCAGCTGCTTCATCACTGCAGAACACAGTAGTTACATAGAGGAGTGACCACAATGCCCAACGGGTAACCAGGTATCTGACACACTTAGAAGTGTTTCATCAGCTCTCAGAGCTCTTCAAGAGCAGAACGATTTAGCAGATCAACCATCATAATCTCTGATCTCTGATATGCACAATTCCTAGAGAGAAAGGAGTCACCGCTCCAGGTGGGATCACTAAATGGTTACAGGTGGTGCAGGATACCGAGGGTGCTGGCGGTGCACTAAGCAAAATGAAGACAAAGAAAAATGGATAGCCGCACTCCAAAACCTGATGGGTGGTCTTTTATTCAATAGACAGCATGTACAAAAATAGGGTCACAGCAGTAGAAACAAGGAACAGCCGACGCGTTTCGCACTGGATCAGTGCTTATTCATGCACAATTCCTACATCAAATAACATTTATTAATCTGATTTTTTCCTCTGTCCAGTTTAACTGTATTTGCCAGAAATGAGATATTATGCTTTAAAGAACACCGATTAGACTAGAATTGAGAGAGCTGATCGCTGACTTGTTTTTTAAAGGCATTGGCTTTGTTATCTACAGTACATCTTGGCTTCGCCCTCTAGTGATCTGGAAGAAGTGTACAGATAGCAATGTAAGAAAGGTCTAAACTTCTATCCAGATTGCTCATCTCTGGTCAGTGACTCATACAGTAGTGAGGATAAGTATGACAATCCTGGAGCTTGCTCTTTTAAAAACAAGTCAGCAATGAAAGCTCCTATATTGTTATTTATGAGCTACAAATGGTGACTTTTTTTCTCTATTTATTACTGAAAATCTGAAATTGATTTAAAAATAACTATTGAAATGTATTTGCTGTTTATAAAATAACACTGCTTGTAACCTTTACATACAGCATGTCAATGTTGTGTGTACTGTTGTACAATTAATAGAGTAGGTGTAACCAAAAACCATATCAAAATAGGCTGAAACATTTAGTAGCCCAAGAACTGAGTAACTGAGTATACAAACCATTCCAGATATAACTGACCATATTATTTTCAGCTCGTAATAGTTAAATTATTAACTTGTTTAATATATTTGGTATTGCCAAGGAGACACCAATCACTGTATTGCTCTGTGTTTATATGGAAGCAGAAGGGTCAGCATAGAATAATTAAAAGGCCTGAGAGTTTGTCTCTGGGGAGCCTGCATGTGGCTGGGAACTAGACCATAGGCTACACACAGAGCACTCGTGTGCCAGGACAAGGACTCTCGTGACTGAGCTCATTCTTATTTCCTAATGCTCTGCTCAACACTCCCTGTTTACAAGTCATATGGGAATAGCTGTGACAAGAGCAAAATGACAAAGGCAAGAGAGGAAAGAGAGAGACCAAACTCTTCTATAATGTACAGCCATGACATTTTACTACCAAATTCATTATACACTTATAAAAAAAAATACTTATTAACAATTTAAACCCCATTAGTGCTGAGTATTAAAAATACAGTACAATTATAATGATAAAAAAGTTTAATTCACACTCAAGAAGAAACATGAGACAAAAAATTGAACCCAAAAAATATACAGTTTTTGATTTATGACAATTTCTATTTAACATATAATAGGGATTCTAAGTTTCTTATAATGTGTTTGGTTCCACAGTTTCCTACATTAGCCTGACAGAAGCTTTGCATCATTTCTGTAGAATATTAATATTGTCCATACCATACTTTTGAAGAAAATAATTAAAAATGCTCTTAGTAAACATCTACACTCACACAAAAAAAACTTGGTTTTGTGTACAGCTGCCTCTTACAAAATTGTTTTACACTGTTGAAATTTAATTAAATTGGGACCTAAATAAAATAATTTATACACACTCTACACACTTATATATATATATATATTGCTATACAAAAAAGCAGACTGCAGACTTTGGTGGATTTTTGGGCAGGATTGGTTTTTGCCAAATTTTCTATGCAGTGTATACTCTCTCCTTCACGTCTAAATCTCTCAGATCTCTCAACATGAATTTCTGAGCATTAATACAAAGATACAGTCCTGTGATATTTACTTTATAATCACAGAGAAACTTTGATGAGCTCAGGCCAAGTTTATTCCAGAACACCAAGATACCAAGAAACCTGAGGTTAGTATGGATTTGAGAGTTCCAGAGTACCCAACTAATGCCAGAATGTACAAACAAAATCTCCATGAATGTAGGACCCTTGCGCCCATTAAAATGTTGAGTTTGGCAGTGGTTAGTCTGCCTTCAACATTTCTGTGCTATTGTGTGATGCTAAACACAAACCAATAAGGGTACAAGTTGGTCAAGGTAAAGTGATCATCTAAGTCAAGGTAAAGTGATCATCTAAACAAGCATGAATGATGAAGTTGGCTTTTGAACACTGTAGTCCACCCATGATACAGAACACGAACAAAGAGAAGGTTAAATCTGTATTAGAGCTAGAAAATAATCATTTCATTTATAAAAACCGGGGCCAAGAAAATATAGTGAGATTTTCCCAACCTACCTGCAAGTTAGGGTTTGTAGTAATTTTTTAACTTGCCCTAAAAATCCAGCAGGTCAAACAAAACAAAATACTAAATCCTATGTGTGTGTGCTTTTATAAAATACAGGTAAGACAGTAGATTTTACCTACAGAATTGTTAAAAATTGATTACTTTCCTTGATGCTTGTGTCGTATGATAAGAAACGTCCATTTATTTATTTATTACAGCCCAACAGAAGTATACATACAGTTCTTTTCTATTAAAAGCAACTTTTTTAATAAAAGGGGAAAATTCACTTTTATCTAGGTTAGTTTAACGATATAAGATCTGGGAAACATTTTGTGCCGAGGGACATCCAAGCACACAATCACCTAAATCTGGTCTAAACTAGCACAATTTAAAGGCATTTAAACGCATATTAATGACACACAATTGGAAACGAGTCATTAAACAGAAGAAGCGTTTTAGCACACTTGCACACGGGTAACATGAATAACGCTTTTTTCGCTCAGGCAGCACCCAGCTTATTACTGGTTGAATGTGTTCACTCTTTATTGAACTTTTATAATTGTGATTACATTGAAAAGAAGCACAACTTTTTTGCCCTTTGGAGCATTACCCCAATTACTGGCGACGAAGCTCAGTATATGATATCAGTGTGTTCTGCAGCCTTTAATTGCTGTGGGAGGGGTGTTTATTCATAGAGGATTTAATGGCTTTGTGCTTGGGTTGTGCCAGGGGTTTGGAGCCTGTCAAGCAGGGCATTGCCTGTAGACAATCGATATTCACAAGCCTGAGGACTGACAAGTGTTTAAAGGAAGCTCAGTAGGAAGCAGGTAGCTCATAACACATGTGCTTTCCCATACAGGAATGCCTGCGGCTAATTAGACATATTTAAGCCTTAAGTGTATTTGCATCTTTATTTGGCATTCTAATTCTTAATGCAGAGAGCCTTTTACATGACTTCAGGGACAAATCGCTCCCATTTTACATGAATAAATTACGTTTAAACTAGGAGTTTCTTTTATTTCACAAAATGTATAAATTATACATAGATGTTGAAGCACACGATAAAAGAGCATCCCAAAGGACTCAAGTGAGAGGAGAGCACATATAAAATGTTAAAGTATAACTTTTCAACCCCTGTCATAATATTTTATTTCCTTTTAACTAAATGTGAATTTTAAGCGATTGGAACCAACTCAATGGTCAACATTAAGAGATAATTCCACAGAATCTGATTTTCTGCATTTGTAACATTTGTAAGGGAACTCTTCACTCGGTACTACTTCCCTATAATATTACAGCAACTCTCAATGACCGATATGCCATAATAAACTTGAATTAGGATGTGTTAGCCCTCAAGCCCAAATTTGTGTCCCAGCCCCATTAGCAGTGCTTGCTCTGCAGCCACCACCATAGATGGAAGATAAAGATGGCCATACAACTGTAGAATTATGTTCAATAATTTATGTTTTTGGAATATTAGTTTGCTTATGGTTACTGGGATCAAATCAGCATTTGTTTTGACAATAATGATAAGAAAACTTTTCCCAAACAAATTAAATTCTATCTGTAAGCGTGGTTTTTGTTCAGGAAAATTTGCAAATTTTGTAAGGAAACCTGATTAATATGTCTGGGGTTCCATTCAAATAGCAAGGGTGGAAAACATTTTGAAGGGCTTTTATATGAAATTAGTTGTCTCAAAGGTGGCAAGAAAGAATGCTCTGATACACAATTTTTCATAATTTTAATATAAACAAAATTCTAACTGTGAATGGCCAGCATTAGTATCGGTGTAATCAGTCCAAAATGCACAGACTGTTGCAGGAACCTTCCATGAGGTTTGGAGAACACTGAAATTGTTTTGTAATCACAAAGTTGCTAACTAAATTCCACAACTTTCCAAACCTACATGAATAAATTCTAAAGCTACACCTTTTTACATTAAAAAAACATTGGTTAATTTACTAAAGGCAAATAAACTTTGCACTTTGCAAATGCAGTTTTTCCAGAGCTTTCTAAAAAAGGGAAAGGCTTCACTTTACAAAGAATGCCCAATCACATGCAAGGAAAATAAACAAAAACAGCATGTGTGCTTACACATGATTGGATGATGTAAGTCAGTAGAGCTTCTACTCATTTACGAAGCTCTGGAGCAACTTTATTTGCAACTGCCCTTGCAAAAGTGCACAGTTTATTTGCTTTTAGTAAATCAACCCCACTGTTTTTGTACACCAGGCCAGTGTTTTGCCTAGGCTGAGATGAGGTCATCAGTCTCCTGAAAATAAGAGGAAGCTTTTTTTTAGATTCCTCAGGCTGAAGTGAGGCTTAAAGTTGTTGTAAATCCTTACATACCACCTTTTGCTACAGTTAAGCCTATAATAAGGCTTACCAGTAGCTATCCTGGATACCTCATAAACCTGTTTAGGAGATATCCCCCTGTATCTGCATGTGCCGAAGACATCGGCACATGCGCACTGACACAATGGCACGTCATGCCGTTGCTTCAGTTGGACTGTGCTGTTTCCGGCGGCTCCCTTGCGTAGCTCCGGCTAATCAGAGAGCTGGAGTCTGCGGCCCTAGAAGGAAGAGGGGCGAGAAGATGGACGCAGCCTGCACAGGGGACAGCGCTGGATTTGTTTGCAGGTGTCACATAATGGGCTAGTATGCAATGCATACTAGCCCATTATGCGTTTAATTGGCAGGCTTTGCAGGGAACAAAAGAGGAAGTAAAACACATTAGGGTTTATTTCCACTTTAAGCTAGCCATAGCTGTATCAAAAATCGATGGGATCAGTAATGACTGATTAAATTTCAATCCATCTATGGCCATTCCTGCTCAAGAGAAGTCAATCTCATGATTGGCTTCTCTCAAATGGGAATGTAGAAAATCTTCATTGCAATCAGTGCATGCAGGCAATCGGCTGCATCGCTGATCAGTGCATTCTGACAGCGGAGGAGTCTCCTCTGTCATGCCCCGTACACACGTGCGGGATTTCCAACGGGAAAAGTTCCTGTCGGAAATCCTGAGGGGAAAGCTGAGAGCCTGCTTGTTTCAGTCTTTCTCCTACACACAGCTGGTTTTCCTGACAGGAAAACTGCGATGGAACTTTGGCTGGGAATCCCAGCCGTGTGTATGCTCTATCGCAGTTTTTCCCATAGGAAAACTGCCAAAAACGCCGGGCAAAAGTCCGCCGGTATTCCTGGCGGGAAAAAAATAACTATTTTGTCCGTTGGTTTTGGGCAGTTTTCCCGTCGGACAAACTGAACATGTGTACGAGGCATCAGTGTTAAATGACTCAGATTTCTCTATCCACCTTGATTGTGATATGGAGGAATCCACTCGCTGATCCATCTATGGCCAGCTTTATCACCTCATTGGGAATAACAAAAAAAAGCCGCTCCAGGTGAGTCTCTAGTTAATCCCCACACACATTAGTCAGGTGTTAGCTCATCTCGCATGACGTGTAACATAAGGAAATGGTTCAAAAAAAGTACTCAGCTGGTATCACAATGAAAAACCTGGCTGCAGTACACAGTCCATACACGTAAATCGAATGTGAAGAGTTCGGTCGAGATCCACTGCCCTAAAAAATCTGATACACCAATTAAACTCGGAGCAAACTTGACACATTATTCAAAATCATTGTATAGTAGCAACAACATATACAATATAATAGAAAAAAACATGTATATACAGTATGTATACATACACACAATCAAGTTGATGGTAAAAAATATATATTTACATAGCCTTGGATGAATGTCACTGGCTATATAAAGCTGCAGGAGATCCATTAAGACACAGGAAGGTTGCAAAAAATCTATTAAACAAAAAAAGAAAAGAAAAGGGAAGTAGGTATTGTACTAATAGACTGCGAGTGACTAGCTAAAAAATAATAGACTGCAGGAAATCAGCTAAGAGTATCATTAGGAATAACCGTCTTGATCCCCTTCAGTCTGGATTTCTCCCTCAACACGCCTCTGATACTATGGATTCTATTCTGTACTCCTACTTATGGACCTTTCAGCTGCCTCTAATATGGTTGACCACCTCTCCGCCTCAAAAAAACGTTACTCCTTTGGTCTTTGTGACTGTGTTCTTTGCTGGCTCTCATCCTACCTATCTCACTGCACTGTCAGTATCACTTGCAATTCTACTTCCTCTTCTCCTCTTCCTTTCTCCATCAGGGCCCCCCATGGTTCTGACCTTGAACCTCTCCTATTTTCAAGATATACCTCTTCCCTGGGTCAGCCGATTGCCTCCCATGGCTTTCATTATAATTTTTACACTGATGACACCCAAATCTATCTCTCCACCCCTCAGCTCACTCCATCACTAATTTACTAACACATATATCTGTCTGGATGTCACACCACTTCCTCAAACTCATTCTTGTCCAAAACCAAGCTCATTATATTTCCTTCCCTGTGTGCCCCTTCCCCTGATTTCTCTGTCAAGAGCAATGGCATAACCATCCACTCATCCCCGAATGCCAGGGTGCTTGGTGTTATGCTGGACTCTGTACTCTCCTTTCAGCCCCATGTCCAAGGCTTGCCGCCTCAACCCCTGCAACATCTCTAAAATATTTCCCTTCCTAACCAATTAAACCACAAAGCTCCTGATTCACTCCCTGGTTATCTCTCGTCTCGACTACTGCAACTCCCTCCTCATTAGCTTACCTTTAAATAGGCTATCCCCCGTCAGTCCAATCGTTAGTGCTGCTGCTAGACTCTTTCCACCTTACAAACTGCTCAGCGTCTGATACCCCTCCCTGCCAACCTCTCCATTTGCTTCCACAAATTAAATTCAAAATACTAACAATAACTTACAAAGCCATCCACAACTCTGATCCCATAGCTACATCACTAACCTAGTCTCAAAATACCAACCAAATCTTTTTCTTCGTTCCTCCCAAGACCTCCTACTCTCTAGCTCCCTCATGGTCTCTTCACATACTAACCTCCAGAACCTCTTCTGAGTCTCTCCCATCCTTTGGAATTGCCTATCCCAATCTGTCCAACTATCTCCAACTCTATCCACTTTTAGGCAATCCCTAAAACTTTTCTCTTCAGAGAAGCCTATCCTGCCCTCATCTAACAAATGTCTTCTAGAGAGCAAAGAAGGTAAAGGCATTATCATAAGGAGTTCTCTGTGCGAGGTATTACGAGAGGTATATATGCTCGTAAGCATTAGGCTGATGCATTAGGCTGATGCACACTGGATGTGATAAAAATGCCTTTAGATGTACAGTGCTTTGCAAAAGTATTCGGCCCCCTTGAACTTTGCGACCTTTTGCCACATTTCAGGCTTCAAACATAAAGATATAAAACTGTATTTTTTTGTGAAGAATCAACAACAAGTGGGACACAATCCCACAAAATTTATTGGATATTTCAAACTTTTTTAACAAATAAAAAACTGAAAAATTTGGCGTGCAGAATTATTCAGCCCCCTTAAGTTAATACTTTATAGCGCCACCTTTTGCTGCGATTACAGCTGTAAGTCGCTTGGGGTATGTCTCTATCAGTTTTGCACATCCAGAGAAATTTTTGCCCATTCCTCCTTGCAAAACAGCTGGAGCTCAGTGAGGTTGGATGGAGAGCGTTTGTGAACAGCAATTTTCAGTTTTTTTCCACAGATTCCCGATTGGATTCAGGTCTGGACTTTAACTTGGCCATTCTAACACCTGGATATGTTTATTTGTGAACCATTCCATTGTAGATTTTGGTTTATGTTTTGGATCATTGTCTTGTTGGAAGACAAATCTCCGTCCCAGTCTCAGGTCTTTTGCAGGCTCCATCAGGTTTTCTTCCAGAATGGTCCTGTATTTGGCTCCATCCATCTTCCCATCAATTTTAACCATCTTCCCTGTCCCTGCTGAAGAAAAGCAGGCCCAAACCATGATGCTGCCACCACCATGTTTGACAGTGAGGATGGTGTGTTCAGGGTGATGAGCTGTGTTGCTTTTACGCCAAACATAATGTTTTGCATTGTTGCCAAAAAGTTCCATTTTGGTTTCATCTGACCAGAGCACCTTCTTCCACATGTTTGGTGTGTCTCCCAGGTGGCTTGTGGCAAACTTTAAACAACACTTTTAATGGATATCTTAAGGAAATGGCTTTCTTCTTGCCACTCTTCCATAAAGACCAGATTTGTGCAGTATACGATTGTTGTCCTATGCACAGAGTGTCCCACCTCAGCTGAAGATCTCTGCAGTTCATCCAGAGTGATCATGGGCCTTTTGGCTGCATCTCTGATCAGTCTTCTCCTTGTATGAGCTGAAAGTTTTAGAGGGACGGCCAGGTCTTCGTAGATTTGCAGTGGTCTGATACTCCTTCCATTTCAATATTATCGCTTGCACAGTGCTCCTTGGGATGTTTAAAGTTTGGGAAATCTTTTTGTATCCAAATCCGGCTTTAAACTTCTCCACAACAGTATCTCGGACCTGCCTGGTGTGTTCCTTGTTCTTCATGATGCTCTCTGTGCTTTAAATGGACCTCTGAGACTATCACAGTGCAGGTGCATTTATACGGAGACTTGATTACACACAGGTGGATTCTATTTATCATCATTAGTCATTTAGGTCAACATTGGATCATTCAGAGATCCTCACTGAACTTCTGGAGAGAGCTTGCTGCACTGAAAGTAAAGGGGCTGAACAATTTTGCACGCCCAGTTTTTTATTTGTTAAAAAAGTTTGAAATATCCAATACATTTTGTTCCACTTCATGATTGTGTCCCACTTGTTGTTGATTCTTCACAAACAATTACAGTTTTATATCTTTATGTTTGAAGCCTGAAATGTGGTAAAAGGTCGCAAAGTTCAAGGGGGCCGAATACTTTCGCAAGGCACTGTAGAATGCCATGTTAAAAACTTTGTTTTCCTGTGTTTTGCTGCATTTTTGTATTATCGTTTTGCCGAATTTGCTTTCTTTAGCAAAACGACACTCCTACAAATCTTCAGCCCCAAAAACGCTCATAGATGCCGGATAGCCAATTTTTACAACCTTGTTTGTGCACTGGTGCGCAGTCATTTTGGAACAGGAAGGGGCCATCTGAAAATTGTTGCCACAAAGTTGGGAGCACGAAATTGTTCAATCTTGGTAAGCTGACGCATTATGAGTTCCATTTACTTGAACTAAGGGGCCAAGTCCAACCCCTGAAAAACAACCCCACATCATAATCCCCTCTTCACCAAATTGTTTGGACCAGTGAACAAAGCAAGGTCCATAAAGACGTGAATGAGTGAGTTTGGGGTGAAGGAACTAGACTGTCCTGCACAGAGTCCTAACCTCAACTTTATAAAACACCTTTGGGATGAATTAGAGCGGAGACAGCGAGCCAGGCCTTCCTGTCCACATCAGTGCCTGACCTCACAAATGTGCTTCTGGAAGAATGGTCAAACATTTTCATAAACACATTCCTAAACCTTGTGGACAGCCTTTCCAGAAGGGTTGAAACTGTTATAGCTGCAAAAGGGTGGGCCAACTCAATATTGCACCCTACGGACTAAGACTGGGATACCATTAATGTGCGTGTAAAAACAGGTGCACCATTACTTTTGGTAGTATAGTGTAAATTGATAGATAGATAGATAGATAGATAGATAGATAGATAGATAGATAGATAGATAGATAGATAGATAGATAGATAGATAGATAGATAGATAGATAGATAGATAGATAGATTAGGAGTCATTCTTCATTGATCTGTAAATTCAAGCATTTCTAATTTGCTCCACTCCTACATTGTGGCACAAAACTTGCGCCAAATTCAGGATAAAATACTGACATTTCGTATCTTACAAAAGTGGAGCTAATCAACACCAACTTTCTTTTGGCAAAATGGGGTTGATTTACTAAAACTGGAAAATGCTAAATCTGGTACAGTTCTGCATATAAAACCAATCAGCTTTCAGCTTTTTTTTGTCAAAGCTTAAAGAGGAACTGCAGTCGGCTCACATAATTTGTGAATGAAAATATCTTTGCCATTCTGAAGCTTCCCAGCAACCACTTTGCATATTATTTTATATATACTGTGATTCTGTACTTGCCAAAAATGCTGCAGAAATCTCCCTCCACTAAGTCTGGCTGCAGCCATTTTGACTGTGGGCTGCGGAAGCTGCTGCCAATTCACTTCTTGGATATTTACACAGACATACCTCCAGCTCTGCAGCTTTTATTGGCCCTCTTATGACTCACCCCCCTCCCCCGCTTCCTGGCAAGCTCTCACAAGTGTGAGAGAGAGAGCTGTGCATGATGTTATAAGCCTAGGCGTTTTACCAGACAAGAAACAGGAAGTTGGCTGTATTAGGTATTTACTGGCAGAAAAAAATGTTTTACTATCCAAAGGGCAGAAGATTTAACAGATATAAAGTTGTAAAAAATGACTGAAGTAATTGAACAAGCTGAAGTTAGAAGCTGATTGGCTTCAATGCACAGCTACATCAGATGTTTCACTCTCCAGTGTTGTAAGTCAACCCCAGAGAGACAAATTTTGCAAAAATGTCTTGCGTCTGTTCTAAAGTGGAGCAGCGTGCGCCAAATTCATGTACAATGTCCTAAACAGGTACATGATTTTGGAGCATGCTGTGCCACTTTTAGAACGCATGCGAGACACTTTCGCAAAATCTGTCTGTGCCAGGCGTTTCAGGGATTGTGTTGGTCTTCGCATTACTTTGCAATCTCTCAGTCTTTTGGCTGACCCAGGGAACAGTTCATAATTCAGAAATGTAATAACCCATGACAACCAATGAGAATACATGTTGCACTGTTCTGACTATAGCAAAGTGAATTTGAATTGGCTCTACACTTATAAATTTGCATTTATGGGTTAGGAACTCCCTAATATTAAAGTAATAGAGCTTAAAAGTATTAATGAAAACACAAACCATACTGATTTTAACTGAAAATAGATATAAATGACATAGTCTGGTTGAAAAAAGACACAAGTCCATCTAGTAAGACCAGAACCCCGGATACCTGCAGTCATGCCAGAAATAAACATAAAAATGTGTTACTTGAATATCTAGGGAAAGGACATTTAAGTGTAATGCCGCGTACACACAATCATTTTTCGGCATGAAAAAAACTTGTTTTTTTTAAAATGTCATTTAAAATGATCGTGTGTGGGCTTCACAACATTTTTCGCATTCTGAAAAACGACACATTTTTTCGAACATGCTACATTTTTTAACAACGTTTTAAACGATGTTGTTTTTCGGGTTGTAAAAATGATCGTGTGTGGGCTAAAACGACGTTAAAAACCCGCGCATGCTCAGAAGCAAGTTATGAGACGGGAGCGCTCGTTCTGGTAAAACCACCGTTCGTAATGGAGTAAGCACATTTATCACGCTGTAACAGACAGAAAAGCGTGAATCGTCTTTTACTAACATGGAATCAGCTAAAGCAGCCCCAAGGGTGGCGTCATCGGCATGGAACTTCTCCTTTATAGTGCCGTCATACGTGTTGTACGTCACCGCGCTTTGCTAGAGCATTTTTTTAAAACAATGGTGTGTGGGCAATGAAGTTGGAAAAACTTCGTTTTTTCTACATGTTGAAAAACGATTCTGAAAAATGATTGTGTGTACGTGGCATTAGTTCTACTGTGGCACTAAATTAAATGATGTATTCTTATCTGTAAAGCTCTGACGAATATGTTACATTATATAAATAAATATTTATTAGAAAACAAACTGCTAAAAGTTATTGTTCACATTCTGATCCCCTGAATTAAGCATTAATCACATGCAAATACTTCACCTAAAATGTAACCCACTAGTAGAGAACCACTTGTTTTAAAGGTTCTCATTTATGTTATGAACACTTATGCTAGTTTATTGTATTAAAAAATGTTTTAGAACTATTGAACTGTTCCAGTGCAAACAATTATAGCCAATATACTGTAGTGTGTTGACAAAGTATCTGTTTAAAATCAACAATGTAACAAGTAGTCAAAAACTAAATAAAAAAAAATACTTAAATAAGTAAAAGATTGTTAAACAAATGGTTACAGGAATTTAATTCTTCTTTCAATTATTTATTAAATAAATAAAGAATATATTTTAAATTACATTTCTTTTACTCTTGCAAGTAAAAAAAAATCTTTATGTACAAGTACAAATAATAACATTAATGTTTCTAACTAAAAGTGTGTATCTTATTATAGAAAAGTATTCAAAATAATGAATATGTAAAGAGTAACGGATTAGTTGCAAAACTATTATGTATACTTTTGTAATGAGATCCTGATAAAAAGGAGTAGCTTGTGGTTTGTTAACTTTAGCTGAGCATTCTTTTTTTTAATGTTATTTATATTTTTATGTGTATATATTATATTTATATATAATTTTAATCTACTTTTTCAAAAGTTAAAAAACTGAGTGCATGACTGAGAGCTAGTCAGATTGTTACTCAAACTGGCATTATAGCATTACTCTGCAGACTCCATTATTTTAAAAGTTTCAAGCATTTATAAAAGATATATATATACATATATATATATATATATATATATATATATATATATATATATATATATATACTGAAATTACCTGTAAAATTTATATACGCTTATTTTTATATCCGTACCACCTGATGTCTGTCCATGAATCTTCCAATAAAAGTTTTGTAAACATAAAAGATATATATATATATATATATATATATATATATATATATATATATATATACAGACTGACATATATTGAACTATTAAAATGATGTGTGAGGAGACTGTACCTTGCATGAAAATGAAGTATGTATCGCTGGAAACATACAATAAGAGAACCTCAATACATCAAAAGGATTTTAAACAGACAGAAGACAACAAATATTAAGAAAATTATATATTTTATTTAATAATTATTAGCACAAGATCTCATATCTTGCTGTAAATACATTCTAAAATAAACTCTTTCAAATATACAAAAAAAAAATACATATACTTCGTGAAACTGTCATCTGTAATAAATAAAAGTGACCACGTATCTGGTCCCAGTGATCCTCCTGGTCTGTTGATTCTGTTTAATCTCCTGAAACAATGGTGGCTTCTCATCCTCTAAAAGCTAAGATAAATAATGTATGAAGGAAACCTCCCTTTTCATTTTTCCCCTTTTCTTCACATTTTCTGCTTTTGACAGTGAGTTCTGCCTGAATTTTCACGCTTCCATTCAGAGGACACAAAAGCCTACAAATTATACAATGACTTCTAACCTGGCCCTCTGGCGAACAACTTTTTTTTTTGCATTTTTTTTTTCAAATAAATCATAAAGACAGATGGAATCGGGGGACAGAGACTGACAGAACAAAAAAGGTATTGTGACAAAATCTGGCCAAGTGAACCAAGTGCACGTCAGAGAGAAAGTTTGCCATGGCAGGTGAAATTCCCACACCAATCAACAATGAGTGGGAAAGAAAACAGATGCCAGATCGGTACACACAAGTGGGGTAAGAACAACATTTAACATTGCTGACATTTCCACATTGACTTAAAAGGGGACTCCGGGTTTCCCAACACTTTGAATAAATTGTTTGTTCCAAGCTTGCCCAAAGGAATTATTTAAAGTGCCAGGAAACCTAAAGACTGGCTGCCTGGATCACACACAGGGAGGCAAATTTAAGCTGGCCATAGATGGATGGCTGGGCAAATTCTGATCCATCTATGGCTGTTCCTGTTTGAGAGGAGACAATCTAAAGACTTAGTCCTGGTTCACACTTGTGTGATGCGTGTGGGTTACCATCTCACTTGCAGGCAGTTCACACTGCTCTCTGCGAACCACTGCAGTTGTCAATGTAAATTTAATGACACCCCCAAATGGGTTTTGTGAAAAATCGGACAGAAATTGAATCAGCATACCCATGTGACCCGATTCCAGTGTGGACCAAAAAAAGCGTCCTGCACCATTTTGGTGTGAATGTGATGTGATTTCAGCCCAACAGTTTGTATGGTTGAATTTGCATCGCATGTGATGTGCACAGCAATGTGGTGCGAATCACATGTGATATCTGGCATTGCACTAGTGTGAACCCAGCCTGACTCCTCTCAAATGGGACTCTTGATACATTTTAATTTGATCAGTGCATACAGCCAATCAGCTGCAGCTCTGACTAGTGTACTCTGACAGTGGAGGAGTCTCGCTGTCAAATGCTATAATAGCACAGCAGGTAGGATTCTTCCATCCACCTCCAATGTGTGATTGGGACATTCAGTTGAGGTTTTTTTTTTTGATCAGTATGCTGGCTGATCAAAAAGAATAAAAACAAAAAACAAACAAAAATAAAATGAATCACTTTATGGGCAGCCTAAAACTGGAGCAGCTGTGCATAACAACCAATCAGCTTTTAGCTTTCATTTTCAAAGCTGAACAACCTGAAGGTAAAAGCAGGAATGGTTAGGCACAGCTACTCCAGTTTTAATAAATCCCCCTCCAGCTTTCTTTTTTCCACCTACCCTTCTTCTGACAATATTCTCCAGCCTTGATTTCTATCACTGATTCTAAGATCTGTCATATGGATCAGGCTGTCACAGCCTACAACTCACCCCCTCCCTGATCATACCAATGACATGCCTCCAGTGCTACTTCTACATCAACAATGACATTGGTTGTAAAGCAAGCCAGATGTGCTGCATTTGTCTCTGTGTTTCTAGGAATGTCAGGTGGATGTGATGAGCAAAGCTTAGCCCTGTTGAGTCCATGTTCAGAGATAAGGTATGCTGGCTGGTACAAGGAGATGCTGGCTCAGGTGCTGGATAGGGGGCTGCCAGTAGTCTAGGATGTCCGAGGTAGAGGTGGCAGGGCTGGCAGGGGACAGGGAGCTGCAGGAGGAGGATGGGGATGAGGAGCAGCTCCACGAGGATGTGCTGGGGGATGAAGAAGAGTCCTGGATACATCCTTGCAGCTGATCGGCCAGGCGGATTGTCTCTGACAGTGCCCAGATGTAGTTGTGGGCGAAGCGCAGGGTCTCGATCTTGGTGAGCTTGGCATCCTCGGGAAAGGCGGGCAGCACCTCTCGGAGCTCGTCCAGGGCAGAGTTCAGGTTGTGCATGCGGTTCCTCTCCCGGTTGTTGGCTTTCAGCCTCCGGGTCTTCTTGATCTTCATGACCACCTCTCCGTTCTTGGTGGTGCCCCTAGCCCGGTGCCGCTTGGGCTTGTCTGGAGGGGTGAGGAGCGGCTCCTCGTCTGATAGCGGGCTCCGCGGAGATGGGGAGAGCGAGCAGTGCGGGGATGAGGAGAGCTCCTCCTCTTCTTCTCGGTACTCGTTCTTCACCTGCACCATCCTGTAACAAGAAACAGAGACATTAGTATCCACATAGAAGATAGAACCAGCTCCCCTTAGTAAGACACTACGGATAGAAGCGGGCGGGCGGTCCCGTACTTACGTTTTGTGCTGTAGAAGTGTGTGGTGGGTGTTTGCTGTGCTCCCGGCACGCGTCTTACAGCCAGGCTCCCGGTACAAGCTGCCTGCGGTTTAGTGGCTGTGTGTCTGGCACACGACCCTCCTAAAATCCCTTATATACACCCTGACAGACAATCAAAGCTACCCCGGGGCAGCGCGCCCCCTCTCCTCATCCTCATCACTCATTTCCCTCCCTTCACCTTGTCATCTCCTCCGCTCCTCCAGATTCCTGCCCGCTCATTGGTGGCTCCCGCTCGGCTGAAGCGTGCCGCTAATTTCATGAATCAATAGGGCCGGGTGTGGCAGCCAATGGCAGGGCGCGGAATCCTGGACAGGGGGCCAGCGAGACACGCGCCCTCTCAGAGCAGCTGATGAGACGGACGGGAGGAGGGGGCGGGGTGGCTGCAGCTTTGTGTGGTAGTCATCCAGAGCTCTGTCAGTCCTCTACTCTCCTCAGGCTCACAAGTCTCCTCAGGCTCACAGGGATGCTCCGAAATACAACTTCATAGTTCTGTGCCAAGGAATGTTACACGTTCTATACAAACTAGATGGGAAATAAACCGTACAGTAGTGTTTCTCAACATCTGTTCAGTCACGGCACCCTTTAAAAACATGTACAATGTTGAGGCACAGGCACCCCATTCTTAATTATAGAAAACTAAACTAATGCAGGCCATACAGTGCCTTAAAAAAGTATTCATACCTCTTGACATTTTCCACATTTTGTCACGTTACAACCAAAAATATAAATTTATTTTATTGTGATTTTATGTGATAGAACAACACAAAGTGGCACATAATTGTAAAGGGGAAGGAGAATGATAAATTGTTTTCCAATTTTTATTTTTTTACAGTGTTCAAGATTTTTAACTAACACATTGTCAATAATACAAGGTATAAACGTAGAGTAAACGAAGAACATATAAAAATAATTGACATTCAAACGTATCCCTAATAAAAAAAAGAGAGTAGAGAAATATCAGAATTGTTAACAAAATCAAACAAATATCATTGTTTAAACAAGATATTAACCCAGACAAAATTTTAGCTTCCGGCACTGTGTCGCTTTAACTGACAATTGCACGGTCGTGCGACGTGGCTCCCAAACAAAATTGACGTTCTTTTTTTTTCCCCACAAATAAAGCTTTCTTTTAGTGGTATTTGATCGTCCGTGCGGTTTTTATTTTTTGCGCTATAAACAAAAAAAGAGCGACAATTTTGAAAAAAGACACAATGGCCCAGATTCACAGAGCAATTACGCCTGTCTAACTGGTGTTAGACAGGAGTAATTTCAAATTTCGCACGCCGTATCACTAGTTTGAATCCTCAACCCATGATACGGCGGCTTCGGGCTTCGATCCGAGAGGCTTACGTCCTCGTAAGCCTTCGGATCTACACTGCGATATTTTTGCGGCCGCTGGGAGGAGTTTGCGTCGTTTTCATGCGTCGGGATATGCAAATGAGTTTTTACGGCGATCCACGAAGGTACGAGTGTCCCTCGCAATCGCCTACGTCATTTTTTGGCTACGTAATGTTAGAGGAGCTTTTTGCTGGTCTAACAGTGCGTAACCCATGTAAAGTATGGCCGTCGTTCCCGCGTCGATTTGAAAATATATATTTTTTTTTTAACGTAACTCGTTCGGGAATAGGAATGTACGTAAACGACGCTACTACGACGTGACAACGTGTTTTCGCGCAATGCACGGCGGGAAATTTGCGAACGGAGCATGCGCAGTTCGATCGCCGCGGGAACGCGCCTATTTTAAATGCTTCACGCCCCCTACTCGCGCAGATGGATTGCGACGGGAGAAATACACTACGCCGCCGTCGTTTACTGGACAAAATCTACCTGGATTCCACGTAGAGGTAAAAAACGGCGGCGTAGTGTATTTCTGATACTCTACGAGAATCTAATTCTCTGTGAATCTGCCCCAATATTTTTTGTTTTTTGCTATAATAAATATCCCATTAAAAAAAAAAAACATTTTTTTATCTCAGTTTAGGCCGATACGTATTCTTCTACATATTTTTGGTAAAAAAAAAATATTAAAAAAAAATCGCAATAACCGTATAGTGACTGGTTTGCGCAAAAGTTATATTGCCTACAAAATACGGGACATAATTATGATTTATTTATTTATTTAATTTTTACTAGGAATGGCGACGATCTGCGATTTTTTTTTCGGGACTGGGACAGTATAGTGGACACATTGGACACTTTTGACACATTTTTGGGACCATTTACATTTATAGTACAATGCTATAAATAAGCATTGATTACTGTATAAATGTAACTGGCAGGGAAGGGGTTAACCACTAGGGGGCGGGAAGGGGTTAAATGTTTCTCCTACATTGTGTTCTAACTGTGGGGGGAGGGGACTGACTGGGGGAGGTGACCGATTGTGTCCCTATGTACAAGGCACACAGCATCAGTCTCCTCTCTCCCTGACAGGGACGTGAAGCTCCACGTGAGAGCTCCACGTCCCAGCTCAATTGTCGGCAATCGCGTGTGCCCGGCAGTGTTCTAAGTGACGCCACGGGTGCGCGCGCGCGCCCCTAGCAGCTTAAAGTGACAGGACTACATATGACGTCCTGTCAGGACACTAGAGTATCCCGGGTATCAAGTGGTTAAGGCTCCATGCACATTGCTCTTAAAAAAAGTCTGTTCACTTTGGAATAAAAAACGTTCATATAGAGCATTTTTTATATGAAGTTTAGACGAGTTTAGGAGAGTTTTACGTTTTTTTTTTGCCAGTGATCTCCAATCAGAAACGCGAATGAGAAGGTTTTTTTTTTTTCTGCCTCTTTCGTTGATCTCAAAATATGCCTGTAAACGTCATAATGTGCATAAACACATAGGATAACATTCAGTTGCTTCTACAGGCAGAACACACAATTCTGTAGAATCAACTTTTTTTATGCCAGTGTGCATGGAGCCTAAAAGAATCAGTATATAAAGTAGTATTTATGTAGTATAATAACAAATGAATAGCTGAAAAGTGTGGCGTGCATTTGTATTCAGACCCCTTTACTCTGATACCACTAACTAAAATCTAGTGGAACCACATGTGTGTAATTTAATCTCAGTATAAATACAGCTGTTCTGTGAAGCCCTCAGAGGTTTGTTAGAGAACCCTAGTGAACAAACCTCATGGAGGCCAAGGAACACACCAGACAGGTCAGGGATAAAGTTGTGAAGTTTAAAGTAGGATTAGGTTATAAAAAAAATATCTCAAGCTTTGAACATCTCACAGAGGACCTTTCAATCCATTATCCGAAAATGGAAAGAGAATAGCACAACTACAAACCTACCAAGACATGGCCGTCCACCTAAACTGACAGGCCGGGCAAGAAGAGCATTAATCAGAGAAGCAGCCAAGAGGACCATGATAAAGAGCTGCAAAGATCCACAGCTCAGGTGGGCAGAGGTGCCCCCCCCCGGTGCCGCCCTCGGGCTGAAGCCCCTGGTCTTCTTGCCACCTAGCAACGCCTCTGGGTGCGTGTTATACGCTGATAAATAAGGTATACATAAAATAACACTCCCGAGCTCATCCTTAGTTTTGAGCAGCGCGCTGGGATTCGTTGGGGCCACAAAAGATATATATCTATATAGACATCTATATCGATAGATAGATAAAAATAACACGCCCAAGCTCAACTCTTCACCACACACAGCCACAAAGGCAGGAAAATTCTTGTTGGGCTGTGTATTAGTTGCTCGGACAAACACACTTAGATCGAATTTTTAAGGTTCAAAGAATGTCAGGCAAAAATGGTCGACCCTCACGCATGTTCACTGCATCAAATATGGCCCTCTTTGAAAAAAGTTTGGACACCCCTGGTTTAGATCAAAGAATATTCATGTGTTAGAATGGCCCAGTCAAAGTGCAGACCTAAATGCAATTGAGAATCTGTGGCAAGACTTGAAAATTGCTGTTCACAGACGTTCTCCATCCAAGCTCACAGAGCTCGAGCTATTTGGCAAAGAAGAATGGGCAAACATTTCACTCTCTAGATGTGAAAAGCTGGTAGAGACATCCCCAAAAAGACCTGCAGCTGTAATTGCAGCAAAACGTGGTTCTACAAAGTATTGCCTCGGCGGGACTGAATACAAATGCATGCCACACTTTTCACATATTTATTTGTAAAACTTTGTGAAACCATTTATCATTTTACTTCCACTTCACAATTATGTGGCACTTTGTGATGGTCCATCACATAAAACCCCAATAAAATACATGTATGTTTTTGGTTGTAACATTTGGAAAATTTCAAGGGGCATGAATACTTTTTCAAGGCACTGTACATGGGTCGAATTCCGAACTAATTTTCTTTCGAAAATCAGAAACTTTGTGCATTTTGTTATACAATGGTGTCACCATTGATTTTGAAATTTGACCAAAGTCTTTTTGGATATTGACAAAGTCAATTTCGGATATGAAAGGAAAGGGTTAATACCGCGCTGATCCCTGAATGTGTTAAAGCAGTCAGCACAGCAAGAGACAAATTTGTATTCAGTGGAAAAAGTTATGTGCAGTGCTAATAAATTTACAAACAAACCTGTATGGCTACCGTGCAATCTGAAAAGTGAACCAAACACTAAAAAGTGCCTATGTGATTTTTGTGTTTATCATAAACAGTGTTGAACATATAATGACACATGATATCAGAATATATATAAAAAATATATAAAAGTCAAGAAAAAATGTCCAGTGCATCCATATGTGAAAAACAAATGTTCTTTGAGGTTTTCAAGGAAGTAAGCAAACAGCAGAGATCATATGAGTGAAAGAATCCACCACCAATTATGAAAAGGCTTATCGGAGTGAGTGGACTTAATAAAGCTTATACCCCATGAGTCAACCAAGCAGGAGGTGTAATCACACCAATGGAGGAGCTTCCACACCGCTAGTGCCGACCACAATGGGAGATGATCCCTGGGTCCTTGATGTAACTTGGTCCAGTGATGGTTTGATGGCCTCAGCAGGTAGCAGACCAAAGGCATACACTATATCCGGATGCACTCAGACGATATATCCAGGAGAAACAGATTAACTCCACATAGTGTAAATCCGTAGATAAAAAGGTAGGTCAAGAACACTCACATGTCCATGGATAAAAAAGCATGTAAAAAACAATCAGCATAATAGACTTGTGCACAACGGAAAAAATTAGTTTAGTTTAGTTTCTTTTCCGTCCTGTTGATTCGTAATCATTCGTCATTTTGCTAAACAGGATTTTTCATGTTCGGACTAATTCGTATTTTTTGTTGAATTGGAATAATTCAGATTAATGTACGCCTTATTTTTAGTTGATTAATAATTATTGTTGGATGTGTGGTTGGGATCACAACAAGTTGACTTGCTGTTGAATTAATGCAACAACGATTTATGCCGAAGGCATTCGGGCATTCGCTATTTGCGATATCATTTATTTTGGATTCAGTTTTATTCGTAATTGTTTTGTTCGGAAAATCGAATGCTTCCGAACCTCCAAAAGTTGCAAAATTCGTCTGAATTTCGATTCGTTACGAAACGAATTGCACAAGCCTACAGCCTTAACGCTCATCAAATTACAAAAAAAGGGCATTTGGGGAGCATTTCTAACTCATCGTTAAACGCTTGTAAAATGCCAATTTAACACCCATACTAAAGCTCAAATTATGCTAGTCTAACCCCATACTAACGCTAAAGGAGCGTTTGTTAAGCATTAGACATTTAGTCAAGTGTGGACAAGCTTTAATAGCTTTACATAATGCAGCAACATCCACACAAGTAGGACACCCAATGTTAGAGGTGCTTTATTTTTCCAAAGCAAATGCACCCTTCCACACTGGTACTGACTAGTATTCCAATGTATCTCTTCTCCCTCAGCTTCTATCCTTAAGCCCTCGTTCACACTATATCCGACTCTTGAAGTCTAACAATTTCAAAGACGCAGGTCAGTGAAACTCTAGGTGCAACTTGGCTGACATCTGTGTGACTTCATGCACAGATGTCTATGTAAGTCACACCTGAAATCAAGAAAAAAAAATTGTGTAGGAAGCTCTTTTTTTCCAAATTGGTGAGGCACTGCAAAGTCAACGCCGCACCAATATGAACAATTCCATTGCCGATAATAGGGTGCGACTTGTCATGTGATTTGGGGGCTCACACGCACCAGTGTAAACGGGGGCTTACTCAGCTAATGTGACCCATGTGCTGATGGAGAGGGGCAAACAAGGGTGCTGTGCAGGCGCCTGACATCCTCCTTATCAACCAATGATGTCTTGGTTTTTAGGATGCCAATGGCTGGAAGGTGGTATGGCTTCACAATAAAAATCTGTGGCTTTTTGTAACTAAGGTCGCGTACACACGAGGAGACATGTCCGCTGAAACTGGTCCGCAGACCAGTTTCCGCAGACATGTCTGATCGTGTGTACGGCCTAGCGGACAGGTTTCCAGCGGACAAAAGTTTCTAAGCATGCTTAGAAACTTGTCCGCTGGAAACCTGTCCATCGGACATGTCCGCTGGTTAGTACGTCTAACCAGCGGACCGAAATCCCGCGCATGCGTCGAATTGATTCGACGCATGCGTGGAAGCATTGAACTTCCTGGTTTGAGGACGTCGGTAACTTCTACCTTCACCGCGTTCTCTGTCCGTGGGGATTTTGGTCTGATGGTGTGTACACACATCAGACCAAAAGATCCCCGGAGACATGTCCGATTAAAACGGTCCGCAGACCGTTTTCATTGGACATGTCTCCTCGTGTGTACAGGGCCTAAAAGGCAGGCTTCATCCGTCCACTGGCTTGTAAACAATTTTTGGGCAATATTTTGGCATTTTGCCAAGGCACCCTTTAAGAAATCTGAAGGCACCCTGGTTGAAAAAGACTGCTGTAGAGCCAAAACCTTTTTCTTTAGATAAAGTAGGAAAGGGTTAACCCCCCTAAGGACATTGTTTAGCTGCCGTGAACATTGGAGGACTTTTCCTTTACAATTTCAGAGGAATTTGAGGAAATCTCTCAGTGAGAGGAATTCAGACAGGTGTCCCTAAAAAGGTGTCCCCATTAGGTTCCTTACACTCAGAATTGATGTCTTTCCCCCTGGGACTTGACGGTGAAAAGTTCCTGAGGAAGTATGATCCCGCCAGCGCTAGATTACATGCAGCACACATGTGCACACATAAAAATCCCAGATGACTTCTTCAAGCAGAATTGAAGCGGAGTGTGATTTACACACATACTGGCACGTATACAGCAGCCATAGAAAGAAAGGGACTTTAAACGTAACCCCCAGGAGAATGAATATTTAATGGTTTCATGCAGATCAAGGCATAAGATGTTTTAAAAAAAATCATATTGTTCTATATTTAATTACTTTTGGACATTTCTTCAACCTTTAGATGTACATTAAGCAACTTTGAAGATTGGTGTCTACTGTATGTCCTGATCTCTTTGTTAGGGCACCTTATTTGCAATTTTCTGGATGTATTCTTTTATGATATGTTTGAGGTGTTATTTGCCTGCTTTTTAGAGTCTGTATAATAACTTTGTGATTTTATCTTTTGGTGTATCTGTATGAGCTCTGTTATAATATCCAGTCTCCTGGGGGGTTACGTTTAAAGTCCCTTTCTTTCTGTGGCTTCTGTGAATTGTGATGGGATGATGCCCTCAGGACACTTAGGGGTTGATTTTTCAGCTTGTTCATTTATCCTTTGACAAAAAAACTGGAAGCTGATTGGTTTCTATGCAAAGCAGCACCAGATTTCACACTCTCCAGTTTTAGTAAATTAACCCCTATATGTTTTGGGTTGATCAGTTTTATAATACAGTTCTGTGCTAAAGCTGTATTGGCACATATACACGTAAAATACTGACCAGTAATGCAGATTTTTGACATTTTCTCTAATTGTGACAGATAAAGGAAGGGGGAAGAAAATTTATTTTTGAGGTGCAAAATCATAATAACAAAAATTACTATAACCAGTTTGGCTCCAGAGAAATTTATATTTTATTTTTCACATGCATGTAAAAAAATCATAATTTTTGCCAATAAAATTACTTAAACCCCCCCAAAACATTATATATTTTCTGAAAGCAGAGGCTTTGTAGAATAAAAAGGAGACAGTTTCAAATTTTTATATCACATGATGTTTGCACAACTGGTTATTAAACGCACATTTTCAGGATTTTTGAAAATAAAATTATCAATAATTTTACCAATATAATATAATTTTTTTGTTAAAATATGAGGTTGCAGTGAGTAAACAGATACTAAACATTCCATGTCCCAAAATTGCATGTCCCCGCGATAGTACCAAAAAACTACGGTACCCAAAAATCTCCATAGATGATGCTTTAAAAGCCTTTACCGCGGGCTTGTGCTTGCGCGGGTGTGTGGGGCAACGGGGGTTACAGCAATAAAAAGACAGGTGACAGGTACTTTTTATGGAAACATTCAGGGGTCTAATAGACACCTATGTCTCCCCTGCCCTTTAGCACAGATCGGCTTGGTTAGATGTGTCCCCTGGCTGTACAGGCCAGGAAATTGTGCATCTGAAACCAGTTTATTGTTTGCATGTGAGCTTGAGGCATGTAATTGCCTTAGTCTCACAGCGCTCTCTCTCCCCTAGCCGGGTGTTGTGTGGGAACACAACCTGGGATGGTTCCAGTAAAAGCAAGAGAGCCCGGAAACCATGGTAGGAGGGGGGCTGCCTGCGGGAGGCGGGAGGAACCTCACTGCCTGCTCTGTGAAAGTGATCAGCAGCTAAGGAACCGGCTAAACAAAACCCACACAAGCTGATGGCTACTACTTCAGCCATCAGCTTGTGATTAAAGGTTCACTCTTGGGACATATGCAGTATGTCCAAAGAGCTAATGTGGATAAAATATAACATTTTTATTACATGATGAACATTGCTAAAAACATCACAATAAAAATAGTAATAAAACCATCACAACATATCCATGCGGCTTGGACAAATATGCAATGACTCCAGATCTACATGTTTTGACAATGACTGGCTTC
The DNA here is from genome assembly GCA_029574335.1 of Rana kukunoris. NCBI lineage: Eukaryota > Metazoa > Chordata > Amphibia > Anura > Ranidae > Rana > Rana kukunoris. Next base: position 519,804,608 of record CM056049.1, read on the forward strand.
CTCAGGAGGATATTGAATATTGCATAGAGTGCCATTATGAATGAAGAATAACAATTATGAATACACAAATAACCAAATAAATATGTGAATCAATACTGTCATGTGTTAAGTACTTGAAAAAATCTATGTACACATATAGAATTGGATTACTTGGAGGGTGCTCTTACCCAGGATGATCAGGATCATTGGATGAATAACTCACAAAAATAAATAATAACATGAAATAAAGTGCAGTACAGTCACAACTGTTCTACAATTACATAAATAAATCAATAACACGATTCTCTACATAAAAATATTGTGAAAAATGTATATATATATATATACAAATACAAACTGAAAAACAAAAAGCCCTACATTATATATAAAATAATTAAATGAATAAAAAAATGAGTACAAAATCACAATAAGTGTTCTTTTGTGCATAAGTCCTTAAAGCAGGGTTCCACCCAAAAGTGGAAAATTTGCATATCTGCTTTCTACCCCCCTCCAGTGCATAATTTGGCACTTTTCGGGGGGAGTGGGCACCTGTTTGTGACAGGTACCCTTCCCCACTTTAGGGAGACGGCGTCACAGCACCGTCCCTCGGAAGTACAGCCCCCTTCATCCGCCGCGGGGGCCAGTTAGAAAGCACAAAATGCTTCTTGCATGTACAGTAGGGAACCGGCTGTGAAGCCAAAGAGCTGAAACCAATAGTTTCCCTTACCATGAATGGCAGCGGCAGCACCCGAGTGCCAATCCAAAAATTGGCTGGGGTGGCGGCATCGCTGGAACCCTGGACATATAATTGTCCTCATATTAAAAGTCAGCAGCTACAGTATTTGTCTTAGTTTTTTCAATGGTTTTGGGGGGGGGGGGGGGCAGAACTCTGCTTTAATGTGAAATATATAGAAAATGATCTTGCAAGACAACGGTGCTCCAATAAACTTCAACAAAATCATGTAAGTGCTCCAAACAAAATCTTGCACCATAGTGTATCACCACCTCACACTCTGGCCCCTTACCTCACATTTAGACCTACACAATGGTAAGGTCTAAAAACGCTTGTCCCAATATTAGGTGTGTATCCACAGGTATCTTCAGTCCCACTGGAATGGTGTATAAAATCTCTTTATATAGCAAAACTCTCATCAACACAAATACATAAAAAGAATGGGTAAGACCATCATGGTGCAGTGCTGGCATGATTTATTAAAAAAGGGTTAAAATACTCACAAATGTAGTGCACTATTGACATCCAGTAATCACATGTAGCAACAAAGATAACATGTAGGTCCCCTTAAAGATGGGCAAAAAGCTCACAAACGGGTGCAATAATGTCATGTTGCCCCACCTACTAATGCGTTTCGTTATGTGACCATGACTTAATTAAGTCCTAAGGACAACTTACTGACTTGAATGATAGAAGAAAGGGTTTACCCAGCGCATGACAATGAGAACATCTGTGATATAGTTCAGTTTGATATTGTCTTTTTTGTTTTGATTGAAATTTGTCCATATATGCTTTAGGAAAAATTCAGGTGCAAGTCGTCCCCAGAGCATATCCAAGGTACTCTGTGAGCAATGTAAAGGAGAGAGTAAGGGAGGGAGGCGCACCTAAGTGCAATCTTATAAACGTATTTTTAATAGCACAAACATAAATGCACTTATAGAAATTAAGGTATCATAGGCATATCTGTCAGGTAAAGGATATTCCTTGGGGGGTGCCACAATCCGGTTTTCCCCAGCGATCAGCGGTGTTTTCTCACTTCACAGGATGCTGTCTGCATGGAAGGAAGTGAAGGAGATCTCAGCTGCCTGGCTTGGATCCTACAGGAGAAATGACGTCATCTGGTGGTCAGACCTCGATGTGTGGAAGAAAAGAAGGGGAGACACAATAGGCTACGCGCTTGGAGCATACAGCTCCTTCTACTGGCCTGTCAGTGTCTATAGTGGGGGCTGCTTAAATACAGTCCGATCATGGCAGTGGGACTACAAAAGCCACCAGACCAAACACGTGAAAAAGGCATAATTGTAAAAACACTCATATTTAGGCACATGGATTTTGGGCCTATCTATGTGGCTAGTCCGTGAAGATCTTTGGAATGTAATTCTAAGTATGCTTATGTTGTATGTTAGAAATATCTTGTTTTAAAAAAAAAAATTTATATTTCTTTCCACCTTTTCCAAAAACTTGTGGCAAAAAATGTAATGTGGTCTTTAAAAGACTTACCATATCCTTTAGTAAATGCTTTTAAGAGTTTGCTTTAAACAGTTTGGTAATTTTGTGGGTTTTCACCCACCTTGCCATTCAGGGCCTCAAGATATTTGATAGATAGTCAAGAAATTAGAAGTGTACCGTAATTTATCACCTTGAGAGCCAGAAGGTGCTCTTTTGATTTTGGGCCCTTACTGTGTATACACCTAGACAATGAAAAATGCTCATATAAATGGTATCCTCATACTCGGAAAGAGTAACAGAATGTGTTTTGGTGTGCAATTGTAAGTATATCTACGCTATGTGTAAAAAATATGACAGCTTTGTGAAAAACCTTACTTTCTTAATTTTCCCCAAAAATGTTTTTTTACTAAATACTATATGGGCTGTCTTCTTAAATAAAATTGGGTCTGTTCTGGCATTTTAGGGCCTCAAGAAATTAGATTAGAGCATTTAGAACATCAGGGTTGATCAATTTCAAATATAAATACCATAGTTTGTAGACTTTTTAACTTTCACACATTCTAAATATACACTTATTTTGTTAACTAAAGAAATGTAGAAGAATACATTTAGCCTAAATTTATCAAGAAAGATAAATTATTTGCAAAGCTTTATAACAGAAACTAAGAAAAATATTTTGTTTTTTATGTTGGTCTGTTTTACTTTATATAGTAAAAAGATTTTTTTTTTAAAAGACAGTGGTGATTATATACTACTAAACGAAAACTCTGCCTGTCTTTCTGACTAAGTAATTGTCATTCAAAATATGACAATGCTGAAAAATGGACTGAACAAGGAGTTTAAAATGCTGGTCTTCAAGTGGGCAATAGACTGGATGCCGGTACATGTTTAATTTTTGATTCCAGTTTCAATAAAGTGGAATTAAACCCACCAATTTTTTAAAATAGCTACATTCAAGGCATGCCGTAAATTATAACTGTTACTAGTGTGCTTAGCTCTCAACTGAACTGTCAAAACCTATACTGGTTGGCATCATAGCTGATTACATGGGCAGCACCATGGCAACTGCTGATCGAACATCAGCTAAGACGGCACCTCCCTAGGCTGTAAATGATAGGACAGTTTAATTCAACTCTATAGATTTACAACCGAAGACATTATGAGTAGGCAGTAAAAAAAAAAAGAATGTTTTGAAAAAAAGAATGAAGTTTCTTTCATCATAAAGTTGACCAATGTTGAAGTCCAGCTCTAGATAAAAAATAATTCCCCTCCCACACCCCTCTTTTGATCTTTGAGTTAAAAAGTAAAATTGGAATCCCCATTTTCACCTACCTTAAGTCAAAGTCACTTGGTCATCCAGTACTGGGTTCTTCTACCTCTCTGTTTCTACCTGGTGGGTACTTCTTCTGAAAGTCCATAAGACATGAAAAATTGCATTTTGCTGGTCAATGGTTCTTTCAGAGAGAAGAACATCAGACATGCAATGTCTCTTCTTAAATAAATTACACCTACCTGACTGATCACAGTGATCCCTAGAATGTAAGCAGAACTGTGCATGCTTAGCTTCCATTCCAGGGATTGCCCAGTTTTCAGTGGCCGTGCTGATCCTGTGTGCCGGGATGACTAGCGCTTGCGCATGCAAAGCAGTGATGTCATCCAGTGCCGGCCAGTGAATAGGCTCAAAAATGCACACTGGTGCTGGAGGGATCATTGAAAAGATGAGTATCTCTGCCTTTAGTTCCATTTTAGCATGGCCAGCAGCCCTACTAGTACACACTAGCACAGTTGGGAGTAGTGAAAATGATACAACCTGTCATAATCTATTCAAGTGTATGGGACTGTGCCAAAACCACTCTGTAATGTACATGGCATGGTGCTGTGGCTTTCACTAGTTAAAACAGGAGTTCAGGAGAAAAAATACAGTAGAACCCCTAGGTGTCTGTCAAAAGCCTCTGCAAAGAGACCCCCTGCCAATAGCTTTTAAGAGGGGCAGTAAACACCATGGGCGGCCCTGCAACACTGCCTGATTTCACAAAAGTCTATTTAAAATATGACCGAGCTGGGTGGAAAAGGACTTCTGAACAGTGAATGTATCTTATCAGATGCAGTCACTGTTCGGCAGCGCCATTGTATTCAGGAATCTATGAGTGTTGCAGCTGTCTGAATACAATAGCTAACTGTAAGTGTGGATGGGGAAATCGATTGGTTTTCTCTTGTTCATCCTGTGGACTGAAATTGGAAAAAACTGAGGTGCGTATGGCTATCCTTATATTGAACGCAATGCAGACCAAATGCATGTGCTTGAAAAGCTGTGTTTGACCTGCTTTGCCTGTAGTCCAAAGGCATTTCCAATATGACACATTGCATAAACAACACACTTATTATTATTACTACTATTATTTTACAGGATTTATATAGTGCCAACAGTTTGCGCAGCGCTTTACAATCAAAAGGGATACAATACAGTTACAATATAATAAAATATTATAGGGTTAAGACAATGGTCAAAAAACCTCAGAACTCTCATTCATACTGCACTTTTTAGGGAAAAAAGGAATCTGCTGATATGCATTTAACATACATTTCAAAAATGATGAGTTTCAGCATCTGTCTTTTATACTGCATTTTAACAAATATAACAACATGCACAAAAAACACAGCAGTTTTAAAAAGTTGATTTTTAAACTCAATAAAACCCAGAAAACATGCAGTATTGTATTAATGCCATGGTGTGAACATCGCCTGAGGACTGATGAAAATCTTCAAGTATTGCCACATAATTGGAAAGTGCATGTGATTATGGTTGAGCATTTGGTATTTCAGTCAATAATTTGAATTTTTAAAATTTTGATATTCTGATTGTATTTCAGAAATTGTTCAGTGTTCGTTGTTAAAGCATTACACAGTAGGGTTGAGTCGCTAAGGCCTGGTTCTCACCTATGCAGGCTGAAGTTTGCATATTCCAGGTGCATTTTGCATTTTTCAATACGCAATTTTGATCCATTAAAGTCTATGGAACCAAAAACCAGAAAAAAGTCCCTGGCCCTTTGCATAAAATGCACAGATGTGAACATGACCCATAGGAAACCATGATAAATGGACTGCAGTGTGTTTCTGCAAATCGGAAAATGCACAAAAAAAAATGCTTAGGTGTGAACCAGGTCTTAAGATCTACAAAATAATCATTCTGCATAGACTCCTGTTTAAATTTTTACATAAAAAAAATTCTCAGTAGAATTTATGGAAAAATTATTATGCTACCTAACACGCCCACTAACACACAGCTCCTTTCTCTATCTGTAATGTAGAGAGCGTCCTGACTATCCTATAGTCCAAGGGAGGTGGAAGGCACGACACTCCACACCAGGGAGAAAGCCTCACATTACTGTGTGGAGATTTCTCAGAAGAAAGAAGGACATTTAACCACTTCATTACTGGGCACTTAAACCCCCTTTGTGCCCAGACCAATTTTCAGCTTTCAGCACTGACGCATTTTGAATGACAATTGCGCGGTCATACAACACTGTACTCAAATTATATTTTTATCATTTTTTCTCCACAAATAGAGCTTTCTTTAGGTGGTATTTGATCATCTCTGCGTTTTTTTTTTTTTTTTTTTGCGCTATAAACAGAAAAAGACAGAACATTTTGAAAAAAAAAACCACAATATTTTTACTTTTTGTTATAATAATTTCCCAATTTAAAAAAAAACATTTTTATCCCTCAGTTTAGGCTGATACGTATTCTTCTACATATTTTTGTTTAAAACAATCACAATAAGCGTTTATTGATTGGTTTGCACAAAAGTTATAGTGCCTACAAAATAGGGGATAGATTTATGATTTATTTTTTACTAGTAATGGCGGCGATCTGCGATTTTTTTTGTCAGGCCTGCGATATTGCAGCAGACATATCGGACACTTTTGGCACAATTTTGGGACCATTCACATTTATACAGCTATCAGTGCTAATAAAAAGGCACTAATTACTGTATAAATGTGACTGGCAGGGAAGTGGTTAACACTAGGGGGTGAGGAAGGGGTTAAATGTATTCCCTGGGTGTGTTCTAACTGTGTGGGGGGAGGGGGGTGACTGGGGGAGGTGACCGATGCTGTGTCCCTATGTACAAGGGACACATATCGGTCTCCTCTCTCCCTGACAGCACGTGGAGCTCTGTGTTTACACACAGAGCTCCACGTCCCTGCTGTCACCTCCGATCGCGAGTACCTGGCGGACATCGCGACCGCCATGCACACGCATCGGCTTACCAGCGATGCAACGGCACAGTGTTTTTACCCGCTGCGGGATATTTGCTGCAAAATATCTTCGAGGCCAGAGCAATTTTTACATGCACAAAATCAGAATTTTGGGCTAGAAAACTACTTAAAGAGGAACTGCAGTCTGCTCACATAATTTGTAATAAAAACATCTTTACCATTCTAAAACCTCCCTCCAACCACTTTGCATTTTATTTTATATATACTGTGATTCTGTACTTGCCAAATATGCTGTAGAAATCTCGCTCCACTGAGTCTGGGTGCAGCCAGTTCACTTCCTGGATTTACACAGAGGCACACCTCCAGCTGCAGTCATGTAGCCCTGATTGGCCCTCTTATGACTCATGCCCCCTCCCTTCCTGGCAAACTCTCACAAGAGAGTGCTCTGCATGATGTCATAAGCCTAGTCTTTTTACCAGACAAGAAAGAGGAAGTGGGCTTTATAAGGTATTTTTTTTTACTATCCAAAGTTAAAACAACAAGGGCAGAAGATGTAAAAGATGGAAAGTTGAAAAAATTACTGAAAATCCACTTTAAAACCCCCAAAAATTATATATATTTTCTAAAAGCAGAGCCCCAATAAAGTAAAAAATGGTAGCTGCAATTTTAATATTGTGTGGTATTAGCGCAAATGTTTATCAAATCAGCATTTCTAGATTGTAAGCTCCAACAAACAGGGCCCTCTGATTCCCTGACGTTTTAAAGCGCTGCGCAAACTTCTGGCACTATAAAAATCCTGTATAATAATAATAATAATCATTTTTAGGAAAAACAAAAACAATAAAAATATATATATTTTTTTGTAAAATACAAAAGATAAGGTTGCATTGAGTTAAAGCGGAGCTTCACCCAAAATGGGACGTCCCACTCCTATGCCACATTTAGCATGTTATTTTTTTTTGGGGGGGGGGGGGGCTGATACCTAGGTTTGACAGGTACCCGCTCCCACTTTTGCTCGGGCCACCTAGGTGATCCAAGCAGAAGTTCTCCACTCCCCCTCCCTCCCTGCAATCTTCTGGGACAAATCACAGGTCCCAGAAATTTGCCTGACCATTGAGGAGGCACTGTGTGACTTGCGCATTTGCAGCGCGCACATGGTTATGAAGCCGCCAGCTGTCACAGCCAGGGGCCCACACTTTCAGTATCGGGGAGAGGAGAAGGAAAGAACAAAGGGTTTGGACAGCCACACCACTGGATTGTGGGACAGGTGAGTGTATGTTTATTAAAAGTCAGCAGCCACACTTTTTGTAGCTGCTGACTTTTAAAGGGTCACTAAAGGAAAAAAAATATTTTGCTGAAATGACTGTTTACAGGGTATAGAGACATAATAGTTAACTGATTCCTTTTAAAAATGATTAAAAATAGATAAAAATCAATCATATAACGTGCCTCTAGTTTCACTTTCGTTTTTAAATGGTTTCATGGTCTGTTAAGTAGAGAAGACACACAAAGCAAAAACAAACAAATCCAGGGCAGTGTTTTGTTTTTAAAATGAATCTGATTGGTTTTGAGGAGTTTTAGACACACAGCTTGGACCACAGTGAAAATCTGCTATGAGTTTTTTCATAAGGAGCCAGACAACCAGGAAGTGTGGAGATCAGAGAAGGATTACAGCTACTTCAAAGCAAAAACGAACAATGAGAACATGAAAACAGCACTGCATTAAGGTAAAGGAAGCTATTTAGCTAAAGAAAAACAATCCTTTAGTGATCCTTTAATAAACGCAAAAATGACTGTAACTCCTCTTTAATAAATATCAATTATGTCAAGCCTTAAAATGGTGCCTGCCAGTGAAATGGCAATATTTAACATGTGTCACACAAGTGTCGTTTTTACATCTAGGTGCACCCAACTTATGTTTGAGGTCATTTTTTATATATATACAGTATATAACTGTAGCTTTTTTTTTTTTTTTTAGACCTAACTTTAAAGGTTACAGGTCCTCTTTATGGAGACATCAGGGATTTATTAGACCACAGTGCCACTTATGAACCCCACTGATGCCGAAAAAAGCACAGATTGTGCTTCACCAGCTTCTTATCTAGCCACAGGAAGGACAGCCCAAAACTAGAAGTAATAAAATGCTCGTTGATTACAGCTTTATTCACTGGAAGTAGGATCAGATGGCATGCTGATACCACTCTGATTTACCTACAGATACCCACAATGCTGCTCCTGGGTCCACAGAAGTGGCAATGGAGCTCGGCATACATGGTGGCAATAGGCAGCACATTCTCTATCCTTTATAATTAACCACTTAGCAACCACCTGCCGAAAAATAACGGCGGCAAGGTGGTTGCTTAACTCTGGGATCACGTTATATAACGTGATTCCAGAGTCGCGCTCCCGCGCGCCCCCTGGGGCGCGCACACGGGAATGTCCGTGACCGCCGGGTCCAGAGGACCCGGCGGGTCACGGATCACGGTAAATCGCCGCTGATAGCGGCGGTTTACCACGTGATCGCGCCGTCCAATGACGGCGCGATTAGATGTAAACAGACCGGCGTCATTTGATGACGCCGGTTCCTCCCTCCTCTCTCTGTACCGATCGGTACAGTGTGAGAGGAGAGGGGAGGGAGCGGATGGCAGCGCCAGTGCTGTGGGCTGGATCTGTGACAAATGTAGTCACAGATCCATCCATCCATCCCTCCCTGCTCAGCCATCCCTGCTGCACATACTCTGCAATGCTGGGCAATACTCCGGGGGGGCAACACTCTGGGGGGGCAACACTCTGCAATACTCTGGGCATACTCTGGGGGGCAATACTGGGCATACTCTGGGCATACTCTGGGGGGCAATACTGGGCATACTCTGGGGGGCATACTCTGGGGGGGCAATACTGGGCATACTCTGGGGGGCAATACTGGGCATACTCTGGGGGGCAATACTGGGCATACTCTGGGGGGCAATACTGGGCATACTCTGGGGGGCATACTCTGGGGGGCAATACTGGGCATACTCTGGGGGGCATACTCTGGGCATACTCCGCAATACTCTGGGCATACTCCGCACTCCGCAATACTCTGGGCATACTCCGCAATACTCTGGGCATACTCCGCAATACTCTGGGCATACTCCGCAATACTCTGGGCATACTCCGCAATACTCTGGGCATACTCCGCAATACTCTGGGCATACTCCGCCATACTCTGGGCATACTCCGCAATACTCTGGGCATACTCTGCAATACTCTGGGCATACTCCGCAATACTCTGGGCATACTCCGCAATACTCTGGGCATACAGCGCCCCTGTCCCCGTGAGCTCGCATGCAGAAGCGAACGCATACGCAAGTCCCGCCCACATATGAAAACGGTGTTCAAACCACACATGTGAGGTATCGCTGCGAACGTTAGAGCGAGAGCAATCATTTTGGCCCTAGACCTCTTCTCCAACTAAAATGATGTAACCAGTAAAAATATTTAAAGCGTCACCTATGGGGATTTTTAAGTCGCAAAGTTTGGCGCCATTCCATGTGGCCACGCTGTGTCAAAAAGTCCCACACATGGGGTATCGCCATACTCAGGAGGAATAGCAGAATGTGTTTTGGGGTGTAATTTGTGGTATGCATATGCCGTGTGTGAGAAATAACCCGCTAATATGAAAATTTTGTGGAAAGAAAATAAAAATGAAAAAAATCTTGATTTTGCAAAGAATTGTGGGAAAAATTACAACTTCAAAAAACTCACAATGCCTCTTTCTAAATACCTTGGAATGTCTTCTTTCCAAAAAGGGGTCATTTGGGGGGTATTTGTACTTTTCTGGCATGTTAGGGTCTCAAGAAATGAGAGAGGCTGTCAGTACATCAGATGTGATCAAATTGATCAATTTTCAGTAATTGGTACCATAGCTTTTAGACCCTATAACTTTCACCCAGACTAAATAATATCTAAATTTTTTTTGTTTTGTTACCAAAGATATGTAGCAGTATACATTTTAGGCCAAGTTTATGAAGAAAAATTACTTTTTTGCAAAATGTTATAATAGAAATGAAGAAAAATTCATTTTTTTACAAAATTTTCGTTCTTTTTTCATTTTTAGTGAAAAAAATAAAAACCGCAGAGGTGATAAAATACCACCAAAAGAAAGCTCTATTTGTGGGAAAAAAAGGACAAAAATTTAATTTGGTTATAGTGTTGTATGACTGAGTTATTGTCATTCAAAATGTGAGAGCACCGAAAGCTGAAAATTGGTCTGGTTATTAAGTGCCCAGTAGTCAAGTGGTTAATTGAGCGGCTGTGGATTACCTGTACATGAAACGGTACTAAGCTCACAGCTGCTGCTGCAGTGAGCTTGTAATATACTGAGGACGTAAACTTATGTTGGGCAGTTATTAAAGGGGTTGTAAAGGTTTGTTTTTTATTTTCTAAATTGGTTCCTTTAAGCTAGTGCATTGTTGGTTCACTTACCCTTTCCTTCTATTTCCCTTCTAAATGTTTTTTTTCTTTGTCTGAATTTCTCACTTCCTGTTCCTCGTCAGTAAGCTGTTCAAAATGACTTTCCACCGCTCGGATGATGTTGGAAAGCTTACTGAGGAGAAACAGGAAGTGAGAAATTCAAACAAAGAAAAAAACATTTAGAAGGGTAATAGAAGGAAAAGGTAAGTGAACCAACAATGCACGAGCTTAAAGAAACCTATTTAGAAAATAAAAGACAAACTTTTACAACCCCTTTAAGTGGTTAATACATGTGTTGAGTACAGTGTGAAATGCGTCAGTTTTTTGAGCAGTGCTGATTTTTGTATTAAAGAAGAAAATCTTGCAGTGATACCATAAAGGATCTTCTCTTTGCATCATGGATATTTTAGTGGATGTTAAAGGGGTTGTAAAGATAAAAGTTTTTTCACCTTAATGCATTCTATGCATTAAGGTGAAAAAAGTTCTGACTATACCGGCCCCCCCTCATACTTACCTGACCCCTCGAAAGTCCCGCGCTTGGCCCGGCCATCCTCTTCGCCACTCAGCCTGACCGTTGATTGGCTAGAGCGGATGGATTGAAAAGCAGCGCAGCAATTGGGCTGGCACTGCAGTCAATCACATCCAATAACGCGGCGCGCAGAGAGGCGGGGCCGAGTGATACAGTGAGTGGCTATGGCCACTCGCTGTATCGCGGGAGCGCGCCCGCAAGGACTCCACACAATGCAAGGGTGCTCGCATGAATGTGTGGAGTTCTTGCGGGGAGGACCAGTGACAGTCACCGAGGGACCCCAGAAGACGTGGATCGGGCCACTCTAGGCAAAACGAAACTGCACAGTAGAGGTAAGTATAACATGGTTTGTTATTTAAATACAACCCCTTTAAGCCCAGCTTGGATGGGGAGTTCAAAACCAAACTGAAACAGTGCTAGCTGTATGAGCAAATCCGAGCACATACTGCCCTCTGCTGGATTAAAAGTGCATCATTTTGATGACATTGCATAAAAGAAACAATCAGTTGACCAATTGCTCTACTGGGAGTCATTTCATAGAAAGTCAATCTGTACTATGTGCTTTTTGATCTGTGTCTGTGTGTATGTTCTGTTTAAAATAATACAATTTATTTTTAATTATTATTAATAATAATAATAATACATTTGCTACTGGATTGGATACAAGCTCTGTCAATTAGCCTCTTGTATTTATAAGGCGCCATGCACACTGATGCTGATAAAAGCTATAAAAAAAACGCCAGTAGCTTTGCAGGGAGCCTTGCAACGTTTTTTTAGCATTTTTGCAATAGCTTTAATCAGCGTTTTTCAGTGTAGCTTTTATCAGCTTTTTTTTTTACATGTATAAAAAAAACGCGAAAAAACTGCACTTTGAACGCAAATTTCGGGCGTTCAGAAAAAAGCTAAAGCTCATTAACACTGAAAAATGCCCAGGTGTGCATGGGCACATCGGCTAACATAGAGTTCAGTTTATGGGCTTTAAAAAAAAAAGCCAAAATGCCAATAAACGGCAGTTCATCAGCTTCAGTGTGCATGGAGCCTTAGGCCACGTACACACGATCGAACATGTCCGCTGAAACTGGTCAGCGGACATGTTTGATTGTGTGTATGGCCTATTGGACCGTTTTCCAGTGGACCAAGGTTTCAAAACATGCTTGAAAACATGTCCGCTGGAAACCTGTCCGTTGGACAGGTTCGATGGTTAGTGCACAAAATCATCGGACCAAAAACCCGCGCATGCTCAGAATCAAGTCGACGCATGCTTGGAAGCATTGAACCTCGTTTTTTCATCACGTCGTTGTGTTCTACGTCACCGCGTTCTGGTCCGAGGGGATTTTGGTCCGATGGTGTGTACGCACATCAGACCAACAGACCACTTCAGCCTGGTCCGATGAAAACGGTCCGTCGGACAAGTTTCATCTGACATTTCTGATCGTGTGTACACTGGCCTTACAGGTATTTCTGCTGTGGCTGTTTAATTAAATGAACTTTGATAAAAGATGTTGTTGTTTCCATCTATACGATTCATATCCTATATCAAGAATTTTTACAGAAGTGTGGTCTTACTGCAGCTAAACCAATGCTTTTCAGGAAAAAAATGCTTCAGAAGATATTATGTAAAGCAGCCTCTAAGTGACATGTAGATTTTGGATGTTTGCACTGATATGGCGAGATGGCAAAGTGCTGCGTAAACTGTTGGTGCTATTTAAATCCTGAATAAAAGTAATAATGGTGTTTTTTTTTACTATGTATGATCACATTGACCATGAAGCAAGGTGTAAGGCCCCGTACACACGAGCAAATAGATTTGAACAAATCTGTCTGCTGGCTGTTTTGGTTTGATCGCTGTACACACGATCAAACCAAAATCCCCGCCAGCAGACAGCGCGGTGACGTGGCGGTGACGTTGACGCCGCCACGTCACCGCACCAGGAAGTAAATTACTTCCGTGCATGCGTCGAATCCATTTGACGCATGTGCGAGAAGATATGTCTGCTGGTTAGCGTACTAACCAGCAGACATGTCGGGCGGACGGGTTCCCAGCCGACAGATTTTAAACAAAAGTCCACCAACATCCACCAGCCCCCCTTTACATCACACTTACATCCTACATAAGAAAATTGATTGGGATGATTCACTGCAAAAAAAAAAAAAAATCTCACAATGAAAGAATAAGTAATGCTCCAGTAATATTTCCTTGTCTGGTAATAAGGAAATGTTCAATGATCTAATTTGTGGGCAAAATAAATATAGGATAGTGTTACAAATCTATTTGCTCGTGTGTACGGGGCCTTAACACCTTGCTTCATGGTCAATGTGATCATACATAGTAAAAAAAAACACCATTATTACTTTTTTTTGCAGTGAATCATCCCAATCACTTATGCATTGATGCTAACTTGGCTAGCTCAAAAGTAACACTATCCTATATTTATAAGTACTGTACATCCAAAACTTGTTTTGGATAATGGAAGAGATAAAACCACTATCCGCTTATTTTTTTTACTCTCCGTGTTCCATTATAGAGATTTTCCTTTATTTCTTGCCCCAGAATCAAAACAGAAAGTGGGGGGGGGGGGGTGCCTCTACAAACTGAGGGGAATTCATATTTTTACATATGTGGGCGGGACTTGCATGCGGGTTCGCTTCTGCATGCAAGATAACAGGGACAGGGGCGTTTTGAAACATTTTTTTTTTAAAATTTAATTTAATTTTACTTAATTTTTTTTATTTTTACACTTTTTTTTTTTTTTGATCACTTTTATTCCTATTACAAGGAATGTAGACATCCCTTTTAATAGGAATCCATGCGACAGGTCCTCTTTATGGAGAGATGTGGGGTTAATAAGACCCCACATCTCTCCTCCAGGCTTACAAGTATAAAATCGGTAAAAAAAAATCACGATCACATGCCGACAGCCGCGGTTGCGGCTTTGTTTACTTCCGGGAACCGGGTGTGACGTCATAACATCGCACCCGGACCTCCGACGGTCATAGAGATGACCAGTCATCTCTATGCTAACCCAACGAGTGCTGGCCGATTCGCTCTCCGGGCCCCCGATGGCACGGGAGAGCCCGGAGAAGCACCGGATGGTGGCGGGGAAGTCCCCTCCCGCTGCCTATAAGAACGATCAAGCGGCGGAATCACCACTTTGATCATTCTTATCGTGCATAGACTCGCCGTCTGATAACGGCGATATCTGAATGATGCCTGTAGCTGCAGGCATCATTCAGATATCCCCGCACAAATTGGAGGACGTCATATGACGTCCTCCCGTGGAGAAGTGGTTAAAGTGTCTTTTGTTGTTTATTATTTATATATTCCACACTTTTTATTTGATTAAAAGGGGTTTGATTCTAATGATATATATAGGATCTCAAATGTAGTGTGCTCTTAGTGTGTCATATTATACATTATCAGTATCTTTTACTATGCAGTACTAGTGGGGAGCACTGTACTACATACTTGGGGTTATTTACGTAAGGGAAATCCACTTTGCACTAGAAGTGCACCTGTCGCTGTAGATCTGAGGGAGACATGCAAGGAAAATAAAAACCAAAATTTTAGCTTGTACATGATTGGATGATAAAATCATCAGTGCTTCCCCTCATTTCAGATCTACCCCTCAGATCTACATCCACTGCATTTCCTATTGCACTTACAAGTGCACTTGAAGTCAACTTGTAGTGCAGAGTGGATTTGCCTTTAGTAAATCAACACCACTGCATCTTATATTTTATCACAATTTACAGGTTCACCTGAGCGTTTTGTCGCCTGAAGCGGGACGCTCAAATACGCTAGAGGGGAAAAAATACATTATTCCCTATGGAGATGGTTCACATCTGCACGCCAAGACACCTGACACCGAACGCCTGAAGCTCAAACAACGTATCGGGCGGTTTGGTTTCCCATAGAAAGTAATGGAAACGCTCGATTCAAGCGACTAGCGTGACAACGAGCGTTTGCTACGGGCGTTTCATCGCTTTAATCAATAGAACTTTTCACCCAGGTAGAAGATAAAAAAAAACTACCAACATAGCAACAAGTGATAAAAAGATGATAATTTTTCCTATTGGCTAAAATAAAAAACGTCGAAGTACAAAAACATCAGACGACGCTGTATGCAAACGCGCAAATACGCGCGTCAAAACGCAGCAAAACGCTATGCTCAGGTGTGAATGCAGCCTTAAGGAGTTGTAAAGGCAGAAGTTTTTTTTTTATCTTAATGCATTAAGAAAAAAAACCTTCTGTGTGTAGCAGCACGCAGCACCCCCAATTACCTACCTGAGCACCATCTCTCTCCAGCGATGTCCACAATCCCCTATCCAGTACACTACTCCTTATTGGCTGAGACAGAGCAGCGGCGCCATTGGCTCCCGTGGCTGTCAAACACAATCAGTCAGCTAATCAGGGGAAAGAGCTCTGACTCGGCATGGGTGCCCCCTGCAGCAAGCTGCAGGCTGAGGGAGCACTTAGCCTTTACAATCACTTTAAATTTAATTTATAAGAGCTGTAGAAGGGTTTTTAAGAATGGAGGAGTTGGGCAGAAATAGCAGGCATAGTCAGGCTCTTGATGAGAGCCTGTGGTAACAATTTAGTTCTGTTAACTCTAACCACACCAGAAGATTACAGAGGTGGGGGGTGGGAGAACAAGGATGGAGAAAGATTTCTACTAACGTAGAGAAATCAGCACAAGGGATACATCCTGACTGTAAGTAATGTAAGCAGCAAAAAAATATAGAAACATTGTAATTTTTGGGGGGATAAAGAAAGCATTTACGCTTCAATCAGCTTTTTTATTAGCATCTGTTACTGTTATATTCGTGTATAGGTTCCATTAAAGGAAACCTGCGGGAACAAAAAATATGATCTAGCTATTGCTGAATTGCTCTGCCTGCCTTTTTAAAAACAAGATAGCAAAGTCAGCATATTTTTATTCCCTTTAAAGCCCCACTCCAGCCAAAAACCTTTGTTTTGTTTTTTTAAGGGAGAGGAGGATTTCACTTTGCATCAACAAGGACACAACACCAAGCAAGGATCAAAATATTTCAAACAATGCTTTCAGCTTGTCCCACCAGCACTTTTGCAAGAAAGGGGACTCAAGTTTTCAAGAAAGGCCTTTGTCTGTCTGAACTTTGCAGTGTCTAAAGAGAACCACTGAGGTTTAGGTGTGTTTATAGCCATTGGTTACACAGAAAGAGACAGACCCCACAAGTAGCATGCCTGGATAGCAACAAGTCTTTCTTTTTCTGTAGGTCAACTGGAAACATATACAGGGGGAGGCATTGTAAAAAAGAAAAAAAAAAATTCAACAACAAAGGATAGGCCTGATTTATGTTTAACAGAGGCTTCTGCACAACAACATCCTCAAAAGAAGTGGTAAAATACACTCCTCAAATTAAAAGCCAGCAAAGACATTTCAGACTTGCAAATAACGGTTTTAAATCTTACGTGCCACGTGTGCTGTAAAAGTAGGTTGTGGTTATTTTCATAGCCTTAACCTCTATGGCCCGGATTCACATACATCGGCGCATATATATGCCACGGTAGCGTATCTCTTTTACGCTACGCCGGCGCAGCACGGAGAGGGAAGCATGGAATTCACAAAGCAAATGCTCCCAACGTTTCGCCGGTGTAACGTAAATTCGTAGGCGTAAGCCGGCCTAAGTGAAAGTAGGTGGAAGTGGGCGTGATACATTTAAATGAAGCGAGACCCCATGCAAATGATGGGCCGAGCGTCAGACAAGTACTTAAAACGATCTGCGCATGCATCGTGTCTTGGACGCATCCCAGTGCGCATGCTCACAATCACCTCGAAACAACTGGCTAAGATACGTCAAATCATTGCCTACGACGTGAACATAACCTACGCCCAGCCCTATTCACGTACAACGTAAAATTCGACGGCATTCGTTCCCTGGTCCATACCTTTGCATGAGTTGGGCCTCCAATATGGGGAATAACTTTCCGCGGACGTACGACTTACGCAAACCGTGTATATTATGCGCCGGGCGCAAGTACGTTCGTGAATTGCCATATTTGACACATTTGCATATTTGAATCCAAAATCAATGGGAGCGCCACATGCGTCCAGCGTAAATATGAACCGGCGTAGGAAAGTTACGTTGGGTGGCTAAAGCCTATTTTTTTTACGTATCTTGGTTTGTGGGTCGGCACATAGATACGACGGCGCACATTTGTACTTACATCGGCGTATCTGGAGATACGTCGGCGTAAGTGCTTTGTGAATCCGGGCTTTTATTTTTGTTTATGTAAAATTAGGGAACACTGAAATCCTAGTGGAGATTGGTCAGTTATAGATCTCTGGATTTTGCTTGGTATTGTGTTTAAGGGCTCTTTCACACGGAGCGGATCCGTATTGATCCGCCCCGTGTGTGTCCGTCTGCTCAGCGGGGATCATCCGTAAATCCCCGCTGAGCTGTCGGCGGACAGGGCGGTCCCCGCACACTGTGCAGGGACCGCCCTGTCTTTTCTCCGCTCTCCCCTATGGGGGAATCGGATGAATACGGACCATGTGTCCGTATTCATCCGATCCGTTCCGCCAGACGGAAGAAAAATAGGATTTTCTTCCATCTGAAAAAGCGGCTCTTTGCGGAGGCGGATATTTAAACGGACTTGTAAAAAACAGACCGTTCGTCCGCCCGTGTGAAAGGGCCCTTAGTCGATTGATCATTCTATAGTCTTAGTTAATAGGATATCTGATTGGTTGATATGGGTTGCAGGTGCATTGCTACTCTTTTCACCTAATTAAGAAAGCTCCAATGTAAATAAAAAATTATAATTGGTACATAGGATACCAAAGCCCTCATTCTAACACAGAATGAAGCTACAGATACACCTTTTCTGATGCTATTTGTATCCTTTGTTATGGGAATATTGTAATTCTAATGGCCGATACACACGATCCGATTATCGGACGAATCATCGTCCGTTTTTTTTTTGTATGCTAATCTCACGTCGAATCTGATGAGTTTACTAAAGTCAGGAAAATTCTCGTATGACAGAATAAAAAATCGGAAGTGATCTCATGTGTTGTAATTGCATTTTCGAACGACAGCTGTACTGATTAAATGAAAATCGTACGATCTGGCATCGTACAAACAAAATTCTATGCATGTCCGATAGAATAATATCGGATGAACTGTCCTGATCGGCTCACGAAAGCTCTGTACCAACGATCCGATTATCTTACGATTGTTTCGAAAGTGGCATTTTTCGTACAGTTTTCGGATCGTGTGTACGGGGCTTTAATGTTAAGTTTACATTGTGCTGTGCATCTTGGATGCCCTCTGACTGTGCTATCTCTGGTCTCAGAGATAAGACTCAAGTAAATCCTGTAAATTCCAATGTATCATTTTTTTTCTTTTTCAACCATGTCTTATTATTTTCAAATGTGTCATTTTTTTTTAAATAACTTATCACTGTTATTTTCTAACTAAAAAAAATAAAATGCAAACCATGCTATTTTTAATGTGTACTTGAATAGCAACCATCTAGTTCACTGTACGGTAACATAACTACAGTAATCCACTATATTGCATTTTGAACTTGCCCTACACTATGCACCTCCCAGGTTTTCTTCTTTACATCACACCCTCTTTTTTTAACACAGTAATCAAGGGTATCTCTAGAAGTGCCATTCTTTAGATTAAGAATACCAGTCAGACTGGTGCTTTATTATTTTGCTCTCATACTACAAAGATGCATAGAAAAGAACAGCCTATTGTGTATAGGCTCTTGCCTGCAAAAAGGGACATTGGCCATCCAGGCAAAAGTGGGAGAATAAGAGCACTAATCGCTGATACAGCAGACAAATTCGATTACCAGCTCGGAGCCCTGAGTCAGAAAGTCTCATAGACTTTAAGATGTTAATCCTCGGCATAATCCT
Source organism: Rana kukunoris (assembly GCA_029574335.1). NCBI lineage: Eukaryota > Metazoa > Chordata > Amphibia > Anura > Ranidae > Rana > Rana kukunoris. The sequence continues at coordinate 519,823,880 of CM056049.1, forward strand.
TCCTTTGGCGTGTAGGGATAGTGCAGCCACAAGAGTTGTTTTGTTATTTATATTGGCGTTTAATAAAACTCAGCCAGTGGTGAATGGACTGCCCACTCACCAATGGTAATTAATTCTCCATTTCAGTGACCCAATTGTACTGAGATAGAGCAGCGGGCCAGTGGCAGTGCTCCAATCCCCCTTTGTGCTGTTACACTGCTCTCGTGCTCCAACAGCTATGGAAACTCAATCTTTTCATGTCATTCAGAGTTTTCCTTGGGCATCTTCTTAACTTCAAGGATCCCTTTCTTTTCAGGGTTTTACTGAAAAGCTGTGCTGGCTTGACCACCTCTGTTGAATATAATGATTTGGCTGAAAGCCTTTTGGGGTTTCAGTTAGGCATAGAAAGGGAGGGGATTTTTCAAACTCTTATGCAAGTTAGGCTACTCTGTCTTACAAATAAAAACACGCTAGCTGCGCTAATCTGGGCAGATATCTGCTGAACTGTACAGTTAACATTTTATGGACCAGCCAATAAGCTTCTGTTAGCTTAGTGAACATACAGTATATCAATGTCATTCGGAATTCTCAAATTTACAGGACAATCGTTATAAAAGTAAAAAAAACGCTTATAAAAAACCATTATGCATGTTTATATTTTTGGAACCTAATTCATCAAATAGTAAATACATCCGTTAGTGTCCATGTCCTAGTTTTTCTGTCTATAACAAGTGGATGCAGTCTATTTATACAGTGTGGAGTACATTAGAAAGATGTTTGAAAGCTGCATAAAGACACACATGGGCCCAATGCCTGGTGAGATTGGCCGGGGTTAAAAAAAAAAAAACACCTGACATTCGGCCTGTGTGTATGGCAGCCAGTCCAACAGAAGCCGGCCGTTTTCTGTCGAACGAGCATGCGAGGGGGGAGATCGCTGTACTAACATCAGATAGTTATTAGAGATGATTCATAATGTAAGCCACTATGATTTTTTTCCGAGGCTTGAAAAAAAGAAAACTGTACAGCGATCACCCCTGCTGAGTTGTTGCGTTCTGACAGGGGGCGGCCCCTCTCCCCCAGAACACTCCAATCAGCGCTCTCAGCCATTAACTGAGAGCGCTGATCGACGGCTGGTTTTCCAGCATGCTCGTCCGACAGAAACCAGCTGGCTTCTGTTGGACCGGCAGCCATACACACGGGAGTGAATGTCGGCAGTTTTTTTTTTTTTTAACCGGTCGATGTTGTCCGGCATTCGGCCCTTGTGTACAGGGCTTCAAGGCGTCTCATATGGTTCATGAATACATAAGTTAATATAGTCAAAAGACAATAAAGCAGATAACACTTTGGTAGTACAGTTGGCGAGGATCCATATATTAGTCTTCTTTGCAGATAAACAATGTATTGGTATCTTCAGAGCTGTAAAATGGTATACTACAAAAATGCCTACTGCACCTTGTAAACTCAGAATATATACATACACCCACAAACTGGATGAACAAGTAATTTTGGTAATTTTATGTCTAACAGTTTTAAGGCTATAATGTACTATAGTGACTTGAAAAAGTATTTATACCCCTTGAAATATTCCACATTTTGTCATGTTACAACCAAAAACGTAAATGTATTTTATTGGGGTTTTTATATGATAGACCAACACAAAGTGGCACATAATTGTGAAGTGAAAGGAAAATGATAAATGGTTTTTCCTTTTTTTTTTTACAAATAAATATGTGAAAAGTGTGGCATGCATTTGTATTCAGCCCCCTTTACTCTGATACCCCTAACTAAAATCTAATGGAACCAATTGCCTTCGGGAGTCACCTGATTAGTAATATGTGTGTCCCATGAGCGCCAGATCACAGTGTATAGATGTTTGTGTATATTCGTAACTTCCAGGTACAATCCTCATCCAGCAGCTCTGGGTTTTAAATCCTTTTTTTTTATTTCTGCTACCACCCTATGATATTTTATGATATTCCCACACACGTCTGATAATTTCAGCGCTAGTGACATTGCTGTTTTGAAGTTTGTCAATGGAACCTGCATTTTAAGTATATTCCAAAAGCAGGAACACCATAATTGTCAAACATAAGCCCCTAAACTAAAATTTCAGTTGGAATTAAAATTCATAAATGGTGGCCGTATGCATAGATAGCAGCCTGAAGGTAGGCCTAAACACTGAGCTGCCTCATACTGTATATGTGTATGTCAGGAATCCCTTGTTTGTGATGGGAGCACATGCTGTCACCACCCCTCCTCTCCACCTTGTAAAACGACAAAAAATTCTGTATTCAATGAAAAAAAAAAAAATTACAAGATGTTCTATGAATGGTGGTGGTGCTAAACAAGCAAGCCCACGTGACCAGTGTGCAGTGGGACAGTCGCTTGCATAGAACCTAAGCAGGACCGAAAAGATTTTGGCTATCACTTTAATAGCGCAGACTACTACAGTGATTTCCAGCTTCCTCAGCAGTCCTTCAGCTTTAGGGTTTGTAATCTTTACAAATACTTTAAAATGTACAATATATAAATACAATTTAATAAGCTATCAGCAATGAGCTGCCATTATTGCACTACATAAAAAAACGCAGCAAATTAAAAGTCAGAACAATGGAAGCTGCAACCTGGCTTGAAGACTTGGGGAGTCACTGACTTTAAAAAAAGAAAAGCATGTCTGGTGATGGGACACTTGATATGCGCATGCTTGTTGAGGGTCAGTAAATCACTAGACAGTGCAAGAATAAAAGTGACAGAAGTCAGTCAGCAATAGCAACTCCCTAATTTCTATCTTGGTAGTTTCCTTTCACATTTTAAAAGGTATTTTCTACAAGCAGACACCACAACACCCACTACTACATTACTTTTGTTGGTCAAAATGCCCTCCTATGTGAAACTGGTTTCATTGGGGTACTGAACCTGACAGAGGGTTTCTTATTGTTTACTAAGGAAATGTATTTTCCTAAATTCTGCATTATTTAACAAAGACCCTAAAAGTCTAAAATAACACGAAATAACGACAAAAACACTGCAATTAACACAAATATTCTTGCTTTCAATATATGCACAGTGCCTTGAAAAAGTATTCATACCCTTTGAACTTTTCCACATTTTGTCACTTTACAACCAACAACATAAATGTATTTTATTGGGATTTTATGTGATAGACCAACACAAAGTGGCACATAATTGTGAAGTGGAAGGAAAATGATAAATGGATTTACATTTACAAGTACATATCTGAAAATCGCGGCATGCATTTGTATTCAGCCCCCCTAATCAATACTTTGTAGAACTGCCTTTCGTTGCAATTACAGCTGCAAGTCTTTTGGGGATGTCTCTACCAGCTTTGTACATCTAGAGAGTGACATTTGTGCCCATTCTTATTTGCAAAATAGCTCAAGCTCTCTCAGATTGAATGGAGAGCATCTGTGGACATCAATATTCAAGTCTTGCCACAGATTTTTAATTTAATTTAGGTCTGGACCATTCTAACACATGAATATTTTTTGATCTAAACCATTCCATTGTAGCTCTGGCTGTATGGTAAGGGTAGTTGTCCTGTTGGAAGGTAAACATCCGCCCCAAAGTCTTTTGCACATTCTAACAGGTTTTCCTTCAAAATATTGCTCTGTATTTGGCTCCATCCATCTTCCCATCAACATGATGCCACCATGTTTCTCCGTGAGGATGGTGTGTTCAGGGTGATGTGCAGTGTTAGTTTTCTGCCACACATAGCATTCTGCTTTTAGGCCAAAAAGTTCAATTTTGGTCCCATCTGACCACAGCACCTTCTTCCATATTTGCTGGGTCCCCTGCAAGGCATGTTGCAAACTGCAAATGTAAGTTCTGATGGCTTTCTTCTTGCCACACTTCCATAAAGGCCAGATTTCTGGAGTGCATGACTAATAGTTGTCCTGTGGACAGACTCTCCCACCTGAGCTATGGATCTCTGCAGCTCTTCCAGATTTATCATGGGCTGTTTCTCTGATTAATGCTCGCCTTGCCCAGCCTATCAGTTTAGGTGGACAGCCATGTCTGGGTAGGTTTGCAGTTGTGCCATATTCTTTCCATTTTTGGATGATGGATTGAACAGTGCTCCGTGAGATGTTCAAAGCTTGGGATTTTTTTTATAACCTAACCCTGCTTTAAACTTCTCCACAACTTTATCCCTGACCTGTCTGGTGTGTTCCTTGGCTTTCATGACGGTGTTTGATTACTAAGGTTGTCTTAAACCTCTGAGGGTTTCACATAACAGCTGTACTTATACTGAGAATAAATTACACACAGGTGGACTCTATTTACTAATTAGGTGACTGAAGGCAATTGGTTCCACTAAATTTTAGTTATGGGTTATCAGAGTAAAGGGGACTGAATACAAATCAAATGCATACCACAATTTTTTGATATTTGTAAAAAAAAAAAATGAAAACCATTCATCATTTTCCTTCTGCTTCACGATTATGTGGCGCTTTGTGTTGGTCTATCACATAAAATACATTTACATTTTTGGTTGTAACATGACAAAATACATTTTTAAATGCTTTAAAAAAAAAAAATTCCAAATGAAAGTGTTGCAAAGATAGTGTTTGCTACATCTGTACAGAATCATAATGAGGATACTCTGTATTACTACACACTAGCTAGTCCTAGAAAAGCATACTGAATCAAACTAGGAAAATACAGAGTGAACCATATGGCCATGGAAGACTTGCACTGCCTCCATTTTTTCTCAGACAAAGAGGGGATTGATAGTTGAAGGGAAGGAGAAAAAAAAACAACTTTCCGGCTGATGAAGCTGTTGTCTGGATGCAATGATCCCACATCTCAAGGCTTTATTCCAGGCTCCGACTGAGACGTGATATGTCATATGATTAGCATCTTTCATATTTACAAGGGTAATAGAAGCTGCTAGGCTATAGAAAAAGGCGAGAGAAAGCAGGGGCATATGCTAAAATGGATTTAGCATTTGAAAGAGAGAAAAGAGATTGGATAAATACACTTAAATGAGGATTTAGTTTTACTCCTGTTGAGCTCTAATGGATTGTTGATTGAGATTTTAAGAAACTACCCTAAGGTGTCAGCACTAATTTAAATTGGGGAATTTGATGCTCCTTAGGTTTGTTTTTTTATAAAATTTTAAGTAATTAGCTTAGATGTGAACATGACATACTTACTCTGATAACATTAAAACAGTTTCTTTTTTTTTTAGATCACAATTTTTTTTCTCTTAAAAAAGGAGGGTGTATTGGGATTACATTAGCATTTCCAAATGTGATATGGAGGTTATTAAAAAAAAACAAAAAAAAACTGGGCTGATAATAGAAATTAATTAGAATATCAAGGCAAAAAAAAAAAAGAAAGATTCTAATATATATATGTTTATATTTATACAGAAGTTTGAAGCGATTAATAGCCATTACATAAAAAAACCCCAAAAAAGCACAACTTTGAATAAAGAATACACTATCGCCACCTAGTGTATTCTGTGTAAAATAAATGTATTAACACAAATTTACATAAAATAAAATACCATACGTATACATTTACATAAACACACAAATTACATATAGTCAAGACAGAATAAATTAAATAAATATTGCAGAACATTTCATTAACAGCTTTCTGAAATGATTTGATCTAACAATTAGCTCAAGGTACAATTCTGTATTGACAACATAGACATTTTCTATCTGGACATCATTGCCTAGGGTATACCCTTTCTAAAATACATATTTTGTGACTTCACCGCTGTGGTCTCCTTACTGAAAGGGACATGAGTTTCTCAAAGCCACACCTGTACACAGGGACTGTATAAGAACATATTAGTCAGTGCAGCATTCAGATTCAATGCAGGTAGGCAACTTAAGCCCCCTTGTTCCTTTGCAGGAGAGTAGGGTGGACCAAGCATGGGATGGAATAACTATATATGTGGGTGATGTGAGTGGTGGCAGTAAAATTGCGTTGAAATAACAGAAGGCAAATTATAACGAGAGCTAGAATTGTGTGTACTGGCCTAATAGAAGTCTACATTTCTTTTCACAGATTGGAGCCTGGCTCAATTAATTAGGCTATAAACCATCAGTTATTTACCATAATGATCAATATTATCAATCATTTGACTTATGTTCAGCTATCAGTGCCCTCATTATGACAATTAACAATGATTTAAATTAGTGAATTGAGCCTTGTGTGTATGAAGGAGGTAGAGAAAATATAATAAAATATGTTAATCTTGAATATTGCACATGATAAATCAGTTCTTAAATTGCAGTTGGAATTAAAACAATTTGAAAGAAATGTTTCTGTTTGGCAACTCCTCAGGTGGGTAAAGAGGCTTTAACCTGCAATTAACAGATATGAAAATATTAGTGCTTTTATATGAGGGACATCACATTAAACCTAAGGAAGAAATTGAGTTACCAATCAAAATTGCATTTAACTGAATTCACTGAATCTAAAACTTAAATGATATCTGAATCATGAAGGTAACATAATTTGTCAGGGAAAAGTAACACTAATCAAAAATAATGATATTACCCCTTGCCACCACCATACATAGTTAGCTCTATACTATGTCCAAGTAAAAATATGCTATTGAGTAGGCTTCTGTAATGAGTACAGCAAGAGCACTCCTACAAATCAAGTAGGCACAGATTGTTAAATTAGACTTTTATTATAAACAAAAAGAATCAACCTATTCAAGTGCTACACAAGCCATTTTATAATTTATAATTATTATTAACATCTGTATTAAGCCAATCATTTCTGTAACCACCACACAAGCAGTATCTTGGTGTTTATTGTGGTCAATTTCTTTGATTTCATTGGAGGGCACAGCTATCAGTTATTCTGCTTCAATTGGACTATAATGCCCCCTACAAGAGTATTTGGAGACAAATAAAAAAGCTGTTGTCCAACCAGGTATAACCCCTCCCACTCCCAGCATGCTTTAGGGTTGTAGAAAAGTAGTACTTTAGGAGTAGATCACAAACACAAACGCAGATTTTGCAGTAAGTACAAAAATTCTATTTCCATGATCATTCATAAGATTATATTCATATTATATTATTTTCATATGATTCATTTATACTGAGACAAGTGGGACGTCCAAAAGCTGTACAACTAAGCATTAGACAATGTACAGACAAGCAGAATAAAACTCGGGGCAACATGCAGCTCAAGAGCTGCTTAAAAGATCTTACACCTGAAAGTTGCATTACAGGACACATGAACAGCCACCTGGTAAAATATGTGAGCAGAAGACCAGGTGGCATCCCTAAAAATTTGTGAAACGGTTGCCTGATGACCACAAGCCACCAAGGAATGGTGGAATTGGAATCTGGTTCAACTATACAGGGACTATCAGAAATCACAAAAAGACAATGAATACAGTGGCTAAAGGGGAAAACTTGCACAGCAAGAACCACATACAAACATTTAGGTACATTTCTTGCTGATGAACTTGGGAAAGGCATAGAGAAGGAACAACAATGTCCTGCTTGAGGTGAAAAGCTGATCATACCTTAAGAAGAAAGAAAGCTCAAGGCTTCAACACAACCTTATCCTTATGTAAGGTAAAAGGTAAAAAGGTTCTTTACAAGATGAGGCTGCCAGAAAAAGAAAATTGTCTTGCAGAGATGATGGCAACAAGAAATGAAACCATGAGATTGAAGTAGAAAGGGAAATATCCCTAACAGGTAAAGAAAAAAACAAAACAAAATTAATCTTTAAAGAGCCTAAAGAACCAAACTGAAATTCTACAGGAAGTTGTGCAGGAGGAGCCACAAGAGAGACACACGGTACAAAGGTCTAGAGCATAGAACGGGAGGCTGGTTGGGAGTATTTCCTGAAGACAACCCCACTAAGTTTGGCATTTAACCTGGAGGCCAGGAGATTCACATCTAAAGGCCACCACCTGTGAAATATGTCCTGAAACAATTCTGAGTATAGGGACTGCTTCCCAGATCAGGCTGGAATGTAGAGTTCTGCCTCTTTTGCAACTGCAAGACTTCGGGTTCTTCACGGGTGGCCAATGTACACCATTGCTGTGGCATTGTCTCACTAGATCCTGATCGAATTATCATACAGTCAAGGCATCCAGCATTGCAGGGACAACTAAATTGCTGGTAACTTCAGGATTTGAGATTCGTCCGATGACAAAGTGCCTTGTACCTATAGGGTGTCTAGGACCGCTTTCCAGCACTTCTTTCTGGCATTATTTGTGATGATCTTCCAAGACAGTAGGAGGAAGATTTTTCCAATTCCAGAGGTGAATTTCTGAGCCTTTGGTGAGGTAAGGTGAACCTTTGGCGATTCCAGAAGTCTTTGATGTCAGTCGAGTTGGCATGTCTAGAGACTGAAATGATTTGTCCCACAATGATATTGCTGTGTTGTAGAAAGTGGTACTGACCAGATGGAACTACCTTTAAAGAGGCCATCATCAAGTCCAGAATCACAAATCAACAGCTCCTGGACTGCAGTCTTAATCTGGGAGCAAGTGGGACGTCCAAAAGCTGTACAACTAAGCATTAGACAATGTACAGACAAGCAGAATAAAACTTGGGGCAACATGGGATAGTCCCTTGGGATTCCAGAAGTCTTTGATGTCAGTCGAGTTGGCATGTCTAGAGACTGAAATGATTTGTCCCACAATGATATTGCTGTGTTGTAGAAAGTGGTACTGACCAGATGGAACTACCTTTAAAGAGGCCATCATCAAGTCCAGAATCACAAATCAACAGCTCCTGGACTGCAGTCTTAATCTGGGAGCAGAGTCAGAAGAACTCGGTCAGGATCTGGAATTGAACCTAGGGATTCTAGTGCCACTTTAAATGCTGGACAGTTACCTGCCTGATCCTGAAGACAACCATACCTAATAGCTTGTTTCGAATGAACCTTAAACGCCTTGCTCCTCTCATGAACTTTCTATTTAAGCCATGTCTCTGCAAGATTATTGTGCCCTGCTCCAGCCAATATCTTTCTACTACTGCCCATATCTTCACTACAACTCATTACTGACCATTGACTACGCTTCTGCCCGACCTCAGCCTAGAACCGCTTGTTACAGACCTTTGGCCTGTTCATTGATTACACTTCTGTTTGATCCCAACCTATAACCATTTGTTAATGACCTTTGGCTTGTTCATTGACTATGCTTCTGCCTGATCCCAACCTGCTACATCTGTTACAAGCCCCCGGCTTGCTCACCTTCTGGTGGGGCAATGCTGAGGACCACAACCTGGCAGTAGCACACTACGAAACTCACATCCACCATTTTTAAGTTTAGAATCCAATCAAACATTTTTTATGATCTGGACTATACACATCACATTGGTCACATACATCTGAACAAATTTTTCACTCAACAGGGGGTTGTTGAGGTATCACAGTATGGCAATCGGAGCGTAGTAGGGTTGGCACTGGGGTCAAAGCCTTGGTCAACACTAGAGGCCCAAATGAGAGGCAAAATTGTTGGGCTACAAAATAGTAGTGTTGTCTGCCCACAGCCAAACGTAGATAATGTTGTTACACTGGAAAGATGTGGACAAGCAAGTATGCATCCAATGTCTTAACTGAGGCTAGGACATTTCCTTGATGGAGGGAGACAATAATATACTTGGTAGATTTAATGCAGAACTTTTGAGCTTAAATTCGGACATTTAAAGCCTTCAAATATAAGATGTAGGGAATGTCCTCTTTTAGCTTTAGAACAGTGAAAAGGTTGAAGTAGACCACCTGAATTTCCATTAGTGCGAGTGGAATAAATCCTTGATTCAAAAGGTCTGGAGCAGAATGGAGGACCACTAACTATTGCATAGATGCAGGTAGGTTGGATTACTTGCCCATGGACCCCACCTCTTATACTCGGGTGAACAAGGTGCTTTCTAAGTAGGCATAAACAAAGGTCAACAGATGGCCCTTCACTTTGAAAAGTGAGATGCTTCTTCATAATGAAGAGGACTTGCCTAAAGGCTTGGAAGATTTAGAGGTCCAAGGTTTGCAACTGTATTGGGTCCTCTCCCATAGGCTTGGCTTTGGAGTGAGAAGCCTGGGAGAAATACAAGAAACTTTTTGCTGACTACGGAGGCAGGTGAACATTTGCCACTTTGAGACCTAGGCTTCTTCTGCTGGAATAAATGAGTACTCTTACCACTGGTTGTAATATTTGTGAAATTGTCTGGCAAAACACCAAAAAAATACATTCATCATCAAAAGGGCATGCTGGAAATAAGACGGATACTATTTGCTAGCCCATCAACACAAGAATGTAGGCAGAAAGCAAAATCTCTAAGCAACCTACAACTAAAGGCTCAATAATGAATATATAGCTGGATCCTTTGATGTCAGGCATTCACTCCCATAAAGTCTGACAGAATGACATTAAGGCTAGAGTAGCTTTCATAGCAAGGCCTGATAGTGAAAATATGGATTTGTAAAGGGTTTCCAAACTTTTATTAGTTGGATATGAAGATATCAAAGGGATGGACACCGCACTGCTTAACAATCTGAATCTGAACTGTGCAGTTTGTGTTTTAGCCGACGACCAAATTTAAGTTGATTTTTGCCATCCTTTCAACACTTTGTTGACATTGCAACTTTCTATCCTAAATTATTATAGACTGAAGATACTATAAATAAAATAAGGTAGGAGTAATAAACAGGGCCCTTATATAAAATAAAAAAGCATTCAATGCACTATTGTCCAACCTGAGGGGGTGGTAACACAAATAATATCAAAGAACACTTATTTATTTTTACTGGCTTGTTTACGTAGCAGTCAAAAGCAGCTAGTTCATTTTAGCAGAGTTTGATTTATACTGTAAGTGGCTTACTTGTCAATTTAATACATGCAATATGTTTATTTGATCCTCTGCTGGTGGCATGACATAATTTATTTGCATACATACTTGCATTTTAATAAGCTGCATACAAGCAATTATATGCACATATACATTCTTATAAAAACAGCTAGAAAATTAACACAATTAGCAACCCACAATGGACATTTCAAATACATAACTAAATCAAATTAAACATTTATGGACAGTCTTCTCTGTATCTTACGCCAAGATAATATTTAGTATATCAATATGATGTACGTATATATTTTTCTAGCACAAACTAAATATGTCCACATTTACCTTCCCAGCTTTTGCTTTGGGATGCTTTGTTTGCATATTTGATAGTTCTTGTTTCTCTTGGTAAAGTTTTAAAATACCACTAAGTTTTTCATCCCATTGACTTACATGTTTTAATCCATTATTTTGTCCTGAAAAAAAAAAAAAAGACATATTGAGTGTTTAACTGGAGAGAAGAATTACACTGGGGATTAGAAAATGTAAGCGGGAATACAGAAACAATTAGTGGAAACAAATGTATCATAAAAGAGACAAATTCCAATGACAACATTTTATTCATACAAGTCAACTGAATGAGAAGGTTTAGTATAGAACGTTCCTTGTATACTATGTCCACCTACTGGTTATATTTTGACCCCACAACAGAGAATCATTAATAATCTGTATGATCTTAAAGTGATTTGTATTTAGTCTTAAAGGGGTTGTAAATGTACCTATTTTTTCACCTTAATGCATTCTATACATTAAGGTGAAAAAACATTAGAGCATTAGCAGCCCCCATTTACTTACCTGACCCCTTTGAAAGTCCCCAACCCGTGAACGCACTGGCTTCTCGGCTCATTTATTTGTTGATTGAAAGCAGGGCAGCCATTGGCTTGCGCTACTGTCAATCATATCCAATGACACGGCGTGCTGGGGGGTGGGTCGAGTGATACAGTGAGCGGCTATGGCCACCTGCTGTATCACGGGAGCGCACACGCAAGAACTTACCACCATGTGAGAGAGCTCGCATGAAGGTGGAAAGTTCTTGGGGGGGGGGGGGAGCTGAGACAGCCGCCGAGAGACCCCAGAAGACCAGGTTCGGGGCCACTCTGTGCAAAACGAGCTGCACAATGGAGGTAAAGATACAAACATATTTGTTATTAAAAAAAATTCTCTTTAGTGTTCCTTTAAGTTGATAACTTTACAGTAGCAACACAGGGACCATATGATGCTAGCAAGTAATTACTTAAAATTGGCTTCTGGTGCGCTTCCACCCACCCACATAACATGCCCAGATTTCCAAATAGGCATTGCACTGTGAAGTACCAGGTGGAAGTGTCCTTCCAAGATACAGGGAAATCAGAAGAATTCAAGGGGCTCCCAGGCAATTGAAGCTCATTATAAAAAGTTGGTTGTACCTAGTAGCACCATTTTCTAATATAACTACATTGACTTTAACCGCGGCAGGTCGGCACGGGTGCGCGAGAGCCCGTAGCTCTACGTCGCGCCTTTCGCGGCCACTAGGGGGCGCGTGCGCGCCGCCGGCGGCCCGCGCGCGCGCCCCCCGCTCGCCCCCGAGTCCCGTGCGTGTGCCCGGCGGGCGCGATCGCCGCCGGGCACACGCGATCGCTCGTTACAGAGCGGGGAACGGGAGCTGTGTGTGAAAAGCTGTGTGTGAAAACACACAGCACTCGTTCCTGTCAGCGGGGGAAACGCTGATTTTCTGTTCATACAATGTATGAACAGAAGATCAGTGATTCCCCTAGTGAGTCCACCCCCCCCCCCCATACAGTTAGAACACACTAGGAACACACTTAACCCCTTCCCTGCCCCCTAGTGTTAACCCCTTCACTGCCAATGGCATTTTTATAGTAATCCAATGCATTTTTATAGCATTGATCGCTAAAAAAATGCCAATGGTCCCAAAAATGTGTCAAAAGTGTCCGAAGTGCCCGCCATAATATCGCAGTACCGAAAAAAAACGCTGATCGCCGCCATTACTAGTAAAAAAAAAATAATAATAAAAATGCCATAAAACTACCCCCTATTTTGTAAACGCTATAAGTTTTGCGCAAACCAATCAATAAACGCTAATTGCGATTTTTTTTTACGAAAAATATGTAGAAGAATACGTATCGGCCTAAACTGAGGGAAAAATATTTTTTTTTAATATATTTTTGGGGATATTTATTATAGAAAAATGTAAAAAATATTGCATTTTTTTCAAAATAGTCGCTCTGTTTTTGTTTATAGCGCAAAAAATAAAAACCGCAGAGATGATCAAATACCACCAAAAGAAAGCTCTATTTGTGGGAAAAAAAGGACGCCAATTTTGTTTGGGAGCCACGTCGCACGACCGCGCAATTGTCAGTTAAAGCGACGCAGCGCCGAATCTCAAAAAGTGCTCTGGTCTTTGGACAGCAATATGGTCCGGGGCTGAAGTGGTTAAAGAGGTGACACAAAGATAAGTTTATACATAAAAGGTATAACGTAAAGTCACACATTTTTTAGCCTTGTAAACAATGTGCTCAGTAGAAATAAATTATGGAAAAGCCAACATATAAGAGTTTTCACTAGAAAAACGAGGAGGGAAGAAATCCCTCAATAGGACACCTATTCTGGTGGTAATTGTCTAAGAGTATATTTCCCCTTGCTTTTGAGAGATTTCCCCTAACTTTCTGTTAAACCTCTGGGAAAAAAAGTGAATGAAAATCTCTGATGGGACAGACAGGAGTCTAAAGCCGCATACACACGTTCAGTCCATCCGTTGAGAACGGTCTGAAGGACCATTGTCATCGGTTAACCGATGAAGCTCATTGATGGTCCATCGCGCCCACACACTATTAATTAAATAACCGATCGTGTCAGAACGCAGTAACGTAAAACACAACGACGTGCTGAAAAAAGTTCAATGCTTCCAAGGATGCGTCAACTTGATTCTGAGCACGCGTGCATTTTTAACCGATGGTTTAGACCAATCGGTTAGGAGTCCATCGTTTAAATTTAAAGCAAGTTGGCTTTTTTTTAATGGATGGTTAAATAACCTATGGGGCCCACACACGATCGGTTTTGACCGATGAAAACGGTCCATCAGACCGTTGTCCTCTGTTTAACCTATCGTGTGTACGAGGCCTTACTCTTACCTACTGTAGCCAAAACAATACAAAACATTTAGGTTTTAAAATCCTGAAAGTATACAACCATGCCAATTTTCTAATTGACTAGTCAACTTTTTTTAGTGTCATATAGGAGGAGATTACTTGGCACACACATTATTCCATGCAAATTTAGTATTACTATATGAATAATTATGATTATTATATTTGTCATACGTACAGGTATATACTGTATGGAACAAATATTATTGTATTGAAAGTTAACATTATTCCAATATCATTGTTTAACATACTTTCACAGTGGTGAATGACTTGCTCCCACAACTTATTTTTCCTCAAGCAGGCCAAGTTGCCGACTATTAACAAATGTCTCTTTCCCCTTGTCAGGGCCACGTTCATTCTCTTTTCAGAGTCTATGAATCCAACCTGCCTTGTTCGCACACAAGACAAGATAATGATCTCCTTTTCTGCTCCTTGGAAGGCATCTACCGTAGATACCTGGATTGCTTTCATCTCCAGTGGGTCACAGTAAGACATGCCACTAAGCAAACTGTAAATCTATAAAAAAAAAAAACACAGCAGTTTAATTGTCATATAGCTACAATGTTAAATATGTAAAAATGCAGATAAACCGTGAAATTACTAATGTGATCGATGCTGCAGCTGAAAATCAGGCCAAGCTAAGTATATCAATGCGGCCTCATTTACATGGGCCTGCAGATAGTGAATGGGCCGTTTGTTTATGTGGCTTGCGTGGCCAGATGCCTCAGCGCCCATGTGAATGACACCTAATATTTATATATTGAAAATGATTTACCTGCTAAAGAATTTATATTTATTTGACTTTCTTACATTTCTCTCATTCCACAATTACATAGCCCTACCACACAACACAGCAAGCTTCATAACCTAACTTTTCTCTATTGCATATAAACAATAGTAAATGGAATTAGTCACGCTAATGTAATACAAAATGTAAATTAAAATCCTGCGATAGTGTAAAACATTGCAAGTATATATCCTTTAGACCATACAATAATTATAGTGATCAAAAAACAATGGGCCAGATTCAGGTACACGTACATTTGCGCAGCGTATCCGAGATCCGCTATGCAGCCGTATTTTACCAGGCTCTAGAACGAATTCTGGTAGATTTTTGCCTGTACGATACGGCGGCATAGTCTATTTCTCGCCGCGTAATCGAAATACGCGATTAGGGGGCGTGAAGCATTTAAATTAGGCGTGTCCCCGTGGCGATCGAACTGCGCATGCTCCGTTCAGAAATTTCCCGCCGTGCATTGCGCGAAATAACGTTGATACGTCATTCGTTGTTTGAGTAGCGTCGTTTACGGACATTCCTATTCCCGGACGTTTTACGTCAAAAATAAAAAAAGACGTCGGAAAACATTGATATGCGACGCGGGAACGACGGCCGTACTTAACATGGGCTGTCTAATATTAGACCAGCAAAAAGCTGGTATAGTTTTACGCAGCAAAAAGATGACTAAAGATGCCGAAAGAGATTGCGATAGACGTTCGTAATTTTGTGGATATTCGGCAAAAGCTCATTTGCATACCCCGACGCGGAAAACGACGGGAAGTCCACCCAGCGGCCGCAATTTTATTGCAGCGTAGATCCGAAGGCGTACGAACATGTAAGCCAGTCGGATTGAAGCGCAAAGCCGTCTTTTCATGGTTTGAGGATTCAAACTAGTGAAAAAACGTGCGTAATTAGAAAGTACTCGAGTCTAACACCAGTTAGACAGGAGTTACGGCTCTCTGAATCTGGCCCAATATATGTGAACATTTAAAACAATGGGGGTTATTTACGAAAGGCAAATTCACTTTGTACTTTCAAGTGCAGTCACTGTAGATCTGAGGGAGACATGCAAGTAAAATAAAAAACAGCATTTTTGCTTGCACATGATTGGATGATATAAATCAGCAGAGCTTCCCCTAATTTCAGAGCTTTCCCTTAGATCTACAGCGACTGCACTTACAAGTGCAATTGTAGTGCAATAGGAGGTCCACCCCTCCGGTAAGAGTTTCCACTTCTCCCGATGTGCGTTCCACAAAGAGTTTCATCCCTTTTCCTCTTTGGTGGCGGTGGAAATTTTGAACATTCCCCCATGGTTCTCGGATTTATACCATCAAATCTGATCTACTTATCACTCTTTATATACATTGCTCTTAGGAGTCAGTATTTATCCCTTCAGAGATATTGTCTTAAATTTTCACGTATATTGTTTTTTGATCACTATATGTATTGCATGGTATGGTCTTAAGAATATATACTTGCAATGTTTTACACTATCACAAGATTTAAATTTTATATTACATTAGCGCGACTATTTCCATTTACTATTTTGTTTACATAATTATATTGCATGTTTGTGTCACTGCTTCTATTTCACAGGTCTCTTTCATACTTTTCATAGTATTAGTGCAGTAAATACACACTTTGATCACATAAACAAAATAGACAGGTCACTTCTCTGCCCTGTCTGTAATCGAACAGTGAAGGAACAACAGACTGATGACCTTATCTCTCTGCTCCTTCCTCCTGTCAGAAAATGAGCATGGAGGACATGTGGCTGGCCTCTAATGCTGCCCCTTCCTGCCCCAATTAAAGTGCTGATGTCATGGAGATTACGAAAAGGCTAAAATCAACTCAAATGTAGGTATTATTCACACTATTTACATTTAAAATACATTTTTCCAATTTTTAAAAGGGCATTCCTTCCACTTGTTATATCTGCCTGGAGTTTACTTTTAAACTGCTTGCTGACCGCCTCACATAGGAGTACGGTGGCAAAGCGGCTCTCCTGCCCTGGATCACATACTAGATAAGTGATTCAGCACCTGCGGGTAGGGGCCACTCTGGTTGTAGTGTGATCAGTCACAGCATAAGCCGATCAGCAGGTCCTGGCCAACGATTGACCACCGTCACCCACCGATCGGCAAAGAGGATGACAGGATAGAGCTCTGTGAATGTAAACAATACAGAGCTCTGTCCTGTCAGTGAGGATGTGCCGGATATTGTTTCACTGCAAAAGCAGAGAATAAAAACCGACACATACTTAGTAAAAGCACCTTACAGTGAATACACCAAGCACTGATAGGCACACATTTAACCCCTTGATCGCCTTAGATTTAAACTTCTTCCCAGCCAGTGTCATAAGTACAGTGATGGTGCATATTTTTAGCACTGATCACTGTATTAATGTCACTGGTTCCCACAAAGTGTCAGTTAGTGTCAGGTTGCCTACCATATCACTATAAGTCACTGATCACCACCATTACTAATATAAACATAAACAAATAATTAAAAAAATTCCAGTATATATACAGTACAGAAAATAAGTATTTGAACACCCTGCTATTTTGCAAGTTCTCCCACTTGGAAATCATGGAGGGGTCTGAAATTGTCGTCGTAGGTGCATGTCCACTGTGAGAGACATAATCAAAAAAAAAAATTCCAGAAATCACAATTTATGAATTTTTAACTATTTATTTGTATGATACAGCTGCAAAGAAGTATTTGAACACCTGTCTATCAGCTAGAATTCTGACCCTCAAAGACCTGTTAGTCTGCCTTTAAAATGTCCACCTCCACTCCATTTATTATCCTAAATTAGATGCACCTGTTTGAGGTCATTAGCTGCATAAAGACACCTGTCCACCCCATACAATCAGTAAGAATCCAACTACTAACATGGCCAAGACCAAAGAGCTGTCCAAAGACACTAGAGACAAAATTGTACACCTCCACAAGGCTGGAAAGGGCTACGGGGAAATTGCCAAGCAGCTTGGTGAAAAAAGGTCCACTGTTGGAGCAATCATTAGAAAATGGAAGAAGCTAAACATGACTGTCAATCTCCCTCAGACTGGGGCTCCATGCAAAATCTCACCTCGTGGGGTCTCAATGATCCTAAGAAAGGTGAGAAATCAGCCCAGGACTACACGGGAGGAGCTGCTCAATGACTTGAAAAGAGCTGGGACCACCGTTTCCAAGGTTACTGTTGGTAATACACTAAGACGTCATGGTTTGAAATCATGCATGGCACGGAAGGTTCCCTGCTTAAACCAGCACACGTCAAGGCCCGTCTTAAGTTTGCCAATGACCATTTGGATGATCCAGAGGAGTCATGGGAGAAAGTCATGTGGTCAGATGAGACCAAAATAGAACTTTTTGGTCATAATTCCACTAACCGTGTTTGGAGGAAGAAGAATGATGAGTACCATCCCAAGAACACCATCCCTACTGTGAAGCATGGGGGTGGTAGCATCATGCTTTGGGGGTGTTTTTCTGCACATGGGACAGGGCGACTGCACTGTATTAAGGAGAGGATGACCGGGCCATGTATTGCGAGATTTTGGGCAACAACCTCCTTCCCTCAGTTAGAGCTTTGAAGATGGGTCGAGGCTGGGTCTTCCAACATGACAATGACCCGAAGCACACAGCCAGGATAACCAAGGAGTGGCTCTGTAAGAAGCATATCAAGGTTCTGGCGTGGCCTAGCCAGTCTCCAGACCTAAACCCAATAGAGAATCTTTGGAGGGAGCTCAAACTCCGTGTTTCTCAGCGACAGCCCAGAAACCTGACTGATCTAGAGAAGATCTGTGTGGAGGAGTGGGCCAAAATCCCTCCTCCAGTGTGTGCAAACCTGGTGAAAAACTACAAGAAACGTTTGACCTCTGTAATTGCAAACAAAGGCTACTGTACCAAATATTAACATTGATTTTCTCAGGTGTTCAAATACTTCTTTGCATCTGTATCATACAATTGAATAGTTAAAAAAATCATACATTGTGATTTCTGGAATTTTTTTTTTTGATTATGTCTCTCACAGTGGACATGCACCTACGATGACAATTTCAGACCCCTCCATGATTTCCAAGTGGGAGAACTTGCAAAATAGCAGGGTGTTCAAATACTTATTTTCTGCACTGTATATATATATATACATACATAAAATAGTTTGTAGACGCT
Organism: Rana kukunoris; assembly: GCA_029574335.1. Lineage (NCBI taxonomy): Eukaryota > Metazoa > Chordata > Amphibia > Anura > Ranidae > Rana > Rana kukunoris. The sequence goes on from CM056049.1 coordinate 519,842,809, forward strand.
ACAACATTCCTGTAAATCAATCAATATACGCTTATTGAGATTTTTTTTAACAAAAATAATTAGCATAATACATTTTGTCCTAAATTTATGAAGACATTTGTTTAAAAAAAAATAATTAAATTTATTTGTGTACAGTGTTGGTTAACCGTGCAATTGTCAGTTAAAATAGCGCAGTGCCAAAAGATGGCCCGGTCATGAAGGGGGGCAAATCTTCCAGAGGTCAAGTGGTTAAAGATAATATTGGGATATTGCATCACATTGATCAAGTGTAACAAGAGGCAAAACTTTCTTTTTACATTTTGAATAGAATAAGGGAGGGTTATAACCCCTGTCAGCGTGTTTGCCATCTGTGTCCCATAGGAGAGATCTCCCTTCACTACCTGTTCCATAGCCAAAACAGGAAGTGAGAGGAAATCCCTCCAACGAGAGGGAATCCCAGTGTGTTGCCAGGGTCACCAGAACTAGTGTCCCCATTGGAAAACTTCCCCTCTAACTGTTACGGTGTCAAACAAAAAATTGGGGTTTTCTTCTACTTTGAATAACAGTAAACATCACAAAAAGAGAGGGCGAGTCTCCCTTACAGGGGCACAGACACAGCAATAGAAACCTGACGAGGGTCCTAATCCCTCTCCACTCTAGCAAGGACATGGTTCAATGCCTTCCCCTAGTCAAAGCATCACCCACACAGTGCACAAACACAGGCTACACACACAATTAACCCTTTGACCTCCCCTGATGTTAACCCCCTCCCAGTCAGTGTCATTAGAACAGTGACAGTGCATATTTTTTACAATTAATATTCTTTAAAGCATATTCCACATTCATAATCATGCTACCAAAATTAGTCTATGCTGTAAATTGCCTTGGCAATATGTACATTTTGAGCTCTGACTGTCTGTGTTGCCACAGTTAGAGAGGAAGGCTGACAGAAGCTTTACAGTGCTGAAATTCACAGGCTGCCAATGAGAAAGAAAAGAAGAGAATAACAGGGAGATAAGATGAGACACTATCTTTGCGAGTTAAATTTTGTTGCGTCTCCCTGGCAGTAGAGTTTGCCCCATTACCTCTCCCGCTTTTCTTTTCTCCCCCTAATCTGTGTTCCTCCTGTCATTCCCATTTCTGTCTTTCCTCTTCATTAACAGTAATTCTTAAAACTGTCAGGTGATCGACCTCCAGCTGGGGATCAAAGCAGACTGACAGTCACCAGCTCTCTGCTCATGGAGTTCTGTGAACCCGTGAGATCAGTGGTGTTTGATCGCTCAGTTCTCAGTGTTAGAGCCGGCGGAGGAGGGATGCAGCATCCAGCTAGGCAGCTTTGTTTAAAAACAAAAAAAACAACAACATTACCATACTTCTCTTTTACAGTATACATAAACCTGCAGTATATTAACGTTTTGGAATGCTAATATACTGCAGCTTATCAGTCTGTAGATGTAGGGCTTTGATTTAATTATTTGACAAGTACAGAAAATATCAGTTGATCTGCATAAACACAATGTCCTTGTCACACTATGCGAGATGAAAAGAAAGCACAGAACCTTATTGGAGAAATGATTGTAGCCGAAAAATTAAAGAAAGAGAAGGAATTAACAAAACCGTGGCAGCCATGATTATGGCTGCCACGGTTTTGTTAATTCCTTCTCTTTCTGTAAAGAGAGCTAGAAGCAGCTGTGCATGGCAACCAGTCAGCTTCTAGCTCTCATTTTCAAACCTCAAGAAAACAAGCTGAGTTTAGAAGCTGATTGGTTGCCTTGCAGAGCCTGTCACAGTCTGCTCCAGTTTTGACACATTTGCCGGATTAAGTGAAAAAATCTAAAATAGAAACAGTCACCACATCTATAGACTGATAAGCTGCAGTATATTACTTTTTTTGGGAGACTAGATATGCTTTAACACTAAAATATCCTCTTCTGCAATAGACAGTACTTATTCAATCCTGTGGTCAAAGTAGTGAGAGCAGGGAGATCATATTTTCCATATTGAAAGTTTGCAGCACAATAGTCCATCACTGAAAACCATTGATCCACATGTAAATATACCATTTACAAAAAATGTACAATAGCTAGCTATTAATCCATAAAGTGACAGATATATAGTAAATCTATTGTATAGCTGTTTTCATATTACGCAACCCTGGCCTAATGTATTAGCTGTTTTTAGAATTCCCTACATGAAGATTGTTGGTTACTGGCCTCCATTTGTACATGATCGGGTGATAAGTTATCGCTGTTTTTCTGGCAAAACCCAGATCCTTGTAACTCCTATCCTAATGCCGTATACTGCAAAGTACATTAATCTCAAAAGTATTGCTAAGACGTAAAGAAGCTGCTACCGTTTTAAGCTAAACTTAGAGTGCATATAAGGTAAACTGCATAATACAGCACAAATATTAACAAAACCATAACTGCAAAAAGTTGATTGAAACATATATTGCACTGAGGCATCTATAATTTCCTTTGTTTTATAAATATCCAGAATATATATTACATATGTGAAAAACAAACCTTAGTCATCTGTGACTTGTAGAGAGTAATTACTCCAATCATGGAGCTTTGTATTCCACTAGCTATCAGAGATTGGATGAGCTTCACAGTAAAGTTGGCTTCCTCCATATTATAGAAGCTATTGTTCCCTTCCACCTAAACATGTTTGCAAGAAAATATATTTGGGTATAAAATTAATTCAACAGTGTAATTAAAGCCACAATCTCCTACACAGTAAAACGTTTAAATAACCTTGGATATAGTATGTAGTATAGATCCCAACAACCAACAAAACAAAACAAATAAAATAAATCCGGTACACATACCTGTTCTGTTCCATTGGCATTATAAAAACACAAGGTGGGTAGCCAGTCTAAGAGAGGTTTACAGTCTTCTTCTGACACTCCATTAAAAAGATGTCCTTCATAAAACAGCTCATTAGCTACAGAGCTGATAACAGGGTGACAGCGATACTGGGTCCTTAGCATAATCGCCTGGTGGCCCTGAAATGATGTAAGCCATTTGACAATTAGGTAATACATGTGAAACCCTAAGGCCTCGTTCACACGCTCTAACACCCTTCTGAAAAGAGGGCAGTAGAGCAGCGGCTGTAGGGCATTCAGAAGGCAATCCTGCTGCTTCCTGAATGCACTTTTTTATTCAGTAGAACAGGATTTACTATTGAAATACAGCAGCACTATTGAAAGCAAGCATCTGGCTTGGATTTGTGGCCCAGCCCAATTCGTTTGCATGGATCACATTTGGCAGCGGTACTACCTGCTGAACACAACATGTATAATTTGTGCCGTGCTGCAAAACAAAGCATGGCAGCCACAGCAATATCTACTACGCCCAATAACCTGGGGATGGGCTACCCATTTAAATGAGACCCAATTTAGAATGTTTCAGTCACAGCTAGTGCTGAAGGTAGGGGAGAGTTTGCTGGGCTCCTGCCTTCTTGAAATCCCATGCTGGCTATGGCCGGCACTGGTTAACTACTTGTGTAAGGCCTCGTACACACGATCAAATTTGTCTGCTGGAAACGGTCTGCTAGACCGTTTCAGCAGACAGATTCGATCGTGTGTACGGGCTAACAGACGGATTTGGCCACCCGACAGATTTCAAAGCATGCTTTGAAATCTGTCGGCTGGGAACCCGTCTGCCCGACATGTCTGCTGATTAGTACGCTAACCAGCAGACATGTCTTTTTGCAAACGCGCCGAATGGTTTCGACGCATGCGCGGAAGTGTTTTACTTCCTGGTGTGGGGACGTGACGGCGTCAACGTCACCGCCACGTCACCGACACGTCAGCGCGCTGTCTGCTGGCGGGGATTTTGGTTTGCTCGTGTGTACACGCGAGCAAACCAAAATCCCAGCAGACAGATCTGTTCAAATCTGTCGGACAGACAGATTTGAACAAATCTGTCTGCTCGTGTGTACGAGGCCTAAGAGTAAGTGAAGTTTTTCCAGCTCTGATGGAACAAATAATGTATAAACACATGATAAATCACGTTTCTGAAAGTTTTAAGCAGAGGTTGCAAAGGTCCATGTGTACCCTTGTCTGCGCCCTATATTGCATTTGTAGAAGGCTGAATTATTTTTTTTGAAACCTTCGAACTATACGCTTGTCTAAAAATTGCAGGGATTTTAATCATTACCTAACCCAAACAAAATCATTTATTTTAGTTTTAGGTTAAAGTAATATTAAAGTCAGATTTTTTTTAAAATAACAAACATGTCATACTTACCTGATCTGTACAGTGGTTTGCACAGAGAAGCCCCCATCTTCCTCTTCTTGGGTCCTGTTGACAACCACTGACATCCGATCCTATCCACTAAAAACTGTTGGATGGGCATTTGTTCCCCATCAGTCTAGTAGATTGGATGGCAGTAGGGTGTAAACGGACAGGTGGTCCATTTACATTTAAAGTGTAAATATATACCCATCTATTACAAAAAACTAACCAAAAAACAAATATCGATAAGTATAGACCCTGGCCTCCAGTACGATAACTTCATTTACAATGCTATCAGTCTAATACTTGTCCATGCCTTTAGAAATGGAGAGTAGAGAGATCACCTAATTAATGTGCTACTGCTTGCTTATTGTCCAATTACGATCTGGTGAATGTTGAAAAGCTGTGTTTTGTTGCAGTGTAGTCTGAAAAAAAGGCCACTATCTGTTTGTGCTATTTGCCAGTGATAACCAGATCACTAAAAGAGCTTAACAGCAAATTCCTTTCCTGGGTACAACAGTTCATCTGCATGTATTTCAATGAAACCACCGACAAATGATGATGATGAATAATCAATGTTAATAAATACTAGTTTTAGAAATCTTAAAGTCAATCCGTGCCCAGATCATGTACTCTAAAGTATTTGCATATGCTAAACAAGCAGTAGTAGCACTTTAAAACAAGTCCTCATGCACAACATACAGTAGATATTGGAATATTGGCTCCTTCCCTTCCCTAGTCTATAAAGAGCAGAACACTGGAAGCTTACCAGCCTCCTAATGTAAATACACAGCAGGTGTTTCTAAGCTGTTAGGCCCCTTGCACACAGGGCTGTCCATCTTCTGTGTCCCTGTTGGCGATCTAGTGCACCCAAAAGGGACAGGTGCACTGCCCAGCCTCGCTAGATGAAGCCTGTCAAAGTCTATAGTAGGCTGCAGTTTACCAGGGCTGAACACTGTACCAAGTGGTACTTGCATTGAGGGAAGAATTCCTCAAAATGCAATTCTTCTGCGTTCTGGACATTTGTCAAAGCAAATCAAAGTATTCTAAACGCGACTACCACTCATTACAGCATTCAGCTTGCCATAGACTTTCATAGGCTGTAGGGTCTGAAGCCACACATGTCTCTCCAGGGCACACAAAAATGCCAGGAGGGACACACAGAAGAAAGATGCCCCCATGTGCGAGGGGCTTTGGAAACACAAAAACGCCAGTCTTTGCTGTGATTTTTGATAAAAAATACCTTCATATTAAAAGCAGCTACAGAGGTTAAGAATAGCTTGTTGGCTTAATGCTCTTTTACTGCCTGTTAACAATATAGTCTAGACACAGGTGCACTATAGGGAAAAGGGCAGAGCAAACATACTATTGTATAATATGTGATCCACATGGTAAACAGTTCTGTCAAATCAAAATGCAGCATAAGTCATCATTGCTCTAATCATTCATACCATTAGGCAGAGCCGATCAAACAGAGTTTGTTCTAATCCACCTTCTTCATGTGCTGCTTCAGAGCCCTGGATAGTGGGAGAAAGCTGCTTTGGGTCTCCAACCAGTATCAACTTCTCACACTGAAATCTGCAAATGTCAAATAGCAGACAATTGCTTAGTTATGTGATATAAAGGGCATGCTCACACAAAAATTTGCATAAAACAAGTCTATTATAAACCACACTGATAGGTGGTACTGATAGATGGCTCTGATAGGCAGCACTAATTGATACTTCTAATGGGCACTGATTGGCAACCCTGGTGGTCATGCACTGATAATCAGCGCAGATCACCCCTGTCAGGAGAGCAGCCAATTAGCTCTCCTCTACTCTCATCTATCAGTGTGAGTAGAGGAAAAGCTGATAAATGGCTCTTCCTGTTTATGCTGTGATCAGCTGTGATTGGACACAGCTGATCACATGGTAAAGAGCTTACGTCAGACTGACACACCACACCAATGGGCAAGCGATTGTGGCTTATCCTACTTTACATCATATGACGTCCACTTTGCGCATGTCATTATGTTTTACGGCGGGCAGGAAGTGGTTAACCTCCCTGTCGGATAAAAGCTGCTCAATCAGTGGCTGCATCGCTGATCTATATGCTCTGACAGCAGAGGGTTCCCCCTGCAATCAGAATAAAATAGCACAGCGGAAAGGAATCCACCATCAACCTTGAATGTGGGGATGGGGAAATCGGTTCAGTCAAAATAGAGAGCCATGCATGGCCAGCTTATCTGCCGGTGGTGGTGGTTGTTCTTATCCAACATAGTATATTGTAACTAGTCTCATAAAGCTCAATCCACAAAGATGTTAATAGCTTGCATCCAGGGGCAATTATCTGTCCCTAACTACAAGTAATTATGATTCACCCAGACAGCTGTCAAAGCTTTCAGGCTATTTCATTTTACAGGCTTCATAGCTTTAACGGTCTGCATTCACCTGTGAATCCAGGCACACGAATAATTTTGAGTCTTGGCATAAAAATTTCATGTTGAATGAGGCTTAAAAAAATGTGGTGCGGTTGCGGGGTGTTAAAATTAGATAATTTCCTCTAATGTCCCGTTTAAAAATAGGTGTTTGCGAAGCAGTTTTAACCACTTTAGCCCCGAACCATATTGCTGTCCAATGACCAGAGCACTTTTTGTGATTCGGCACTGCGTCGCTTTAACTGACAATTGCGCGGTCGTGCGACGTGGCTCCCAAACAAAATTGGCGTCCTTTTTTTCCCACAAATAGAGCTTTCTTTTGGTGGCATTTGATCATCTCTGCGGTTTTTATTTTTTGCGCTATAAACAAAAATAGAGCGACTATTTTGAAAAAAATGCAATATTTTTTACTTTTTGCCATAATAAATATCCCCCAAAAATATATAAAAAAACATTTTTTTTCTTCACTTTAGGCCGATACGTATTCTTCCACATATTTTTCATTAAAAAAATTGCAATAAGCGTTTATTGATTGGTTTGCGCAAAAGTTATAGCGTTTACAAAATAGAGAGTCGTTTTATGGCATTTTTATTAATATATTTTTTTTACTAGTAATGGCGGCGATCAGCGTTTTTTTTCAGTACTGCAACATTATGGCGGGCACTTCGGACACTTTTGACACATTTTTGGGGACCATTGGCATTTTTATAGCGATCAATGCTATAAAAATACATTGTATTACTATAAAAATGCCATTGGCAGTGAAGGGGTTAACACTAGGGGGCAGGGAAGGGGTTAAGTGTGTTCATGGTTGTGTTCTAACTGTATGGGGGGGTGGACTCACCGGGGGAAATCACTGATCTTCTGTTCATACATTGTATGAACGGAAAATCAGCGTTTCCCCCGCTGACAGGAACGAGAGCTGTGTGTTTACACACATAGCTCCCGTTCCCTGCTCTGTAACGAGTGATCGCGTGTGCCCGGCGGCGATCGTACCCGCCGGGCACGCGCGCGGGACGGGGGGCGAGCGGCTAGCGGCCGCTAAAGAGCGGACGTATAGCTACATGCTCTCACGTAGCAGTGCCACCGTCCCGCAGTAATATGACGGCGGGCGGTCGGCAAGGAGTTAATGTGCCTTAAGGCTCATCAAAGGCTTTAAAACTGCACATAAAGCGTTTGGGGAGCGTTATTAACTCCTCATTAATGCTGGTAAAGCGGCAGTCTAGCGCCCATTCAAAAGCTCATTAACGCAAGTCTAATGCCCATACTAATGCTAAAAGAATATTTCTTAAGCGTTAAAAATGTAGTCAATTGTGAACAAGCCCTTACTCTGGTGAGTTTGCTTTGTGAATTGATGCTCAGGTGCTCTAAGCTGACTTGCCTAATGCTAAACATCTATCCAATATCTTGCTGAATGGCATTATTAATTGGGACTAATCACAATATGCTTTTGTTAAAGCGGAAGTAAACCCATCGATTTAACAGTTTCAAAAAGCAGTAAAATTTCCGGCATGCCTGGAATTGCCAACTGTCACATTGGTTGTTCTCTCAACCAAACTGTCAAACCATCCAATGGCTGGTGTCATAACTGATCACATGTGCAGCACCACGGCAGTTGAAGATTAAACAGAGGCCAAGATGGCAGCTTCCTTGGCTGAAAATGATAGAACGGTTTACTTCCACTTTAAACACTAGCTATCTGAAGCCTAGTACACACAGGCCGAAAGTCAGGCAGCATCGACCAGTTTAATAGAAACCAGCTGACATTCGGCCCATGTGTTCTGCACCCGGCTGTACAGAAGCTGTTCAGCTGGCTTCTGTCGAAGGGCCATGACCGAAAAAGGTCTGCCGATCGGTTCCAAATCAGCACTTTCAGCCATTGGTTGAGAGCGCTGACTGGACTGTTCTGGGGGGTGGGGAGCCATTCATTTGTCAGAACACAATAGCACAGCAAGGGAGAGCGATGTACTAATATCGGATTATTAGTACAGCGACTCCTCCAGAGAAAACAAAACAATAGTGTATACGGAGGGGCCTTTAGGATAAGAACACTTCATACAACAGTATGACTTTTGTTGCAAAGACACAAATTTACATTGAGTGACACCATAGGTAAAAAACATTGGTGTTACCTGGCAATCGGAAGCAAGGATGCTGGCTCTGTCATCTGACTGCATTCATCAAGGACTACAACTGGGAATTTAAGGTTGCTCAAACAAGCAAAGGGACAAGCTGCACATGTTGCACCAACAACACGAACCTTGGATAAAACAGGAAAATCAGAAACATTCTAGATAAATGCACTCCTATTGTCACTGTAAAATTACTAGAATTCATTTTCTTAAAACCACTGCCATTCTTTAAACCATAGGGCATTGTGATCCTTGGGAAAGTGCAAGCTATCAGTGTCCTCTTTTCTGTCAGATTTGTAAACCTTCTGTGTGCGCATGCAAGCAAATGCAAGGGACTTTAGTGAAAGGCTTTCCACATATGCAGAGGCTGATTCAAGAAACTAAAAGCAAACATTCATGGGTGATGTCTGAACCCTGGAAGCAGTCTGAACATTTTGTCCAGTGTTTATTAAAGCTGGCCATGCACCAAGCGAATTTTCACCAGATCTGGATAAGCCAAAGAAAATTTCATGAGTAGACATCCTTTGAAATGAAAATCAAAAGGAACCTGACAAAAGGTTGTTACCTGAACACCGGCTGCATCCAATCAGAGTATTTTGATAGGTTCAGATGCTGGCTGTCAGAATACAATAGCCGCCAGGGAAGACTGCTCTATTTAGCGTGAAATGATCGTGGGGCTGAACAAGAGGAATCTTACAGAGTATACATTTATTTGTATACAGCAAGTAAGCTTCCGCTAGAGTAGTCATAAAAATACTCACTGCTTGTGAAACTATTACAATTTTACTAATCACATTAGAAAAACAGACCATTTTAGAAAACCAACTTATCTTTATTGAAGGGGTTGTAAAGGTTTGTTTTTTATTTTCTAAATTCCTTTAAGCTAGTGCATTGTTGGTTAACTAACCTTTTCTTTCGATTTTCCTTCTAAATGTTTTTTTCTTTGTTTAGTCTGAATTTCTCACTTCCTGTTCCTCCTCAGTAAGCTGTTCTGACTGACTTTCCACCACTCGGATGATGGTGGAAAGCTAACTGAGGAGAAACAGGAAGTGAAAAATTCAGACAAAGAAAAGAAAAACATTTAGAAGGGAAATGGAAGGAAAAGATAAATGAACCAACAATGCACTAGCTTAAAGGAACCTATTTAGAAAATAAAAAACAAACCTTTACAACCCCTTTAAGGGCCCTATTACATTTATGCATTAGCAGTACCGTTTTTGATGTGTTACTGCATGCATTTACAGTACATATATATAAGAAATGCTTTATGGACACGTCTGGCTCATTCAATATGCAAAGTAAAGCCCCGTACACACGGGCCTAATGTTAAGCAACATTGGCCAGTTAAAAAAAAACTGTTCAACATTCGGCCCATGTGTAAGGCAGCCGATCTGACAAAAGCCAGTCGTTCGGCTGGCTTCTGTTGGACGAGCATGCTAAAAAAACAGCAACCAGTAGCTGAGACCGCTGACCAGAGTTTTCTGGCGGGGGCCGTCCCCCTGTCAGAACACAAAACAGCAGCAGGGGAGATCGCTATACTCAAGTCGGATCATTAGCACAGTGGTTGGAGCCTTCGGGGTTTTTTTTCTCTTCAGCCCAGCGGTAGTAATGTGTACCAGACTTTAGGCAGAAACATTCAGAACACAGATTTTTCATGATGCAGTTGTTTGTAAAATGCACAAAGTTTCTCAATTCAATTGGCTGGCTCAACTCAGCAAGTAAATTCACTAAATGCAGCATGTCCTATTTTTTAGCAAAGGTGCCATATTGGCAATAAACTGTAATAATGCAGACATTCAGGGGTAATTATTATTATTTTTTTATACAAGAGATCATGTATTATAACATTAAACAATTAAAGTGCAATATTAAAACAGGGTTGGTAATGAACATGTACACATACCTGTCCCAGCAGAGTCTTATTAGTGCCAAGTTTATGCTGTTCAATACTCTTTCTCACATACACCTTTTCTACAGGACTTAAATCTTCCTTCAGAAGAGCTAGAAGTTCCTTTAGTTGCTCGTTTTCATTTTCAGATCCTGCATGCAAGCTGAATCAGATAACAAAGTGATATTTCTACAAAATGGTGCTTTAAAATCAAGCTGGATGTACACAGCTCATTTCATAAGGCCTGGTTCACACTGTTACGATTTGAGATGCGATTTGACAAATCGGCGGCATTTGCCGGCAATGGCACCGTCCCAATCGGTGCGACGCCGCATCTGCGGTGCTGCACCGATTTCAAAAAGTAGTTTCTGTACTACTTTTTGCGATTTCGGGCCGCGATTTACATTGACATCTGTGCACAAACCTGCACAGATGTCTCTCAAATCGCGGCTGAAATCGGGACTGCCTTTGGGAGTGAAATTGTGCGAGTTCAGCTGAACTCGCATGGCTTCACTCCCGCAGCCCAGTGTGAACCTGGGCTAAGGGCCTTAGCCCCCCTTCACACAATATGCCTGCTCGGATCCGCCTGTCCATTTTTCAGGCGGATCTAAGCAGGTCACCCATAGACTCATATGGTCAGGCAGGTGTCAGCGGAGAAACGTTCGCCATCCGTCCTGGTGGATCGGATTGGATAAAATCTGATGAAAATGGACATGCTGTCAGTTTTCGTCCGATCCCTCCATAGGAGTCAGTGGCACTCTGACACTTAGGCTCCTTTCACACGGAGCAGACCGTTTTTCGGTCCGCTCCGTGTGTGTCCATCGGCTAAGCGGGGGGTCCCGCTCAGCTGTTGGCGGACAGGGCGGTCTCCGCACACTGTGCAGGGACCGCCCTGTCTCTCCTCCGCTCTCCCCTATGGGGAATCGGATGAAAACGGACCGTTTGTCCGTCTTCATCCGATCCGTTCTGCCGGACGGAAGAAAAATAGGGTTTTCTTCCGTTCGAAAAACCGGATCCAGAAGGATCTTTGCGGACGTTAGCGGATGCATCATGCGCTAACGGACGCGACCCCATAGGCGTCCATTACAAGTCCGTAAACGGACTTGTAAAAACGGACGAACGGAGGCGGACATGTGAAAGGGGCCTTATGGACACTCCTCCCCACTCAGGAAGCAGAGACGGGCCTGTCATCCCCTGGCTCAGCGGAGATCAATGGAGAGATCTCCTGCTGAGCTGGCAGGCTCCGCCTTGTGTGGAAAGGCCCTTAGTGTTTACACATGTTTATTAGACTCCAGCACAGAAACAATACAATTAAATCTGAACTCCAGGCTGATTTAAAAAACAAAACAAAAAAACAAGCAATACAGTTGCAATACAAGTGGTTGGAAATCATCACATATACCCAGTGAAGTGACTAACCTCAGGTGATACTGGGATAAACAAAATCCTGCTGAAGCTGGAGCTGAAGTGAGGAAAGCTCTGAGAGCTAATTGGAAGGAAGGGACCCCCCCCCCCCCCTTTCCACACAGGAACAGAGCTGAGGCTGTCAATAACAAGCTCTTCCCTGTCACCATTTTTCTCTCTGTGTCAGGAAAACTCGTCAGAAGTGATTCATGCTTAAAGCAGAGGAACAAGGCAGCAGGCAGAAATGACACTTAGTGCTCCTAATTGAGACAAGTACACATCATGGGATGTGCTTTGTCCATATTTCAAGTCTGAGGTTCACAACCACTTTAAATGTTCTTTAAAAAATAAAAATAAATCAAATGTATTTTTAAACCAACCTAGATAAAGCATATTGATTTGTCCTAGTATCAGTCTCCTCCAGTTGACTGCATGGTAATACCCAAAGTAGAAAAGACATGGGAATCCCCCTGAGCCAGTCAGGCTCTGCTGAAATGCACATGTCCAGACAGGATTGGAAAGCAGAGTAATGAGCTCAATAGCGTCCTGCTACTGGTTTGATTCTCTTATCAATCAGCAAGGAGGGAGTCATTTGACCCAGTGTCCTTGACGGCTGAAAGTTAAGAAACTGACTGTCATCTCAGGCAGGAGTGCCTGGATCCAAAAACTGTCTGCAGAACTGAGAATCCTTTGATAGGTAAAACAGTTTCCCTATTCTAACTGAGTATTTAGCTGTTTTTCTAAAGTGCAGCTTTGAGGTGACCAAATAACCCATGTATGTGTTTTTATTCTACATATCAGATTGTATGTGTGGCAGTGACAATTTAAAGGACAAGTATTGTGTAATTTCAGTTATAACATATTGTTAGCTATTACTGCAGTGTTTATCTACAACGCTAAAGCCTCGTACACACATACGGCATTCCCAGCAGTAAAAAGTCCGCCGGAAAATCCAAGGGGAAAACCAAGAACCTGCTCGGTAAGTTTTTACCCCTACACACGACTGGGTTTCCCGATAGGAAAACTTCCATGAGAGCTTTGTTTGGGAATCCCAGCCGTGTGTATGCTCCATTGCAGTGTTTCCCATAGGAAAACTGCTGGGGAAAAAAAAGAGAGCTGGTTCTCCTTTTCTTTTTTTTTTCGTCAGTTTTCCTATGGGAAACACTGCGATGGAGCATACACACGGCTGGGATTCCCAGCCAAAAGCTCTTATGTCAGTTTTCCCGACAGGAATACCTGTCGTGTGTACGAGGTTTAAGGCCTCGTGCTTTTTGGGTGTCTAATGCCACTTTTAAAGTGGTAGTAAACTTTGTTTTATTATTTTTACCTACAGGTGTGCTTATAATAAAGCTTACCTGTAGGTAATATGAATATCTCCTAAACGTGCACTGTTTATTATTATCACTGTGATCTATTTTTCCCACTGAAAGCAACCCAAAGATGTCCATTACCTGTGAGGCAGAATAGGCTTTGCGATTTTCCGGACACTTCCAACTCGAATAAACTGCTCAAATCCTAGATTGAGCAACCTGTTTGAAACACAAAATATTATTGCCTAAAAATGTGGAAAAATGTTGCTTGTAACACTGAACAGGTTCACACGTCTAAATTCTTAAGTTTAGACATTTGCATCTGTGTAACAGCAACTAGGACATAAACAAAGAAAGAGTTATTCTCTCCAGACACCTCTAACAGATAGAGGTGTCTGGAAAAAAAATACAAATAAACTGCTTGTAAAATCTGAAAAGATTGCTGTGTGACCATCCTGATTATCTATGGGCCCAAGCTAAACAAAATGATCATGGCACCTGTAACAAAAAATAAGTGAAACCCCTATTTACAAGGACTGCATGCACAACACTTTACTTGGCTAAAGGTACACATAAAATCACAGAGTAATGCTTTTGTGTTTCTTTAAATACTTTAAATACACTACAACCAAAAGTACCTGAATCTGTCCTGACATCAGTGTCTCTCAGTGAAAAGGGGGGGGGGGGGGCATTACAAACTATTCAGTCTCTGCTGTATGCACATATGCTGACAGTAAACATGTTAACAGGGAGAAACAATAGTGATCAGTGATTATCTAGTGTGTTGCTGCTCCTTCATTGTCCAAACAGCAGGCTGTGAGCAGAAGAAGTGTACCACTGTATGCCTCATCTATAACAAAGAACACAGTGACACCTGGCTATGCTATCTGTTAGGCCTTGTACACACGACGGGAAATATCCGCTGTAAACGGTCCCCGGACCGTTTACAGCGTATATTTGCGCCGGGATGTTTTGATCCGATGGCTGTACACACCATCGGATCAAATTCCCCGCCGGCGGACAGCGCGGTGACGCGGCGGTGACGTTGACGCCGCCACGTGACCGCCACGTCACCGCACCAGGAAGTAAACACTTCCGCGCGCATGCGTCGGATCCATTCACAGGATACGACGCATGTGCGGCAAGATATGTCCGCTGGTTTGCCGTACTAACCAGCGGACATATCTGCCAGCCAGCTATCCGGCGGAAATATTTCAAAGCATGCTTTGGATTTTTTCCGCCGGATGAATCCGGCAAAAAGCGTCCGTTTGCCCCTACACACGAGGGGATTTTTCCGCTGAAATGGTCCGTCGGACCATCTTCAGCGGATTTATTCCCTCGTGTGTACAAGGCCTTAGAGGTGTCTGGAGAGAGAGATAAATCCTTTGACAGGCAAGCTCAAACGTGCAACAAAACACTGGGAGAAATTCAGTTAAACCCTTTCTTTACCCTTTTCTGGTGATACGGCCATATTAAAGAGAAGTATGTTTTTTTTTCCTAATCATACTTACCTATGTGGATGCAGCATCAGACTGATACTGCAGCTGTCCACCGCGGTCTCTGCACTGAGAACCGAACCACCGGACATCACCGATGGCTCGGTTTTCACACATCCCGAAAGGAGAGCTGCTTACTGTCAGTCAGTCTCTGATTCTCCACACTTATTCGAGCACTGAGCTGTCGAGGGGTGGGGTGAGGCTGTCTCAGCGGCTCACTGAGAAGCTGAGACTGCCATCAATCAAGGCAGCTGGCGGGTACAGACAGGGATGACGCGCTGCCTCAACTGATGGCAGTGACGTCAGCGGAGATAGGAGTTCAGACCGCTCTCCGCTGAAAACGGGTCACAGGAGTGGAAAACAAATGACACTCTTGTGACGCAGAGGAGAAGCCCAGCCTAAAAAAAGCTGTTTTAAACTGCTGGAATTTTTTTTCTTACCTGCAAGGTAATGTCATATTGTGCTAGTATGCATCTCATACTACTAGCACATTATGTGAAACTTACCTGAAAACCACACATTTTAGTGATGTGAATGTCATTGCTGCAGGCCGCTTCCATCTTTACCCGGTCTTTCTTTGGGGTCTGCGGACTCTGGCTGTGTGTCTGGCCGGAGCCGTGATGAGGTCACTCCCGTGCATGCACGGGGGTGTAGCCGTTTACAGCACGACTCCGAAGGAACAGCCATCGGAGCCATTCCTTCAGAGTCCTGCGCCGTAAAAACGGCATGCGCCGGTGATGTTACTGTCTGCATATACAGTATATATCTCCTAAACAGCGCACGTTTAGGAGATATGTACACTACCTATAGGTGAGCCTTATTATAGGCTTACCTATAGGTAAAATTTAGTGATGGAAGTTTAAAAAAAAAAAAAAAAAATATATATATATATATATATATATATATATATATTTTTTTTTTTGTTACTTTCTGCTATAATACATTTCCCCAATAAATTAAAAATAAAGTATTCATCAGTTTAGGCCAATATATATTCTGCTACATATTTTTGGTAAAAATAGAAATAAAATAATTCGCAATAACCGGATATTTATTGGTTTGTGCAAAAGTTATAGCGTTTACAATATTGGGGAAAGATTTATGGTCTTTATATATTTTTTTTTATTATTTTTACTAATAATGGAGGCAATCTGCAATTTTTAGCCGGGAGCTCCACTAACGTTCTGACCCCGCCCCACGCAGCCTGTATCCTCAGAACAGTGATCGAAGTGGGCGCATCAGTGAAGCTCCCGGCCCCGCCCCTCTGTATTCCCCAGCCAGTATAGAGGGGGCGGGGGCTCCACTGACACGCCCACTCCATCATCGTTCTGAGGATACAGACTGCGTGGGGCGGGGTCAGAACGTTAGTGGAGCTCCCGGCCCCGCCCCCTCTCTACTGGCTGCACGGGAATACAGCCTTCCGTGTCTGTGCACTCTGCAAAGCCGTCATCGGGGCCCCAAATTCACAGGTAGCGTGGGCCCCCCCAACAAAGATTGGGCCCAGGGCAGGTGCCCCGTTTTGCCCTGCGCTAAAGACGGCCCTGCTCAGGCACCCGAGAAGAGGAGGATCTAGGCTGCTCTATGCAAAACCACCACACAGGTCAGGTAAGTATAACATGTTTGTTTTTTTTGTTTTTTAATTAGACTTTAGTATCAATTTAAGTTGAATTTGTATGCAAGTTGGAACAGGTACATTTTATATACATTTTGGATAGATAGTATTGAGAAGGATTAACACCCCTGTAATGTTTGTTTTGCTGTCTGTGCCCCTGTTCAGAAAATGTCACCTTACTTTCTGTCCCTGTGACAATTGGATTTTAAAAAATTTGGGTTGGCGGGGAAACGAGGATTGGTGATAAAGCTTCAGTGGAGACACCTTTTTCCCATGACAACTCTTACCTGAGTGAATTTCCCTTCCAAGGGGTAGATTTTCTCTCAATTCCTAATGTCTCCCTCTGTTTATAAGTATGAGTTGTATTGTAAGTCATATGTTTGTAACTCAGGGACTGCCCGTAACATTGTTTAAAACTGTGGTCCCCAAACTGCGACCCTTTGCTTGCATTTATCCGTCCCTTGGGGCATTATTCTTCCCCCTGTCAGCAACAGTGGGAAATAGTTCTCGCCACTGACACCGACAATGCCTCCCCTTGATACCAACGATGGGGTAGTATTCCTGCCACTGAGATCAATAATGGGGCACTATTCCTCCCACTGACATCAATTATGGGGCACTATTCCTCCAACTGAAACCAATGATGGGTTCAATTCCACTGACGCCAGGACTTTTTCTTCTCTCACTGGCCACAGTCAGGCCTCCCTAATGTTTGGAGGATAGAAAACTGTCCCTTTTTTTAGAAAGTTTGGAGACCCCTGATTTAAAATGAAAAAAAAACTGAAGTCATTCATAGAATTGCTACATATTCAGTTCTCTTCTGTCAACCACAAATCCTCTTTTAACAAATGAAAAGTAACTACGAGTGCAGTTAAATCTGTGTATTGTTATACAGCTCCATTTATATCTAAACATTTATATTTAGACAAATTATAATAGAAACTTGCTAATTAATAGTAACCTGGGTTTGGTACCATAAAAAAATAATAATGCTAATTACTAAAATTCACTTTGGTCTTGTCATGCTGCCATGTCTTCCATATATGATGGGAGGGAGTAATTAGTAGATAACACTGAACTTGTCCTGTACAGGGCAGACCTGCTGAGAGATATTTTATTCCAATGATATGTAAATGAGGGTGTTTATTGCCAGAGGTGCTCTGCCTAGTGCCTTGCTATAGGACATGCCTCAAGCATCATGTCAGATATTTTACTCAAAGTGTTCATTCAGAATCTATAGCTTTCCAAATTAAACACATTGATTTCTTTATCATACAACATTATGTTTACATAGCAAATACACAACATCAACTAATTCATGCACACAATAAGTTCTATATTATGAAAAAATAATAAAAAGATCAAACCAAACCAGTGGAAATTACTAGTATAATAAAAGTGTATGCCAGGGAAAAGCATAAAAATAAACAGCATGCCAATAGAGTACTACTGCCATGGTAGCTGAATCAGTGTGCTATATATGCCATTGTTCAACATCTCTTGGATTGGAGCAGTGGCTCTTGGCTCGACCACGCGGACCCCCCTTTTGGTCACAGTACTCTTTTTTTCTCCATCTTATGTTCTTATAGTTATCGTTATTATTATTTTTTTTCGTTTTTCTCTGTTATTTTACTATTATGATTTTGAAGCTCCCTTTGTATTGTTAACAACTCTTCGCTTCACAGGGGACAATATATATATATATATATATACAGTGCAGAAAATAAGTATTTGAACACCCTGCTATTTTGCAAGTTCTCCCACTTGAAAATCATGGAGGGGTCTGAAATTGTCAGAAATCACAATGTATGATTTTTTTAACTATTTATTTGTATGATACAGCTGCAAATAAGTATTTGAACACCTGAGAAAATCAATGTTAATATTTGGTACAGTAGCCTTTGTTTGCAATTACAGAGGTCAAACGTTTCTTGTAGTTTTTCACCAGGTTTGCACACACTGGAGGAGGGATTTTGGCCCACTCCTCCACACAGATCTTCTCTAGATCAGTCAGGTTTCTGGGCTGTCACTGAGAAACACAGAGTTTGAGCTCCCTCCAAAGATTCTCTATTGGGTTTAGGTCTGGAGACTGGCTAGGCCACGCCAGAACCTTGATATGCTTCTTACAGAGCCACTCCTTGGTTATCCTGGCTGTGTGCTTCGGGTCATTGTCATGTTGGAAGACCCAGCCTCGACCCATCTTCAAAGCTCCAACTGAGGGAAGGAGGTTGTTGCCCAAAATCTCACAATACATGGCCCCGGTCATCCTCTCCTTAATACAGTGCAGTCGCCCTGTCCCATGTGCAGAAAAACACCCCCAAAGCATGATGCTACCACCCCCATGCTTCACAGTAGGGATGGTGTTCTTGGGATGGTACTCATCATTCTTCTTCCTCCAAACACGGTTAGTGGAATTATGACCAAAAAGTTCTATTTTGGTCTCATCTGACCACATGACTTTCTCCCATGACTCCTCTGGATCATCCAAATGGTCATTGGCAAACTTAAGACGGGCCTTTACTAGTGCTGGTTTAAGCAGGGGAACCTTCAGTGCCATGCATGATTTTAAACCATGACGTCTTAGTGTATTACCAACAGTAACCTTGGAAACGGTGGTCCCAGCTCTTTTCAGGTCATTGACCAGCTCCTCCCGTGTAGTCCTGGGCTGATTTCTCACCTTTCTTAGGATCATTGAGACCCCACGAGGTGAGATTTTGCATGGAGCCCCAGTCCGAGGGAGATTGACAGTCATGTTTAGCTTCTTCCATTTTCTAATGATTGCTTCAACAGTGGATGTTTTTTCACCAAGCTGCTTGGCAATTTCCCCGTAGCCCTTTCCAGCCTTGTGGAGGTGTACAATTTTGTCTCTAGTGTCTTTGGACAGCTCTTTGGTCTTGGCCATGTTAGTAGTTGGATTCTTACTGATTGTATGGGGTGGACAGGTGTCTTTATGCAGCTAATGACCTCCAACAGGTGCATCTAATTTAGGATAATAAATGGAGTGGAGGTGGACATTTTAAAGGCAGACTAACATGTCTTTGAGGGTCAGAATTCTAGCTGATAGACAGGTGTTCAAATACTTCTTTGCAGCTGTATCATACAAATAAATAGTTAAAAAATCATAAATTGTGATTTCTGGAAAAAAAAAATTGGATTATGTCTCTCACAGTGGACATGCACCTACGATGACAATTTCAGACCCCTCCATGATTTCCAAGTGGGAGAACTTGCAAAATAGCAGGGTGTTCAAATACTTATTTTCTGCACTGTATATATATATATATATATTGAAAGGGGTTAGCTCGGTAGCAGGGGTGTGTAACCCTTTGGATGGGTTCACTACACACTGAACTATACAGAGAGGCAGTCGAAGGCGGTTGAAAATAAAAGCGTTTGGTTTATTCTTCCATATTGCTGGAAACAAGTGCAAGCATCTAAACAGCATAAACAAAACAAAACATAAAATAAACCCTTGCCACTTGGGGCGTCTACCTTCACCACACAGGAACCTATCTATGGAGTCTGGCACAGCCTACTGCTGGGCAGACACTGCTGGTCATACAGCAGAAAAACAGTAGTCTTTTTGATTTTTATCACACAGAAAAATCAACAACCACCTCACCTTTTCAGAAGTCTTTCTCACTGCTCTCCTAAACTCAAAAAGCCTCAGGATGCAGCAATCAGTAGTCATCCTTTGGATGACTTATAGAGGCCTTAATTGCCTCATTCTAAACAGCTGAAGTTTTCCAACGCCCTAAACCTTTCTGGCTATTTCTGCAGACGACACCTAATAGTAATTGTCTAAACAAGGCAGAAATGTATCTCCCGTCTGTGACAACACCCACAGATTTACCTAACTTACCTGACTGATTTACCTGTCACAATATATATATATAATTACATAAACCTCTAAACTTAATAATCTTAATGTCATTAGTGACTAAATTGTATACCATACTTTGTCCACAAATATTTACTTTCTATATTTACATATTGGAATTAGAATATTTGAGCTTCTCTATTTTCAATGTATTTAATGTATTCCCTGTAATGTGTATTACACCTTTGTACTCAATAAAATATTTTTGACAAAAATAAACAGCATGCAGTGCTTTTATGTAACCTATGTACATTTCCTATGTTTTATCCCTTTAACCCTTTTGTTGCCAACCGTCGGACCGTTTCCAGCAGATGAATTCGATCGTGTGTACGCGGCCTTACAGTTATCATCAAAAATAAAAGTATAAGAAAACCCCACATTTTGGGTTGATAACAGAACAGAAGTCTTCCAATAGGGAAGTTACTAGTTCTGATAACACATTAGGATTTCCTCACTTTGGAGGGATTTTCCTTTATTTTTTTATCATATTAAAAAAGACTGAAATTTTTGAAAAAAACTAAACAATTTTACTCAAATCTCAATAATAGTATACTGAATGGTTTGCATGAAAGTTAAAGTATCTCAGACTATGGTATATACAAATATATATATATATTGTGAGGGATTAACTCGGTAGCGGGTGTGACCCCCTCTATGGGTTCACTACACGCTGAACTGTACAAAAAGGCACTTGAGGATGACTGAAAACAAATGATATGGTTTATTTTTCCATCTTGCGGGATACACGTGCAAGCATCAAAACAGTATAAACAAAACAAAACATAAAATAAACCCTTGCCACTTGGGGCGTCTACCTTCCCAACACAGGAACCTACCTATTGAGTCTGGCACAGCCTACTGCTGGGCAGACACTGCTGGTTCTACAGCAGAAAACAACAAAAAAGTCTCTTTGATATTTCTCACACAGAAATATCCATCAGCACCTCACCTCTTCAGAAGTGCTTGTGACTACTCCTTCACTCACAAAGCCTCAGGATCCAGCAATCAGTCGTTATCCTTAGGCTAAATTTATAGGGGCTTTAATTGCTTCATTTTGAACAGCTGAAGGCTTCTAACTCCCCAAACCTCTCTGGCCATTTCTACAGCCGACGCCTAATAGTAATTGGTGTATTGTCTAAACAAGGCAGAAACATATCTCCCGTCTGTGACAACACACACACACACACACACACACACACACACACACAGATTTACCTGACTTCCTGTCACAATATATATACACACACACACACAGTATTTTACAGGAGTGAGTATACCCCTCACATTTTTGTAAATATTCTATTATATCTTTTCAAGTGACAACACTGAAGAAATTACACTTTGCTGCAATGTAAAGTAGTGAGTGTACAGGTTGTATAACTGTGCAAATTTTCTGTCCCCTTGAAATAACTCAACACACAGCCATTGATTTCTAAACTGCTGGCAACAAAAGTGAGTACACCCCCAAGTAAAAAAATGTCTGAATTGGGCCCAAAAAGTGTCAATAATTTGTCTGGCCCCATTATTTTCCAGCACTGCCTGAACCCTCTTGGGCATGGAGTTCACCAGAGCTTCACAGGTTGCCACTGGAGTCCTCTTCTTTTTCTTTTTTTTTCCTAGATTTCAACTCCTCCCACCTATGGGTTTCCTCCACAGAGTCAATCCACTCCCAGACCTGAGGGCTTTCCTTTTCCCTCCATTTCTTGGGGATCAAACGTTTTGCGGCGTTGAGTAGGTGCGGTGTCAAGGTTCTCTTGTATTCTTTTATGGGATCCACCCCCCCATGGAAAAGGACGACCCAAGGGTCTTCTTCAATCTTTTTTTTAGTTATGACCTTGATTAATGTTAGAATTTTTTTCCAATAACTTTTAATCTTGGGGCATTTCTACCACAGGTGGGCCATTGACCCCTGGTTGAACATCCTTCTCCAACAGTCTGCCGACTGCCCGTCTCTATATTTGTTGGTTTTGTCTGGGGTAGCGTACCATCCAGTGATGAGTTTAAAATTCATCTCTGCCATTCTCACGTCTATTGCTGAAGAATGGGTTAAATTGATGATTCTTTCTACTGTCGTTTTCCCCCTAGTGATTTCAAGTTCTCCTTCCCATTTTAGAATATACGGGGGCGTCCCTAGCTCCTCCGCCCTCATCAGATTAGATTTGATCTGATCTCGTGAAGTGTCACTGGAGTCCTCTTCTACTCCTCCATGATGACATCACGGTGCTGGTGGATGTTAGAGACCTTACGCTCTTCCACATTCTGTTTGAGGATGCCCACAGATGCTCAATAAGGTTTAGGTCTGGAGACATGCTTGGCCAGTCCACAAACTTTACCCTCAGCTTCTTTAGCAAGGCAGCGGTCATCTTGGAGGTGTGTTTGGGGTCATTATCATGTTGGAATACTGCCCAGCCTCCAGAGGGAGGGGATCATGCTCTGCTTCAGTATGCCACAGTACATGTTGGCATTCATGGTTCCCTCAATGAACTGTAGCTCCCCTGTGCCGGCAGCACTCATGCAGTCCTAGACCATGAAACTCCCACCACCATGCTTGACAGCAGACAAGACACACTTACCGTATTTATTGGCGTATACTGCACACCTTTTTCTCCTTAAAATAAGGGGAAAATCGTGGGTGCGCGATATACGCCGATACCCGCACTCAGTTTGAACTGAGCCGCCGACATATACCGAGTGCAGTACACTCAGGTACATTCGGCCAGCCTCGTCTTCGCTCCTGCTCGCACATAAACGTCAAAGAGCACGAGCGAAGCCGAGCCTGGCCGAATGTACCCGAGTGTACTGCACTCGGTATGTCGGCGGAGGCGTTCGAACTTAGCGAGGGAAGCAGGGATTCGACCCAAGGCGCTCGCTGGAGAAGCCGGGAGGACACCACTGATGCCGAAGACGGACGCCGGACCATACAAGGCCGCCGATGGATGCCGCCCAAGACACCAAAACTTTAAGTACTAAAAGTACTAAAATGTTTTTTTTACAGGTCCACATTAGGGGTGCGCGCTATACGCCAGAGCGCGCAATACCCCGATAAATACGGTATCTTTGTACTCCTCATCTGGTTGCCACCACACAAGATGACAGTTCTCCCTTGAATCCTATATTATTTTCAGTCACTGATGATTCCAATACCATTTACATTCTTTAAAAAACTTCAATCGCTGGTTTAAAAATTAATTTGGGTTGGTGGTGAATGTAGGGTGGCCCATTCCACTCTGTATATCTCCAAGTGGAGAGGTGGACTGGGAGTTCCTAATTTTTTGAGGTACTACAGGGCTGCTCAATTGGTACAATTCTACCAAATTTTCTCTACAACATACCAACCTGACTGGGTACAGTTGGAGGTGCAAGCTAGTTCCTCACTGCTTATGGATCTCCCGATGTGGCTCCCGACAAGAGAGCGTCAGGCTATTCCAAGTCCTTCCTCGTTTCAATCCCTACATCTATGGGACACAGTGTTCAAATTGTACCCACTGAGGACTCCCCATTCCCCTGTGGCCCCTGTACTTAATCCGCATTTTCCTCCACCCCCAACAATTCACGTTTTGGGTTAACAAAAGCCTTTACAAGATA
This sequence comes from Rana kukunoris, assembly GCA_029574335.1. Classification (NCBI taxonomy): domain Eukaryota; kingdom Metazoa; phylum Chordata; class Amphibia; order Anura; family Ranidae; genus Rana; species Rana kukunoris. Next base: position 519,866,755 of record CM056049.1, read on the forward strand.
GCACACTTTATAGATCACAAAAGGTATTAGGCTACAATCTTATTTTCTGGAGACCCTACGGATGCCCCATACAGAATCTTTCTGTCTGTACCAATTTAATAATTTTATGAAATCCCTGGGTACCAGACATAACCACTAGGACCTTGTTTGAAAATAAATGCATAGGCGAACCCGAGTCACATGGGAGATCGCGGAGCTCTATGTCCTTTTCAATACTAAACGGACGAAACCCTCATACCAAACGGCATAGGAATCAGGTCTAGATGAGACTGTAGAGGAGGAGGTTTGGGGCAGTGGTCAACCATGGTTCACAGAGGAATACTCAATACTTCCTTGGTGGAAGCAAATTACAAGGTGCTGTCCAGATGGTACCTGGTTCCGGCGAGGCTGGCGAGATTGTACCCTGGCACCTCACCCCTTTGTTTCAGAGGGGTTGTACCCTGGCACCTCACCCCTTTGTTTCAGAGGGTGTGGGCGAGAGGTTACTATATATCTTGTTTGATGGTCCTGTCCCAAGGTCCAGCACTTTTGTATCAGAGTATTCACTCTGGCCTATTGAGTGACAGGACAAAATATGCTGTTTGTGGACCTGCTGCACGAGATCCCTAGACATCTTTGATCTCTCATCTTTTTAATTTTTACAGCAGCTAAAATTACAATAGCGCAAGCATGGAAAACCCCAGTGGTCAGTTTCCCTTTTTTTTATGTTCAATGGTATTTACCTTATGGCTGCAAATGGAGAGTCCTTGAGCCTCTCATTGTTTGATGCTATTGTGGGAGCTACGTAGTACCAAATCAACCTTGGTGATAAGTGCTCCGATCTCTAGTTAAAGCTATAGGCGCTATATAGTTTGATCAAATGTTACAGGTATGAAATTTGGAAAAATATTCCTTAATAATTTACACCACAGAGTAATTATGACTATTCCGTATATGCCCAGGCAGGCATGAGCGTAATTTAATTGAATTTACCTTTTACAATTGATTTTTGTATTATAGTCATAACGATTTGACGCTTGGTTACCATTGAGGGTGCATGGATCTCTCTATATCGGCATATTATTTGTATCCTAAGAAATTTGTTAAACTTTTGAATAAAAATCTATTGCAAAAAAAAAAGGTCATTGGCATATAATGATTAGTTATCCTGCGAATCGCTGTAATCCTCGTTTGTCTGGGGGAGAGAGCCATCCTGCAGCTGTCAGAGTCCCTTGTGATGTGGATTGGCGAGGAGGTGAAGATGTGATGAGGCGGCCTGGGTTCTGTAACCAAGCTGGAATGGCCGCTGTAACATCTGGTATAGGTGGTGGGCAGTTATGCGTTTCGGGGGATGCACAGCTTCTCTGTCAGAGAGGTCTGAAGAAGGAGGAGGCCTAATAATTATATGCCTATAACCTTACTATATTGTAAGTGTTTTTAATCCCATTGTGCCTGTAATAAATCTTTTAACCACTGCACTTAGAGGCACCTTTCTCTTTTCTTTACTACACTTCATAGCTGCTTCTTCTCTACAAAGTGCTGCCTTCAGTGCCATCTCTCCACTGATACAAAGGACCGGATACCCAGCCTCACCAGAGCACCCTCATCTCTCCCTCTTTTCAGCATCTTTATGTAGAGCAACAATTCTTTTTTTTAGATCCTCAGAGATATTTGCCATTAGTTGTCATGTTGAACTTCCAGTGACCAGTATGATAGAAAGAGCGATAACACCAAATGAACACACCTGCTCCCCATTTACACCTAACACCAACAAGTCAAATGATACCAGGGAGGGAAAATGGCTAATCGGGCCCAATTTGGACATTTTCACTTACAGGTGTACTCTCTTTTGTTGCCAGCAGTTTAGACATTAATGGTGTGTTGAGTAATTCTTAGGGGACATTGTTATACTAGCTGTACACTCACTAATTAACATTGTAGCCAAGTGTTGTCACATTAAAAAATATAATAAAGTATTTACAAAATGTGAGATACTGTATATATATAAATAAATATAATATGTAGCGGCCTGCTACTTTTTAGCTGGCGCTGCTTTAAATTTAGAGGGTAGTCTGAGAATTAGTTGGCTCAGACTGTATGATTTTTTCACTAAATTTGGGCCTCTGTTCCAGCCATGGCTGTACTGTGAGTGACCACTATTGTTGTCTGGGGTGTCGTTATCATCCCAGACCGAGGGTGGCAGCAGTCAGGTCAAGGTGTTTTGGGTGTTCCCCTTTGGCAGCCAATCAGAGGGAGCTGATCGTCCTGCTGAGCATGCTGGGGAGGAGTACTTAAGGGACAGACGTCACTAGTACAGGGTCGTCGCTGATCCTGGGTCTGTCTTCCCACCACCCCCGTGTTCATGTGTTCCTGACTTCGGGACCACGATGGTCTGGGTTGTGATCTACTAGGTAGGCTCAGTAGTCAGACTGGGTTTACGCTTGTAGAGTGGTCCTGAGCTGTCTGTCCTGAGGGAGGAAGCCACTCGAAGAACCTGTCTTGGAGATCACCGAGCAAGAGGCTGGTATCTCAGGAGAGGCCTAGAACTTCATCGAAGGATGCACAATTACTTGATGGCTGGATGATGATCGCCTGTCAGTTCTAATTTTATCAGAAGTTCTTTGGGAGAGATCCGTGTGCTAAATCCTGTGCTGAGAGGATTTTGGACAGAATATACCTCCATCTTTGGGAAGGTCTGTGGCAGAGACTTTACCAAGTTTCTGTTGTAACACCCTGGCTGCTAGGCTAGTGAGAGAAGCCTATCCAGGTACTCAATACCCGCTCTGGCTAGAGTGGCGACGAAAGCTGCGTTTCTGGAAGCAGGAGTGTTTCCAAACAACAGTTATACACCTTAACCCATTACCCTTCCACCTTTTCAACTACTACTTTTATTCTTCTACCACGTTTGGTAAATAAAACAGAGAAAAAGAAGTCTAAAGTGTGGACATTGAACTTTTTATCAACTCTCATCCGATACCCTAGACGGCCAAGAAATAGAGGTAACATGCCGCGCAAAACGATCCAGCAGCTCCTTCGGGGGTAGTGCTACATTATATATATATATATATATATATATATACACACACACACACACACTATAATCGAATATATATAGATATATATATATATATCTATATATATATTAGGGTTGTCCCGATACCGACACTCGCACAAATGCTCCAGATGCCTGAGCCGATACCCGGAAGTTGGCAGATGGAGAGGGGGTGGAGCCTGTTGGGTAGCGTGGGGAGTGCCGTCGAGCCAGGTGCAACATTCAGGGGGACGCCAAGCAGTGTGTGTCACTGCCGTATCCGTCCCCCTGTTTACTTCCTGTGTCCCTGGCTGGTGGCCTGTGAATGGTCATGTACGGCGGCGGGGTGGGGTTATTACAGCGTTGCTGGCTTATCCGTGATCACGGCGGGGCTGGCCAATGCGTAATCACGGCGGTGCTGGCCAATCCGTGATCATGGCGGGGTGAGGCTGGCCTATCCAAGATCACGGCGGTGCTGGTCCCGCCTTCGGACCGATGTGCTGAGTGCTCTCTTCCCCTACATTTTTGGCACAGCACTTGTTACCACGGAAAATCGCACAGTGCACTTTAGATATTTTAGCTTTATTTAACAGCTCAGCACTACCTCACATTAAAATCTCATTCCCCTCCTCCGGACACCCTCTGTTCACCTTCTTCAGGTTGATGGAAGACACAAACTGCAGGTGAGACTAAGTCAGCCAGAGAGAGAGATGAGAGAGTTTAGAGAAGTTAGCATTGGTCAGTATGTAGTGTAGTGGTCAGTTGTGCCATCCATCCGTCAGTGCCATCCATCCGTCAGTGGCCCCTGTTAGTGCCATCCATCCGTCAGTGGCCCCTGTCAGTGCCATCCACCCGTCAGTGCCCCCTGTCAGTGCCATCCACCCGTCAGTGCCCCCTGTCAGTGCCATCCATCCGTCAGTGCCCCCTATCAGTGGCCCCTGTCAGTGCCATCCATTAGTGGCCATTATTCAAATTGTCACATGACGTTAAAAAAAAGTATCGGTATTCGGTATCAGCGAGTACTTGAAAAAAAGTATCGGTACTTGTACTCGGTCTTAAAAAAGTGGTATCAGGACAACCCCTATATATATATATATATATATATATATATATATATATATATATATATATATATATATATATATATATACACACACACATTTTTTTTCAACTACCAAGGGTGGTGATCAGCAACTTATAACGGAACTGTTATAGTGTGGCTGGCAATCAGACACTGACGCTGGGGAGGAACCGACTAACTGCCACTGTCTTCAATAGTGCCACTAATACAAAGATCAGTGCCAATAGTATAACACTCTCACTGTGTAACAGCTCTGGTGAACGGCAACTGCGGTTAGCAAGGATTACAATGCACTTCTCTATGTGAGAATTCAGTATTGGACCCCAGGCGTCACTCTAAACAGAACAGGAGTTTGGGGTTCTCTACATCATCTCTCTCTCACATAAATGAATGCGTTGAGCTACTAGGGGAGGACGTATTACAACATGCAACCAAACCCTAGCGTTAAAAGAATACGATACATGTGAAGCTTCCAATGCACTTCTGTATGCAAGTGATTATCAGTACCGGACCCCAGGTGTCACTCCAATCAGAGAACAGGAGTTTGGAAGTTCTCTAAATAATATCACTTTAACATAAAGATGTGCATTAGGCCACTAAGGGAGAAGGTATAATATACCTTCAACCCTTAGCATAGAAAAGTTGAGGCGAACATGTTCAGTAACTTTAGGGCATCGGCCCTTAAACAAGTAACAACTTATTTCAAGCACGTAGTAAGAAAAACATAAGCAACGGATAGTTGCATAAGAGAGGAAAATATAGCTCAGGTAATTTGAGAGTATATGTCCATTTTAGATACTCCACAGTAAGCAGCCAAGAACACAACAGACAATCTCAAGTAGTATATTAGAACTTAGTAAGCCAGAGATGATTACAGCAGCTGATTAGATGCAATTTATGTAGCAGATGATTCTTATGCACTACAAGAGGATGAGTCTTGTGGAAGTTTAGCAGCAATGGGATTCCGTATTGTAGGGACTCAGGGTGGAAGAGATCCTAAGGGTGTCCCCAGCAAAGGCAGCCTGGATGTGGTTAAGGAAGTGGCTAGATAGCCATAGAATTCCAGCCTGGGTTGATGTGCAGCACGGGGAGCGATGGCACCGGTCTTTGTAGCGTGGCCAAGCTACGGCTGACAATAATAGAACGTGTAATACACGCCATTCTGTTTTTAGTTGAGCGGCATGTGTGCCGAATGCAGAGGTGATTGCATTCGGCACTTCTGCGTTCCAGGCTGGAACGCACGCAGCGCCGGGTGATGACGTCATCGCACGTTCACTGCGCTGCGTTCCAGCGTGGAGCGCATTACGGCATCAGGCGCCAATTACACACTGTACTAGAGCGATTAGGGGGTTAAATGTGTGCCTAACAATATCTAAAGTGTGTAGTATGTGCTGCTTTTTACTAAAGATCTATTTTTCTCTGATCCCTACTATGCAGGGATAAGAAACAGAATGATTGTTCCCTCTGTACATAGCCCTGTGTTGTTAATTTTAAAGTTAAAGGGGTAATTCCCCCAAAAACCTTTTTTTAACATTGATTGAGGCTCGTTATGTCAAGGGGAATCGGGTGGTTTTTTATTAGAAACGAAGCAGTACTTACCGTTTTACAGATGCATCGTCTCCGTCGCTTCCGGGTATGATCGTCTGGTCTGGGCGTGCCTATTTGATTGACAGGCTTCCGACGGTCGCATACATCGCGTCACGAGTAGCCGAAAGAAGCCGAGCGACGGTGCGGCTCTATACTGCGCCTGCGCACCGTCGTTCGGCTACTTTCGGAAAATCGTGACGCGATGTATCCGACCTCGGAAGCCTGTCAATCAAATAGGAATGCCTAGACCCGGAGACCATACCCGGAAAGAGTCGGAGACGATGCATCTCTAAAACGGTAAGTACGGCTTCATTTCTAAAAAAAAAACACCCGATTCCCCTTGACATAACGAGCCTCAATCAATGTTAAAAAAAAGGTTTTTGGGGGAACTACCCCTTTAATCTAAGGGCACACAAATGCAATATATTACCCAATGTTTAGTAACCTATAAAAGAAGAAGTTACCCTGGGTTTATAGATTCCAAACATGTCAAACCTTATAAAAATGCATGCACAGTCAAAGGGCAATGAACTTCAGTACTTAAAATTTGTCATAGGCGATGCTTTAAAAGCCCCTACTGACCATCAGTTTACAGTTAACTGTGAATAAAGATCAAGGCTTTGTAAGCCAATAAGCAATAGAATGCAGTTGTAAACTTGACCACCTGATTTTTAATAAATAAAACCTGCAAATTATGTGTGGACTTCAGCATTGACTATTTTGAGTACCAATAATAGAACGTTTTGTACAGTGCTAACCTTAGACTTCACTATTTATCTTAGCGCTGTATATAATTTTACAATAATGAATCTGTCCCAAGAGTTGGGATTGGCATATAGCTGCTTTGCCTGATACACACATTGGCGTCCCAGAGCTGGTATTGCCTTTTATTTTTATGTGTATAACAGAACGTGTTTGAAAAAAAATTACCATGGCAGGATCACCAGGCATTTTTTTAATGAAAGTTACTTGTAAAAAATACTGAAAACCATTTTGAAAATGGTTCGGTGATTGGGTTAAGATCTGCTTTGAATAGGTCTGCTAATGGTCTATTTCAGGGCTATACAATAAGCTGAGGGTCAGATTCAGCTCGTCTTTGACAAATTGTTTCTAGACCACTTGACTCCTTGACACATGTATAAAGGATCCTAGTTAAAATAAATGTGAAATTGCCAGTACAAAAAGGGTAGTGCTAGATTTTGAATCTCTAAGAATTTTGGCATGTCAAATTGCAAAATGTACAAACAACAAGGGCATAATGGTTAGTCAAAACAGTTAAGATCTTGCAGACAAAACAACCTGTCTTCATTCATTGCTCAAGCAAAGTTGAACTGATCCCATTGTTAGTGAATCTTGGGTGGCATATAAAATCATCGAGCACTTTTTAGGAACAATCTACTAAGTCTCCCTTGCTCCCAAAACAGGCTCAGTTCTTCGACATGTACATTCTTAGATGCTCTTCTGCTCATCAGAAAAAAGAGTAAAGAGTAGTTCCCTGAATAACTATAGCCTTTCTTGCAGCTCAAACCAGTCCCACCATTCTCCGCTGACCTCCATCATCAACAAGCATTTCCATCAACAGAATTGATGGTCACAGGATATTTTCAATTTTTGCACCATTTTAAGTAAATTCCAAAGCTGTTATATAGTGAAAATCCCAGGAGATCAGCAACTAAAAAAATATTCAGACCAGTCCTTCTGACACCAACAATCACTAAAATTGCATTGTTCCCCATTCTGGTGTTTAATGTAAACACTAAAAGGTAAATCCACCTACTCCCCACCCTGTGACAGTAATTGGGGGTTCTTCTTCCTAGGACTGCTGTGACTTTTGAAATAAGCACGGCAGACTTGAAGTTCTCAATGGAATATGCAGTGATACCTACCGACTTTTACTCCAGCTTGTACCTCTGTACACACAGGGAGCTGGAAGAAGGGATTGCAGGAGCATGGCATTGCACCCGCAATCTGCTTCTGTGAAAAAAAAAATACGTGCGCATTTTTATTCCCTACAAATATAAGTGCATTTGTTTTTTTCTTTAACCACTTGGGGTATACCTAGAGCAGACTCTGTGCCGGATCACGTACATGTATGCGATTTTGCTTCTGGGTAGGGGAGGGCTTGCGCCTGCGACTCTGGCTGTGCTGCCAAAGGAGGTCTTGGCCATTTATTTATGGCCGTCACCGCTGATCGGCTGAGCAAATGACAGGTAAATGTGTAGGTAAACAACATAGAGCTTGTTTCTGACAATTAATATGTGCCATTTTAGAAAAAGAGCTTACTGTCCAGGCAGTAGTGTATTTAGGTTTTGTGCTGCCCTAGGCCTGACTAAACTCGTGCACCCTCTAATTTAAATATGACCCATTCCTTCTTGTCAAGACCAAACCCCTAGTTCTTAGGGCCTGGGGGGGGGGGGTGAGGGGTGCAATGGATTCCCTTCATTTGCATAGATTTCCTCTTACTTCCTGTTTGGCTATGGGGCAGGAAGTGAAGGGAAATCTCCAAAATGGGACAGGGATGGTAAAAAAATAAACCGACAGGGGCTATAACCCTCCCTTACTCTATCCCAAACGAAAAAAAGCGTTGCCTATAGTTCTACTTTAAGCACAAAAGTCTAATAATTTTATGGAGAGGACTAAGAAGATATAACCATGCCAATGGTGCAGCAGAAAACATATAGCACAGTAATGAAGGTTACTGGTCCAGGCTGATAGGACAGTCAAAATTAGAAGCAGCTTGCGTTACATCAACAGTGTAGCACAAGCCTGCGGGGACACTTTCCATGCTGCCCCCTGCAAAGTGCTGCCCTAGGCCTGGGCCTTGTTGGCCTAGGCCAGGATACAGCGTTGTGTCCAGGTATAAACATTTGCTGCCATGAAACCCAACTGTGACAAAATTACTTGTAACAGCTGCACTAGGACACATGTTCCAGTGTTCTCCTAACAGTAGTGTTAATAATTAAAATATAAGGCACACTTCTGCCTTGAGACATCTTCCTAATCCTACTTGGGGGTGTATTATTGCGGTAACTTTACTCAAATTAGCCAGTATTTACAGTTATTGGAGAAGCATCACCAAACATAGGTAAGTGTGGAATGAGAAAACAGATGGGTGGGAGGCATCTTGACTGGAGCCTGCAGGCAATGAACTCATAAAATACAGACAAAGGGGATCAGCAGAAACACGCTGTAGACTAGAACTGCTCTAACAAGGTTATAAATCACAGTTATTACAAAAACATGGTGCATGTTTCCTTCAATCGGAAATGTGTACAGTTTCTAAGCACTTTACCTCTATCTTGTTACCAACCCTCATACTATTTGTGGTGTCTTATGGAACAACACTTATATATACCCTGCAGCATTTAAGAGTTAAGGTTTGTTTTGGTATCACTGCTTCAATATACAGTTTTACTGGATTAGACAATACAACAAAAAACTAAGAGGTTTTTTCTAGGGCATTTAGAGGCACTGTTTACAAAACTCAATAATCTCTTAGAAGTTAAGGAAAATACCCTTTATACTTCCAATTAAGTGTAGACTCACTAATTACAATTACCGATACACAGCAGGGAGTATGAGCAGGCGTGGTACTCTTAAAGCACTATATCATTAGGTGAGACTGGAGATTTTGAATTTCCCGAAATGAAGCCATGAGGAAATGTTTTTTTCCCCCCTGTTTTTTTCTGTGAAAAAAAAAAAAATCACTGTGGAGTAGTTTTATAAATTTAAAGTCATACTGTTATACTGGGAAGGTGAGACGTATACACAGTAAAAATATTATACTTGAAATAAAAGTACAGCTTATTCAGTAAACTAAACTTGCTTTTTAAAATTTGATTTCTTATTACAAGAGCTGGTTCTAGACAGGATTATTTTCTAAATGTACATAACTTCTAACTAATACACTGTTTTACTTTCTCCATCAGCTCATCCCCACAGCTATTAGCAGGGCCCTCTGATTCCTCTTGTACCAAAATTGTAATGTAACTGTAATGTCTGCCTTCATTTTGTTAAGCACTGCACAAACTGTTGGCGCTATATAAATCCTGTATAATATAATAATAACTGGATACTAACATTTGTAGGTGAAGTTGATCTAGGGAATATCTGATTGCCTCTTGGGGGAATAAAGAAGGATTTTTTTTACCCTGCTGGAACAAATTGAATCAACGCTATTTCCTTTCTGGCAGAAGGTTTAGTTGGAGGTTTCAGAGGAGAAGGGAGGTCCTTGGAGCTAGGAAATGTAGTGTAGAAGCCTCCTAACCTAAGGATGATCATTGCAGACACTGGGTGATGACAAAGATCTTTATTGCTAAAGACCCTGGGCCAGATTCAGGTACAATTATATCGGCGCAGAGTATCAGAGATAGACTACGCCGCCGTATTTTACCTGGCTCTACGACAAATTCAGGTAGATTTTGGCCCGTAAGGTACGGCGGCGTAGTGTATTTCTCGCGGCGGAATCGAAATACGCGATTAGGGGGCGTGAAGCATTTAAATTAGGCTCGTCCCCGCGGCGATCGAACTGCGCATGCTCCGTTCTGAAATTTCCCGCCGTGCATTGCGCGAACTAACGCCGTTACGTCATTTTTTTTTTTGAGTAGCGTCGTTTACGTACATTCCTATTCCCGGACGACTTACGCAAAAAAGGAATAATTTTGAAACTCGACGGCCATATTTAACATGGGCCGTCTAACTATAGACCAGCTAATAGCTGGTATAACTTTATGCAGCAAAAAGATGACTACAGATGCCATAAGAGATTGCGAAGGACGATCGTAACTGCGTGGATCGTCGTAAAAAGCTAATTTGCATACCCGATGCAGAAAACGACCCGAACTCCACCCAGCGGCCGCAAAATTATTGCAGCGTAGATCCGAAGGCGTACGAACACGTAAGCCAGTCGGATTGAAGCCCGAAGCCGTTGTATCATGGTTTGAGGATTCAAACTATTGATACAACGCGCGTAATTTGAAAGTACTCCGGTCTAACGTGAGATAGACCGGAGTAAGGGCTCTGTGAATCTGGCCCCCTGTGTTTACTTCTTTGGAGGGAAGTTCGTTGACAACTACTGCTGAGGTCAGTGGGTTAGCTAGTCATAAGATGAGGAGAAAAATCAAGGTGGTAGACACAGATGTACATATATTAAGAGTAAACTAATGCCGCGTACAGATGATCAGTCCATCCGATGAGAACTGCTGGACCGTTTTCATCAGTTAACCGATGAAGCTGACTGATGGTCCGTCGCGCCCACACATCATCGGTTAAAAAAAATGATCGTGTCAGAACGCGGTGACGTAAAACACGACGACATGCTGAAAAAAAGGAAGTTCTATTGCTTCCAAGCATGCGTCGACTTGATTCTGAGAATGCATGGATTTTTAACCGATGGTTCGTGCCTACAAACGATCGGTTTTGACCTATCGGTTAGGAATCCATCGGTTAAATTTAAAGCGGGTTGGCTTTTTTTTAACCGATGGTTAAATAACCAATGGCGCCCACACACAATCGGTTTTGACCGATGGAAACGGTCCATCAGATCATTCTTATCGGTTTAACCGATCGTGTGTATGCGGCCTAAGGTGTGGGATCTGGATAGTGACAAATACCAAGACCGTGCAATACCCCTTCGAGGGGTGAGTATCTCTGGTGAGTGCATTACCTGTAAGGCCACGTACACACAAGGAGATGTCTCCTGGGAGATTTTGGTCTGATGTGTGTACACACGATCAAACCAAAATCCCCGTGGACAGACAGCGCGGTGACGTGACGCTGCCACGTCACCGAACCAGGAAGTAAAATACTTCCACGCATGCGTCGAATCCATTCAACGCATGCGGGAGATTTCGGTCCGCTGGTTAGGCGTACTAACCAGCGGACATATCCGACAGACGACTTTCCAGCAGACAAGTTTTAAAACATGCTTTAAAACTTTTGTCTGCTGGAAACCTGTCTGCTAGCCCATACACCCGATCGAATCTGTCTGCTGAAACTGGTCTGCGGACCAGTTTCAGCAGATATATTCGATCGTGTGTACGTGGCCTAAGAAGTACCAGCACAGACGACACATGAATGAAGAGCACCTATCACTTTGGAAATGTTATATTGAAAAGATTTTTTAGCACCACTCACTATTTTCATGATTGCACAATATGCATATGAATTATGTTTTAGCACCAGTCACTTTATAATTAATGCACATAAGTCTGTTTAGACATAGGTCACTGGTTAGAGAGGTGGTTGTATTTGTAGGGGCAGCAGTTCTCATTACACATATTGGCCCGGATTCACAAAGCACTTACGCCGACGTATCTCGAGATACGCCGCGTAAATACAAATATGCGCCGTTGTATCAATGCGCCGTATCCATAGAACTAAGATACGCCAAAAAACTGACTTTATCCAACCGATGTAACTTGCCTACGCTGGCGTATAGTAGGCGCATATTTACGCTGGACGCATTTGGAACTCTCATTGATTTTCGATGGAGATATGCCGATTCACAAACGTACTTGTGCCTGGCGCATGTTTTAAGCGATTTGCGTAAGGGTTACGTTCGGCGTAATGTCATTCCTCATATAGGAGGCGCAACTCATGCAAAGGGATGGACCAGGGATCGAACGCCGTAGAAATTTACGTTGTGTACGTCGTTTACGTAGTGCGTGAAAATGGGCTGGGCGTAGGTTACGTTAACGTCGTAGGCAGTGATTCGACGTATCTTAGGCAGTTATTTCGATTGTGAGCATGCGCACTGGGATGCGTCCAAGTTACAACGGATGCTCCGTTCGATTTTAATATTTGTTTGAAGCTCAGGCCATCATTCCTGGGAGAAAGCCTTGCATTACTGTGTGTAGTTACAGACAGAAGAACAGGAAGTGAGGATTTTTCAGAAGAAATAAGGACATTTAAAAGCAAAATCGAAGGATGAGGTAAGTGAAGGAGAACTGCACTAAGGTAAAAAAAGCTATTTAGGGAATTATGTTTTTACCTTTACAACCCCTTTAATTCCAACTCCCCTATCTACCAACCAATATAGCATTGATACATGAAGGAGTTAACCAGCTGATCTCATTAGCACACACCCCTTTAAGATTTTACATAAAGTCTCAGAAATCTTTTATTAGGGTCCTAATGTTATATAGTTTAAATACCATGTCATATTATATATATATATATATATATATATATATATATATATATATAAAATTGTAAAGGAACATATTTCACACTTTTTTTTCAATTTTTCCAGGAAAAAAAAACAGCTTTTAGGGAAAAAAAAATTATGGGGAAAATAATTTTTTTTTTTACCAATTTTTCCCCATCTTTAGATGAGACACTAGTCACTCCTCGTTGAAAATGTATGTGAAGATACCCATATACAAGGTGATTATGTATCTATGTAGCCATCTGGAAATTAAGAGAATCTAACTGCTGGCACTTACATATACATTGATATTTATATACTACAGGTTGGCTGCCATTGTGATCTCATGAAGCATGCACTTGTCTCCAACAATGAAGAAGTGCATAGCCAAGCAATTTCAGCCATGCTGATAGATAAATCTGCCCCAAGCTTAGGCATGCAGGAGGGTGTGCTTAGCTGAGAAAGCCCCTCATTCAGATGAAAGGGAAAAAAAAAACAAAAAAACATGAAGACTTCTGGGATGGATGACATCATTTTGGTCTAGTTCAGAAAACAGGGAGCAACTATAGAAATGTAAATGTAAACAAGTAAATATAATATACCTCCCAATCAGTTTTCTAATGTTAGCAGCATAAGGATTAAATATAGTCAACGCTGATTAAGAGCGTTTATGAAGAATAGTCAATATTATATATAATATTCTTATAGCTCAAGGGCGTTTCTGAATAAACAGCATTCATAATCAGGTTAACTTGAAAATAACGTGTGAGTTTATTAACACACAGGTGGCATCATAAACACAATGAAAAATAGTATAAAGTTCAGTTTAGCGTAGATAAAAATATATAACATTGATTCAAAAGTGCTGTAGCAAGCTTATGAAAGCATGTGTCCTTTCTGTGCTCTGGATTCACACTCCATCTTGCCTGATCCCAAGTGAGGAAGAAGCAGGAAATTACGTTCTTAGACTTCTGGTATCAGCTGTTCTCCTTATCAATATGTCAGTGTTGTCTTTTAAAGAGGGTGTGAGTGAGTGTGTCTGAGGCCGCGTACACATGATCAAATTTATCTGCTGAAACTGGTCCGACGGACCGTTTCAGCAGACATCTCCGATCGTGTGTACGGGCTAGTGGACATGTTTTCCCAGCGGACAAATTTCAAAGCATGCTTTGAAATTTGTCTGCCGGAGACATGTCCGTCGGAAATGTCCGCTGGCTAGTACACTAACCAGCAGACAGAAATCTCTGCGCATGCGTCGAATGGATTTGACGCATGCGTGGAAGTATTTTACTTCCTGGAGTGGTGACGTGGCGGCGTCAACGTCACCGCCACGTCACCGCGTTCCCGGGCCGAGGGGATTTTCATCCGATGGTGTGTACACACCGTCGGACGAAAATCTGGAGGAGACATGTCCGCTGGAAACGGTCCGTCTGACATGTTTCAGCAGACATGTCCCTCCGTGTGTACGCGGCCTTAGTGTGAGTGTGTCAGTGTGTGGTGTAAGTGTGTGGTGCAAATATGTTCAGCCTTCTTTAAAGCAAAGCTTAAGAATGTTACAAATGAACGTCATGACCTCACACTATCCAGACTTAGACCCTTGTATGACACATTCATTTCTGCTATGTTCAGCAATATGAAGATCTTAGCACAGAGTCGTATGGAGTTTGATTGACAGGCACACATGTGACACTCTATACTTAGAATGTACTTAGAGTAGTATGCTTGATAATGTAACGTCATAAAACATATATTATCAGCTATAAAGCTATAACTTCATTAAGTAACTATATACTAATACATACTAGTATTAACACGATTTTACTAAACTAGCTTAACAAGAGATATAAACAAGTATATTATTTATCTCACTACGTAAATACAGATCTATTCTGAATCTATTCTTGTCACCCTACACCAAGATTCCTTATATGTCATTCTCAAATTGGCTGACCAGAAATATCCAGCAATACTCGGCTTTAGATTTGAAGAATTATGTCATATCAATTAATCAAGGTCATTCACTTATACCTAATTACTATGATTAATCATAAAACCAAATATGTTTTGAAAGCTTGCCATAAATTATGAATTGCTGAATTATAAATTTGAAATAATATTCTAACACTTTACTTTAGCTTTAAATAGAACTCTACTGAACAATGTAAACTTACCCTAGAAGAACTCGATCCACTGCAACATTGGTGGATGATGAAATAAGGAGTTTCCAGTGAGATGAACCCTGTTCTTCAGAGGGATCATAGGTTTCAAATAGTTGAACTAAGAACAAAACCACCAGAGCCAGTAGATAGCTTTTTCCAGCACCAAAAACTCCTGAAATCACAAATGTCTCCATTTTAGAGATTGCTGGACAAAACACAGATTTCCATTTTGTTTGTGGATGATGCCAGTTATGCAGTAATCTATAATATACATATTATGTGTTGTTGTATTACAAATAAACTGTATGTGTACATTGGGCTTTTATTTATTTGTTGTAATATGCAAACAAAGCAAAGCAAAAAGGTAATTTTGGTACCTATAAACAATGGACAGGGTTAATAACATGTCGTTTTGCCTTCCCTTCAATGTTTTTTTTTTTTTTTAGTTATGGTTTCGTGCACCGATCTTTCTTTGCTCTAGCTAAGCTATGCATAATTTTAATGTTTCGAGCAACCAATCACATACTTGGGCAAAACAACCCAACCATATAATTAAAGCGTATCTATGGTCAAATATTAAAATCATATATTGATTTCTATTTTGTATTTCAATTATTTGTAGCCTACTCCTATTAATCTAGTAATCTTTAAGTTTGTAAACTAGCTTTATAATGATTTATTTCCTTAAATTCTATGACACATATTCACTGTTCTCTGTGGGTAGGCAGTGCTGTGTCACACATTTCACAGAGCCTGCCTTCTTGACTAGAGGTGCTGGGAGGTGGAGCTTCAAGAGATAGAGTCAGTACAAGAATCACTAATCACATGCAGGCAGCAAGGTACCATTGAATATTTAGTACTAAGAAACAGCAAAGGAGAAGCTGCAAAGCATGCTGGTGCTGGTAATCCAGCAAGTTGATGAAAGAGATGGCCAGCAGACAGGCAGCACTCACAACATAAAAGGAGCTTTTTCAAGTAAGTATTGTTTGCATTGCTATTACAATGTTGATGTCATAAAATAGAAGGGTATGTTTTGACCATAGAGTTCTGGTTACTCAGGAGGTCTACAGTGTTTAGCCCTGGCTCATAGCTTGTGGCATTAGGTTTATGTACATTTTATTGACAATCCTGCCTCTCTTTATCTTGTCATTCAAAGTATTATTTCGAAGTTTCCCTTTGCAGTGTCTGTAAACCTTAAAAAAAAAAAAAAAATAAGTCTCTTAGTGAAACAAAAAAAAAATGTAAAAGCAGGAGGTACAATGTCTATTGAAAATGCAGCTAAAATTCTCAGCCAGTTTGAATTAGTACTAAGAAACAGAGTGCCCTCTCTGTGTTTTCATTAGCAGGTCTGTGCTTCTCAAAGTCCTTCCCCTACTACATTTATAATATAAGACAAGTGGGTGACACAAAAGATTGTGAGATTTGTGCAAAAAAGCCACGTAATGCTTTGTGAAGATCATATGGATATTCTGTCAGTGCCAAAAAGTAAAAAAATCCATTCCGTAACCCAGAGAGAGCTGGGAATGGTACCTGTAAACATGGAACATCTAAAATAGTTACGAAATATCCTACTGTTATAAAGGGAGCCTGTTACTTTTTAAAAGTTAACTAGCCATAAATATAAAAGTGGACAGCTAAATGAAGATAGCTTTTCAAAAGATTAGCATGTTTTAAAAGCATCGTTTCTATGTAGAATTTATTTTACAGAATGTATTCATTTACAAAACATTATATTGATTACCTTTGGTCTCTGTTAGACCCATTGTGATATTTGCCTACAATAAAAGGATGACAAATTCATCCTCCTTTGTTTACAAAATATACATGGAATATTAGATCTCATGTACATTTAAAGATACTTTTCTTTAATAGATTTTGGAAACTTAGTATAAATAAATAAAAACCAAACTATCTAGAATTCATAAATTGCTATTTGTTCTTCATATATAATTGTTGAAAAATGTATGTGGATCTAACTTACATTTATTCTTTCTGTATTTACAATATATTCGTAAAACTATTGGGTTTTATACCTTTACACCCGGTTCACACAGGGGCAACGCGACTCTGGGTGCGACTTTGCGAGGCGACTTCAGCGCGACTTGGGGTGATTTACAAGGCGACTTCAAGTCACCTCAAGGACAGGCAACTTTGCCAGTGGCCAATCAAACAGTAATCAGCTCTGTGGGAGGGAGGGGTTTGCCTGACATTTACACCAACATAAATAGGATTGTTGATCATGGAAACTAATTATAATCCTTGTTTATTTTTTTTTATTAAACTATGAAATATATTATGTGACTGGTTAGTGCCACCCTATCGTACTTTTCTCTAGCATTTATACATCAGTCCCAGAGCATATGCCAAAAAAACAATTACAAAAGAAAACATGCAGTTTCTAGTTCATTTATTTTTTATTGGCTTACCATGGATAATAGTGATAGGGGGGTTTTGTTGTTTCTGGGGTCCATCAGAACCACACATCATTAGTGCTATTTGCATCAAAGCAGCTGCTTGGTCTTCATTTAAAAAGAAGTGTTTAATCATATCCTTCGCTAAACTTATTACAAAGTTATGATCTGGAATCTCACATTTGTTAGAAATCTTTGCAGTAATGGCTGGTGGCTTGAACTTTCCTCTTGAAATCTTACTAGGTTTTTCACATTCAGAGGACCTGGAGCAACAAACATAAGTAAAAGTACTGAAATTTGTGACCAAGTCTCATCTCATCAAAGTAAGCATAGTATGTAAGGTCTATGTCATAAAGGACAGATGAAAATTATTTTGGGGCTTTTTTGTTTTAAACACAGATTGGTATCCTAAAATCAGGTATCAGCTCTTAATTGGTCTGAAGGCAGTAGCATGCAATTTGTGTCAATACACAAAACACCAGAAATCCATAAAAAAAGCAGCGCTGATTTTTTTTTCTTTTATACAGCCGGGTATCCACTTGCATCTTGTGTGTTTTGTGGAAAGTGTAAGAAAATAGGATTTTTTGTACTCACTGTAAAATCCTTTTCTCTGATGCCCATGGACGGACACAGCTCCTTAAAACTTGACAAGTGGGTTATGGGAGAGGACTAGGCAGAAACATGTTAGATAATTAAATACATGTTACTTTAACAGAGTTGAACATCGCCGCCCACTGGGCGGTCACTCCAGACATAACCCTCCTCCCTGCAGTATGCAGCCTCATAACAAGCAGTACAAACCTAAATGGAGGATCAAGCATGGCGACTTGCAAGGCAAGATCGCCAACTCAGAAACCCTTCTGACAGAAGTAATGGCCACTAAAAATGCCACCTTCCTAGATAGTGTCAAGAGAAGAATCTTTCTGATGTTTCCAAAAAGGAAGGTTTCTGAAGAACCGAGAGCACCAGAGTCCAAACTCATGGGGGAAGAGGTGAACCAAGAGGGGAAAGTATATGACAAACCCCTAGCACAAAAATGTACCCACCAGGGAATGGGCCGCAAAAGGCCACTGACAAAAAACACAGCCAAGGCTAAAATCTACCCCCATTTAGATCAATTCCAAGCTGTAAAAACAGCAGGACCCTTGACACCGAGTACGTCCATGGACGTCACCCCATCTCTTCGCACAAAGAGACGTAAACCTTCTAGGTGCGATGGTAAATCCTCCTGGAAGGAGACTACCTTGCTTTTAGCATGGATTAGATGACTGAGACGGACAGACCCCGGTCTCTTAAAGCCTGGCTTCCAACAGCCATGTCGTGCAAACCAGCGACTGTACCACAGGAGGAAGTACGGGACTTTGAGACAGAAGGTCCTCCCGCCCTGGCAACCACCAGGTTACATCCGCCACCAGGCGCCCAAGATCAGTGTACCAAGGACGCCAAGGCCAATCTGTAGCGATTAGAATCATCGGGATCCCCTCGACGTCCACTCTGTGGAGCAGCCGAGGAAGCAACTACAATGGAGGAAAGACATAAAGTAGCCGATACAGACCCCACAGGGCCAATGCGTCCCTACAGGGATCACTAGACCTGGCCACGAACTCCGACACCTTGTGGTTGAGATGAGCGGCCAGGAGATCCATGCCCTGTGAGTCTCACCTCCTGCAAGGGAGCTGAAACACCTCCAACTACAGAGACCAGTCGCCCTGGTCCAGCATCTGGCGACTCCGGTCGTTCGCCCCCCAGTATACCTGATGGTAGACCGAAGCCACGGCCATTGCGTTGTCCGGCTGAATCCAGATCGGGTGACCCTTCAACCTCCTCGACCATGAGGAGAGGCATAGCCTGATAGCCCAAAGTAATAGGACATTGATTGGTAGATAGGAGTCCACTAGGGTCCAGTGACCCTGGGCCGACTGGACCCGACAGGCGCCCCCCTCAACCCGTGAGGCTGGTGACCGTCGTAATCACCGTCTACTGAACGGGAAGAAACAACTTCCTGGACCAAAGAGTTGGGGATCCCAGCCACCAATTCAGAGAGACTGAGAGTAGGTGGCTCACCAGATCTGATGATCCAGAGACAAAAGAGATTTGTACCACTTGGACAGTATCTCCCACTAGAAAACACGAGTGTGGAACTGGGCATACGGTACCGCCTTGAAGGAGGCTACCAACAGGTCCAGGACTCGCAGTCAAAACTGAGAAATTACCGAGTGCATGAAGCCAAAACCCTCACTGTAGACTCAAGAGTCTGCAATTTCTCCAGGGGAAGAAAGACCTTTGCTTCCAAGAAGTCCAGAATCAACCCTAGGTACTCCAAATGCTGAGTCGGAAGCAGGACCGACTTCAAAATGTTTAACACCCACCCGAATTTTCGGAGGGTCCACAATGGCTATAGATAACATCCTCCACTAATTCTGAGCCAGACACTGCTCTCAGAAAAAGGGCGTCTAAGCAGCCCATGATGGCAAAGCCTCGCTGTCCCAGCAAAGCTAGGATAAGTGCGAGCACCCTGGTGAAAACTCGTGGTGCTGACGCTAGATCAAAAGGAGGGGCCACAAACTGACAGTGGACCTCCCCAATCACGAAGCACAGAATCTCTGTGACTTGCGCAAAATGGGACATGCATGTATGCGTCCTTTATGTCCAAGGACGCCAGAAAGTCCCTCGGATGGAGCGCAGCGGATCTACCCATCGTTCACAAAGGCATTTTAGGCCCTTGAAGCCCAAAATCGGACGGTCCACGTCTATCTTTGGGACCGAGAACAGGTTCAGATAGAATACCTCAAACCTCTAGTCCTGCAGGACAGATAAAAACTACCCCACAGCTTAGCAAGCCCCACACTGCCTAAGGGCAGACCGACGAGCCGCAAGACTCGAGGGAAAAAATCTGTTCGGTGGATAGGAAAGCACCCTATCTAATACTCCGAAGAGACCACCCCGCAGACCCACTGGTCGGCGAGCAGGGAGGTTCACCGAGCTGTGAACTTGCAAAGCTGTGCCCCCACCCAAGATACGGGCAGGGGGAGGCTACATACATTGGCGGGATAGGGTGCCGGCGTGTTAGGTTTACGCACTCAGGGACATTTCAGTCCCTAGTTGAGCCGCCTTTAGTCGGCCTGGGAGAATCAACACGCGGGCCCTGACGGACGCAAAAATACCGCTTCTGAGCGGGGAATGAAGGACCCAGCCCACACACGGCTCCTTTCCCCTTGTGGACTGAGGAAGGAGAGTGCTCTCACCCCCAGTGACATCCTTGATAATGTCATCCAACGAGGTACCAAAAAACCTCCCACCCCTGAAGGGTAAATCAGCCAGGGCATTTTAAGATGCTAGGTCTGCAGACCAGCAATTCAGCCAAATCAGGCGGCGAAAAACCACCGCCGAAACAGAGGCTCTGGACATCAAGGGTGCCCTGTGTGACATCACAGACATATAGAAGGCCCTGGACCAACTGGTCGGCCAGTCTAAAAATTTAGGGAGGGAGCTGGTACTCCTCCACAGGCTGTGCAAAACCTTGCCCATTCAGAGAGTGTCAGAAACACCAAGGTTGTGGCCACAACAGGTTGCAATGCATACCCCAGCATGGTAAACATGGAGCGGTCAGTGCCTCGGACCTCCTAACAATAAGGTCCCTAAAAGGTAGGGGTCCAGCAACAACCTGAGGAGAATGTTTTTTTGTTTTTTTTTAAAAACTCTCAAAAGGGGGAAAACCCCAGGCGCTGAGGCACAAAAAAGACTTCTGCGGCATTTCCCATTCCTTATAAATGAACTAGTCAAAGAAAAAAAATAAGGAAAAGCATTCACAGAGCATTCTGATTTGCCCAAAAAATACAGAGCCCTCAGAGGAAACCTTAACTGCACAGACAGCATAAGGGAGTTCCATACAGCGCACTGACAAGTGCGTAGAGCACCTGTCAATGCGCTGTATGGAACTCCCTTATGCTGTCTGTGCAGTGGAGGTTTCTTCTGAGGGCACATGTCATATGAGTGTGGGAGGAAACACATGTCATAGGAGTGTGGGAGGAAACCGGATTAACCAGAGAAAACCCACGCAGACATAGGGAGAGCGCATGCAATCTCCAGGCAGTTTGTGTTGGAGTCCAGATTTAAACTCTTGTTGCCAGGTGAGAAAGTGAACCACTACACCACCGTCCACGTCTCCAGATAAAACAGAACCGGGGGACCAGGTACTGGTCCGATACAGAGCATTCCCCAGGAGATAGCGGAGGAGGGGGCGCTTTGTACCCCCCTCACATCTGCCCTCCGCTCCCACCCTGGCAACAAAGGATTCCAGGACTACTGACAACGTGTCTGTGGGAATCCCAGGTGAAGGAACACCAGCTGCCATCTCAGGCATGATTGGGGAAGAGACTGACTCCATTTCATAAGCTCCCAGGCTTTTCAGGCTAGACTGAAAACCCACCCTCTTGCTGCACTGAACGGGGGGTCCCAGGGGACTCACCATCTCAGGAGAAGACTGCACAGCACCACTGCCCGCCCTCAGTACACAGCGTGTGTGAGAAAAGGAAAAACCGTAAACAGGTAAACTGTGAGGCAATTTGTGAGGAGACCTGTGCTGCGCGCCGTAGGGACCAGTACTAGAGGCCAAAGACTCAGCCAAGATGGCTGCCGAAACGCTGCATATAGAGTCTGACGCGGCCATACCGCAATAGTAACCTGCGTCATAGCGCGGCTATAACAAGATGGCTGGGATGGGATTTTAAATAGTAACAAAAAATCACCCAAAAAATGGCGACAGCGCTGCATTTTGAACAGTGAAAGCCCAAAGAGGCTAAACAGTGTCCAAACTCCTCTTTGAAAAAGACCCCAGCAATAAAAAGAAACACAGGCCAGACGTACCGCAGTCCCCTCAGTAAGGTGCCCCCCCTCCCGTCAGCAGTAATGTAATGCAGCAGAGGGAAAAGGAGCAGGGAAGGGAGGATAGGGAGGACCCCCGAACCCCAGGAATGCTGAGCCGTAGCAACCCACCGAAGCGGAAGGGACTGTAATTACCCGTCGAAGCGAGGACTCACTGACACATTCCTGACAGGTCTACAACCACAATGGAGGTAGCTGTTGGCCCAGTCCACTGTGAGTGAGACAACACCACAGCCCAGTCATGTGTGGACCTCGGAGCAAAGCTCACCGGCCACCCCAGGAGTCATGGGGTTTGTCATGGCAGACCCAGCCTCTTTTGCAAAGGTGTGCTCACGCTCGCTGGCCGGACTGAGTAGACTACAAGGATCTATAATATCCAGCCTGTCTCTCAGCTGACAGTTGATAGACAGTTGATGAAAAAATAAAATAAAATAACATTTTTCCTCAGGGCGCTGGGCCCAAAGGGAGCCATACGTCCTACTCCTTTGCTAGGCAGAACGAAACTGAGGCTGCATACTGCAGGGAGGAGGGTTATGTCTGGAGGCAGGGCTGTTCAACTTTGTTAAAGTAACATGTATTTAATTATCTAACATGTTTCAGCCTAGTTCTCGCCTGTAAACAGGGAACATAACCCACTTGTCAAGATTTAAGGAGCTGTGTCTGTCCATGGACGATAAGAGAAATTACTTTTTTAATTGTTGGCAGCTCCACAGCAAGAGAAAGCTGGTACACTACAAACCACTTACATATAGTCTTATTTGAAGAGTTTCTAACTGATAAGTGCAGTGCCCCATGACAACAGTTCAAAATTAACTTTGCTGATGTAAGTGCAGTAGAAGATGGTTTCTGATCGTTACTGCATTTAAGATTATTGTTATAGATTACAGCACTTAAGGGAACACTAAAGGTTTGTTTTTTATTAGATCAATTGATTGCTGTAAGCTAGAGCATTTAAATATCACTTACCTCGGTTTTCCTTTTGACTTCCAAAATACAGTAATCCAGGTTTGAAAATGCCATTTCCTGTCTCTCCTCTTCTTGCTTTCCACCAGCACCTGCATGGTGGAAAGCAGAATGTGCTCACCCCCTCCCTATAACTACAGCACTGCGTGAAGATGCTCTCTTAAAGCGGATGGTTCACTAGAAAAAAATATTAAAAGCCAGCAGCAACAAATACTGCAGCTGCTGACTTTTAATATTAGGACACTTACCTGTCCTGGAGTCCAGCGGCGTCCGCAGCAGAGGATGAGCGATCGCTCGTCACCCTGCTGCTCCCCCCTCCATCCACGGTGAGGGAACCAGGAAGTGAAGCGCTGCGGCTTCACTGCCCGGTTCCCTACGGCGCATGCGCGAGTCGCGCTGCGCCCGGCGATTGGCTCCCGCTGTGTGCTGGGAGGTGAGAGTTCCCAGCACACAACGGGGGGCGACGGGATGTCGCCAAAAAACCCGTCCTTTGCCCGAGACTGCGGGCCGGAAGTGGTTGCAGATACCTGTCTTTAGACAGGTATCTGCACCCCCCTCCCCCCTGAAAGGTGTCAATTGTGACACCGGAGGGGGGGAGGGTTCCGATCAGCGGATCTTCACTTTAGGGTGGAGATCCGCTTTAACCCTCATAGGCATGGAGGCTAAGCCTAATAGGAACTGTAGTTCCCATTAGGCTGTGATGTAGCAAGAATGAATGCGCACCGCAAACCAGGAAGTCAGTGAGAACAACAATTCAGGAGTGATAGAGGTGAATAAAACGGCTCGATTTCAACAGGTATCAAACTAGTTATAATGCAAAACATTACTTTTTACTTTATCAGCTACTGTCAGACTTTAATTTAAGAGCAAAATATTTTTGTCTTTACAACCCCTTTAAGAATAAGACATATTTACTGCATAAGGTTAACGGTGTTCTATGACTTGAAATACGAGATGTGTTTAAAAAGTTTAGTGAATGGCTCGCTATCTCAACGGCAACATGGACCAGGTGTGTGCGTGGAGTACATGTAACCATGAGGGTAAATCCCGCTGCGGGCAGTTGAACAAAGTCAGTGTAAGACAGGGGTGCCCAACCTTTTGAAGAGTGAGGGCCCCTTTAGTGACTTGGTAACCTGTCAGAGGCCACAATGAGCATAGAGGGCAGATGACAGGTCTGTGTCCACTCTGCAAATGTAGAGCAGACACGAACACAGCCGATCTACTATAAGTCCTCTGATCTGATCCGCCCAGACAGAAGGGAACAGATCCCCTTCTGTTTTTTAAAGGAGATTGGACTGGAGATAGGCGTGTCTATACGGACACAAGTCTGTTTACATCTGCCGCTCTAAAGAGGTGAAAGGAGAGTCCACGTGGGTCTGCATGAAAAACAGACCCGGTCGGACACCGATATGCACTGGGATTTACCTTCACCTCAACTGACCTCAATCTTCACTTCTTCCTCAGATTCCTGCAGGTATTGCTGGCTGCTGCTGTCCCCCAGGCGGATATGGCTGGCAGATGCTGCTGTTCCCCCAGGGGGGTATGGCTGGCGGATGCTGCTGGCTGTCATCCAGGGCAAGTACTGCTGGTGGGTACCACCAGCTGGTACTGCTGGCTGGTACTACTGTGGGTATCCCTGGTGGCTGCTGTCCCAGATCGCAGGTTTCAGACCTGCCATCCTTGAGCATCAGTGTGACAGGAGCATGTGGCTGCAGCAGGGAGCAGAGTTGATGCTTCCTGTCAAAGGCGGAATACATTTGGTATTACTCCGTCTATGAAAGGAGGCGGCGCTATACAGGAAGTATCGGCTTCTGCTTCCTCTAGCTGGCTCCATTCTTAGCACTAATGCTCAGGGATGGCGTGTCGGGAACCTGCGCTCTGTGTTTGCCGACTCACCATTCAAGAGTAGGAGGAGGCGGGCCACATCAAAGGGCGCCGCAAAATACTGAAAACACAATTTTCGGCTGATATAATTTAGCTGCATTACTAGTATTAACATGGAAAACATCATATAAAACATCATATAAAAATGGCAGAAAATTCTTGCTCTTCAGACCACGCATTCTGGTGTTGGTCATTTATTAAATGGCCTATTTCTTTGGATGGTCAGTGAAGCCTTCACTTGTTGAACAAGCATAGGGGGTTGGTAGTCATATTTTTTGTTCCTGAATTAGTAGTACTTCCTTGGTGATAGTAGATAGAAGAAAAAAAGGGATTTTTAAATACAGCTTACCTGTAAAATCCTTTTCTTGGAGTACATCACGGGACACAGAGCGGCATATTCATTACTATGTGGGTTATATGGAGTACCTTCAGGTGTGGACACTGGCAATCTCAAACAGGAAGTCCCCTCCCTATATAACCCCCTCCCCTAGAGGGAGTCCCTCAGTTTTGTAGCAAGCAGTATGCCTCCCAAAATGGTCACCCAAAAGAGGGGTGGGAGCTCTGTGTCCCGTGATGTACTCCAAGAAAAGGATTTTACAGGTAAGCTGTATTTAAAAATCCCTTTTTCTTTCTCGTACATCACGGGACACAGAGCGGCATATTCATTACTATGTGGGATGTCCGAAAGCAATGCTTTAATGAGGGGAGGGAGACATCTTCCAAAGAAGGATTCAATTTAGAGGTATACTCAGATACTAGTAAATCCAACTTAAACGAGAAATGTAAATCTCAAATCAAATCAAGGGAGCCCCCTCAGATCCTGAGGAGCTTGAATCGCGGCCTGTAGTACTGACTGCCCAAAGGCTGCATCCGCATTCCTTCTTACGTCCACTTGATAAAATTTTGTAAACGTGTGGACTGATGACTACGTTGCTGCCTTGCATATTCGAGCCATAGAGATCTGATGATGTGCTGCCTAGGAGGTGCCCCTGGCCCTGGTAGAATGGGCCTTTACCGACAAAGGAGGAGGCACCTCTTCAAACCGCAGGCCCGAACAATTAATTGTTTAATCCATCTTGCGATGGTGGATCAAGCGGCTGCCTGACCCATCTTGGGCCCTTCCGGTAAAACGAACACCACATCTGTTTTCCGAACCTTCTCTGTAGCTTTAAGATAGGCCCTTACGGCCCTGACAATATCCAACGTATGCAGCAACCCCTCTTTTCTAGAGGTGGGTTTTGGAAGAAGGATGGAAGTACCACATCCTGGTTCAGGTGGAAACTGGATATAACCTTTGGTAGAAAGGAAGGATGAGGACGGAAACCCCGCCCTATCCTTATGCAAAATGAGATATGGTTCCTTACAAGATAAGGCTGCCAATTCCGATACTCTCCTGGCCGAAACTATGGTGATCCGAAATACCGACTTTCTAGTCAGTAAAATCAAGGTACCTCAGCCAACGGCTCAAGAGGTTGTTTCTGTAGGGATGACAGAACAAAATTTAAGTCCCATGGACAAAGTGGTGACTTGACAGGAGGATTAATACGCAAGACCCCCTGTAAGAAGGTCTTTACCAGCGAGTGGGTGGCCAGCGGCCTCTGAAACCACACTGACAGAGCTGAGATCTGTCCCTTGATTGTGCTTAGTGCCAGGCCTTTATCCACTCCTAGCTGGAGAAAACTTAACACCCTATCAATAGTATATTTGCGGGAATTCCATCTTTTGGATTCACACCAGCCTACGTAGTTCCTCCACACCCTGTAATAAATCACCCTGGAGGCCGGCTTTCTAGCCCTAATCAGGGTAGGAATTACCTGCCTAGACAGACCTCTACCCCTGAGAATCAGGGATTCAGCCTCCAGGCCGTCAAATTTAGACGCTGTAATGTAGGGTGGAGGATCGGGCCTTGCGAGAGTAGGTCTGGTTGTAGAGGAAGAGTCCAAGGGTCTCCCACTGCCATCTTCAGGACTAGTGAGTACCAAGTCCTCCGGGGCCAAGCCGGGGCTACTAGAATGACTGGCTTGTGCTCCACTCTGATCTTGCGCAACAGGCGAGGGAGTAACTGTAGCGGAGGGAATGCATATAGAAGTTTGAATTGATGCCAAGGGCAAACCAACGCATCGTTCCGCAGGCCATAGGATCCCTCGTTCGAGACACGAACCTGTCTAGTTTCTTGTTGAACCTGGATGCCATTATATCTACGTCTGGCATTCCCCACCTCTGGCAGATTGTCTGAAAGACCTGGGGATGCAGAGACCACTCCCCTGGCGACAGACTCTGGCGACTTAAGAAGTCTGCCTGCAGGTTGTCCACTCCGGGAATGAATATCGCCGAAATGCAGGGTACATGAACCTCTGCCCACTGAAAAATCAAGCTCACCTCCCTCTGAGCGGCCCGACTCCTGGTTCCCCCTTTGGTGGTTTATGTATGCCACCGCCGTGGCATTGTCTGACTGGATTCTCACCGGGAACCCCTTTAATCTGGAGGTCCATGCCAGAAGGGCTAGGCGAGCAGCTCTGATCTCCAAGATATTGATGGGGAGCTGCCTCTCTGCTTTCACCCAAGTTCCCTGGCGAGAGGACCCCTCGAAGACCGCCCCCCAGCCTGCCAGGCTGGCGTCTGTGGTAACTACCTTCCAGACAACAGGGCTGAAGGATTTTCCCTTTAGAAGATTCTGGGGGTTCAACCACCAGGCCAGGCTTTGTCGGACCCTTGATGATAGCGTCAAAGGGGACTCTAAGGCATGTGCCCTCTTGCCCCAGGCTGCTAGAATGGCTGCCTGTAGGACGCGAGTGTGGATCTGAGCGTATGGTACTGCCTCGAACGTGGCCACTAGCTTGCCTAGTAATCGCATACACAGGCGAATAGTTGGTTTTTTCTTGTTTAGAACCAACTGAACCAGCCCCTTGATAGCCTCGATCTTTACCAGGGGCAGGAACACCCTTGCTGTTCTGTGTCTAACCTCATGCCGAGGTATTCCAACTGCTTTGTAGGCTGGAACGCTGACTTTCTCCGGTTCAGGACCCAGCCGAATTCTTCGAGGTACCGAACCGTGAGGTTTACTGCCTTTTGCAGACCCGGCCGTGAGTGATCTATGATTAAAAGGTCGTCCAAGTATGCTAGGACTGTGACCCCTGGATCCTTAAATTGGCCAGAACTGGGGCTAGGATCTTCGTGAATACCCGGGGGGCCGTGGCCAGCCCGAAGGGGAGCGCCCTGAATTGGAAGTGTCGCTGCCCCACCGCGAAGCGTAAAAATCTTTGATGCAACTGAAAGATTGGTACATGAAGGTAAGCATCCTTTATGTCTATGGAGGCCAGAAAATCGTCCTTCTGAAGCGCGGCGGCTGCTGACCGGATGGATTCCATCCGGAAGGAACGAACCCTTAGGTAACCGTTTAACCTCTTTAGGTCCAAGATTGGCCTGACATCGCCGTTGGGCTTTGGTATGACAAAGAGATTGGAATAGAAACCTAGCCCTTGCTCTTGGGCTGGCACCTCTATTATTACGTCCTGGCAAAGCAGGTGATCCAAAGCTGCCAGCATTGAGGCCTTCCTTGCTGGATCCCTTGGTAGCCTTGATTCTTGAAAATGAGGCGGAGGATACCTTAGAAACTCCAGTCTGTAACCTGTGGTTACAGATGCCCGGACCCATTTGTCGGGGATCTTGGCTTCCCAAACTTCTGAGAAGAAACGAAGCCTTCCCCCCACCCGCGAGAGTGGGGCGCCCCTTCATAAGGCAGACTTAGGGGCTGTCTTTGTCGGCTTGCGATACCATGGCCTCTTACCCCCAGGGGCCTGTCCCTGCGATCTACTGTTAACGTTGGATCGTGCAGGCGGCCGTCGATACTGCCTGGAATTTGAGGGCCCCGAGACAGGAAAGAGCTGCCTTTTAAATGTAGGACCCCGGAATGTCTTTTTGACCGGTAAAAGGGTACTCTTGCCATTTGAAATAGTCTGAATATATTTATCCAGATCCTCTCCGAAGAGTCGTCCTCCATGGAAGGGAAACCCTGCCAGAAGCTTTTTGCATGGGGGCTCCGCCGCCCAGTTCTTCAACCATAAGAGCCTTCTCATGTGCACCAAAAATAGTGATAAACGAGAGGCCTGCTGGATGGAATCTTTTATAGCATCTACAGCAAAACACAGAGCTCTGGGAATGTCAGAAAACTCTTCTGCTTGTTGGGTAGGCATGTCCTTTAACATTTCCTTTGTCTGGTCTTTTAACGCCTGACAAACACCAATCGCAGCCACAGCTGGCTGCACCACTGCTCCTGCCGTAGCAAAGGATGCTTTTAAAAGTGTCTCTAACCTTTTATCAACCGGATCTTTAAACATATGTATGTTTTCCACCGGGCAAGTTAGTGATTTATTCACACATGAGATGGCTGCATTCACTACTGGGAGCCTCCACCTCTTGGAGAATCTTTCCTCCATGGGGTAAACGACCGAAAATCTTTTCGGTGGCAGAAAAATCCTGTCCGGCCGTACCCATCCCGAAAGATCAATTCCTCCAAGAGAGGATGGACCGGAAAAACTGCGTTGCTTAACGGAGCTTTCAAAGAGCCCAGAGAGGATACCGGAGGAACCTGAGGCTCTGGCAATGGTAAACTAAATGCCGAGCGGACCATGACCGTCAAAGACTGTACCCACAGTCTTTCTGTCTGGGAGTCTGAAAATGGTTCCTCAGAGGCAGATCCCTCAATCCCTGAACCCTCTTGGTTCAGGTCTAGTTGATCCTCCTGTGATTCCAATTCCTCCGGAGAGAGAATCTCAGCATCTGAGGATACACCTCTTGGTGATGGGGATCTAACCCGTTTCTTACCAGGAATAGCTCTAGCGATCAATGCTGCTATTCTCTCTTCTAGCCCCCCTAGGGATACGGCTAGCATCTCCTCTGTGATGAACACAGGGCTGGGTTGATCTGGGCCAGCCTCCGCACCAGATCCCCCTAATGGCTCATCCAAGGCGCTCTTTATGTTAATAAGTTGCGGGGAAAGTATCGGCCTATCATCAGAATCAGAAGGGGAACCCCTTTGTTTTTTGGTCTTTTTTGTACCCTTTGACCCCGAACCTTTGGAAGCCATAATACAAAATCGAGGGACTCCGCCCACACAACAGACTGTAGTGGGCAGGAGTACAAAACCAGAGCTTAGGGGACAATAGATCACTAATGCCCAAAAACTGATGGGATCCCGTATGTCTTTCTCTTTTTTTTTTTTTTTTTAAATATATATTATATATATTTTCTTTTTTAAAACATACAGTGACCCCAAACTTTAGTTTGCCAGCCTCCAACCTGCTGCAAAAAGGGGAATTTCTTGGCTTAACAAAAAAGGCATTGGAACAAAGTCCAGCATGTACTACCCCTCTTCCGCCACCGGGAGTAACTGTTCTGCCGCTCTGCGTCCTCTCCTTCTGAAATCAGCCTCAGACTGAGCACTGACAATGCCTGCTGATCTATAACAGCACAAGGCGCGCCCCTGTATGACGCCGCAGGCACGCCCCCCCCCCGCCCTCCTGTGTGAACGGCGCGAAAAACGTCTATAAGACGTGCGCGCGCGCGTATGCCGGAAACAGGAGGAACATGGAGGAGCCGCGCTGCTGGAGATCCAGGACTGCAGAAACAGGCGGCAGATTCAAACCCCGGCCAGGTAGGACTCTCCAAAAGGCCCCTAGGGATCCTTACTAGTCCTAGGAAGAAAGCAGCAGGTTAGCTAGCAACACATTCTTAGACAGGGGAACCTAGTGATGGGGGAGAAAAGGTGTCATCCTGTCTCTCTCAGACATAGTGAGCAAGGTTGCCCATGCAGAGCATACTTAGGCTATCCCCCCTTTTAGGTTACCCCGGAGAGCCTGCTGTCGAACCAAGTCCCGCAGGCTCCCCCTTACCTGCTCCATGCTGCAGGAAGTTTGTCCAGCAAACTGATCCAATCTTCTCCCATCTCCGTGGGTAGCGTAGTAGACCTTCAGGCCCTGGGGTCCTATGAAGGTACCCACTGTCCTGGACCTATATAGCACCCTGGCAAACAGGAACTTATGGTTTTTACAAACTCCAAGTCCTGGGCCCAGGGTCCAGCCCTCCAAAGAGGAGCATTATAGGCAAAACCCCACGGTTTGGGGCCCGGGTACTGTCCACTTTGGCACTGAGGCTCCTTGGACAGATCCGGTTAGCCCGCCCTTAATCCCAAGGATGTGGAGCAAAGCTATTCCGTGACCAACACCTAAGACACTGGCGAAAAAACTGAGGGACTCCCTCTAGGGGAGGGGGTTATATAGGGAGGGGACTTCCTGTTTGAGATTGCCAGTGTCCACACCTGAAGGTACTCCATATAACCCACATAGTAAAGAATATGCCGCTCTGTGTCCCGTGATGTACGAGAAAGAAAAGGATTTTTAATAACAGCTTACCTGTAAAATCCTTTTCTTGAAGTACATCACGGGACACAGAGCGCATAGCCATTACATATGGGTTATATGGGTACCTTCAGGTGTGGACACTGGTGTAATCAACTTCACAGGAAGTTCCTCCCTATATAACCCCCTCCCACTGAGAGTGCTTCAGTTTTGTAGCAAGCAATTTCTCCGAGGTTACACAATGTTCCCCAAAAGAGGGGTGGGAGCTCTGTGTCCCGTGATGTACTTCAAGAAAAGGATTTTACAGGTAAGCTGTTATTAAAAATCCTTTTTTCTTTATCGTACATCACGGGACACAGAGCGCATAGCCATTACATATGGGATGTCCCAAAGCAATGCTCCATGAAGGGAGGGAGACCGTAAGGCCAAGAATAGCCAAACAAAAAAACATTATCAGGAGGTAAAATAGCTCCACCAACAGAAAAAAAGGGGGCGTGAACCGGGCCAGAGGATTCTATACTGCTGCCCGTAGGACCGCCTGCCCAAATGCTGCGTCCGTAGCCTTTGTGACGTCCAACTTATAAAATTTAGTAAACGTATGTACGGAAGACCAGGTTGCCGCTTTGCAAACCTGTGCCATAGAGATCTGATGGTGTGCCGCCCAAGAGGCACTCATGGCCCTCGTAGAATGGGCTTTAACTGATAAGGGAGGTGGAACGCGCTTCAGACCATAGGCCTGAAAAATCAGCTGCTTAATCCACCTAGCCAAGGAAGACTTGGCAGCCGGCTGACCCTTCTTGGGGCCATCCGGAAGAACGAAAAGCACATCTGTTTTCCGAATCTTCTCTGTAGCCTTGAGATAAACCCTCATGGCTCGGACCACGTCCAAATTATGAAGCAGTCTTTCCTCTCTGGACTGGGGAGTAGGAAAGAAGGATGGTAGGACTAGGTCCTGATTCAAGTGAAAACTGGATATGACCTTAGGAAGGAAAGAAGGTTGAGGCCGCAGAACCACTCTGTCCTTATGCAGAATCAGGTACGGTTCCCTGCAAGACAAGGCTGCCAGCTCGGAGACCCTTCTGGCCGAAGCCATAGCCACCAAGAAAACCAACTTTCGGGTTAGCAGCACAAGAGGGATTTCTGTCAGAGGTTCAAACGGCTGCTTTTGTAAAGCTGACAAGACCATATTTAAATTCCAGGGGCAGAGGGGAGCTCTAATAGGGGGATTCACATGCAAGACCCCCTGCAAGAAGGTTTTCACAAGCGAATGCGTGGCCAAAGGCCTTTGAAACCATATCGATAAGGCAGACACCTGCCCCTTTAGAGTACTAAGAGCCAACCCCTTGTCAACGCCAACCTGGAGGAATCGCAAGATCCGGTCAATAAAAAACTTGCGAGGATGCCCTCCTTGAGACTCGCACCACTCCACATAGGTCCTCCAGACTCTGTAATAGATATTTCTAGAGACTGGCTTTCTAGCCTGAATTAACGTAGATATGACTTGGGCTGAGAGGCCTCTGCCCTTAAGAATTAGGGATTCAGCCGCCAAGCCATCAAATTTAGCTGCTGTGAAGCAGGGTGGTAGATCGGGCCCCGAGACAGCAGATCTGGGCGCAGGGGGATTGGCCACGGTGCCCCTACTGACATCCTCACGATGAGTGCGTACCAAGCCCTTCTGGGCCAGGCTGGGGCCACCAGGATCACCGGCCTGCGCTCCACCCTGATCCTTCGTAGAAGGCAGGGAATCATCTGTAGTGGAGGGAACGCATACAGGAGAGAAAACTGGTGCCAGGGGCAAACCAACGCATCGGTCCCGTAGGCCGAGGGGTCCCTGGCTCGGGATACGAATTTGTCCAATTTCTTGTTGAATCTTGTTGCCATGATGTCCACATCGGGAACTCCGAATCTTTGGCAAATCTCTTGGAATACCTGGGGGTGAAGAGACCACTCTCCCGGGAGTAACTGTTGACGACTCAAAAAATCTGCTTGAGAATTGTCTATCCCTGGGATGAACACTGCTGAGATACAGGGTACATGGGCTTCGGCCCATGAGAAAATCAGGTTTACTTCCCTTTGAGCCGCTAGGCTCCTTGTGCCCCCCTGGTGGTTTATGTATGCCACCGCCGTGGCATTGTCGGACTGTATCCTTACTGGCAGACCCTGCAGGGGGAGAGTCCAGGCGACCAGGGCCAACGGAGCAGCTCTGATCTCTAGGACATTGATGGGAAGCAGACTTTCTGCCTCTGACCACTGTCCCTGCTGGGTCCGTTTTCCTAAGATTGCCCCCCAACCTGTTAGGCTGGCATCTGTGGTTACTATTTTCCACGTGATGGGGCAAAAGGTTTTCCCTTTTGACAATTTTTGAGGGACCAGCCACCAGTACAGGCTGCGCCTGACTCCTGGGGAAAGACCTAATGGACGGTCTAATGCCTGTATGGACCTGTTCCAAGCAGAGAGAATAGCTGCCTGGAGAACTCTGGTATGGATCTGGGCATAGGGCACTGCTTCGAAGGCGGCTACCATCTTTCCCAGCAGTCGCATGCATAGGCGAATAGTCGGCCTCTTTTTGCCTAGGACTATTTGAATTGTTTGAGTCAATGACCCGATCTTTTCTTGAGGTAAAAATATCCTCTGGCATTCTGTATCTAACCGAAGGCCTAGATATTCCAACTGTCTTGTGGGTTGCAACCTCGATTTTCCTTGGTTCACAACCCACCCGAATTCTTGTAGATGCCGAACTGTGCGGACTACTGCATGATTGAGGTTGGAAGCTGATCTGTCGATAACCAGGAGATCGTCCAGGTATGCCAGGACCAAAATGCCTTCTGTCCTTAGGACGGCTAGCACCGGGGCTAACACCTTTGTGAATACCCGCGGAGCTGTTGCCAACCCGAAAGGGAGGGCTACGAACTGGAAATGACTTTGATCTATCATAAAACGAAGAAACTTGTGATGTGCTGGGTAGATCGGCACATGCAGATATGCATCCTTTATGTCTATAGATGCTAGAAAGTCGCCTTGATGCAGGCTGGCTGTCACTGAACGTATGGAATCCATACGAAAGGTCTGAATCTTTAGAAAGCGATTTAGGCGTTTGAGGTCTAGGATAGGCCTGACGTCGCCATTGGGTTTTGGTATAATAAAAAGGTTGGAGTAGAATCCCAGACCCCTTTCTTGGGTTGGTACTTCTACAATTACTCCTTGGAGCAAGAGGCGATCCAACGCCTTTACGAGAGAGGCCCTCTTTAACAGGTCGCTTGGAAGACTTGACCCCTGAAAATGAGGAGGGGGGATTTCTCGAAACTCTAGTTTGTAGCCTGTGGCTACCACGGACCGAACCCAAGAGTCGGGAATTCTGGCCTTCCAGACTTCGGAGAAAAACTGAAGTCTTCCCCCCACCCAAGAGAGTGGGGTCGCCCCTTCATGAATCTGACTTGATGACTGGTTTAGCCGGCTTGCGAGACCAGGGCCTCTTGTTTGCCGCGGCTTGTCCCTGTGGGCGGCTATTAACTGCTGAACGCCCGGGAGGCCGTCGATACTGACGGGAAGTCGAAGGGGCCGAGCCTGCAAAGGCCTGTCGTTTAAACGCGGGCCCACGCGGTCTTTTCTTGACCGGTAAGGAAGAACTTTTACCACTTGATATGGTTTGGATATATTTATCTAGGTCTTCACCGAATAGTCTTCCCCCATGAAAGGGAAACCCTGCTAAAAGCTTTTTGCAGGGTGCCTCTGCTGACCAGTTCTTTAGCCACAAAAGACGACGCATGTGAACCACCAGCAGAGATAACCGGGATGCCTGTTGGATGGAGTCCTTAATAGCATCTACTGCAAAGCAGAGAGCCCTAGGGAAATCTGCTAATTCACGAGTTTGCTGAGCCGGCATGTCCTTTAATATCTGTTTTGCCTGATCCTTTAAGGCCTGACAAACGCCAATGGCTGCCACCGCTGGCTGAACCATGGCACCTACTGTGGTGAAAGAAGCCTTCAGTAGGGTCTCTAATTTTTTGTCGACCGGATCCTTGAACATCTGGACATTTTCAACCGGACAGGTCAGGGATTTATTCACGCAGGAAATGGCCGCGTCCACTGTGGGGAGTGCCCATTTCTTTAAAAATTCCTCTTCCATAGGATAGAGAATAGAGAACCTCTTAGGAGGGATAAAGATCCTATCAGGTCGAGCCCAATCCTGGTAAATCACGCTCCGCAGAAGGGGGTGAATCGGAAAAGACACACAAGTTAATGGAGCCTTTAAAGAACCCAATGAGGATACCACAGGGGCTACTAGTTCTGGCACTGGAAGTTTAAAAGCAGTGCGAACCATATCGGTCAAAGACTGGATCCACAGGCTCTCCGCTTGAGAGGCCGAAAAATATTCATCTACAGTGGAACCCTCCATGTCTGAACCGTCGGGACTTGGGTCTGCTTGATCCCCTTGTGGGTCCCGTTCCTCCGAAGAGGAGACCTCCGCATCTGAAAACACCAAACTAGGTGAGGGGGATCTAGCCCGTTTGCTACTTGGCAAAGGGCGGGCAAACAAAGCAGTTAACCTTTTCTCTAGCCCACCCAGGGTGGTCGCTAGCATTTCTTCCATTACGTAAACGGGAATGGGTGGATCGGGGGCGCCTCTGCCCCCAGCACCCCCAATGGCTCTTGTACTATGCTACTCGGTGGTCTAACTGGTGAGGGTGGGGCCGTTGAAGCCTGGCCCAAATCCTCTGACCCCGATGGAGACCCCTTTTGTTTCTTGGCACCTTTTGCAGCCTTGGCTGGTCCTGATCCCTTTGGAGCCATTGCACAACCTTGAGTCACCCCTATAGCCAACACCTGACTGTTGTAAGCTAGGAGTAATTAATATGAGAACAGGCTGAGGAAAATGAAAATTTTTGTATATCTATATATATATATATATATATATATATTATTTTATTTTTTTTCAAAAATTTTTATTTTTTTTTACCCGCCTGGGAGGTGGCAATACTGAGGAAAACCTGTGAGTATTGCAACACCAATGCCCGTTAGCCGGAGTCCAAGGTTGACTCAGATACTGCTGGATCTAAGGCTGAGTCCCTTTAAGCAAAAAAACTCTTTTTTTTTTTTTTTTTCTGGTCAATAGTGGAACTAAGTCCTAGACCTGAAGATCCACAAACCGCCACTGGGTGTCACTGTGGCCAAAAGACCCAGCTGCGCGCTCTGTGTCCTTCTTCCTCTGCTTCCAGGAGGAAAAGACCAGCCAGAGAGAAAACGTTTTACTTTTAACTGACCCTGACACGGCTGGCCCACCCCCCAACGCACGCCGACGCTATAAAAGGCGGCGTGCACAGCGCGCGCGCCCCCCCCCCCACGTGAACAACATGGAGGAAGCAGAGAGCAGAGGAAAAGCATGGACCAGCGCCAGCAGCACCAACAGACACCAGGTAAGCACTAATCCTTACTGTAGTGCACACAGAGAGGAAGCTGTCCCCATAGGCTTCCTAAGTTTTTACCAGCAATTCCCTCTTTATAGTACGTGGGGCTGCAGTATCAATGCTAACAGGCAGACCTGGGGTGAGTAGCAAATATATATCTTAAACAAGTATACATATATCTACATGTTATCTGGGTAAACATTAGTACATCCCATCCTGCCTAAAAAGACATAGTGGAGATAGTGGCTGATGCACAAGCATACCATTAGCCAACCCAGAACCCCCAGGGGGATACCTACTGTCGAACCAAGTCCCGCAGGTTCCCTCTTACCTGCTCCACGCCGCAGGGTATTGCAAACTGCAAGAGGCCCAATCTTCTCCCATCTCCGTGGGTATTGTCTCGGACCTTCAGGGACCGGGGTCCTGTGTTTAAGGAACCCACACCCCTGGACCTATATAGCATCCTGGCATCAGTAGCGTTTAGTCCTGGGAGAGACCAAGGCACTGGAGCCCAGAATCCAGCCCTCCAAGGAGAGGCATTATAGGCAACACCCCACGCAGGCAGGGCCCGGGTACCGTACACCTTGGCTTTGAAGCACTTCGGACGGATCCGGCTAGCTATCCTGGGTCCCGAGACCTCCGAGGGACAGCTAGACGTGACCAACACCTAAGACACTGGCGAAAAAACTGAAGCACTCTCAGTGGGAGGGGGTTATATAGGGAGGAACTTCCTGTGAAGTTGATTACACCAGTGTCCACACCTGAAGGTACCCATATAACCCATATGTAATGGCTATGCGCTCTGTGTCCCGTGATATACGATAAAGAAACAGGTGTTATCTACTTGGTGTTAGTAGATGGCTGGAAAACCTTTCTAGCTTGCAAAACCCACAAAAAACCCCAAAAAAGGGAAGGAAAACGAAAAAATTCATTACAATAATACAGCTATACACGAGAAGCTAACATTTGTTGTAACGGACGTGCCATTTTAGGATTCTGCTTTTACCAAGTGCACCTATCATTTACTTACATTGTAAGGAGTTGAGGCAATAGAGGTAAAGTGGAAGAGTTGAAATGCTCTTGAATATTTCTCATACAAGTCAGTTCTGTGCTTGCGTTACAGACCAGCAATGCATGGACAATCACTGAAAATATATACAATAAAAGCTCTGCTTTAATGAGTTTATGTAGTGTGTACATTAAAGTTGTAAATCTAGGCACATATAAAAGACACAAATTAATATAGATTTTTATATATTAATACATACTGTACATCAATGTACTTTTTAACCACTTCCCGACGGCCGTACGACTATATACGGCCGCAGGGTGGTTCTAATTCTCTGAGGCGCCGTGTTTTTACGGCCGCCCATTTGGGCGTTCCCAGCGCGCGCTCCAGAGCGCACAGCGGGGAACTTCTGTGCTGTCCGTGTGCCTTGGACACAGCCAATCACAGATCGACGCAAACGGCCAATTAGAGTGGCCGTTTGCGATGCGATCTGTGCGGCGAATGAGAGATGATCTCATATGTAAACATATGAGATCATTTCTCATTGCTGGCTCTCAGAATGACAGCACCCTGTCAGGGAGAGAGGAGACCGATCTGTGTCTCTTGTACATAAGGACACAGATCGGTCACCCCCCCCACAGTTAGAACACTATATAGGGTACACATTTAACCCCTTCCTCACCCCCTAGTGTTAACCCCTTCCCTGCCAGTCACATTTATATAGTAATTAGTGCATATTTATAGCACTGATCGCAGTATAAATGTGTCAAAAGTGTCTGATGTGACCGCCATAATGTCGCAGACGCAATAAAAATCGCAGATCGCCGCCATTACTAGTAAAGAAAAAATAATAATTCTGTCCCTTATTTTGTAGGCGCTATAACTTTTGCGCAAACCAGTCGCTTATTGCGATTTTTTTTTTTTACCAAAAATGTGTAGAAGAATACGTATCGGCCTGGACTGAATTTTTTTTTTTTAATTGGGCTATTTATTATAGCAACAAGTAAAAAATATTGTATTTTTTTTCAAAATTGTAGTTCTTTTTTGTTTATAGCGCAAAAAATAAAATTTGCAGAGGTGACCAAATACCACCAAAAGAAAGCTCTATTTGTAGGGAAAAAAGGACGTCAATTTTGTTTGGGAGCCATATCGCACGACCGCGCAATTGTCAGTTAAAGCGACGCAGTGCCACAAGCTGAAATTTCACCTGGTCAGGAAGGGGGTATACATGCCCAGTAAGGAAGTGGTTAATGCAAGCAGTGCAAGTACCTGAATGCCTTTCCAACCATAGCTGTGTTGGAGTGAAAGCAGCACTAGAAGCCAGTCAGTTTTTGTTCTGACAAGCATCTTGCTGGTAAGAGGAGAGAGCAGAGTGACAGAGATATTAACTCATCACTTTTGCCGATTCTGTCTTGGTGTCTAGTCATAAGCTGTGGGCAAGATAATGACTGCATGGTTTTAGAGAAAGTGGTTTAAAAGATGCTGGTCTTCAATTAACCACTTTAGCCCCAGAAGATTTGGCCCCTTAATGACCAGGTCATTTTTTGTGATACTGCACTGCGTCATTTTAACTGACAATTGCGTAGTAATGCAACGTTGTATAAAATAAAATTGAGGTGTTTTTTCCGCCACAAATAGACCTTTCTTTTAGTGGCATTTGATCACCTCCGCGATAATTTTTTTTTTCGCTATAAACAAAAACAAAAGAGCGACAATTTTGAAAAAACAAACAATATTTTTTATTTTTTGCTATAATAAATATCCCCCAAACGTATAAAATCAAAAACAAATTTCTTCCTCAGTTTCGGCCGATATGTATTCTTCTACATATTTTTGGTAAAAAAAAAAAATGTCTATTGATTGGTTTACGCAAAGGTTATAGCGTCTACAAAATAGGGAATACATTAATGGAATTTTTATTATTACTTTTTTTTTTATTAGTAATGGCGGTGATCTGCAATTTTTATCTGGACTGCGACATTGCAGCAGACAGATCAGACACGTTTGACACATTTTTGGGACCATTGACATTTATACAGTGATCAGAGCTAAAAATAGCCACTGTTTACTGTATAAAGGTCACTGACGGGAAAGGGGTTAACACTAGGGGGAGATCAGGGGGTTAAATGTTTTCCCTAAATGTGTTCTAACTGTGGGGAGAATGTGGCTGACTAGAGGAGGAGACAGATCGTTGTTCCTACTTAGTAGGAACACACAATCTGTCTCCTCTCCCCTGACAGAACCAGATTTCTGTGTTTATACACACACATCCGATTCTCACTCTGTCACGAGCTATCAAGGGACGTGCATCGGCCCTGGGGACATGCTGCGGGCATGGGCACCTGCTACAGAGTCTTAAAGAGTTGACATACAGCTACGACAGCTTGCCCAGGGGAGCCATTCTGCCGCAGTATAACTGAGGCGGCTGGTCGGGAATAGGTTACCCTAGAAAAGTTGGGACAGTGACTGGAGTTCTGCTTTTAAAAAGATAATCAGGTACAAACTCTTTATTATTTAATATAGTATGAAGACTTCTCTTTATATTACAATACTGTATGTTTATTTGATTTCCATATGAACAGTGTTATAAAAACAATTCCTTTCACAGAGGGAACCAGTTAACAATTTGGGATTAATAATAATCAGAATTTCGCAACAGCAACAAAGTCCTAAAGATCAATATGATGTTCAAATAAAGACGTGTCTAGAAATTACATACAGTATATTGTATGTCAATATACATGTGATGCAATATGTTTTAAATTATTTTAAAAAAGCCTG
Source organism: Rana kukunoris (assembly GCA_029574335.1). Lineage (NCBI taxonomy): Eukaryota > Metazoa > Chordata > Amphibia > Anura > Ranidae > Rana > Rana kukunoris. The sequence goes on from CM056049.1 coordinate 519,907,432, forward strand.
TACATAAGTGTTGTGACAAACTAATATTGATAAACCAAACCAAGAAAACCACCTAAAGAAAAAAGAAAAGAGAAAATAGAAAAGGTGTCTCCAAAGGTCTCGCTAGTCCAATGCCAGGTACTGTATCTGATTTATTTGCATTTAGTGCAGCATTATATATTTATTTATATTACACTATACTACAAAATACTCCCACAAATGCGGGCCATTGATTGCACCAAGATTTGAACAATTCAAAAATGAATAAACCCCAATGAAAGTCTTAAGCCCCTTTTACACTGGGGCGGGTGCAGCATCGGCGGTAAAGCGCCACTATTTTTAGCGGCGCTTTACCACCATTTTTGCAGGGGTTTTCGCAAGGTAGCAGGATGTACACACCGCTCCTTCTTCGCTCCAAATATGCTACTTGCAGGAGTTTTTTTTAACATCCTGCCAGCGCAGCGCCTCAGTGTAAAAGCACTCGGACTTTCACACTGAGACTGCAGGGGAGCCATTTTTCAGGTGCTTTACAGGCGCTATTTTTAGCCCAAAAGCGCCTGAAAAACTCCCCCGTGTGAAAGGGGTCTAAGGAGCAAAGCTAAATTTTAAATAAAAATCCTAATTAACAAGAATTCAACAACAGGTGAGTCTAATTATTAAACAGGTGTCCAGCAGACAGTTGATTATAAAGGGGCGTTACAAAAAAAAAACCTTCCCATTTCATGCAGTCAGCAATCACACCACATGGAGGAAAAAATATTACAAGTCCTGAGAAAGAAAATAATTTATTTACACAAGAAAGGTGAAGGCTACAAGAAGATCAGCAAAGCTTACTTATCAGTCAGAATACTGTAGCAAAAGTGATACAAAAATGTAACAAAGATGGAACTGCAATCATCTCACAGGAGATATCCAAGCTGTCCACAGAAGTTAATGCCTCGACATGAGCGCCTTCTGATGAGAAGGGCTCAAGAAAATAACCATGCAAGTTCACTGCAGTTACCTAAATAAGTAGAAAGCCAAACTGGGGTGATTGTTTCCCATGACACAATACAGAGTACACTGCAGAGGAATGGCATGTATGGGTATCATCCACAAAGGAAGCCTCTCCCAAAGCCCATGCACAAAAAAGCCCTCCTAGAAATTTGCCAGGGCCCATTAAAAAAAAAGAAGACTACCGAGACTCTGTACTTTCGAGTGATATGTAATAGATAAATGTTATAGATAAATGTTTTTGGAACTGATGGCTTTTAAACTGTATGGCGTTGCAAAGGTGAGGAGTACAAAGAAAAATGCATGGTGTCTACAGTGAAACGTGGTGGTGGCAGTGTCCTTCTGTGGGGCTGCATAATGACTACTGGTGTCGGGGAGCTGCATTTCATCAATGGCATCATGAATTCACAGATGTACTGCTCTATATTGAAAGTAAAGATGCTACCTTAACTCTGTGCCCTTGGTCGTTGTGCACTTTACAATATGACAATGATGCAAAACACACATCTAAGGTCACTGTTGCATTTCTGAAGAAGAACAGGGTAAAGTGATTCAGTGGTCAAGCATGTCTCCTGACCTGAACCCAATCGAATATCTATGGGGAAATCTGAAGAGACAAGTTGAGTATCACTCTACATCGGGGGTCTGCTACCTGTCGATCGCGAGAAGGTGGTGGGTAGATCTTGTGTCTGTAGTGCTGACCCCGCTGCCAAAACAATTCCTTCCCGATTCCCGAGCAGAGCAGCACACACAAGCAGCCAGCTCTGCAGCACAGCTTCACGGACGCCTGTGATACTTCCCTCACATCAGGTAAGTAACTGATCATTAGGGAAGGGCAAACAGTAGTGAGCTGTATACTCCAAATCTGTGTTGCTGAGCTGTATACTCCTGACCTGTAATGCTGGGCTGTATACTCCTGAGCTGTAATGCTGGCCTGTATACTCCTGAGCTGTAATGCTGGCCTGTATACTCCTGAGCTGTAATGCTGGCCTGTATACTCCTGAGCTGTAATGCTGGCCTGTATACTCCTGAGCTGTAATGCTGGCCTGTATACTCCTGAGCTGTAATGCTGGCCTGTATACTCCTGAGCTGTAATGCTGGCCTGTATACTCCTGTAATGCTGAGCCTGTATACTCCTGCTGTAATGCCTGTATACTCCTGAGCTGTAATGCTGGCTGTATACTCCTGCTGTAATGCTGGCCTGTATACTCCTGAGCTGTAATGCTGGCCTGTATACTCCTGAGCTGTAATGCTGGCCTGTATACTCCTGAGCTGTAATGCTGGCCTGTATACTCCTGAGCTGTAATGCTGGCCTGTATACTCCTGAGCTGTAATGCTGGCCTGTATACTCCTGAGCTGTAATGCTGGCCTGTATACTCCTGAGCTGTAATGCTGGCCTGTATACTCCTGAGCTGTAATGCTGGCCTGTATACTCCTGAGCTGTAATGCTGGCCTGTATACTCCTGAGCTGTAATGCTGGCCTGTATACTCCTGAGCTGTAATGCTGGCCTGTATACTCCTGAGCTGTAATGCTGGCCTGTATACTCCTGAGCTGTAATGCTGGCCTGTATACTCCTGAGCTGTAATGCTGGCCTGTATACTCCTGAGCTGTAATGCTGGCCTGTATACTCCTGAGCTGTAATGCTGGCCTGTATACTCCTGAGCTGTAATGCTGGCCTGTATACTCCTGAGCTGTAATGCTGGCCTGTATACTCCTGAGCTGTAATGCTGGCCTGTATACTCCTGAGCTGTAATGCTGGCCTGTATACTCTGAGCTGTAATGCTGGCCTGTATACTCCTGAGCTGTAATACTAGGCTGTATACTCCTGACCTGTAATGCTGGCCTGTATACTCCTGACCTGTAATACTAGGCTGTATACTCCTGACCTGTAATGCTGGCCTGTATACTCCTGACCTGTAATACTAGGCTGTATACTCCTGACCTGTAATACTGGGCTGTATACTCCTGACCTGTGTTGCTGAGCTGTATACCCTTGACCTGCAATGCTGAACTTTATACTCCTGACCTGTGAACTCTATATTGGTCCTAACCTGTGAACTTTAGTTACTGCTGACCTGGATAAGTTCATATTTTTACATTGACATTTGTATTATCATATTTTTCTAATATTGCATGGTTTCCACAGTATGATGTTGTTTGCTGCAGTGTGCTTTTAAAAGTAATTCATACATTATTTTTCTCCATTCCAGTATGATTTGCAGCCCATTCAAATGAATGGGCTGTCAAATGTAATCACACGTGGTAAAAGTGGGAAATGCACAGGAGTGTGTGTGCCGCATTACCTTGTTATGCCGGAGTGAATTGGCCCCAAGTTTTCTTCAAAATTGCCTACATGTTATAGTTGGTGACAGATCACATTACAGTGATTAAAATCATTATGACAGATACCAAAAAACACCACCATTCTACTCCTCAAGAGTCATAAAAGTTGTAACCATTTTTTGTTACAAAATTCTTTGTTTTGCTAGTTACTGCAGTCACATACTGTTTGCTGGCCAGTTGGAAGGGCAGTATCCTTTCAAAGGAGAAATCTCTATGTCATTGTTAGCAGAGGGTCCATAGAAAACGCTGCAAGCGATAAAAGTATCCACTGGATCAAAGTTCAGAGTCTTTGAAACAACCCAGACATCATCTGAAAAATGTGATAAAGTAGGTCATTATAAATAGTACCATTATATATTACAGTTCAGTGGTAAAACGACAAGGATTCTCAAGGTGAATGGACACATTGCTCTAAAAGTCCCCTTGTACATGTCGGGTCAACAAGCTTCCTGGCTACTTTAAAAGGAAAGCAATATAAACATGATATATATTTTTTTTGACAATGTTTTTGTCAATGTTTTTTTTTTTAACATCTTCAGATACAGGAAATAAAAAAAATACGGATGGTACAGAGGCACACAACATATCTCAAACACAATATACAGACTATGGAAACATAGGGTCATCCATATTTGCTTTAGTTATATGACCGATTACCCATTATTTCATTGTCATAACCATAGTTTAGTTGTGGTGGCTTGCTATAAGCACCTAAGTTAATCTTCACTGGCAGCTGAGTCCTGTAGACAGTCAGTACGCACATTGGTCTAACAGGCGGACGTGTGCCTAGGAGCTCCTCTCACCTGACCTCCAGTGACTCCATCCTCCTCACAGCAGACAGCTAGGCAGGCAGGTGTTTTTTCTCCTCCAGTGATCCAGAACCAGGACAGGACAGCTGCTCTCTGCTCCGCCTTGGGCCCCACTCCTTCCCCCTGCTACTTCCCCAAGGTAAGGAGCTCCCTGGCAGCTCTCTCTCAAGGCTTCCTGGCCTGGTCTGTCCCCCCTTGGGTTTGAGTGCGGCCGTCCTTTTCAGGATAAGCCGCGGTCTCCAGCCCTGGGAATCGGACGACCGACACCCCCCCGCCGCATCCCAAACACTATACCTTCCCCCCCCTGCCATTTGCACCTTTTCGGGTGGTTTTCGGGTGTTTTTCACCCCTCCGCGCCGGCCTGGAAGCAATCTCGGCAGCCGCGATTAGGAAAGGCCGCGGCTTCAACCGCGGCCTAGCGGCGCGCCGCTCCTCGCCATCCCAAGCTCTCCCAATCTCCTGAAACAGCCCAGATACCCCCCCCATAGCCCTAGAAAGTAGCTCCTACCCTCACTCGATCCCTCCTGGCCCTTACAGCAGCACTGATCCACCCAATTCTGGGAGTTCACCAGCCTGGATCTTGCTGCTGGTTTCAGTGGCCATCTCTACTACACCCAGCCCCAGGCCCCCCCTTGGTGAACACCGTAATACTTGATCCAGGGCTCGTCCGATCGCCTCTTGAGGGGTCAGGAAGGAATTTTTTCCCCTGCCACTGCATATTGGCATAGCATGATCAGGGTTTTTTTGCCTTCCTCTGGACCAAGTCAGGATAGAGGATTCGGCTAATCCTTGACTATCCTTCATCCCCCCTCCCCCCCCCGGTGTTTGGCGACCATGATTAATCTGCAATACTCCGCAGAAACCATCTGGGGTTTGAGGCGATTTGCCGCAATACTACCAGCCATCACCAAAAAAGCCCTGCAAGCTGAGCGACTCTATAGAACCGATCGACGATCGGCTATCAAGAGTCGCAGCCGCTTGCCACAACCGAAGCACATATCATGTGCTTTGATTAACACTAGATCGGCAGTAAAACACCGACTGGAAATCCATGACTTCATCCTGCAATATGACTTAGACTGCCTCTTTATAACAGAGAGCTGGCTCACAGCCGACTGCAACACCATTCTAGGAGAATTGGTGCTAGAAAATTATCGTATTATTACGGAAAACAGAATAGGGCAAAGAGGAGGAGGACTGGCGGTGATCCATAAGATTCATCTGGCGATCACAAAACCAGTCTTTCAAAACCCTCTTCCATTCATGGAAACCCTTACTCTACAATTGCAAGCAAACTCCCAGGAGACCGTCCGGATTCTACTCTTCTATAGGCCACCTGGCCCAAAATCGCAGCTTCTTCCATTATTGACGGACTTTATCTCCACCTATACCCTTAACAGCAAACACCTTTTGCTGCTCGGGGACTTCAACCTCTGGGCCAACTCCTCACAAGACCCCGTGGCCGATGCCTGCATTGACCACCTGGAAGGTCTAGGGCTACAACAACTAGTATGTGGGCCCACACATGCTTCAGGTCATACACTTGATCTAATTTTCAGACAAAATCTGGAAATAAAAATCTTGGAAAATGAACCGTTGCCATGGTCAGATCACCATGCCATCAAATTCATTCTTTCCAACTTCCCCCCCTTAACAAAAACATCAAATCCAGTGACTACACACTGGACTAGATGTCAGAAGAAGCTCCACTCGGAATTCTTCAAAGCCGCGTTAAGGAAAAAAATTAAAACAATTCAGCCGCATCAATCGGCTGAAGAAACACTGGATTCCATTAACACAGCCCTATTACAGTCAGCCGACTTAATAGCGCCGAAACGAAAGACCCAGATCCGGAAAAAAAACTCCAGCTGGTTCAACAACCAACTGGCGTTACTGAAGCAAGAGCGTAGAAGGGCGGAAGCCGTCTGGAAGAGAAGCCCATTAGATGAGAACCTCTCTATCTACAAGGCAGAAACTAAGAAATATCACAAAGAAACCTTTAAGGCCAAGAAAAATTATTTTTCTGAGGCCATCAACAGCGCCCTGAATCGCCCCCGCGAACTCTTCAAGCTGGTCACTGCGACCATGAATCCAGGATGTCTTGAAGCCCCCAATTCGGACTCACAAGAATTTTGCAATGAATTATCGGATTACTTCATTAATAAAATCGAGGGAATCCGGCAAAGCATTCAGCAGAACAATTCCCCCCGTAGCCCCCCCTGTAATAATTTACACAACACCTGTAGTAATTCATCCCAACCAGGTAAGTTCACGCTGGAACCTATCACTATCCAAGCCACAAAACATATCATCGGTACTCTGCGTAACAGCACTGCGCCAAATGATATCATCCCCACCAAACTGTTGGAGTGCGCCGACATCCTGGCACCTCCTATCACACAGCTTATTAGCCAATCTTTCATGGAGGGCATAGTGCCCTCCCAGTTGAAGGAGGGTATAAGTAGACCCATCTTAAAGAAATCTACCCTGGACCCCAAGGATCCACTCCACCGCCGCCCTATAACAAGCTTAAACACTTTTTTCAAGATTATGGAGAAAGCAGTGGTGCAACAGCTGCAACAGCATCTAGACACCCACAACCTACTCGACCCATTTCAATCAGGTTTCCGCCCTGGACACGGGACAGAAACAGCATTGCTCAAGATATGGGACGACGCTCTCAAGGCCGCAGACGAAGGAGAATCTTGTCTTCTGGTTCTGTTAGACCTGAGCGCAGCTTTCGACACAGTAGACCATAAGCTTTTATTGACCCGGCTAGCTGAAGTAGCCAGAGTCGCAGAAGGCGATTTATCTTGGTTCTCCTCCTTTTTGGAAAACAGATCGCAAATAGTGAAGTTAGGACCTTTCTTTTCGGAAAAACGCACGGTATCATACAGAGTCCCTCAGGGATCCCCGCTGTCGCCGGTGTTATTCAACATTTATCTCCGTCCGCTTTTTGAGATCATCAGCAGTCAAAAACTGCTCTATCACTCATATGCAGACGACACGCAACTGTATTTCCGCATTTGCAATAAAAAGGATCACCACCTCAATCTAGAGACATGTCTCTCTTTGATAGAGGACTGGATGACAAAGAGTTATCTGAAACTCAACGGAGCGAAAACAGAACTCCTTCTGTTTCACGCCAAACGTAAGAATCTACCTGCAACAACTTGGACACCCCCGCCCATTCTGGGCAAAATCATCACCCCTAGCGCCAAAGTCAAAAGCCTTGGGGTAATTTTCGACTCCTACATGACTATGGACGCACAAATAAGCGCCCAGAGGCGATTTATTTCGCATGTGCTGCGCTATACAAGTTCTTCATTCATTCATTCAAATAGGGTCAGTAGTCAGCGGATCTCACCATCTGCTGCGCCTACTACGCAGGCTTATCCCTTTTATCCCCAAAGAAGACATATCGGTCGTGGTGGGAGCAATTGTTAACTCCAGATTGGACTATGCAAATGCCCTTTACCTCGGACTCCCAAAGTACCAAATCGCTCGTCTACAAGTCGTTCAAAATACGGCCGCTAGACTTGTGACTGGGAAAAAACCCTGGGAATCAATCTCACCTTCACTGAGAACCCTTCACTGGTTAGCAGTAAAAGACAGAATCACTTTTAAAGCACTCTGTCTAACGCATAGATGTATCCATGGGAATGCTCCCCATTATCTACGCGGAAAAAAAAAAGCCCATAACCCTAATCGCGTGCTGCGATCCACTGATCAAAATCTCCTGCAGATACCGAAAGCCGGATACAAATCTAAAGGAGATAGAAGATTTGCGGTCCAAGGTCCCAGACTATGGAACGCTTTGCCAACCAGTATTCGGTTGGAGGAGAACTACTTAGCATTCAGGAGAAAGATCAAGACTCATCAGTTTTGATACCAAAGGAGACAGGAACAACAAGCGCCCAGAGGCGATTCAGTTCGCATGTGCCGCACTATACAAGTTTTCATTCATTCATTCATATTTCTATGCTCTATGACACTGATAAGACATATCATACTGTATTTTAGAATTACCCCTCTGGCCTCCCTCCATAACCACTGCATTCAGCCACCCAGAAAATATTAAGGAGTACTTTTTTGAGACTCCAAAACTCAAGCAAGATTCTCATATGCTATAAGTTTGAGTTCAGCAACTCATTCTGCCAAAGTGGTTTCTGTAGTGGAAGCCCATTTCAATACAACCATTCTACAGCCTGTGAAGAAAGATTGTGTTGCTACGAGGGAGGTGTGTTTGTAAATCTCTGTGGTTTCAAAGCAGACCAATATACAGGTCAGTGGGGTATTGCTTATGTGCGTACCAAATATACTGTTGATTTTAGATACCACCATTTCCCAGTATCGCACAAATTTAGGGCAACTCCACAGAAGAGGTATGACATCAGATTGATTCACTTTGCATTTACCTCGCCCCCTCCCGTTACCACCCTCTCTGGCAGGGGAGGGGGCGAGCACCGCTGGCAACCTGGGTTGAATGGGAGTCCTTCTTCCAGCGATCGCAGAGGGGAAGAGACAGCAGAGCCGCCCGGATGATCAGAGCGCAGGAAACACAGCGATAACAGATTTAGTTTCACATTGCTGTGACATACAGCCCCTCCTCCTAGTCCCGGGACTTTGATAGACAGATTACCTGTCAAATCTCGGGACAGGCGATCTGTCAATCAAAGTTCCCTGGCCAGGGGGGCTGGCGATGTATGTGACACTGAGCAGCGGAAACACAGCAATTGAAATGAAAGCTGTTATCGCTGTGTTCCCTGCACTCTGATCATCCGGGCAGCTCTCCTGTTCCTCTTCTCCCCTGCACAGGTAGCCTGTGTCCACATGGTGGACACCGGCTGCATGGTGGGCAGAGGCTGCATGGTGGGAACAGACTGCATTGGTGGGCACAAGCTGCATTGGTGGGCATAGGCAGGCTGCATTGGTGGGCACCGTTAAAGTTGTTTATTTATTTATTTTATAACTTAATTCTGCATTAAACATTTAGATGTAATTTCATGAGATAATTAATGAAGGCGTGTTTAGGGGCGGAATTACTGGCAGAGCAGGGGCGGAATTACGGGCAGGGCAGGGGCGGGGTTGGGCAACTGGTGGCGAGTAACCCTTGAGGCCTGGCTAGTAGCTCAGGACTTGAAATTTTGAGCCCTGCATAAAGAATATCAAGCCCTTGGTTATTGAGATTTGTTTAATCCATCCAGTATCAGCTCCCTGCCAATCAGAGGGGCAGATACAGCTAATTGTGCTTGTGATGCATGTCTAAGGGCCCTTTCACACGGAGGACCGCCTGACAGTTTTTTAGGCGGACCTCAACGGGCGCTCCTTGCTCCATTATGGAGCTACGGATGTCAGCGGTGACATCCCCCTTGACATCCGACCCGCCAAAGTGTGATGGAGGAAAACCCTACTTTTCCTTCCATTTGGCGGATCGGATAACAACCAACTCTACGGTTCATCGTCATCCTATCCCCCATGGAGGAGAGCGACGCTCAGACAGGTCGGTCCCTGCACAGTGTACAGAGACAGACCTGTCATCTGCCTGCTCAGCGGGGATCGACGGAGCAATCCCCGCTGAGCAAAGCGGAGCCCACACACGGAAAGCCCTGTGTGAAAGGGCCCTAAGTTGTAAATATCAACAAAATAATTTACTGACCTAGTAAAAATTTTAACTGAAGCTGTTGGAAAGATTTTAATTGTACGTCAATGTAAAGTTGGGGCATTGAGTGAACACCAACATTCTTCCACATACAAAAACCTTGGTGCTTAGCTAGTTCTGGTAGTAAGTAATTTGCCCATATGGGAGGGAGCCTATTCTAGATAGGAGTTATATTATTATTAAACAGTAAGGTACTGGGAGTAGGTTTTGGTATATAAGAGTAAGTTCTTAAAGGGGTTGTAAAGGAAAAAATGTTTTTCCCTAAATAGCTTCCTTTACCTTAGTGCAGTCCTCCTTCACTTACCTCATCCTTTCATTTTGCTTTTAAATGTCCTAATTTCTTCTGAGAAATCCTCAGCAGGAGTGTCGGGACGCCCAATAACACACAGCTCCTTTCTCTATCTGCAAAGTAGAGAGCGTCCTGACCTTCCTGCTCACCCCCTCCCCCCTTAAGAGGCTTTCTCCACACCAGGGAGAAAGTCTTGCATTACGGTGTGGAGTTACAGACAGAAGAACAGGAAGTGAAGATTTCTCATAAGAAATAAGGACATTTAAAAGCAAAATGGAAGAATGAGGTAAGTGAAGGAGGACTGTACTAAGGTAAAGGAAGCTATTTAGGGAAAAAAAATTCCCTTACAACCCTTTTAAATTCTATTTAAACTAAACCAATTAAATTAAAACTTTTAGTGTTATTAGCCAACATTAGGTCTTCCACTTCTAAATCTGTTGCTGCCCACTTGTGAGCTTTAACACCCACATGCCACATATACAGCGGGTAATAATAAGTATTGAACATGTCACCATTTTTCTAGGTAAATATTAGGGCTGTTACTGATCAAAATTTTTGTGTTCGATTAATCGTTTTTTTTTTCAATCGATTAATTGACTAATTTCGATTAATTATAACGCACATACAGATCCAACTACTTTTAGTTGATCTCCTTGCAGACTGATTCCCAGTGCAGCTGCCAACCACTGGAAAAATGGATAGCAGGATACAAAGAACACACAAAGGCAGCGCTCCATGGGAATAGCATTAAAACTTTTATAGTCTTCAAGTAGGTAAAAAAAAAAATATTGCTCTGGAGATAAAATCGATGTAGCTACATAAACTGTAAAAATGGTGCGAGAAATACCAAACGGTACCAAAAGCAGTCATAAAAACCTGTAGCTAAGTATGATACTGGTATAAAAATGTGTACAACGATGTCACTGCTGAATCCAAATGAGGAGAGGTTAACATCAGTCCGTCGACATGTAGATGTCCCTTGAAGGGAACTATCACAACTCCCAGTGGATGGCTGTAGAATCCCAGGTTGATAGAGGGAAGTGCAACAGCCCTTGCGTGTGGCAGATAGTAAGGTCCCGCGGGCATGCAGATATGCAGGTACAGCAAAGGAGCCCTTCAGATGGACACGGCAAGCCCCCCCCCGGTGGCCGTGACGTCACTGAATCTCCGACGGGAACTCCCTGAAGGTCCAGAAGCCGGCGGAGAGGTGAGTATCAATCAAAAGAATTTTAATCGATCAAAAAAATTAAAGATTAATCGATCAATTAAAAGTTAATTTGCACAGCCCTAGTAAATATATTTCTATAAGGTGCTATTGACATGAAAGGTGCAAAAGTCATGAAAAGCCAAGAAAAGACACCAGCTGAAAAGTATTAGTAATTAGAAAGCAATCCTGCTCCTTGTCAGTGCAAATTAATATCATTCTGAATGTTCCAGTGAGCACTGTTGGCACCATAATCGGAAAGTGGAAAGAACATAATTTTACCATAAACCGGTCACGACCAGGTACCCCTCACAAGATTTCTGACAGAGGAGTAAAAAGAATTATCAGAAGAGTTGTCCAAGAGCCAAGGAACACTTGTGGGGAGCTTCAGAAAGACCTGGAATTAGTAGGTACGATTGTTTCAAAGAAAAGTAATGCACTTAACTGCCATGGCCTGTATGCACGTTCACCATGCAAGACTCCATTGCTGAAGAAAAAGCCTTTTTAAAGCTAGTTTGCAGCACAACATTTAGACAAGCCTGTAAAATACTGGGAGAATATAGTATGGTCAGACAAAACCAAAACTGAACTCTTTGGATGCCATAATTGACACCTTATTTGGAGGTCAAATGGCACTGCACATCACCTAAAAAACACCATACCAACAGTGACGTTTGGTGATGGGGACACAAAGGGAGAGGCGCCTCTGGGTGCAGATATAGGGTTAGTTTAATAAAGCCTCGTGCACATGATCGGACTTCAAACAAACTTTTCCAAGGGAGTTGGCCGGGCACACCCATAGCATACACACGCTCGGACTTTTCTGCAAACTTTCCTAAAACTTTCCCAACATCACGTGGTTTTTCAGCTCTTTTCTGCTCTTTACAGCCACCCTTTGGTCAACTTCTGCTATTGTTGGTTGATTTTAACATTGGTTCTGGGCACGCGTATTTGAACTTTGTACAAAAGCCCGATGGATTGCTGTACACCCAGTCAGACTAGGCACCATCAGACTTTTGTTGCCGAAAAGTTTGTCCGTTTGTAGAGCGAACTTTTGTCCGATGAAAAACAGAAAAATTTGTCAGATGGAGCATACACACGGTCGGATTTTTTGGCAAACTTGCTCATTTTGAAGTTTGTTGGCAAAAAATACGACCGTGTGTACGGGCCTTAACATTTTACTACAGGCAACTCACATTTGAGAAGACAAAGATAGGCATTGGGTAATCCCAGCATGGGGGGGGATCATCAGTTTGTCTGTCCGTTCCTGCCTGGTGTAAGCGATGAGATCGATACAACACCGTAGAGTACAGGTAAGGAGGGGTGACGTCGCTGGAAAACGACACGTTTCCTGCGTGTACAGGTTGCAAGTAATGTGGCAGCCGCGCTCCTTCTTCAAGCGGACATTAGGGACTAAGAGGTTTGCATTATAAAGTGTGCAGAGGGGCGTGGCCTCGTAGATGGATAGAGTGATTGACGGCACATCAAGGCACTTATTCAACGGCAGTCAGGCACTATGCAAGGACATATAATTACAGTGAAAATTGACGGGAACAAAGTGCATTTAAATAAATGGCCAGAATAAACTTATGGTGGTATAAAAAATGGAGAAGGCTTAAAAACAATAGTATACAAACACAGACCAAAATACAATACAAAGCAAGAGTCAACATCACAATATCATATATTCATCATATTTATACAAAGAAATACAATAAAAATTGTAGATACTATATATTAGTGTGTATAGAAGTAATACAAGATTATTAAAATTAGAATAAATTGTCGGATAAAAGTTAATTGGATAATTCTGAATTGGTAGTAAGAACTAGTTACAGCCAATTAACTTGTGGGATTAGATACTGAAATCAATAAAGACCAATTAATTATACAGTGGAACCTCGAATTACGAGCATAATCTGTTCTAGGAGAATGCTCGTAATCCAAACTAGTCGCATATCAAAGTGATTTTTCCCACTAAAGTCAATGGAAACTAAAATAATTTGTTCCGCATTGACTACAATGGCATTCAATACCGCATGCAGCCAGGGGGCGCAGGAGAGCCTCAGAAACGGCCCAAGGACAGTTCGGCTGACCTTGGCAAACCTCTTCCGAGGTCAGCCGAACTGTCTTTGGGCCTTCCCATGCATTTAGGAATGGCGCTGTTCGGCTCAGGCCAAATGTGGTACTGCACACCGCTTTGGCCTGAATCCTGCTAGTTTTGCGAGACAACACTCGCACTCGATGTGCACTGTTGTGGCACTTTCAATATGTAAAAAAGCTGTAGCAGCCTTATGCTGCAGCTTCTCCCTCTTCTGCTCACACGATCGGTGCAAGGAGATGAGAGAACCAGATATTGCTCCATCTTTGAATGGAACAATCACAGGGCTGCTGGGACTGGCAATTTACTCCGATCCGTAAAGTGCTGGATCCCGTGCCCAGACACTCCCGTGTTCGTGTCCCAGGGGGTGCGATTGTAAGAGGACATCATTGTACGCCCTCCCATAATATTCCGACAGTGCTGTAGCAGTCATTCAGCTATGGCCCAGTTGGCAAGTGATTACTCATCACTGTGTATTTGATTGTTTGCTAAATAAATGTAAAAAGACTGAAAATTTGGGAATACCCACGTTTGTTTCCGTTATTAAATTTTGCAAAAATCAATCACTGCAGCACCAAAAGAAAGCTCTATTTGTGGGGGGAAAAAGGACGTAAATTTTGTTTGTGTGCAACGTCGCAAAACTGCGCAATTGTCAGTTAAAACAATGCAGTGCCATATCGCAGAAAAAGGCTTGGTCAGGAAGGGGGTAAATCCTTCCGGGGCTGAAGTGGTTAAAGACAGTAGTACTATGTCGGTTTTCTAACTGAACATTATGCACACTAACTAAATTCACTTCACAGATGATAAAGAGCCTTTTCAACATATCTTGCACAGGAGACTTTAGACTCTAATTACACCTTTAATGCAAATATTCCTTCACGTTTACTACATAATGAACAACATAAAACAATACAACCATAATAACTTACCTTTATTGTATGCAGATGAGTTATCCTTTCTGTTTAGCTTAAGATAAAGTTTTGTCTTTAATTCCCCACCATAACCTGCATTGACAACTTTTGAAAACTTGCCAAACTGCCGTTTTTGATATCCAGATATTTTCCTGTTAACAGGCAACATGAAAGTAATAATATTTTTTAAAAACCCAATACATTTTGCCAACAGTGCAGTAACAGTTTGTTATTGAGTTTAGGTTTAAACGAAATGGGAATTTTGACTTGCCAGTAAATTCCATATCTTGGAATACTGTGTGGTACAGGACAGCAAGTCAAAGACCATGGGTTACACACCGCTACGTTCAGGTAATTAAACACTGGCAAAAAAAAAAACTTTGCTGGGAATGCCCCAGTGCACCTTTATATTACCCCATTTACTCCATTGAACTCCAGTTTTGTAGTAAGGAATTAGAAGACAGTGGAGGGGGAGGGGACCTGTGTCCTGTACTGTACTCCAAGGTGGATCAAAAGTCAATTCAACTGAATTTGTCACAACTGTACTAGGACTATCGTACATAAGGCAAACTCCTTAAAGAAAAATTCCAAGACAAGGAGATGCCCCCCGACCCTTGTACAAGAAGCCTTCCTTTACTATGCCAGAAAACCCCCCTAAGCCTAAGACATCAGATGGCCTACAACCGACACGTTTCACAACCCATATCCATGACTGTTATAAAAATATGGAAAACTTCTTAGCCAAACATTGGTGCATTTTGCTTGGTGACCCATTTTTTTTTTTTTTTTTTACAAAACTGTGCTTTATTGTGCAGACAGTAAATATACAGGACATACAAAAAGAGGTCCAGATCAAAGACATGGTACAGAATCGATGCATGGTCGTACAGAAATAAGGCATATCAACAGTTCAGAGGGAGTGGAGAGCACTGGTAATGCACGGTCAAGTACATACGATTGTCACATAGGCAAAGGCTTGGAATGACAAGGGACCAAGTTACAGCCCGGGGATGCCCGCAAAACCACATAGAATCAAGCCCAAAGCACATCAACAGCCGTGGAGGGGGGAGGGTGAAAGCAAGGAGTGGTAGACTTAGGCAGGAATGTCGTCACACGAAGCAGCGGTTCCCAGCAATGTATCCCATATCTTACCATACTTAGCAGGGCAACCTCTATGGGCGTATATTTCTTTTTTTATACGGCAATACAGCATTTACTGCAGAGATCCACTCACGGAGAGAAGGCGGCTCAACCTGGAGCCACCTCCGCGCCACGAGAAGCCTGGCAATAAACAACGACTCTTGTAGGAAGACCTTGTGGTACTTATCCGAGTCAGGGTCCGGAAATATTCCCAACAGACATTGCTTAGGGCATAGCGTCAAAGGGGACCCCATCTCATCGTGGATGAACTGTATTACATGTGTCCAATAGTCCTGTATGACTGGGCAGGACCAGATGAGGTGGAAAAAGGTGCTGGTGGGGCTATCACATCTGGGGCATAGCGGGTTTTGATCGGGTTTGTATTTGGCGAGGCGAGTGGGGGTCAGATAAGTTCTGTGTAATATATAAAGGTGTGTGAGGCGGTCAGACAGCTTGACTGATACCTTCTTGCTAGTCTCTAGAGCGTCTTCCCATTCGTCCTCCTCCAACTCCCCCACATCTGCTTCCCAACGGTCCTTAAGGCCGTAGGCCAGAACAACAGCCGTAGGCCGGAGAAGCGTTGCATAAAACTCTGAAATAGGTTTCCGGGAATCTATCCCCTGTATGGTGCATATAGTATCCAATTTGTCTATATTGGGAGATGCTTCACCAAATTGCGCCCGAAGAGCGTGGCGGAGCTGGAGATAACGAAAATGCATGGAGTTGGGGAGGCCGAACCCGTCTTTTAGTTGTTGGAATGATTTGAGGACAGGGCTGTAATATACATCAGAAAGGTATCGCACCCCCCACCGAAGCCACAGGGCCTGATCCGAGACAGTCAATAGTTCGCGTAAGCCAGGATTTTCCCAGAGGGGTGTATGAGAGTGGGTGGGCAGGACTTTAAGCCTGCGCCTCACCACCTCCCAGATTTTACAGTGATGGTAAAGCAAGCTTTTGTTATTCCCCGGAGACCAGGCACCCCCCAGGTCCCGAAAGAGAACCTGAAAAGGGTGAGTGACCCCAGGAGTGGAGGGGAGGCATATAAGGGATAAGTAACGGCTCCTGTCAATCTTGTCTAGGTAAAAGAAATGAGACAACTGCGCCGCCAAGTAGTACAAGGTAAAGTCAGGTAGAGCTGTTCCACCTAGGTCCATGGGGTTTTTCAACACCTGCCAGGACAGCTTGTGGCGAGCGGTGCCCCACACAAACAAATTAAGGATGGCTTCGATGGACTTGAAAAATCTAAGGGGGATATAAGCGGGGGCATGCCAGAGTGCATACAAAAACTTAGGGAGAAAGATAATTTTAATAAGATTTACACGGCCCATCACCCCCAATGGTAACTTGGCCCACGTCTGCGTTTTGGCTTTCAAGAATTGCACCAACGGCTCAAGGTTAGCAGCAACGTAATCCTCGGGAGATCTAGAAACCCGAATCCCCAAGTATTTCAGAGAGCTAACTCTAAGGAGAGGGAAAGAGGCCTGGAGTTCTGTGGGGACACTGACGTCTATAGGGAGAATCTGAGATTTGTCCCAGTTAATGCGTAGCCCGGAGTACCGACCAAAGGTCTGGATAACTTCAAGAGCAGTCTGCAGGGAAGGGCCAGCGTCCGACAAGTAGAGGAGCATGTCATCAGCGTAAAGGCTCACCGTCTCTTCTAGCCCCTCGCAACAGAGACCATGGATGCCCGGATGCCTTCTAAGGGAAGATGCCAAGGGCTCCACCGCCAGGGCGTACAGGAGCGGGGACAGGGGGCACCCCTTTCTGGTTCCCCTCTGCAGGGGGAAGGGGGCCGACACCTGACCATTCACCAAGATCCTGGCGCACGGGTCCTGATACAGAAGACGGATCCACTTTATGAATTTGGGCCCAAAGCCAAACCGCGCAAGGCATTCCCAGAGGTAGTCCCACTCGACAGGGTCGAACGCTTTCGCGGCGTCAAGGGACACCACCACCCGGGACCCCACTTGATCATGCCGCGCTTGCAAATTCATATGCAGTCTTCTCAGGTTGTGTGCCGTGTTTTTAGCTGGCATGAATCCGGTCTGATCAGGGTGGATTCATTTGAGGATCACACCATTGAGCCGCATCGCCAGGATCTTGGCAAGGATCTTAATGTCAAGTTGTAATAGGGATATTGGGCGGTAAGATTCAGGGAGTTCTAAGTCTTTGTCGGGTTTAGGGATTAGTACTATATACGCCTCCCGCAGAGAGGCAGGCAGGGAGCCCGATTCAAAAATGGACAGAAACAGCTCCTGGAGTCTTGGGATCAGGGACTCACCATAGGCAGTATAGAACTTCAGGGGGAGGCCATCTGATCCAGGCGCCTTAGAGGGTTTCAACGTGGAAAGTGCGAGCGTTATTTCATCTACAGTAATAGGAGACTCAAGGTTCTCCACCTGAGATTCCGACAGTGTGGGTAATTCAATGCCAGCCAGGAGATCCACTATCTCCCCCCTAGGGTTGTGGACAGCAGAAGAATATAGTGAGGCAAAGAAGGAGCGAAACTCCCCAGCTACCCCGTCCGGATCAGAGATCACAGCGCCCCCAGAGTCCCGAAGCGAGACCACTGTGGGAAGTCTGTGGTCCAGATGGGCTAAATAGGCTAGAAGTCGACCCGATCGTTCGCCACACTCGTACACCTTGTGTTTGCTGTAAAATATTTTTCGCTCGGCTCTTTCAAAGAGGAGGCCATTCACGACCCGGGTCTGAAGCTTCAAAGCATCGGCCGTGTCAGGGGAGGGGTCAGAGATAAATGCTCCTTCCGCCTTCACAAGGGAGCGTTCCGCCTGTGCTACCACCCTATTCGAGGTCTTGCGGTACCGGGCAATGCTTTGGGATAGGTACAGCCTAGTGTGAGCTTTGAAGGAGTCCCACACTATCCCAAACGACGCAGAGCCCCTGTTGGTCTGGAAGAATTGGTCCCATTCGGTCTCGGTGTCCGCCAGGTCGGGCACCACCGAGAGCCAGAAGGGGTTAAGTCTCCAAGCGTAAGTCGGGGGGGGGGGGGGGCTGTGATGCGGAGTTCGATCCAGTAAGAGGCATGGTCCGATAGGACACAGGGATTGAACCCCACATCACCCAAGTAAGGAAGGAGGGTCCGGGATATCAGTATCAGGTCAATACGTGACATAGAATTATATGATGTTGAGAAGCACGAGAACGTCCTATCGGTCGGGTGGCGGTGGCGCCATGTATCTACCAAGTCTAGGTCAAGCAGGAGTTTGCCGAAACAGGTCTGTGTATGTGCAGCGTCTGTTGAGGGTGCCGTGGACAGCCTATCCAGGTATCTATGTGCGATATTATTAAAATCCCCTAACCAGATCGCGGGTACACTGGGAAATTGTGACATAAACGCCAGGCCTTCTGTCATCACTGCAAACTGAAAAGGGGGGGTATGTATACGGCCAGGAGCAGCACCTCTAGGCCATTGATTTTAGCGTGCAAAAATAAATACCTGCCTTGGGGATCAGACTGAAGCATGAGCAACACAAACTGCACAGATTTGGCTACCATTAAAGCCACCCCCCTAGAGTTCACAGTGTGTGGGGCCTGATATACCCACCCCACCCATGGTTTCTTCAGTGTCATCATGAGCTGGCCAGTTAGGTGAGTTTCCACCAGTATCATGACGTCAGCCTTTTGTGATTTCAAAAAGGACAGCACTGCGTTGCGCTTCGGGCGGGCCCTTATCCCCCGCACATTCCAAGTTATAAACTTTACGTTAGGCATGGTGAGCAGTATCTGTAGGAATTGGCCCGGACGCTCCGAATCCGCGCGCAGGCAGCCAGGGCACCCCCCGAGCAAACGGGGGGGGGCAGCCACCGCCCACGGACCCCGGAGCGCCAGGGGCAGGATCCAAGCAGCCACACCAGTGCACAACACTATAGCATACATATTATCACTCCACACCACAGTTCCTCCCGCACAGCACATAAACTCATAACAGTGTTCAAACAATTAACTGTAAAAGAACAAAAACAATAAACTAACGCTCTGGAACGTCGGGGCCGGTGGGACGCCAGGAAAAACGGCCAAGACACCCCCACAGGCCCGACCAGACCAGGGAAACCAGGCATAAATATAATTCCACACCATGGTGTAGGCATTGAAAAATAGGGCGGGGTCCAAAGGGACACCCGCAACTAGCGGGACGATTATCCGCTGTAAAACTAGCAACAGTACAAGGAGTGAGGCGCCCGAGCCAAAGTCCCAAGGATGAAATGCAGGGGGGGAATACAAGGATGTGGGAACACGAGGCCAAGTCACAGGCGCCATGACGGGTAGCAACTCGCCATCATGAAGTATCATATGGGGCTGTAATACATGCACCCCATCACATGGGGCGGGGGATGCAGGGGTGGGGGGGAGCAAACAAAGGGGTACATACCGAGCTCTGCAGAAACCAGGGACAGCTATACACAAGGCGGTGAATGGCATTGGGGGCGAGACAAAGAAAGCAATAAGGGGGGGCAGAAGGCCAAGCATGATAGGGAAGTTCCAACAGTAGGACCGCCAAAATGATGGAGGATATGGGCCGGGGGCCGGATAAGACAGTACTGTTCAGAGCAAGGCAAAGTTCCACAAGTGACCAGGAAACAACAAGAAGCATAACATGGTCCGCGGTATATTCCAGAATGTCAAGGCAGGAACTCTAGATGGGTCGCTGATCCGGTGGTGCCGCTCTCTCAAGCCAGGAAAAGACTGCCTCTGGTGTGTCAAAAAAATATGCTCTGTCCTCTCCCGCGACCCGGAGTCGGGCCGGGAATAACATGGCATAGGGATAGCGGTGGATCCGTAGCTGGCGCTTAGCTTCTGAAAGGAGGGCCCTCTTCTTTTGAACCTCCGCCGAAAAGTCAGGGAAGACTCTGACCTCGGTGTTATGGAAGGGGATGTTACCCTTCAGCCTAGCTAGGCGTAGCACGGCATCCCGGTCCCGGAAATTAAGCAGCTTAGCAATAAATGTCCTCGGCGGAGCGCCCTGAGGAGGAGGTTTGGCAGCCAACCTGTGGGCCCTCTCCACCACGAAGGAGGCTGAGAACTCCGCACGCCCAGATGTGGTAATCAGCAGATTTTCTAGAAATGAGGGGGGGGTTCTGACCCTCCGCTCCCTCCGGTAGACCCACAAACCGCAAGTTACACCTCCTTAAGCGGTTCTCCATGTCATCTTGTTTCGCTAGGATCACAGTAAGTTTATGTTGCATGCTTTCAACCGCAACCTGTAACGGCGGTACTTCATCCTCCACGCGGCCGATCCTGGTCTCTGTCTCAGTCACGCGGTCCCTGAGCCTCTGCAAGTCCTGGCGGATAAGTGAAACATCCACCTTGACCTCCTCAATCTTCCCCGTAAGGGAGCTCTTACAATCGGAAATTGCTTCCAGCACACGCGCCGTGTGTTCAGCCGCGGAGTCTGCGGGAGTCGAGGAGCCGGCGCCATCTTCCTCTTCAGCCCCCTTCTCCGTGAGCCGGTATTTGGCGAGTTTAGCGGCCGCGCTGGAGGTCTGCTTCGGCGGCGACATGTCCCCTGTATGATAGGGCTCGTAGTCTCGCGATCGGTGACAGGGTAAAAGTCAATTACGGCCCCAGGATAGTATAATAAGGATCTTTGGCAAGCGGAGCTCCCGTTCCACACTCCTCACACCATGCCGTCCAGGCCACGCCCCTTGGTGACCTATTTTTAGATTCTTCTTTTACCCAGCAACCCAAGGTTTTCTATCATAAAGCCACGAACACAAAGAGTGAAATAGCACCCAGTAATATCAGAAACAGCATTCCCACCACCACATCCCCCTAATCCCATTGGTTGACATGTTCCAATGTAAGAAAAAAGTATGCCTAACCTGCAGGTTTGCTAATCATGGTCAAAAAACCTACATAGTTAAAAGGTAAAAAATATAACATTAAGGAGTTCTACAACTGTTCCAGTGATTATGTAGTGTACTGCCTAACCTGCCCCTCTGGCCTTTTTTATGTAGGTAGGACAATACGCACCCTGGGTCAAAGATTTGATAAACATAGGCGTTTCATTGAGAAAGGATTTGACAAACACAGTGGGGTTGATTTACTAAAGGCAAATTGACTGTGCACTTTTGAAAGTGCAGTTGCTCCAGAGCTTAGTAAAAAATGGAGAGAGCTCTGCTGACTTCCATCATCCAATCACGTCTCTGCAAAAATGCTGTTTTTGCAATTTTCTTTGCACATGATTGGATGATGAAAGTCAGCAGAGCTCTCCATCATTTACTAAGCTCTGGAGCAACTTCCTTTGCAGAGTGCAACTGCACTCTTAAAAGTGCACAGTCTATTTACCTTTAGTAAATCAACCCCAGTGTCTCCCTACATTTTCTAAAAGAACACCAAAAATCCAGTGGGCCTAAGAGTCTGGGTCATTGAGGCCATTCCTCACAGGTCTCCCTGCTGCAGAACATTCTAAAGGCTTATGTCAGCAGGAGACCTACTGGATATACTCATTGAATACCCTTTTGCCAGGGGGGCTCAATGAGGAAATAGAGACACACTCTATTATAGCCTCATTGAATCAATTTCCCCCCTTTCCCTGGTACCATAACTCTATTTCTTGTTTGTTTGCTTTTTCCAGCATGGCCCCTACGGTCGTATTTTATAATTTTTGGACATCAAATTTTTATTTTAATGGGGGAAGTGGTTTCATAAACGCATAGTAAGTAGTATGAATTCTTTAAAACAACCCCCCTCCCACATCCCTGTTATTTGAATACGGTTTCATTTGTTTGATTTCTAACCCATACATTCATCTATTGTACTGTATGTAGCATCACATGTTTATGGTGCAAACTGTAGTGCTTTTTAATTAGTTTCTATTTTGTTTTGAAGCCATTTTTTTCTGAATTTTTTAACCTTTACTTTGTTAAACAAAAGTTTTTAAAACTAAAAAAATTTTGGTCCACTGTCCGTTGTAGTCCCATGGCCGCGGACGTTATGCCTGGAGCAGGAGTCCATTAGAAGGAGCTGTGAGATTGGGAAATATGCCATTGTGTCTACCCATAATCTTGTATGCATATAAGCCCCACTTGAGTTGTTAGTTTCCTCGCCACATGCTGCGACTACTGTAAATGTATTGACTGATGCCCTCGACTCCCGCTTCTTATTTCCTTTTTATGTGAATGTATGTAACTGTTCCATTACTCTGTATGCCCCTTTTTTACTCAATAAAAATCTTTTGTTTAATGAAAAAAAAGAAGGAGCTGTGAGATCCGAACACGTAGCCTGTATTCTTCATTGATTGACATTTCCCAGCTCGGATGACGTCACTTCCGTTTACGTGTTCCAGGCGGGTCAGCGTGGAGCTTCCTGTCTTCCTGGTTCACACAGACAACCGGAGTAAAGAATCTATCAACCTGATGACCGTCAGCGGAGACCGCAGAGCGACATCTGAATGTCCGAGGACTCATCCTCTGATGGGCATCATTTTACCCCATGGGACTATGTGTTCTGTGTACACTTCCTTGACTGAACTCTTTAGTGCACATTAAGTTGATCCCCCCTCTTTTCCTTACACTTGTCACAGAGGTACTTGACACCCTCTGAGGATGGCTGTCTTCTTTTATTAGGATTCATCAGATCATTAAGTATTGCTATTACAGCCACTTTCTGTTTTTCACTAAGGGCAACACACAACTTGGAGCGCCAGAATCCCCCTTATATCTGACTAAGATTCTGAAAGATCAGCATCCATACTCACTGCAGTAACCTGAGGACAACTAAAGACTATTAAGACAATATTGTCTGGCACAGGCTGTGCTGACTGTTCCCTCAAAAAGAGGTTGTCTAAGGCCTTGTACACACGATGGGATTTATCCGCTGTAAACGGTCCCCGGACCGTTTACAGCGCATATTTACGCCGGGATGTTTTGATCCGATGGCTGTACACACCATCGGATCAAATTCCCCGCCGGCGGACAGCGCAGTGACGCGGCGGTGACGTTGACGCCGCCACGTCACCGCACCAGGAAGTAAACACTTCTGCGCGCATGCGTCGGATCCATTCACAGGATACGACGCATGTGCGGGCAGATATGTCCGCTGGTTTGCCGTACTAACCAGCGGACATATCTGACGGGCAGCTATCCGGTGGAAAAATTTCAAAACATGCTTTGAAATTTTTCCGCCGGAGGAATCCGGCCAGAACGGTCCGTTTGCCCCTACACACGAGCGGATTTTTCGGCTGAAATGGTCCGTCGGACCATGTTCAGCGGATTTATTCCCTCGTGTGTACAAGGCCTCAGTATCCTACAATAAAGCCCAAAGGAGCCAACTCTGGAGTTTATCAAAGATTGTATGGCTCAGAACAGTGGGGGAAAAAAGTCTTACTTTGGAAGTTCTCAGTCAGGATGTCCAAGCTGAGGTAAGCCTTGTTCACAGGGCTTATCACCGAAACTAGTCTACTGCTGACTGTACACACTGTGAAGGCCTCACAATAAATGCGCTTGATATTAGGGAGTTGCCGGCTACTTCTTTTACTTGATGAACGTTTAGCTAATTCTGGAACCAACACCTTGTTAAAAAACGCAGCAGATACCAGTACAGTGGGGGGAGGGGGGGGGGGAATAACAGGAAAAAAACATCGGAAATGCATCAAAACACAGTAAAACTGTGCATGAATAAATGCATCCGGAACTGATCTGGAGTGCATTTTTGTGGTGTGAACCAGCCCTTCGGCAGCAATACAATCCAAAAGGTGAAAAAAAAAAAAAAAAAAATTCCTGTGTCCCTCAATGGACGAGAAAGAAATATATTTTAGTGCAAAATTTAAATATATTTCAGATGATCTGTATAGTACATACCTAATGATAAGCTGGCTTTCTTCATACAAGTTTATATGCTGACATCTGATGAACTTGGACAAGCTCTTCATGTCCCCTAGTACAAGTCTGGGCTCAGATTTTCCATTCTCCTTATGTGTGCCTTTTACTTCATCCAACCATTTGAAGTACTTACACTGATCAGCTTTAGGATAATCACATGTATAAAAGAATCTACCCTAGAGACAAAAGTAAGAAGAAAAAAATATATATATATTATTCCAAATAATTCATCATTTTGTTTTTTTTCCCAGGCCACAAATGTAACATTCTGAACCGAGATTAATATAAAATGTGTTACCTTATTGGGGCCTTCTTTTCTGACCATTACAAGCTTGGCCGGTTGCTGATGCAAGCAGAGTGGAGAAACTGTTTCCTTTCTGTTTATCTCATCAATCACTGATGATGTGTAGAAGGATATGTCCACTTTGGAGAGAGCTTTGTGTAGCCTCTGTGACAGCTCAAACATTATAACATTTAAATGTTCTGTAAAGGAAAAAAATTGGGCAAAAATAATGATGGAAACTATAAAGTGGACCTATCCACAGTCAGGCAGGTTATCATTTTTTCCTTACATTTTACAATTATGTGCCACTTTGTGTCGGTCTATCACATAAAATCCCAATAAAATACATTTATGTTTTTGTTTGTAACATGACAAAATGTGGAATATTTCAAGGGGTATGAATACTTTTTAAAGGCACTGTATCGAATGTTACCTTAGTGCCTGCAAGCACGATTCCTGTACAAACTCTATCTTTTGAGACTCAACCTCTCAGCACATCTGTAGTTCAGAAGGCAAGCTCTGTGAATTCTGTTACACAGTAGTGACTATCAACAGTGCGTAATGATCGTCCTAGAGCTCAAGTAAGTAAATGTGTATGGATCTTCTACCGACCCCTGCACAAAATAGGACTGACCTCTGAACGTTGCGTTACTTACTACTGACCCCTGAATTCTGCATAACCTTATACTTACCTCTGATCTAAACATCACTTACTATTGACTCCTTAACCACTTAAGGACTGCCTAACGCCGATATACATCGGCAGAATGGCAAGTGCCCACGACCCGGTCCGAAGCTCACTGCCGGTGTCCCGCGATCCGTCACAGGAGCCTTTTTAAATACAGGCACCACAATGGCCCTGCGCAAATCCAGTGGTACTATTCCTGTCATTAATGAGTCCCTAAAAATTAGATACAATGGCTTTGAAATTACAGAGCTCAATTCTTTTAGGATCTGTGGGTGGATGCCATCTGGTCCAGGTGCTTTATCCACCTTTATTCTGTCTAAATATTTCAGGACCATATCCCTTTTGAGCCATTGTGGATCATTTGGGGCTGTGTCACTACCACCCTCATTTTGGACATGAGCTCCCCCATGCTTCTTTGTTTACACAGAGCTGAATAAAGTATTTAACAAATTAGCCTTCTCTTTGTCCCCAGTCACCCACTCTAGATTATTTTGTAAAAGGCCTACATGCTCAGACTTGACTTTTTTACTATTAATATTTGAAGATTTTTTGGGGGGTTTGTCCTACTATCCATTGCAGTCTGTCGTTGGTTTTGAGTTTTTGTCATCCTTAATTTCCTTTTTACATATTCTATTATATTCTTTGTAACATTTAAACAACACTATTGTTCCTTCATTTTTATATATTTTTTTTTTTTTCTTTTTTTTTTTTTTCCCACAATCAGCCATTTATCACACACAAGAGACCAGCTCACGGGGTAATGCTTAGTTTTCGTCTCTTATTCGGATTTGCATCATTTGTGGTAAATATTGCTTCAAATTAGTTTTGTTTCTGGTTTTTTTTTTTTCCCTTTTCCCCCCTTCCCCTTATATATAGAGCTTATATATCCCCTTTTCAACCCCCCCCCCCCCCTCCCTCCTCACCAAACTCTTGCTTTCGCTTCTTATATAGGATTTTATTATGCTTTTTTCTTTAGGCGTCTGCCCGTACATTTTCTATATAACTCCATGTTCTTTTAAAGTTTCTCCACTTTTCCCATTTTGTATTGCAATCAGTTTCTTCTATGTTTCCCCTGAGGTCTTCCATCATATGTGTCACCTCTACAGAATCAATCCAATCCCATACCGTTGGGCATTCTATTTCCTTCCACTTCCTAGGTATCAGTCTTTTAGCAGCGTTCAATAAGTGAGGGACCAAGGATTTTTTGTATATTTTTGTCCCTTCGTCTCCTCCATGGAAGAGGACCGTCCATGGGTCTCTTTTAATTTTTTTCCTGGTGATTTCTTCTATTAACCTCAGGAAGTTCTCCCAGTATATTTTCACCTTGGGGCATTCCCACCATACATGAGCCATTGTTCCCTGCATACTACATCCTCTCCAACAGTTGGCTGACTGTCCTGTCTTAAATTTGCTTAATTTTACAGGTGTAATGTGCCAGCCTGATATACATTTGTAGTTCATTTCAGCCGTCCGGCTGTCTACTGCTGATGAGTGGGTCAATTTTAGAATTTTCTCTATAGTATTTCTATCTCGGTGTATCCCTAATTCCCTCTCCCAATTTTTAATAAATGGAGGTACCTCTGGCTCCTCGAGTTTTAATAAAATCTTATATTAGTTTTGATATTGTTCCTTTAAAACTTTCCCCAATACACAGTTTTTCTATATCTGATAGTTGATCTTCTGTTCTTATAGGTTGGGGTAATTTTTGAATAAAGTGTTTTAGCTGTTGATACCTCCAGTTATTTAGTGTTATAAAAATATCATTTTTTTTCCTTAATTCTTCTAAAGTTAATATGTGTCCTTGGTGCATAATGTCTCTTAACTGTGCCGTATCCTATTTAATCCAGTTTCCCGCCACCTCTATTCTCCCTGGTGGAAAATAATCGTTATTTTTTAGTGCTATTAGAGGGGAGTTAAACCTCATTTCCATTTTTTTTTGTGTATTGTCCCAAATTTTTAGTGCATTTCTTGTTATACTATGTGTATCTTCATCTAAAACTCTCAGTTGTGTGGGGTTCCAAATTTCCTTGTCTAATCTCACCTTTGTTAAAGCGTTTTCTACACTGACCCATCTTTTTTCTTGATTAATTCTGGCCCATTCCACTATCCTTGACAAAATTATTGCGTCGTAGTACTTTTGGATATCCGGGACAGCCAGTCCTCCTTTATTTTTTGTTTGTTTAAGAGTCTGTAATGCAATCCTATGTTTTTTATTCCTCCAAATATAGTTCATCATAATATTTTTCAGCGTTCTTAATAGCTGTTTTGGAAGTTTAATGGGTATCATCTGCATCTTGTATAAAATTTTTGGTACCAGCACCATTTTGCAGATGTTTATTCGTCCGAACCATGAGATTGGTCTGTTTTTGATTCTAGCAATTTCCTTCTTTATTTCATTTAACAGTGGTATATAGTTGATTTCATAAATTTTTTTCCTTGTGTTTGCCAGGTATATGCCCAGATATTTAAGTTCTTTCACCCATGGGAATTTATGTTCTGCTTTTAATGATTGCACTTCGTTCTTGGACATGTTTACCTTGAGAATTTCCGTTTTGTTAATATTTAGTTTAAAGTTTGAAATTTCCCCGTATTGTCCACAGAGATCTAAAAGGTTTGGGATTGATGTTGTCGGATTGGTTATGTAGAAAAGCACGTCGTCTGCAAAAGCCGATAATTTATGCTCCTCGTCGCCTATTTTGATTCCTTCTATCCCCGAGCAATTGCGTATTCTTGATAGGAAGGGTTCCATTGATAAAACGAATAGGAGTGGGGAGAGAGGGCAGCCTTGTCTTGTACCATTTTCCATTGTAAAGGGATGGGACAGGTCCCCATTAATTTTTATCTTGGCCGTTGGGGTCTGATATAGTGTTCCAATCCATGCCAACATCCTCTGACCAAAACCCATGGTTCCCAGGGTTTGTAACATGAAACCCCAGTCTACCCTGTCAACCGCTTTTTCGGCGTCGATTGACAGGAATAGGCTGGGGCGTCCGTCAACCCTCATTTTATGTAGGAGAAGGAGCACCCTTACTCCATTGTCCCTCCCCTCCCTTCCCTGGATAAATCCCGTCTGGTCGGGATGGACTAGGCCCGTCACCTCCTTTTTTACTCTCTCGGCCAATACCTTTGCAAACAATTTTACGTCTGTATTTAACAGAGATATTGGCCGGTAGTTCGAGCATATCCTGGGGTCCTTGCTTTCCTTTGGGATTAAAGTGATTGTAGCTTCCAAAGCTTCTTTGCTCCATGTATATTCCTTTCCTACGCCATTGAAATATTGGCACAGTTGTGGGATGAGAATTGCTTTACATTTTTTATAGTATAATGCTGTAAGGCCGTCCGGACCTGGGCTTTTCCCTGATGCGGTGTTTGTTAAAGCGCTTTGTATATTGTCTTCTGTAAATGGTCTATCCATGGTTTCTGCTTCTTGTGGGGTTATTTTTGCCACCCTTGCTTTTTGTAGGAAGTCTGCAATTTTGCGTTTTTTCTCCTCCTTTCCCCATTTTTTCTGCTTCACTGCGTATAGGTCCTTATAGTAAGCTCTAAAGGTCTCGGTTAAATCTTTTGTTGTATACACCACCTCTCCTTGTTTATTTTTAATTTTTTCTATATAGTTTCTGTTTTTTTTCTTCTGTACTATTCTCGCTAAATGTTTACTGGTTTTGTTGCCTCCCGTGTATCTTTCTTTTGCGATTATCTGAAATTCTCTTTTTGTCTCTTGAAATAGTAATGATTTTAATTCATTTCGTTTGTTCATTAGTTCCTGATATACTTCTTGTTGTTTCCCGTCTCTTTTATGTTTTTGTTCTAGCCTACATATCTCACCAATTACTTTATTCTTTAGGAAATTTTTCTCTTTTTTTTTCCTTGCACCTTCTGAAATAAAAATTCCTCTAATTACCGCCTTGTGGGCATCCCACAATGTGGTTCTCGATATATCTTTTGTGTTGTTTGTTTTAAAATATTCCTCTAACTCCTTTCTTATTCTAATTAAACTTATTTCATCTACCACTAGTTCCTCATTTAATCTCCAACTTTGGGGCGGCCTTGAATTCCCTTCGATGTTTAGGCTAATACTTATTGGGGCATGATCGGATATAGTGATTGGCTCAATCTTTGTCTCTATCAGTTTTTCTAAGAGGCAATGGTCGGCCAAAAAGTAATCAATGCGAGAATAGCATTGGTGTACTGGAGAGTAGAACGTATAATCTCTAACTTCCGGATTTAAAACTCTCCATGTATCCACTAGTTGGCTTCTATATAGGCTATTCTTGACCTTTCTTAACTGTATGTTGCTTATTCCTCCCGTCGGAGCAGATTTGTCTATCGCTGGATCCAAACTAAAGTTTAAGTCCCCTCCTAGTATGACCCTGCCTTTTTTAAAGTCTCTCAGTTTTCCCAATATTTCTACCAAATACTTTGTCTGTTGCTTATTTGGGGAATATATATTTACTAGGGTACACTCCAGATCTTCTAATTTTCCTTTCAGGAAGAGGAATCTTCCCTCGGGATCTGTCAATCTTTCTACCAACTGGAATCTTACCCCCCTCGCTATTCCTATAGCTACGCCTCTTGCGCGCTTTGAGACAGTATCTCCATAGTACCAGACAGGAAAATCTGTTGAGTGTAGTCTAATGTTAGCTTCTAGCGTGAGGTGTGTTTCTTGTAAAAACGCTACCCCAGTTTTGATTCTTTTTAACTCCTTTAGGACTTTATGCCTCTTCACGGGGTTGTTCAAGCCTTTTACATTGTACGATACACATTTTATTATCGGCATCCTATTTTATATTGCCTGTTTAGCTTTAATTCCATGTCCAGCCTCATCCTTATTTTTTCTGCTAACGAGATTTGGTGAGGTGAGTCCCTCCCCCCCTTCACCCCCCCCTCTTCCCTCCTCTTCCCCTCCCTCGGTCCCCCCCTCCCTCCCTCCCTCGATTCCCCCTCTCTCCCCCCTTCTCTTACCCCCCCCGCCCTGTTGGCCAGCTATAGGCCTTTGAACCAATGTCCGCCCTTGGTTCAAAAAACTCAGTGGTGGGACCTATTCCAGATCCCTCATCCAAAGGGATGGGGGAGCAAAGGCTTTATGTTTTCTGGGGTGACAGCGCTACCTGTCTATTTCGCTGGGTCCCCCCCTCGACCGTCTCCTCCCTTATTTATGCCCAGCCAGGTAAATCAGGTATCTGCAGCTCAAGTCTACTACAGAATTCTTTTAAGTCCTCTGGAAATCGTAGTATTGCTGATTTCCCTTCTCTTGTACCCACTAGGCATGCCGGGAATCTCCAATTGTATTTGACTTTTTTAGCTATTAATTGTTCCAGTAAAGGTTTTAAAAGTCGTCGCCTAGATAGAGTCTCTGGGGCCAAATCTGCGAAGATCTGTAAGGTAGACCCATCATAAGTGGGGGATGGGTATCCCCTCAACTTTTTCCAGATATCGTCTTTCTCTTCAAATGAGTGGAACCTCACTATGATGTCTCGGGGTCGTTCTGTTCTTATACGTTTTCCTACCCGGTGGACTCTCTCCAATCTGGTCTGGTCTTCAGGTGTTTTCCCCAATATTGGGTTTAATATTGTCCTTATCTTTCCCTTTAAGTCTTCTCCCTCTTCTTCTGGGACCGATCTAATTCTCAAATTTTGCCTCCTTGATCTATTTTCTTGGTCCTCCAGCTTATACATTATGTCCCTCTGCTGTAACTGTAACTGGGCCATTTGTCCCTTTAAGAGGTTTGACTCCTGTTCTTGTTTCCCCCGTTTGCTCTTCTATTGCTTCCAACCTAGTAAGCAGATGACCCATGTCTGTTCTTAAACTTTGTATTTCTCCCTTAATCGCATTTTCTAATCGCATCAACATTTTTTCCATGTCCCCTTTTGTAGGAATATCTCCATCCGACCTTTGTCCCTCCATTCTGCTGGATTCAGGGTCTATTTCACTAGCCCCTTCCTCTCTTGAGTCCTCTGATATTTCCCGTTGAATTGGACTCCGGGATTTTGTGGGGTCTACCTTTTTATCTGATTTTGTCTGTAGCGACATTGGAGATCGTAACTCTTTTGGGATTCCTTTTTTTGTCATGAATTGTGTAATATTACTTGTTGTCGCCCCGCTAACATTTGTTTTTGGGGTGCCTCCTTTTGTTGTTGCTGATCTACTTGTCATCCTGGACATAGTATCTTTTGCTTTTCTAATTCTTTTCCCCAGCTTGGCGGCCTGTTCTCTTCCCTTTCTCTTCCCCTAAGCTTCAACTTCCAGCTTTCACTATAGTGGTCCAACCTCCCAATTTTCCAATCGGAGGTGGTTAACGTCCAAGTGCAGGGGCGTCTACGTCTCTCGGCAGTCCGCGGTCCGCGTGTATGGCGGAGTAGGGTAAAACTCTTGACTCAAAAGGGGAAAAAAAAAAAAAAGTCAGTTTCATGCGATAATGTATGTTAGTTCTATCTTCTTAGGGGGTACCCTGAATTTATTTGGGGTCCACTTCTGTGTTATATCTTTTGGGTCCCTCAACTTTGTATGAGTTCCAGTAGGTTTAGAATTATTTTAGGATTATTTTTACCACAGCGTTTCCCCTGCTCATTTGACCAGAGACCTCTTAAGTTTTCTGGGGAGTAGGTATAGGAGAAAGCTCATATATCTGCAGCATTTGAACACACCGTCAGTAGCCCTGGTATACAAAATCTTATCACGAGCAAGCTTTAAATCATATTCATTTGTCCACATGGCATTTCAGCGTCTCACCTTTTGTGGCTATGTTCATTCTATTTCTCCCATACAACAGTTTTACCTGCCTTTCCGGGTCTCGTTCAATGTATCCCCTGGAGAGCGTCCCGTGGCTGAGATCTATCCCCTCAGTCTGGCTTTTTGATGATAGCCCTTATTTTATAGGGAAGAAAAGGGGGTAGAAAAAAGGTAGCAAAAAAGGTGCTGCACTAGCAGTAGATTTAGCTTCGGAGACGGAGGGGGAGGGGGGGATATACTTTCCCTGCTTTATGCGCTGCTCCTGGGTACCTGGTGTATTTTGCGGGTCGCTACCCCGCTACTCACGGTTACCGTCGGCCATAGATGCACCTCGGTCCAGTGGCGGGGACATCCGGGGGAGGCATTCGCTCCCGTCTCTCCTTGGCTCCTTCGTGCGGGCCTCCGGGTGTTCGCACTCCCGTCGTACTCCAGGGCTGCGGCGTCTCGTCCGTCCCGATCCCCAGCGTGAGGCTTCCTCTGGTCCCTCCCACCTAGCGGCGCGTCACGTCTTCACGTACACGCCATCTAGCTCCTCATTTTTATATTTTTTTTCTTATAGTTTATAGCTTTTTTAACTTTGACCGTGAGCCACAAAGGTATTATTTTTAGCCTTTTAAACCTATTGCCCATGGGAATATACTTTGTAGTGAGGTCCCAAACAGTCTTTTTGAGAATTTTCATTTCTGTTCTGTGCCAATTGATGCAAATATTCTCTGGAGAGCAGCCCTCGTCCTTGGAAAATTTGCTCTCTTGAAATAAAGTGTTTTTATCTTTCCCGTATGTGATTTTTGCTTACAGCCAACATCAAATGAAATCATGTTATGGGCACTGCTACCCAGGTGTTCCTTTATCTGAACATTAGTAATAAGCTCTGCATGGTTTGAGATTACAAGGTCCAACAGAGCATCATTCCTAGTTGGGGCCTCAATAAACTGGACCATAAAATAGTCCTGTAATAAGTTTATTCATGTTTGCCCTTTAACTGTCCCAGCAGTGCCATTACTCCAGTAAATTTTTGGGTAGTTAAAATTCCCCATTATTATCACCGTCCCAGCCCTTGCAGCCCTTTCCATCTGTGCAAGGAGCCGACTCTCTACCTCCTCATTAACATTGGGTGGTCTATATCTACCTATATGAGGCATCACCTGACATGAGACGCCAGCAACAGATTTCTACAGGGTTATCCCCACAAGCTTGAATGACCATACTAATAATAGTTTGTCAACTCCTAGGGGCTGACATCTATATGGCGCACCCAGTCTGTGTTAGAACACAGAACATATCTTGTGCCCGATGGAACACCTTGAATCCTGATCCCAGGCTTTGCAGAGAGCCTTGAATTGTCTCCAAGTTGGGCTTAAACCCCATTACTTTCTGACACGAAGACCCACCTTCTGTAATTCAACTTTTAAATGTCAGAGTCTTAATTGCATACCAAGAACCTAGCATTTGACAGTTTAATGACAGGAATGGGCTTAGCCCTGCGGAGAGTGGAAGTTGATCTCAGCTTGAAATGCAGTTGAGGGGAAAAAAAGTATTCGATGCCCTGACGATTTTGTGTGTTTGCCCACTGACAAAGAATTGATCAGACCTATCCAAGTAATTAGGGTTTCAAGGCTGACGTTTGGTAACTCAAACCTTCAGCTCCCTCCATATATTTCTATGGGATTAAGGTCTGGAGACTCCAGGACCTTAATGTGCTTCTTCTTGAGCCAATCCTTTGTTGTTTTGGCAGTGTGTTTTGGGTCATTGTCATGCTGTCATACTCATGCACGACCCATTTTCAATGCCCTGGCTGAGGGAAGGAGGTTCTCACCCATGATTTGAGGGTACATGGCCCCGTCAATTATCCCTTTGATGCAGTAAAAAAGGGATTTTTAAATACAGCTTACCTGTAAAATCCTTTTCTTGGAGTACATCACGGGACACAGAGCGGCATATTCATTACTATATGGGTTATATGGAGTACCTTCAGGTGTGGACACTGGCAATCTCAAACAGGAAGTCCCCTCCCTATATAACCCCCTCCCCTAGAGGGAGTCCCTCAGTTTTGTAGCAAGCAGTATGCCTCCCAAAATGTTCCCCAAAAGAGGGGTGGGAGCTCTGTGTCCCGTGATGTACTCCAAGAAAAGGATTTTACAGGTAAGCTGTATTTAAAAATCCCTTTTTCTTTCTCGTACATCACGGGACACAGAGCGGCATATTCATTACTATATGGGATGTCCGAAAGCAATGCTTTAATGAGGGGAGGGAGACATCTTCTCAAAAGAGATTTAATTTAGAGGTATACTCTTATAATAATAATAATTCCAACTTAGTCAAGAAAAAACTTTTTTTTTTCTCTTACAACCAAGGGTGCCCCTGATCCCGAGGATCTTAAACTGCAGCCTGTAGTACTGCCTGTCCAAAGGCAGAATCCGCATTCCTTCTCACGTCTAGTTGATAAAATTTTGTAAACGTGTGGACTGATGACCACGTCGCCGCCTTGCATATCTGAGCCATAGAGATCTGATGGTGTGCTGCCAAGGAGGCGCCCATGGCCCTGGTAGAATGGGCCTTTACCGACAAAGGAGGAGGCAACCTCTTCAAACCGTAGGCCTGAATGATTAATTGTCTAATCCATCTCGAGATGGTGGATCTTGCAGCTGCCTGCCCTTTTTTGGGGCCATCTGGTAGAACGAACAACACATCTGTTTTCCGGATCTTTTCTGTAGCTTTAAGATAGGCCTTCATGGCCCGGACAATATCCAAGGTATGCAGCAACCCCTCCTTTCTAGATGTGGGTTTCGGAAAGAAGGATGGAAGTACCAAATCCTGGTTCAAGTGAAAATTGGATATAACCTTTGGTAGAAAGGAAGGGTGGGGCCGGAGAACTGCCCTGTCCTTATGTAGAACGAGATATGGTTCCTTACACGATAAGGCTGCTAACTCTGACACTCTCCTGGCCGAAACTATGGCGACCAAGAATACCAACTTTCTTGTTAGTAAAAGTAAAGGAATCTCAGCCAACGGCTCAAAGGGTTGTTTCTGTAGAGTAGACAGGACAAGATTTAAGTCCCATGGACAAATTGGTGACTTGACCGGAGGATTAATACGCAAGACCCCCTGTATGAAGGTCTTTACCAGCGAGTGGGTGGCCAGCGGCCTCTGAAACCACACTGACAGAGCTGAGATCTGTCCCTTGATTGTGCTTAGTGCCAGGCCTTTATCCACTCCTAGCTGGAGAAAACTTAACACTCTATCAATGGTATATTTGCGGGAATTCCATCTTTTGGATTCACACCAGCCTACGTAGTTCCTCCACACCCTGTAATAAATCACCCTGGAGGCCGGCTTTCTAGCCCTAATCAGGGTAGGAATTACCCGCCTAGACAGACCTCTACCCCTGAGAATCAGGGATTCAGCCTCCAGGCCGTCAAATTTAGACGCTGTAATGTAGGGTGGAGGATCGGGCCTTGTGACAGTAGGTCTGGCCGTAGAGGAAGAGTCCAAGGGTCTCCCACTGCCATCTTCAGGACTAGTGAGTACCATGTCCTCCGGGGCCAAGCTGGTGCTATTAGAATGACTGGCTTGTGCTCCACTCTGATCCTGCGCAACAGGCGAGGAAGTAACTGTAGCGGAGGGAATGCATATAGAAGTTTGAATTGATGCCAAGGGCAAACCAACGCATCGGTTCCGCAGGCCATAGGGTCCCTCGCTCGAGACACAAACCTGTCTAGTTTCTTGTTGAACCTGGATGCCATTATATCTACGTCTGGCATTCCCCACCTCTGGCAGATTGTCTGAAAGACCTGGGGATGCAGAGACCACTCCCCTGGCGACAGAATCTGGCGACTTAAGAAGTCTGCCTGCAGGTTGTCCACTCCGGGAATGAATATCGCCGAAATGCAGGGTACATGAACCTCTGCCCACTGAAAAATCAAGCTCACCTCCCTCTAAGCGGCCTGACTCCTGGTTCCCCCTTGGTGGTTTATGTATGCCACCGCTGTGGCATTGTCTGACTGGATTCTCACCGGGGACCCCTGTAATCTGGAGGTCCATGCCAGAAGGGCTAGGCGAGCAGCTCTGATCTCCAAGATATTGATGGGTAGCTGCCTCTCTGCTTTCACCCAAGTTCCCTGGCGAGAGAACCCCTCGAAGACCGCCCCCCAGCCTGCCAGGCTGGCGTCTGTGGTAACTACCTTCCAGACAACAGGGCTGAAGGATCTTCCCTTTAGAAGATTCTGAGGGTTCAACCACCAGGCCAGGCTTTGTCGGACCCTTGATGATAGCGTCAAAGGGGACTCTAAGGCATGTGCTCTCTTGCCCCAGGCTGCTAGAATGGCTGCCTGTAGGACGCGAGTGTGGATCTGAGCGTATGGTACTGCCTCGAACGTGGCCACTAGCTTGCCTAGTAATCGCATACACAGGCGAATAGTTGGTTTTTTCTTGCTTAGAACCAACTAAAACCAACCCCTTGATAGCCTCGAACTTTACAAGGGGCAGGAACACCCTTTGCTGTTCTGTGTCTAACCTCATGCCGAGGTATTCCAACTGCTTTGTAGGCTGGAACGCTGACTTTTCCCGGTTTAGGACCCAGCCGAATTCCTTCGAGGTACTGAACCGTGAGGTTTACTGCCTGTTGCAGACACGGCCGTGAGTGATCTATGATTAAAAGGTCGTCCAAGTATGCTAGGACTGTGACCCCTTGGATCCTTAGATTGGCCAGAACTGGGGCTAGGATCTTCGTGAATACCCAGGGGGCCGTGGCCAGCCCGAAGGGGAGCGCCCTGAATTGGAAGTGTCGCTGCCCCACTGCGAAGCGTAAAAATCTTTGATGCGCCTGAAAGATTGGTACATGAAGGTAAGCATCCTTTATGTCTATGGAAACCAGAAAGTCGTCCCTCTGGAGCGTGGCGACTGCTGACCGGATGGATTCCATCCGGAAGGAACGAACCCTTAGGTAACCGTTTAACCTCTTTAGGTCCAAGATTGGCCTGACATCGCCGTTGGGCTTTGGTATGACAAAGAGATTGGAATAGAAACCTAGCCCTTGCTCTTGGGCTGGCACCTCTATTATTACGTCCTGGCAAAGCAGGTGATCCAAAGCTGCCAGCATCGAGGCCTTCCTTGCTGGATCCTTTGGTAACCTTGACTCTTGAAAATGAGGCGGAGGAAAGTTTAGAAACTCCAGTCTGTAGCCTGTGGTTACAGACGCCCGGACCCATTTGTCGGGGATCTTGGCTTCCCAAACTTCTGAGAAGAAACGAAGCCTTCCCCCCACCCGCGAGAGTGGGGGCGCCCCTTCATAAGGCAGACTTAGGGGCTGTCTTTGTCGGTTTGCGATACCATGGTCTCTTACCCCCAGGGGCCTGTCCCTGCGATCTACTGCTAACGTAGGATCGTGCAGGCGGCCGTCGATACTGCCTGGAATTTGAGGGCCCTGAGACAGGAAAGAGCTGCCTTTTAAATGTGTAGGACCCGGAATGTCTTTTTTGACCGGTAAAAGGGTACTTTTGCCACTTGAAATAGTCTGAATGTATTTATCCAGATCCTCCCCGAAGAGTCGTCCTCCATGGAAGGGAAACCCTGCCAGAAGCTTTTTGCATGGGGGCTCCGCCGCCCAGTTCTTCAACCATAAGAGCCTTCTCATATGCACCAAAAAATAGTGATAAACGAGAGGCCTGCTGGATGGAATCCTTTTATAGCATCACAGCAAAACACAGAGCTCTGGGAATGTCAGAAAACTCTTCTGCTGTTGGGTAGGCATGCCCTTTAACATTTCTTTTGTCTGGTCCTTTAAACGCCTGACAAACTCCAATTGCAGCCACAGCTGGCTGTACCACTGCTCCTGCCGTAGCAAAGGATGCTTTTAAAGTGTTTCTAACCGTTTATCAACTGGATCTTTAAACATATGTATGTTTTCCACCGGGCAAGTTAGTGATTTATTCACGCATGAGATGGCTGCATCCACCACTGGGAGTTTCCACCTCTTGGAGAACTTTTCCTCCATGGGTAACTGACCGCAAATCTCTTTGGTGGCAGAAAAATCCTGTCCGGGCCGCCTACCCAATCCCGAAAGATCAATTCCTCCAAGAGAGGATGGACCGGAAAAAACTGCGTTGCTTAAGGAGCTTTCAAAGAGCCCAGAGAGGATACCGCAGGAACCTGAGGCTCTGGCAATGGTAAACTAAATGCCGAGCGGACCATGTCCGTCAAAGACTGCACCCACAGTCTCTCTGTCTGGGAGTCTGAAAATGGTTCCTCAGAGGTAGATCCCTCAATCCCTGAACCCTCTTGGTTCAGGTCTAGTTGATCCTCCTGCGATTCCAATTCCTCCGGAGAGAGAATTTCAGCATCTGAGGATACACCACTTGGTGATGGGGATCTACCCCGTTTCTTGCCAGAATAGCTCTAGCGATCAATGCTGTTATTCTCTCTTCTAGCCCCCCTAGGGATACAGCTAGCATTCTCTCTCTGTGATAAACACAGGGCTGGGCTGATCTGGGCCAGCCTCCGCACCAGGACCCCCTAATGGCTCATCCAAGGCGCCTTTATGGGATAAGGTTGCGGGGAAAGTATCGGCATATCATCAGAATCAGAGGGGAACCCCTTTGTTTTTTGGTCTTTTTTGTACCCTTTGACCCCGAACCTTTGGAAGCCATAATACAAATCGAGGGACTCCGCCAACAAAAAAACAGACTGTAGTGGCCAGGAGTACAAAACTAGAGCTTAGGGGACAATAGATCACTATGCCCAAAAACTGATGGGGCCCCGTTATGTTTTTTTTTTTTTTAAATATATAAAGTCTCTTTCTTTTTCTTTTTTTTTTTTTTCAAACATACAGCGACCCCAAACTTAGTTTGCCAGCCTCCAACCTGTTGCAAAAAGGGGGATTTTCTTGCTTAACTGAAGCTTTGGAACAAAGTCCAGCCTGTACTACCCCTCTTCCGCCCCGGGAGTCACTGTTCTGCCGCTCTGCGTCCTCTCCCTTTGAGATCAGCCTCAGAACTGAGCACTGACAATGCTGGCTGATCTATAACAGCACAAGGGCGCGCCCTGTATGACGCTGCAGGCACGCCCCCCCCGCCCCTCCTCTCCGAACGGCGCGAAAAACGTCTATAAGACGTGCGCGCGCAACGCGCGCGGTATGCCGGAGCAGAAGGGACATGAGGAGCCGCGCTGCTGGAGACCCATGGACTGCAGTAATAGGCGGCAGATTCAAACCCCGGCCAGGTAGGACTCCAAAAGGCCCCATAGGGATCCTTACCAGTCCTAGGAAGAAAGCAGCAGGTAGCTAGCAACACCATTCTTAGACAGGGGAACTAGTGATGGGGGAAATGGGATCATCCTGTCTTTCTCAGACATAGTGAACAAGGTTGCCAATGCAGAGCATACTTAGGCTACCCCCCTTTTAGGTTACCCCGGAGAGCCTGCTGTCGAACCAAGTCCCGCAGGCTCCCTCTTACCTGCTCCATGCTGCAGGATGTTTGTCTAGCCAAACGATCCAATCTTCTCCCATCTCCGGTGGGTAGCGTAATAGACCTTCAGGCCCTGGGGTCCTATGAAGGTACCCACTGTCCTGGACCTATATAGCACCCTGGCAAAACAGGAACTTATGGTCTTTATGAACTCAAAGTCTGGGCCAGGGTCCCAGCCCTCCAGAGGGAGCATTATAGGCAAAACCCCACGTTTGGGGCCCGGGTACTGTCCACTTTGGCACTGAGGCCTTGGACAGATCTGGTTAGCCCGCCCTTAATCCCAAGGATGTGGTGGAGCACAAGGCTATTCCGTGACCACACCTAAGACACCTGGCGAAAAAAAAACTGAGGGACTCCCTCTAGGGGAGGGGGTTATATAGGGAGGGGACTTCCCTGGTTTGAGATTGCCAGTGTCCACACCTGAAGGTACTCCATATAACCCATATAGTAATGAATATGCCGCTCTGTGTCCCGTGATGTACGAGAAAGAAATTGTCCTGTCCCCTTAGCAAAAAAACACCCCCAAACCATAATGTTTCCACCTCCATGTTTGAAGGTAGGGATGGTGTTCTTGGGGTCATAGGCAGCATTCCTCCTCCTCCAAACACAGCAAGTTGAGTTATGCCAAAGACCTCAATTTTGGTCTCATCTGACCACAACACTTTCACCCAGTTCTCTGAATCATTTAGATGTTCATTAACAAACTTCAGACAGGCCCAGTACATGTGATTTTTTTGAGCAGGGGGGACCTTGTGGGCGCTGTAGAATTTCAGTCCTTCACGGAGTAGTGTGTTACCTATTGTTTTGAACACAGAGAACTAAGAGTCGGTTCACACTGAGGCGTCACGACTTCCAGCACGACTTTCAGAAGCAACTTCAACATGACTTGAGCATGAACCACAGGGTGATCTGGGGAGATTTACAACATACTTTGAAGTCGTCTCCAGGACAGGAGACATTCCAGTGGCCAATAAAACAACAATCAGCTCTGGGAGAGGGAGGGGTTTGCCTGAGAAATGTATGTTACCTTCCTGGAAAGTAGCTTCAATTAAGACAGTGATCAGACTTGAAAGCGACTTCCATTGAAATCAATCTCAAGTTGGATCCCAAGTCGCCTCAGTGTGAACCGACTCTAACTGAACCTTATTGTGGCAACGTAATATTTGTGTTGGTAGGAAACAGTGGGAAAACAAAAACATTCAAACTCTCCATGCAGTCTAAATGCACTTATAGGCATGCTACATCAACTTGCTATACAGTGCATGTACTGGGGTGAGATGTTACTCTAGGTTGCCTCTCTAATCATGCCATCAGCTCCTCTACTTCAGTTAGCTATATAGCATATGACTTTTATTAGTTATTCTTTAAAAATGCCCATAACCTGCATCATTTGTTGGTATTGATCGTGCAAATTAGCTCAGGTGATTTAATTGCAAATAACTGGTTCTAATAAGGGCCGGATTTCAAATCAACCATTTCTAAAAAGCAATCCTCTGATGAATGGGCTATGAAGCCCAATTACATTATTTACAGTAAATAAGTATTACTGTAAGTACAGAAGAAAGCTCAAGAATAATATAATCAGTACTGGGGTACAGTAGACACTCTCTGTAATTGGGTGGCTTTAGTAAGCTACACCTAATCCCATTTAAAGATCCATGTAAATCCTTTTACAATGATAACCATAATATTGTAAATTGTTTTTGCCGAGGGCATTTTGTAGAGTCTTTTACATCTAACAGCCCTATCCCTTTACATAATAAATCTGTAAAGGAAAGTTTGTGGTGAGAGACAATCTATTTCACCGGGTACTGCAAGCAAATGACACAAACACATATGTTTAAATGCAATTTGCTGATGTAATCTAACATATAGTTAATTCTAATTAATCCAGTCAAGAGCATATTTCCATCAAATCTTAATATATATGTTCTGGAAATTGGACTGTGTGTGGCCAGCCCTACTGTGGAGATTAGGAGATCAAAATAAGAGACTAAGGCGGCCCATACATGGTTCGAATCTTGGCCGCTTCAGCAGGCACTGGCTGAGATTCCAACAGTTAATGGGCAGGCTGAATGAACCAAGTTGATCGATCAACTTGGGTACAACCAGCCTACCAGATTCTCTTGCGATTATTGGTAACGGCTGCTATAGCCACTAGAAATAATCACTGTCCCAGGGGAATCAGTCCCCGCCGGGAGCAAATAATGGCCCGGCAGGAGGATTCTCCTGTCAGCACTGTCTGTGTTGATGAGGGAATCGTCTGAATTTCTTTCCTGCAACCCATGATTGCAGGAAAGAAATTTGTACCGTGTATGGCCTGCCTAAGGGATCGATTTATTAAAACTGGAGAGTGCAAAGTCTAGTGCAGCTGTGTATGGCAGCCAATTAGCTTCTAACTTCAGCTTGTTATATTTAGATTTGACAAGAAAAAAATTGAATCTGATTGTTTTCTAAGTAGAGCTGCACCAGATTTTGCACGCTCCATTTTAGTAAATAAACCCCTAAAGGTCACAAAGAATGCTATAACTTCTGTTGCTTAATATCTACTTCAGGTTAATATAACAATTCACACCAAAGAACCTTACTAATGAGTAAGATTAAAAAAAAAGATTTGCTAGGTCTTAAAATACGGATTTAATATGCTGATGAATAAGTAAAAAATAAGCAACCCAAATTTTACATTCCTGTGGTACACATTCAGGCCTCTACAAATTATTAAAAATGTATGTCCTACCGCTGATTTTTTATTTTACCTCCATATGCACAAAACATGCTACTTCCTAATCAACTCTGTCACCTGTTTCTGATGTCCTTAAAGTGTTTGCATACCTCCCAACTTTTTGAGATAGGAATGAGAGACCTCTATCAGCAAAAGTATGCAGGCATAGGACACACCCCTTACCACGCCCCCTTAAAGGAGAATTGTACAAAAAAAATTTTTTTTTGCACTCACCGTACAATCCTTTTCATCCATGGGCGGACAAACCTTTGTTAAATCTTGACTTGTGGTTATGTTCCTGTTCTATAGGAGAGGATAGTCCTCTCCTCACCGGCCGGGCTGCTGCTCGGATACGGGTCTGGTATGGATTTTTAGGCGTAGGGGGTTCCCCTTTGAATCCACACCAGACCTATGGGCCTGGTATGCTCTTGGAGGGGGAACCCATGCCGTTTTTTTAGTTAAAATTTGGCGTAGAGTTCCCCCTCAAGATTCATATCAAACACAGTGCCTAGTATTGGCAGGGATCCAAGTCGGATCCTCGTTCATTGAAAGTAGGACATATGTCGGACTTCAAGTCGCAGGGCAAAGTTGGATCCAAAGTAGTACTATTGTCGTGTCGCACCGCTGTGAACCCGGCTTTGATGCAGCCTACAGATCTATGGCTAGTTCTCAAAGATGTTTGGAACAACCTATTTGCCGAGTTCCTTTAAAAACTGTATACAAGAAGTGTACATAGAAAAACTGATGCTGTTTTGAAGCAAAGGGTGGTCACACCCAAATATTGATTCAATTTGGATTTCTCTTCTGTTCAAATACTTTTTTTTTACTGATTTAGTTCATTGATAAAAAACTATTAACTATTAACACTTCTATTTCTTAGAGCATTCTTAATTTAGAGCATATTTTTTCACATCTGCCTAGTACTGTAAATAGTTTGAAGTTAAAATAATCTTTAGGCCTAATACACAAGGGCGTTCTAAATGAGTTGTAAAGCTAGTACCAATGATTGGAATAGAAGTCGCATAGAAGGGAAACTCCCATGCCAAAAAAATGGTGTGGGGGTCCCCCAAGATCCATACCAGACTCTTTTTCGAGCACGCTGCCCAGCAGGTCAGGAAAGGGGGAGAGTTGATGGGCCCCCCTCCTGGACTATACCAGGCCACATGCTCTCAACATGGGGGGGGGGCTGGCTGGTGGTTGTCGGGGTCTAAGGGCAGGGGCTTATTGGAAACTGGAAGTCCCTTTTAACATGGGCCCCCCCATGTGAATGAGTATGGGGTACATTGTACCCCTACCCATTCACCCAAAGAAAGCGTCAAGAAATGAAAACACTACACTGAAGTAATTTATTAAATCAGCTCCGGCGTCTCTTCCAATTTCTTCTCCCATCTCCGACACTTCTGTCTCTACCGGTTCTTCTTCTCTGTGCGCTGTCTTCTCCCTCTTCTGCAGGGTCTTCTCTCTCAACTGTCTTCTCGCTCTTTTTGCCAGGTCTTCTCCCTCTGTTCTGTTTCGGACGTTGATTCAACGTGATGTCCCTGCATAATGCTGGGTCCCGCCGTGTGCCATGACTTATATTGGCATGGGGAGGGGCCACCCACTGACATCTCATGGCGGCCACGCCCCCCCTCGTGATGTCACCCGGCCGGGGCACGATGGGGCGGTGACATCACAAGGGGTGGGCACGTGGCCTGGTATGGTCGCTCGCCTCCCTCCTTCCCTGACCTGCGTGCTTGGATAAGGATCTGGTATGGCCTTATGCCTAAAATATGCATTTTAACATGTGTTGAAAAAATGCTCTGGCAGCAAAAGGGTTAATGACATATAATTGATAACAAATACTGTTATAGTTATTAGATACTTAATTTGCATATTTTATAGCCGCGTGGCGTTCAG
This sequence comes from Rana kukunoris, assembly GCA_029574335.1. Lineage (NCBI taxonomy): Eukaryota > Metazoa > Chordata > Amphibia > Anura > Ranidae > Rana > Rana kukunoris. The sequence continues at coordinate 519,951,482 of CM056049.1, forward strand.
CTTTAAGGTTTCACATTGCACTGAAGACATTTTTTTCTTTACCTGTAAGAGATGCACTAAAAACTTGCTTATAATGGGCTGAAGACTGGAACACAGCTGGGATATTTACTTTCCTTTTGGGAACTAATGCAGACAGCACAATGTGTTTGGGTGGAAATGCAAGATCACAGGGAAGCGAGAGCTAAAATGATATAAAAGAAAATCCAAGTAAGCAGAAAAAATATGTGTCTAATTGTCAGAAGCTATTTAAAGTAAAATAAGGCTACTTAAATGATAAAGGGCAAGAGTTATAATTTATATATATATATATATATATATATATACATATACATATACACACATATATACACAGTGATTCATAAAACATGCAGAGCAGTAGGGGCTCAACAAATAAATAACTGCACAAACACAGTGCAAACTCTCATGATCTCGGTTGCAATTTGCTCACCAGATTCGTCTGGCAAATTATTTAAAGTGATACTGGTCACGATTATTTAACGTGACTGGTTTAAAAAAAATAACATTCTATTCAAGTATGTATTCTTAACTCCAAAAAGTACATTTTATTTGCTCTGTCTCCTCCAAATTCCTTTTTTTTCCTTCTGTGATCCAAATACCTGTTACAGGGTGGCTATGTTAGTTCTCCTTGTAGGAAGGTAGCCATCCTCTGTTGCTCACTCCCTAAATGGATTATGGGATTTGTAGTGTGTATTGAGCAGGGCACATGACCTCAACTAAAGTGCATGGCTTGTTCCAAACAAACAGAAGAGGTTCAGCAGCTCATGAAGGAAGTTACAAGGAGGCAGAAAAACACAGTAACAAACTATTTCATGAAAAATATATTGCATGTCCAGTAAGTAGGGATGTACACTATATGGATTAGTTTTGTGGAATAAGGATTAAAGTATAACTAAAAGAAAAACTTTTTAGTTTCTTTAGCTTTGGATAGAGTGGAGATGGATTATAACTAGGGCCGAAAAACCAATAGAATAATCGACAACTAATCGATTATGAAAATAGTTGTCAACTATTTTCATAATCAATTGGCCAGCCGATTAGTTGGCCTGCAAACAGAATGCAGTATTTTACATATCAGGAAATACAGTACAGCACACATACAGCTTAGTACCACAACCGTCCATACATGTCGAACGTTTTTTACGTTGTGAAAAACAGTTGTGTGTACTCTTTAACGAGGGGGGAAAATACGTGCAAGCTCAGAAGCAAGTTAAGAGATGGGGAAATTAGCATAAGCAGCCCAAAGGGTGGCGCCATTCGAATGGAACTTCCCCTTTATAGTGCCTTCGTACGTGTTGTACGTCACCGCGCTTTGCTCAAGCATTTTTTTTTCACGATCGTGTGTATGCAAGGCAGGCTTGAGAGGAATCACGTCAAGAAAAACATTTTTTTTCCATGACACGAATAACGGTCGTGTGTACGCGGCATAAGAGTGGAAGCTGACCCCTAAGACCATAAACTTGAATGTTGGTGTGTCTAAGCCACCGAGCGGAACAAGAAGCCAGGGCACTGTTCTGGGATCCTTCCTGGATGATAAAAAAAAGGAGATCCTTTTTCAGAAAGAAGCCGTGGCTGACAAACTCAGACAGCCGGTGTCACATATAGAAAGCAGTTCAGGGCTAGACAGCCGGTGTCACAGCCAGGCAATAGAAAAAGATTTGCTTATGAAGAAGCAAATCTGAACTGGACAGAAGAGCAATTTCTAGGTTGAAGTGAAAGGCAAAAACTACCTTAGGCAATTTCAATCGAGCACACAATCACTGTTCTCACTTTTATCTCGGAGATGTTATCAATTGGAGTGGTATTGCACATGAGGAGGTGTTACCTTTTGTGAATCTAAGCAATATTACACAAATTTTTTTTCTTTTTTTTATACATCTAGAGTTCCAGTTACCCAAGGAGGTCCTAAACAGCCTAAAGGAGTTGCGTTTACATGCGTTGTTGCTGCACTCGATTGAGCAGTCCTAACTTCTGGCGAGTGGGTTATCTGGCTATTTCGAATGTTTGAAGATTTTGCTGTACTTTATGAACTTTTATTGATTAACTTTTTCATCTGCTTGTATTTACAGGAAATAATTTTTAGAGGATAAGACTGTGTCTAGTATGTTCAAGTTAAAAGTGCAGGGGGTACGATCAGTATATACAACAGAGCAGTACAAAAGTGTATGATGGTGGCAGACTGTGCAGAGGGATGTGTAAGGAGTTTGAAAATGGGTGATATGTGCATCAAAAGAATATGGGGTGGTGAGCATTTGAACTCTTGGAAGGAGAGTATAGGATTGAGGGCCAGTTCACACCACATGTAGTCCAGTGCATTTTGTTCCAATTCTCTCCTGCACATACTCGCCACCATCATACCCTTCTCGTTTCTCTCATGCAAAAACTGTCCCATGTTATATTCTCCACACTCCTGTCCTGCAAATACTTCTACCATAATATCTTTTGTGCTCCTCTTCTGTACATACTGCCTTCCCTCATATCCTCTGCACTCCAATTCTGCCCTCTTATGCCACGTACACACGATCAGGTTTCTCGCTTGGCCCCTTTCCCCTGTGTACACATGGCCGGTTTTCCCAACAGGTTTTCTCTTGGTCGAGAAAACGGCCATGTGTAGGCTCCCTAGCAGTGTTTCCCTATGGGAAAACTGTTGAGAAAAAAAAAATGCCACGATTCGCAACGAAAAAATTTAGAACGTGTTCTAAATTTACCCGTCGTGATTCTGGGCAGTTTTCTCATCGGGAAAACTGCTGGAGTGCCTACACAGGTCCAAGAGAAAACATGACAGTTTTCCCAACGAGAAAACTGATCGTGTGTATGCGGCATTAAGCTTTGCTTTCCTCTCCGAATTCCTGTCCTACACACCCAGCCTGCTGTCATACCCTCGCCACTTATCTCCAGCACGTTTGCCATAATACTTCCTGAACTCCTCTCCTAGACATATTCCCTACCATCAAAGCCTTTACAATCCTCTCCTATACATATTGCCTTAACACTTATTTTGCATTATTTGTAATATGTTCAACTTTACCTCTTCGTAACCCAAGACACTTTTGCTCGAACAGGTAAAATCAGATACTAAAATTACACCCAGCATATAAAACATGAAGAAGAAGAAGAAGAAGAAAAAAAAAAAAAAAAACAGATCTGCATGTAAAAAAAAAAAGGGGAAGGCTAAAAAAAAGTGAATTTGGTAAGGTCCTTAGACATCTTATATTTGTACAGCCCAACTAAAGGTGAATTTTTAAATACATATCTTAAAAAAGTTGAGTACAAACCTGCTTATCTCCTGTGTCATGGAAAACCAAGTTCTTTCTCCTCATATGAGGCACAGAACCACTAGCTGTAGTAAGAACATTTGTGATCCGCTCCACCCTTGAAACAGCAGCATTCTGACATTGCTTCAACAGACCATTCTGCTGTTCCTGGGCAAATTCTGCATCATCATTCTGGATCTCCTCTATTTTTTCAGGGTGTCTAAAGACGCTTTGTGCACAGAATTCAGTGTTCTCTTCACAGTTATTGTTTTGTGACTTTTCCGAAGAAACATCCTGATATTTTAACCATTTGCTTGGCTGATTACTTGATGGCTCAGGAACATTTTTAGGTGATCCCAGTAATGTAGGACCAGTGTCTAAGCATTTGGAAAGATAATTTCCACCTTGACCTTTGTCATCTACAATGGTAGACTGTTTTTCCTGGAAGCTGTAAGAATTAGTCTTTATTAAGGATCTGTATTGCTTCTGAATTTCAGGAACGTCATATTCACCATCCATAGGATCTAAGCTGGGACTAACAATCTCTGGTTGAATTATTTGTGGTACTTGCATCTGAAGCCGTGACCGTACTTTTGATAGTTTTTCAGAGTTCACAAAATCTTAGGCGGAGATAAAAAATAAAAAAAAGTAGTTTTTAGGTACTTTGTATTGCCTTTCATTTCTAACTATGAGCAGTTCAGCACCATAAGATTACATTTTGGAGTATCATTGTGAACTGTTCATACTTGGTAATCTTTGAAAAAAATCTGTAAAAAACTAGCAGCCAACAATCGATTGTGTAGGCAATCTTGGTCATTAGTTTTATGCCTTTCACTTCTCAGCTTACTGTTAGCCGTCACCCGACGCTCATAAATTTTGCAGAATCTAGATCAGTGTTTCTCAACCTTTTTCCGTCAAGGCACCCTTTAAAATGATGTACAACCTCAAGTCACCCCATTCTAAAATGTATAAAAACTAAATGAATAGCTTTACATAACGCAGCAACATCCACACACATGGGACACCCAACATTAGAGGCGACTTATTGTTTCAAAGCAAATACACCTTTGCACACTGGTACTGACTAGGTTTCTCTTCACCCTCAGTTTCTCTCCGTCATTCAGCTAATGTGACTCCAGTGCTGATGGAGAGGGGACGGGCTACCAAGGATGTGGTGCATTTCCCCGCATCCATCTTATCAATTGATGGTGCCATTGGTTGTTAGGACACCAGCACCTGGAAGGTTTTAATGGTGCACAATGAAAACCTGTTGTGCTAAAAAGGCAGGCTTCATCAACCTGATGGCAATTTTTGGGCATTTTGCCAAGGCATCCCTGAAGAAACCTGAAGGCATCCTGGTTGAAAAAGACTGATCTAGACAACTGTGACCTAATGTTTATGGATACCTTTATTGTTGTTTATTTAAGCAAAGTAAGCAAACAATCAACAGCTACCACCAAACAGGTAGCAGTTTATTTGCCTCAGAAAAGACCTACATCTACCACAGAAATATCTAGGATAGTCATATATATATATTATATATATATATATATATATATATATATATATATATATATATATATATATATATATATATGTTACTTTAGCATTTCGACCATTTTCTTACTGTGCTGCTCAAGGAAAGCCGACCGATCCATTAACTGTGCTCCTGGGCTCTCCACAGAAACGCATTGCCTTGGTCTCAGAAAAAATTGACGCGATAGGTTGTCTGACTTTTCTTGTGTTGGTGTTTTAACCTAAAATCATTTACAAGAAAACAACATATACAATGCACATATATACCAAGTACTTACGTTCTGTGGCTGTACAGTAAATAATTAACCAATTTAAAAAAAATATATTCTACAAAAAATAATCATGCTTCTGGTTTAGTAAGGAAATAAAAAATACTAAAACAAAATATTCCATGCATGAAGAGGAACTTTTCCCATTTATAACTGCTGGCTTTTAAGAAATGCATGCCACTTACTGACTGCCTGCCGCAGAAATACATCGCTACTTTGAAGAGGAATACCATTGTTATGGTAGCAGTTAGTTACCATAACCCGGTATCCTCTTCAAGAGCGGGCAGTCCGCTTTTAGATAAAAGTGGTCTCTGTGGCAGCAAAAGGGTCTGCTCCCCGGGCTGCCTGGCTCCCTCGCGCACAGAAACGAACGCATACATGAGCAGCGCCTGCATATGAAAACGGTGTTCAAACCACACATCTGAGGTATAGCCGCAATCGTTGGAGCGATAGCAATAATTCTAGCCCTAGACTTCCTCTGTAACTCAAAACTCATGCAACCTGTAGAATTTTTTAAAGTCGCCTATAGAGATTTTAATGGGAAAGATTTGTCGTCACTCCACGAGCGGGCGCAACTTTGAAGCGCGACATGTTGGGTATCAATTTACTTGGCGTAACATCTTTTATAATATATATAAAAAAAAAATGAGCTAAATTTACTGTTGTCTTATTTTTAATTCAAAAAAAGTAAATTTTTTTCCAAAAAAAGTGCGCTTGTAAGACCACTGGGCAAGTATGGTGTGACAAAAAGTATTGCAATGACTGTGATTTTATTCTCTAGGGTGCTAGAAAATAAATATATAATGTTTGGAGGTTCCAAGTAAATTTCTAGCAAAAAAAAAACCTTAACTTTTAAACAACAAATCTCAGAAAGAGGCTCGGTCCTTAAGTGGTTAAAAGCCCAAGAAATCCAGTGCTGTCTTCTACAAACTGAATTCTTCACAAGACTTCTGATCTTCCATGCAGCCATTTGACATTGAAGTGCTAGCTGTCGCTTCCTGGTCACTCACAGCCTCCCGCTACTGCATGTATGAGATTATGGACTGCAGGGAGACTGGTTCTAGAGCCTTCTGGGATGTGAGATGCATATCCCCAGGAGGATGCAGGAGGTGGCATGGGCACCAAGGCAAAGAAAGAGGAAGTGGAAGCTAGTCTCCCCCCCCCCCCCCCCCCCCCCACAAAAAAAAAAATTGTAAAAAGCTTACGTTTACAAAGAGAATGCTGCTGAATGTTTTTTTAAAAGGGAAAAGTCTGCTTTAACAGCATGGGGTATTTAGAAACTAAATTCTGGATTTTATAATATTCAGCTATTATATTATAGACTTCACACCATTAATATACAGTAACGGATGCAAGTGCTCACCGACCTTAGAGTCTATCCATTGTGAAATCTCCCAGTCACAGTCAGATCCTGGAGTTCCCACAATCCATTGTGGAAGCGAACCTTGCACTGAGGAAACTGAGGGTAAAGAGCAATACTATATTAAAAAACAATAATCATTATCGATAAAAAGAATGGTTTAGTTGTCATATAATTATTACAGGAAAATGTGGAAAAAACACTGCGCTAAATCAAGATAAATGGAAATGCTGCTAGTACCAAAAATATAGATACATATATTGGAAGATATTGGAAAAAAGGTAAAGTACAGCGCAAAAAAATTTGCGCTGTACCTTACCTTTTTCCAATATAATTATTACATTTAAAGATCTGGAGGTAAATAACAGTAAAACTTGTAATGTAGGTTAAACGCATTCTCAGAAATGGTCCAATAAACCATAAGCTGCGTATATCAATGTATTGCAATGAGTAGTAACAGTAACTGCTTTTTTACATGAGACAAAAGAGTATAGTAGAGCCTCATAGGCTGCAATCTCTTTCATTTTGGTTACATTACAGAATTAGTAAACATTAGAAATCTGCACCAGGTAAGGATCTTTTCTGTTTCCAAAAGATAAAGAACGAATTCCTAGAAAAACAAAATGGAAAAAGAAAGAAAAAAAAACGCTTAGACTGGGAAGAATAATTGTGGTTGCATTTGTTTCAGGGGCATGGGTACACTAACAGTTGCTCTCTTTAATTTGTATTAAAAGAGACAAAAGATTCCCTGTTTTATGGCTTGGATAGGAACATGCACAACCATTCAAGAGTCCAATGGTATATGCTGCTCACTTTCCAAGCCCAATCAATAAAACACACTGCCTCAATCTGAACTATAGGCAGATTTGCAATTATTATTACATCATTAAATGTTGTCTTTTTTTTTTTTTTTTTTTTTAAGCAAGAAGTGTTAAGTACCCAAAGTTTACTTGGTATCCTCTTGCAGCATAGGAGGAAGTTCCCCTTGTTTGCACCCTACCCCCCCCCCATAAGTGTCCTTATACTAGAAGTTAGTATTTGTAGCAACTGACTTAAGTTTGTTTGGGGGGGGGGGGGGGCTGGTGCTCCCCTTTAATGACAAGTTCATATCTGATGAAATGACAAGTGTCACATATGATTGTAGCTCAAAGTAGGTCTTCTAAATATTTCTGATCATTGTTGAATTAATGTCTTTATTGTGCACCTATTTCACTTATGCCTGTCCCTTGTCCCCACAATGCAGCTTTGGAATCACAAGGTAAATGCAAAACTGGAGCAGTTGTGCATGGCAGCCAGATAGCTTCTACCTTTCCTTTTCAAAGCTTAACTAAAGAAGCTGAAGAAAGAAGCCGATTGCTTGCCATGCACAACTGCTCCAGATTCTGATAAAACTTAATTTGCTATTAAAACCTTACTTTGTATTCATTTTCAATATAACATTAAAGCGGATGTAAACCCTCACATATACCCAGTGAAGTTAACAGCCTTAGATGATACATAGAGATGAAACACCTCTCCCTACATAGATTTTACTTGTATATGTACTGTCTTTAACTTTCTAGTCTGTGTTAGAATTTTTTTCTTCCTGTTTCACCACTGGGTGTGGATTCTTGGCATACAGCCAAGACAGCTGATTGGAGGGAAGGCACACATAGGCAGAAGGAAGAAATGTGCACAGCTGAGCTGTGAATAGACCAGCTCTCTGCTAATCTATTTCTATGCACCATCCCTGACACAAATTTCAGGCTGGTTTTATCTCAGTTGTCGGAGAGCTTGTCAAAAGTTATCATGCTGATAACAGAAGAACTAGCAGAAAGACATGAGACTTAGGGCTTTGGATGGGGAACACTAAAGATATACTGTATTTATTGGCGTATAACACTCACTTTTTACCCTGAAAATAGGGGGTAAACTGTGCCTGCGTGTTATACACAGGGGGCTGTGGAAAGTTTTTTCCTGAAAATTTCCTCTGAAAGTTAGGGTGCGTGTTATACGCCGATAAATACGGTATGTGACTAGGTCAGATTTCATTAAATTGGATTTACATTCACTTTAAAACAATAAATTATATAAAGCAATGTGTTTTCATATAAGGGTTAAAGTCATCGTTTTTAGCACATAGCAAACAACTTGAATCTCTGGGGTTGATTTGCTAAAGGCAAAACTAATGTGCACTTTGCACCCTGTAAGTTCAGTTGCCCCAAAGCTTAGTAAAATGAGGTAAAGCTTCACATTGCAAAGAGTACCCAATCACGTGCAAGAAAAATAAATAAAAAAAAAACAACCTTTTTGCTTGCACATGATTGGATGATGGAAGTCAGCAGAGCTTCTGCTCATTTACTAAGCTATGGAGCGTCTGAACTTGCAGAGTACAAATGCACTTCGCAAAGTGCACAGTCTATTTGCCTTTAGTAAATCAAAGCCTTTATTTAATTCTCAGTGTACAGAATGAGAGAGTAGAATTGGCTACTGTGTAAAACAAAGTATAAAATGTAACTCTCAAATAAACAGGCCCCAGTTATAGTACCATGTCTATATTATAATAAAAATCAATGCAACTTTTTAAAAAGCATAAAACAAAATACGTTTTTATGTACAGAATTTTAGATGAATGGAGTTGAGGACTAAATTACTGGCACATAGGATTTTCAAGATATTTCAAGTTTTAAAAAAGGAGTTGTCGCCACCTGGTGGTGAAAAAGTATTACCATCACTTCAATGTACCAGCAACTTCAATACGTTCTTTCAATTTACTTACAAGTATTGCTTTTAGGAGGGGTTATAATGTGTACCATAGCAGTTTGGGAAGGACCACTGTAATCAAAGCCATTCTCATCCAATGCAATAATGGGAGAATTCTGGAAATAAATATAGCTTTACTGTAAGTTGATAAAAATGTACCATTGGCAGAAGACATTCGATTGCAAAGATCACTCAGGCAGCAATATAAACAAAAAACGATTGTATATAAAACATAACGCACAAAAAAATAAAATAAAAAAATAAAGTAGAAAATTACTTATTAATATGTCAAATTTCATGTGCCTGCAAACAATTCAACTCTATTAACCACTTCAGCTTCAGAAGGCTTTACCCCCTTTATGACCATATCATTTTTTTCATACAAACAGAGCTTTCTTTGATGATATTAGATAACCACTGGTTTTTTTACAGTATAACAAAAAAAAAAAAAAAAAATAAAAGAAAAGAGGAAAAAAAAAAGTCTAATTTCTCCATAAATGTTGTCCAAAAATGTATTCTGCTACATGTATTTGATACAAAAAATAAATAAGTGTATATTGATTGGTTTGCATGAAATTTATAGGACCTACAAACTATGCTATATACAGTATACTGAAATTTTAATTTTCTTTTTTTTTATACTACTAATGACGACGATCAACAACTCATAATGGGCTTGTGATAGTGCGGCTGATAATCTGACACTAACTGACGGTGGGGGGACCTCCACTGACATCACCAGTGACACTAATACAGTCATCAGTGCTAATACTATACACTGTCACTGTAATAATAACATTGACTGGGAAGGGGTTAAAAATCTAGGATGAGAAACAGAGATTGTTCCCAGTGTACAAAGCTCTGTGTTGAGACTATGCAGACAATGTGTAAACATTGCAGTTTATGCAAATGCAAAGTACAATCAATAAAAAAATCAGCGTCAAATTAGCACAACCAATCAATAAACATAAATTTAAAAAAAAAGGGATTTTTAAATACAGCTTACCTGTAAAATCCTTTTCTTGGAGTACATCACGGGACACAGAGCGGCATATTCATTACTATATGGGTTATATGGAGTACCTTCAGGTGTGGACACTGGCAATCTCAAACAGGAAGTCCCCTCCCTATATAACCCCCTCCCCTAGAGGGAGTCCCTCAGTTTTGTAGCAAGCAGTATGCCTCCCAAAAATGTTCCCCAAAAGAGGGGCGGGAGCTCTGTGTCCCGTGATGTACTCCAAGAAAAGGATTTTACAGGTAAGCTGTATTTAAAAATCCCTTTTTCTTTCTCGTACATCACGGGGCACAGAGCGGCATATTCATTACTATATGGGATGTCCGAAAGCAATGCTTTAATGAGGGGAGGGAGACATCTTCTCAAAAGAGATTTAATTTAGAGGTATACTCAAATAATAATAATAAATCCAACTTAGTCAAGAAATTTTTTATTTTTTTTTCTCTTACAACCAAGGGTGCCCCCGATCCCGAGGATCTTAAACCACAGCCTGTAGTACTGCCTGCCCAAAGGCTGAATCCGCATTCCTTCTCATGTCTAGTTGATAAAACCTTGTAAACGTGTGGACTGATGACCACGTCGCCGCCTTGCATATCTGAGCCATAGAGATCTGATGGTGTGCTGCCCAGGAGGCGCCCATGGCCCTAGTAGAATGGGCTTTTACCGACAAAGGAGGAGGCAACCTCTTCAAACCGTAGGCTGAATGATTAATTGTCTAATCCATCTCGAGATGGTGGATTTTGCAGCTGCCTGCCCCTTCTTGGGGCCATCTGGTAAAACGAACAACACATCTGTTTTCCGGATCTTTTCTGTAGCTTTAAGATAGGCCTTCATGGCCCGGACAATATCCAAGGTATGCAGCAACCCCTCCTTTCTAGATGTGGGTTTCGGAAAGAAGGATGGAAGTACCAAATCCTGGTTCAAGTGAAAATTGGATATAACCTTTGGTAGAAAGGAAGGATGGGGCCGGAGAACTGCCCTGTCCTTATGTAGAACGAGATATGGTTCCTTACACGATAAGGCTGCCAACTCTGACACTCTCCTGGCCGAAACTATGGCGACCAAGAATACCAACTTTCTTGTCAGTAAAACTAAAGGAATCTCAGCCAACGGCTCAAAGGGTTGTTTCTGTAGAGTGGACAGGACAAGATTTAAGTCCCATGGACAAATTGGTGACTTGACAGGAGGATTAATACGCAAGACCCCCTGTATGAAGGTTTTAATACCAGCGAGTGGGTGGCCAGCGGCCTCTGAAACCACACTGACAGAGCTGAAATCTGTCCCTTGATTGTGCTTAATGCCAGGCCTTTATCCACTCCTAGCTGGAGAAAACTTAACACCCTATCAATGGTATATTTGCGGGAATTCCATCTTTTGGATTCACACCAGCCTACGTAGGTCCTCCACACCCTGTAATAAATCACCCTGGAGGCCGGCTTTCTAGCCCTAATCAGGGTAGGAATTACCTGCCTAGACAGACCTCTACCCCTGAGAATCAGGGATTCAGCCTCCAGGCCGTCAAATTTAGACGCTGTAATGTAGGGTGGAGGATCGGGCCTTGTGAGAGTAGGTCTGGTCGTAGAGGAAGAGTCCAAGGGTCTCCCCACTGCCATCTTCAGGACTAGTGAGTACCATGTCCTCCGGGGCCAAGCTGGAGCTACTAGAATGACTGGCTTGTGCTCCACTCTGATCCTGCGCAACAGGCGAGGAAGTAACTGTAGCGGAGGGAATGCATATAGAAGTTTGAATTGATGCCAAGGGCAAACCAACGCATCGGTTCCGCAGGCCATAGGGTCCCTCGCTCGAGACACGAACCTGTCTAGTTTCTTGTTGAACCTGGATGCCATTATATCTACGTCTGGCATTCCCCACCTTCTGGCAGATTGTCTGAAAGACCTGGGGATGCAGAGACCACTCCCCGGCAACAGAATCTGGCGACTTAAGAAGTCTGCCTGCAGGTTGTCCACTCCGGGAATGAATATCGCCGAAATGCAGGGTACATGAACCTCTGCCCACTGAAAAATCAAGCTCACCTCCCTCTGAGCGGCCTGACTCCTGGTTCCCCCTTGGTGGTTTATGTATGCCACCGGCTGTGGCATTGTCTGACTGGATTCTCACCGGGGACCCCTGTAATCTGGAGGTCCATGCCAGAAGGGCTAGGCGAGCAGCTCTGATCTCCAAGATATTGATGGGTAGCTGCCTCTCTGCTTTCCACCCAAGTTCCCTGGCGAGAGAACCCCTCGAAGACCGCCCCCCAGCCTGCCAGGCTGGCGTCTGTGGTAACTACCTTCCAGACAACGGGCTGAAGGACCTTCCCTTTAGAAGATTCTGAGGGTTCACCACCAGGCCAGGCTTTGTCGGACCCTTGATGATAGCGTCAAAGGGGACTCCAAGGCATGTGCTCTCTTGCCCCAGGCTGCTAGAATGGCTGCCTGTAGGACGCGAGTGTGGATCTGAGCGTATGGTACTGCCTCGAACGTGGCCACTAGCTTGCCTAGTAATCGCATACACAGGCGAATATATTGGTTTTTTCTGCTTAGAACCAACTGAACCAACCCCTTGATAGCTTCGATCTTTACAAGGGGCAGGAACACCCTTTGCTGTTCTGTGTCATGCCGAGGTATTCCAACTGCTTTGTAGGCTGAAACGCTGACTTTTCCCGGTTTAGGACCCAGCCGAACCTCTCGAGGTACTGAACCGTGAGGTTTACTGCCTGTTGCAGACACGGCCGTGAGTGATCTATGATTAAAAGGTCGTCCAAGTATGCTAGGACTGTGACCCCTTGGATCCTTAGATTGGCCAAACTGGGGCTAGGATCTTCGTGAATACCCGGGGGGCCGTGGCCAGCCCGAAGGGAGCGCCCTGAATTGGAAGTGTCGCTGCCCCACTGCGAAGCGTAAAAATCTTTGATGCGACTGAAAGATTGGTACATGAAGGTAAGCATCCTTTATGTCTATGGAAGCCAGAAAATCGTCCCTCTGAAGCGCGGCGGCTGCTGACCGGATGGATTCCATCCGGAAGGAACGAACCCTTAGGTAAACGTTTAAACTCTTTAGGTCCAAGATTGGCCTGACATCGCCGTTGGGCTTTGGTATGACAAAGAGATTGGAATAGAAACCTAGCCCCTGCTCTTGGGCTGGCACCTCTATTATTACGTCCTGGCAAAGCAGGTGATCCAAAGCTGCCAGCATCGAGGCCTTCTTTGCTGGATCCTTTGGTAGCCTTGACTCTTGAAAATGAGGCGGAGGAAACTTTAGAAACTCCAGTCTGTAGCCTGTGGTTACAGACGCCCGGACCCATTTGTCGGGGATCTTGGCTTCCCAAACTTCTGAGAAGAAACGAAGCCTTCCCCCCACCCGCGAGAGAGTGGGGCGCCCCTTCATAAGGCAGACTTAGGGGCTGTCTTTGTCGGCTTGCGATACCATGGCCTCTTACCCCCAGGGCCTGTCCCTGCGATCTACTGTTAACGTTTGATCGTGCAGGCGGCCGTCGATACTGCCTGGAATTTGAGGGCCCTGAGACAGGAAAGAGCTGCCTTTTAAATGTAGGAGCCCCGGAATGTCTTTTTGACCGGTAAAAGGGTACTTTTGCCACTTGAAATAGTCTGAATGTATTTATCCAGATCCTCTCCGAAGAGTCGTCCTCCATGGAAGGAAACCCTGCCAGAAGCTTTTTGCATGGGGCTCCGCCGCCCAGTTCTTCAACCATAAGAGCCTTCTCATGTGCACCAAAAATAGTGATAAACGAGAGGCCTGCTGGATGGAATCCTTATATAGCATCTACCGCAAAACACAGAGCTCTGGGAATGTCAGAAAACTCTTCTGCCTGTTGGGTAGGCATGTCTTTTAACATTTCTTTTGTCTGGTCCTTTAACGCCTGACAAACTCCAATTGCAGCCACAGCTGGCTGTACCACTGCTCCTGCCGTAGCAAAGGATGCTTTTAAAAGTGTCTCTAACCGTTTATCAACCGGATCTTTTAAACATATTGTATGTTTTACACCGGGCAAGTAGTGATTTATTCACACATGAGATGGCTGCTGCATCCACCACTGGGAGCTTCCACCTCTTCGAGAATTTTTCCTCCATAGGGTAAATGACCGCAAATCTCTTCGGGCGGGCAGAAAAATCCTGTCCGGTGTACCAATCCTGAAAGATCAATTCCTCCAAGAGAGGATGGACGGAAAAACTGCGTTGCTCAAAGGAGCTTTCAAAGAGCCCAGAGAGGATACCACAGGAACCTGAGGCTCTGGCAATGGTAAATTAAATGCCGAGCGGACCATGTCCGTCAAAGACTGCAACCCACAGTCTCTCTGTCTGGGGAGTCTGAAAATGGTTCCTCAGAGGTAGATCCCTCAATCCCTGAACCCTCTTGGTTTCTGGTCTAGTTGATCCTCCTGCGATTCCAATTCCTCCTGAGAGAGAATTTCAGCATCTGAGGATATACCTTTTGGCGATGGGGATCTAGCCCGTTTCTTGCCAGGAATAGATCTAGCGATCATCGCTGCTAATCTTTCTTCTAGCCCCCTAGGGATACGGCTAGCATCTCCTCTGTGATAAACACAGGGCTGGGCTGATCTGGGCCAGCCTCAGCACCAGACCCCCCCAATGGCTCATCCAAGGCGACCCTCATGAGAATAAGCTGCGGGGAAAGTATCGGCATATCATCAGAATCAGAGGGGGAACCCCTTTGTTTTTTGGTCTTTTTTGTACCCTTTGACCTCGAACTTTTGGAAGCCATAATACAAAATCGAGGGACTCCGCCTACAACAACAGACTGTAGTGGCCAGGAGTACAAAACTAGGGTTTAGGGGACAATAGCTCACTAATGCCCAAAAACCGATGGGGCCCCGTATGTTCTTTTTTTGTTTTGTTTTTTTATAATATATAACTTTTTTTTTGTTTTGTTTTTTAAACATACAGCGTCCCCAAATTTAGTTTGCCAGCCTCCAACCTGTTGCAAAAGGGGATTTTTTGGCTTAACAGAAAAGCATTGGAACAAAGTCCAGCATGTACTACCCCTCTTCCGCCACCGGGAGTCACTGTTCTGCCGCTCTGCGTCCTCTCCCTTCCAGATCAGCCTCAGACTGAGCACTGACTATAGCCTGCTGATTATAACAGCACACAAGGCGCGCCCCTGATGACGCTGCAGGCACGCCCCCCCCCGCCCTCCCCTCCGAACGGCGCGAAAAACGTCTATAAGACGTGCGCGCGCACGCGCGCGTATGCCGGAGAAGGAAGCACATGGAGGAGCCGCGCTGCTGGAGACCCAGGACTGCAGCTTCAGGCGGCAGAATCAAACCCCCGGCCAGGTAGGACTCTCCAAAAGGCCACATAGGGATCCTTACTAGCCCTGGGAAGAAAGCAGCAGGTAGTTAGCAAACACAATCGTTTCTTAGACAGGGGGACCCAGTGATGGGGGAATGAGATCATCCTGTCTTCTTAGACATAGTGAGCAAGGCTGCCAATGCAGAGCATACTTAGGCTACCCCCCTTTTAGGTCACCCTGGAGAGCCTGCTGTCGAACCAAGTCCCGCAGGCTCCCCTCTTACCTGCTCCATGCTGCAGGACGTTTGTCTAGCAAAACGGTCCAATCTTCTCCCATCTCCGTGGGTAGCGTAGTAGACCTTCAGGCCCTGGGGTCCTGGAAGGTACCCACTGTCCTGGACCTATATAGCACCCTGGCAAACAGGAACTTATGGTCTTTACGAACTCCAAGTCCTCGGCCCAGGGTCCAGCCCTCCAAAGAGGAGCATTATCGGCAAAACCCCACGGTTTGGGGCCCGGGTACTGTCCACTTTGGCACTGAGGCTCCTTGGACAGATCCGGTTAGCCCGCCCTTAATCCCAAGGATGTGGAGCAAAGCTATTCCATGACCAACACCTAAGACACTGGTGAAAAAACTGAGGGACTCCCTCTAGGGGAGGGGGTTATATAGGGAGGGGACTTCCTGTTTGAGATTGCCAGTGTCCACACCTGAAGGTACTCCATATAACCCATATAGTAATGAATATGCCGCTCTGTGTCCCGTGATGTACGAGAAAGAAACATACATTTATATTTGCTCATTATCCAAGTAAACGTATCCTTGAACGAAATTTTTTAAAAAGTACAATCAATGTGCACAACCAATTAAAAAAAAAATCAAGTTCATAAAGTTCATGTTCACTCGTGATCGATGCAAACGTGTCCGTGGCCAGTGTTGGAGTTAAAGTTCCAAGGAGAAATATTAATCCAGAAAGGCACACACAGGACCACCTCCAGGAATCCCCAATGGGTCACCTTAAAACTAGGCCCTTATTACAAGGGCCAATGAAGCCTCAAAACAATCTGGGATTCAAGCTAGCCGCTACCTCAAATCCAACACTGATTAGTTTGCATGGATCAGAGGGTGAACGCAAACTTTATGACCTTGATCTTTAACCCTTTCACTGCCAAGCCAATACGCTGTATGGACCTACAGAAGTGCCTGCAGATGGCCAAAGCCGTACGGTGTATGGACCTCAATTCTCCCTCTCCTATAAGCTTATGGTCACTTCAAGGACAATACATAAGCTTATATCACAATTGTTCAGCAGACTCTGCTGAACAATTCTATAAGTCTGATCAGCGAATTACAACCCGCTGATCAGATTTAGTAACCCTAAATCTGACCGCCCCTCTATGCCGCCACTTCTCTGCCCCCTGCCACTGCACCTCCTGCTGCTCCCTTTCATCTTAAACTTACCCCCTCCACTCTCCTTTCCTATCCCCTGCTCCCTCCCCCCCACACCCGATCCGACCCACCCCCCCCAAACCAGATCCCTGCAGCTACCAACATTTTCTGCCGCTCCCACTGGCTTCAGGTGCTGCATGGTGCTTGGGGGGGGATCCATATGTGTCCCCCCCCCCCCGCCAGTCAGATCTCCCCCAACTGCCCTCGCACCCCCGATCCATGGCCGCTCTGAGCAGCATTCCTCCTTCCCCTCCCGCTGCCTGCAGCTTTTCCCTGCACTGATCTCCGTGATCTGTCAGGCTGGGGACCGTGGCAGGGGAGGGGGAAGGGAGGAGCAGTGCGGGTGGGGGTGAAGCTGGGGCTTGATAAATGTGTTTACCAAGCTCCCCCCTGTAGTAGAGAGGGCACAGGCAGCGATCACTACAGATCGCTCCTAGACCTCCCACTGAAAATGACAGCCGATATATAGTAAGCGCGATTGTTACAGGGATTTAGCAAGAATTTTGTAAAATGAGCTGTATTTTTATCTGCTAATAATGGTTTTAATGTATTGTTTGCAAATATATTGGTTTGATAAACACTTGCGCAAATACCGTGGGGTCTAAAAAATCAGTAGCACCTTCTTTTGATTCTAGAGGTCATATGCTTTCAGAAAATATATGGTTTTGAGGGTCTTTTACAAATTCTGAAAGATGTACGGGGAAAATGAAAAACTTGGGGTAGATTTACTAAAACCGGACAGTGCAGAATCTGGTGCAGCTGTGCACAGAAACCAATCAGCTTCCAGGTTTTATTGACAAGCTTTTCTTTTTAATTTTATTTACTACATACCCTAAGGCCCCATTCACACCTTAGAATCGCAGGAAAATGCGGGACGCATTTGCAGTGCCATTATTTCTTAATTCCACCTGAAACATGTTTTTTCAGTGATTGTCGTGCAACAAAAAGTGCAAAAACTGTGACAAAAACAACGCAACGCCAAATGGCCATGCTCAGTTGGTACATGAGCTTCTTTGGCACATTTTGGATTCAAAATGAATGGTGCCGCTCCAAAAACGCACCACAAAAATCGCACACACAAAAATGCGATGCTGCAGCGTCGTTCAGGTGTGAATGGGGCCGAAGTGTGCATGCAGCTTGTTATTGTTTTTGATAGGAAAACATTTAAATATATATAAATAAAAAATGCTTAGAAGAATAAAACAAAGCATACTGTATGTAAGCAAGATTCACACAAGACATTACCTGCAATGACTGAGTGAAAAGACAAGCTGATGGTGATAGAAAGTTATTGCTTGAATCAAAGGGTAGACTTCCATGTGGGCTTCTATCTGGAGAGCAGCTCCAATCTAGCATTGAGGCTTCAGGCCTAATCATGACTGCACTACATGCCGATCCTTTCACTTTGTGACCTTGAAACTCAACTGGATGATCAGCCTGATAAGGGTATATGACACAAACATGGGACAATATATGGTTTTAAGGTTCTATATACATTTTTGAAATGTCTAAAGGACCACTCCACTCAAAACTGATAACAGTTTTTGGTAGAAGCAGTATTGTTAAAGCACTAGATGGTTGCATACGTCTCTGGGGGACTTTATAATGAGATATATGTGCTGGAGTTCCTGGGTCTACACAAAGTCCCAATCTCCTTGTTGGATGTTTTGTTTATGTTATTTGATTGAGAATGAAACAGGAAGTACTGAAACATGCAAACATAGGCAAGAGCACCTAATGTTCTAAAATAAGCAGAAGCAGATATATGGCAGGGTGACCTCACATTCATAGTACTTGTGATAGGAGGGCCTGTGTAACCCAGAATCTCTTGGAAAGGTTGGGAAACCCTTGGTTCAACTCCCCATGCACCTCCTATGTCTAAGTGATCCTGTGTCCATTAGGGGCACAGGGTAACTGAGAAAATATGACTCGGATTACGTAAAATGGGACAGTAATATTTATCCACAATATCTCCCAGGATATATATAAAGACTATTCTTAGTTCCACGGGCCCTCCCATCACAGTACTCAAGATATATTTAAAGCGGAGTTCCACCCAAAAATAGTTCCACCCAAAAATAGAACTATCGCTTTTTGGATTCCCCCCACCCCCCTCCGGTGTCACATTTGGCACCTTTCAGGGGGATGGGGGGGGGGGGGGGGAGCAGATACCTGTCTAATACTGGTATTTTGCTCCCACTTCCGGGCATAGATACCCGAGCCACCAGTGGGTATCTATGCCACTTTCAGCGCCTTGTCCACCCCCGCTGTCTTCTGGGAGACACACAGGTCCCAAAAGACAGCAGAGACCAGTGGGAATGCAACACGGTGACGTACAACACGTACAACGGCACTAGAAAAGGGGAAGTTCCATTTGAATGTTGCCACCCTTTCGGATGCTTTTGCTAATTTTTGAGCATGCGCGTTTTTTTTCTCCCTCGGAAAAGCATACACACGATTGGTTTTCGCAACGAGAAAAAGAACGATGGGAAAAACAATGAGAAAAAAAAAAAGAGCAGGTTTTAATTTTTTTGCGGGCAGTTTTCTCGTCGAGAAAATACACACGATTGGTCGTGAAAACCTATCTGAAAAATGGCAGTTTTCTCGTCATAAAAAACGGTCGTGTGTACGTGGCATTAGAACTGGTAAACTGCAATTTAATATTTTTTTGTATTTTTTGGGGGGTTTAACACCAATTTAAAAATCATGAAAGAACTGGGAAAAGAATGTATTGCATATATTCAAAATATTCTACCATTGTGCAAATTTATGAGAGATCTTTTGGGATAGCCAAAGCAGTTCAATTATGTAAATATTTTATATACATGAACAATACAATCTACTAATAAAACAAATGTAAAAAGAAACACAGGCCCACAAAGTAGAATTATTCAAAACTCAAGCCTTAGCTGTTTCTGCCTCTGGTGCTTGGTGGAAAACTGTTTTTTGTTAAAGGGGTTGTAAAAGCAACAACAACAAAAAAAATCCCTAAATAGCTTCCTTTACCTTAGTGCAGTCCTCCTTCACTTACCTCATCCTTCCATTTTGCTTTTAAATGTCCTTTATTTCTTCTGAGAAATCCTCACTTCCTGTTCTTCTGTCTGTAACTCCACACATTATTGGGAGGCTTTCTCCCTGGTGTGAAGAAAGCCTCTTGAGGGGGCGAGCAGGAGAATTAGGACACCCATTAACACACAGCTCCTTTCTCTATCTACAAAGTAGAGAGCGTCCTGACACTCCTGCTCGCCCCCTCATGAGGCTTTCTCCACACCAGGGAAAAAGCCTTGCATTACTGTGTGTAGTTACAGACAGAAGAACAGGAAGTGAGCATTTCTCAGAAGAAATCGGGACATTTAAAAGCAAAATGGAAGGATGAGGTAAGTGAAGGAGGACTGCACTAAGGTAAAGGAAGCTATTTAGGGGAATAATGTTTTACCTTTACAACCCCTTTAATGTCTCCTCTTTCCCTCCCCACTGTACTGCATGCTTCTGAATTTTCAACTGATATTTTAGCTAGGGATGGACAGTGGTGGTCTGGATGAGCTGGTGACTTTATCCCCCACTAGATTTTCTAGCACCTAGCTCTTCACTCCAAGCCACAGAATGTAGCAAATGGAGATTTAAAGTTTGTGCTACTATTCCATAAAGTAAATATGCCAACCAACATAAAGTCAGATTACCTACACTTAAAGAGGGGGTTCACCCTTAAAACTACTCTGTGTGATCCCATCCAGCATACTGGCGTCAGCGCCAGCATGCTGTTTTTTTTTTGTTTTTTTTTAATCTTCGTACTTACGGTTTAATTGATCATTTTATATTGTGCCTACCGCAGGTGAATGGCGCGTCTATTCAGCGTCGCGGCTTGCAAAAATAGCCAAATAGCACTCGGGTATTCCCGGCGCCTGTGCACAGACCTAGGATATAGGTCGCCGTATATATCCGAGTCCAATGGCTATGGCGCTTCACGCCCTCCGAAAAAAGCCAAAATAGGACTCGGATATATATACGGCGCCTGCGCAGTCAGCTCCTAGGTCTGTGCGCGGCCACCGTATAGCGCCGAGAATACCCGAGTGCTAGTCAGCTATTTTCGGAAGCCGTGATGCTCCATGGATGCGCCATTCACCCGCGGTAGGCACAATATAAAATGATCAATTAAACCGTTAGTACGCCAGTATGCTGGATGGGATCACACAGAGTAGTTTTAAGGGTGAACCCCCGCTTTAAATTAAGTTGGCTAAAACCTAAATAAAACTATTATCGTTCTGTTGGAACACATTAGCACCCCAGACTGCCCCCTATCAACTTTTTCCTGAGGAGGAATTAATCAGCTGGACTGGATTTCCACTGTGCCTGCACTTCTGACCACAATATGACAAATGCGGATAGCAAAAAGACTGCCTTATAATGGCTGAAGCAGGTGAAAGCATCTGGTAAGATTGATCAATAAAGACCCTGTGAGATGAAGGACATTCAACCATCCATTGTCTACTCAAATGTAAAACATCGGTTTTGGATGGACTGACCCTTTCTTCATATAGAAATGTACTTCAAATAGGCATTTACCATGGCTGAGGTCATTAGAATAGTTTGCTCCTCCTGACATACCGGCAGTATCTACAAACAAAAAATAGGTAGTGTCATTCATTGTATGGGGAAAGGACAGCTTGCCATCATCTCACAGAACCCAATACAGTGGAACCTCGGATTGCGAGTATAATCCGTTCCAGGAGAATTCTCGTAAACCAAAAGCACTCACATATAAAAGCGAGTTTCCCTGTGGAAGTCAATGAAAATAATTTTTTCAGCATTGACTTCAATGCATGCAATACCGCATGTGGCCAGAGGTGGGGGGCACTGGAGAGCCTTGGAAACACCCGGGAGCGGTGTATTTCCGAACGGCTCCGCTCATTATTCAAGATAACACTCGCAAACCCAGTCAGAATTTTTAAATAAAAGTTGTTAGTCTTTCAAAACCAAGTTTTCACTGTATGCCATAATAGACCTCAAAAACTGAATTTAATAATGAAAACCAACATTGTGTTTGTTTTTAAATAGCAAAGTTGTTGATTAGGCCCCTTACACACTTGTACAACTTGTCCCACGATTCGGGACTGCAAAGTAGCATGACAAGTCATTCCCCATGATTTCCAATGACCACCATTCATATTCGTTTACGACTTCAAGTTCTGCCGACTTTAAAGTAGTCCCTACACTACTTTTGATGCGAGTTATAGTCATTACCTGAAATCGTGGCCGCGATTCGCAGCAAAATCTAGGTAATATCACGCGACTTTGAAGTCACAGTAGTGTGAAAGGGGCCTAAATGATTGCAGATTTTGACAGTCTAGCAATCACCAATAAAGGAAACTTTAATAAGCAATTCACTGCAAACTCTAATTCATTAGATATTGGCAGCTTGAAATGCAAGTTTACAAACTATTGTATGTTATACACTTTATCATCATTTATATATTGTTTTTGGTACACATTAAAGTGAAAGGCCGCGTACACATGATCGAACATGTCCGCAGACCAGTTTCAGCGGACATGTTCGATCATGTGTACGGCCTATCGGACCGTTTTCCAGCGGACAAAAGTTTCAAAACATGCTGTTTGAAAACATGTCCGCTGGAAACCTGTCCGTCGGACATGTTCGATGGTTAGTACACGAAATCTTTGGACCAAAATCCCGCGCATGCTCAGAATCAAGTTGACGCATGCTTGGAAGCATTGAACTTCGTTTTTTCAGCACGTCGTTGTGTTCTACGTCACCGCGTTCTAGTCCGAGGGGATTTTAGTCCGATGGTGTGTACGCACATCAGACCATCAGGCCACTTCAGCCTGGTCTGATGAAAACGGTCCGTTGGACATGTTTCCTCGGACATGTCTGATCGTGTGTACGCGGCTTAATCTGTAAGGTGAACTTACACCGGACCCCCACCCCCCAGTCCGGCTGTACCAGAGTGCCACGATCCCCCCCTGTCAGACACCGGGTCGCGGCTTCACTGGTCCGGGGGTATGAAACCCCTGTGGCTTAAAGCAGAGTGATGGTCTCAACTAATCCTAAACACAACAGATTTATTAATAAATGTAGGTTTTCTAATTCATTTTCTCCCCTACGTATGTGCAAAAGAGGTGACCGCATTTCAATCTTCAGCAGTATAAATGCTTTAATCGCAAAAATCCACGCATAACATCACTAGTCCACGATAGAACAGGACTATAGTAGCAAGGTTAACATGTTTCACAACCCTAATCGCAATTCACATTTTGGCGTACCGAATCGCATGCGGTATAACTGCAATTCTCGGCCGCGATTCAAAGTAGCAGCAAATCGTGGGACGCTCGTGAATACCATGTCACTTCCAATGGCACCCCAAATGCTCTGCGATTTTGACGTGATTCATCGGGGCACAAAGAGAATCACGGGATGTCTGTCGGCCAAAAGAGGTACAAGAGTTTTTTTTTGGGCGTTTTGCGCTATTCTGTTTGCGCAATTTTACCATGATGTGAACGGAACCCAAGCGTTTTGGTTCATGAAACATGTTAACCTTGCTGCTATAGTCCTGTTGTATCATGGCATAGTGATGTTCTGTGTGGATTTTTACGATTTAAAGCATTTATTCTTCTGAAGATTGGAGTGCGGTCACCTCCTTTGCACATACTTTGACAGTCTTTCAGTTCATGGACTAGACCAGCACCAGATCTTTAGCACCATTGTATCACCTGGAGCAGTATTGCATTTTTTCCCTCTTTTATTAGTTTGACACATGAAAAATCTGCATTTTCATTAGGACAATTTATATTCCAGTGCATTTAAAAACGTTTTAATGCATTATAGACAAAAAAAAAAGTGCACAAGGTTGTAATTTTGCTGAAAGCACTGAAACTGACTACACTGGCTTGAACTTGAGCCATTGGAATATATGGCAAACACTGTGCGTGTGGTCTGGAATGCGGTGTAAACATGCACTGGGAAGCATCTAATGTGAACCAGTCCGTCTTAAATGGAACTCTGCTTCCAAAATAAATGTTTAGAAATATGTGAACACTCATCTGTCTTATTGCCCATGCCACCAATCTCTGCATAACTAAAAACAACTGACAGCTGAAGACCCTGCAAAATGCAACACTCCTAGTGTCACTTTCCTGGTCTGCTCTATGAGCCCCTACCTATATCACTAGAGGACACAGTGCTGGCAGAGGGGCAAGAATATCAAATCACGAGTGTAGGACCCTGACATTCCCCAAAAAGTTGGATTATTAGCCAGCAGTGTCCTTTCACTTTTACAGAAATCAGTAATGCTGGCAGCAGGATAGGTGAATATTCAATGTCTTCTTTGCAAGGAACATATATTTTAGTGACAGGGTCACTTTAACTCAGACAGGGTGCTTCTATGCACTGGCATCCTGGGTTTTCTAAAAAGAAAGCCCAGCACTCCATGCATACTTGGCTCCTCTGTACATTTGACTAATGCAGATGGTTTTGTCTTTGAAAGTGGTCAGTATGAAATATTTGAATCCCTACTTTATTCTTTCATGTTTAAGTGGAATTCCACCCAAAAGTAGAAGCTCAGCTTGTCTGACCCATCCCCCCTCCAAAGCCACATTTGGGAGTTGGGAGCTGATAACTGTCAAAAACAGGTACTCGCACCCCCTTCAGGGTAAGGGCACCACCGCGACCTATGTCATCTGCGACCTACGTCATTTACAGCCCCTCCTCCTTTCCCCTGCTGCCTTCTGAAAGACACACACAGGTCCCAGAAGACAGCGGGACCATTCAGAAAGCGCAGCGTGACTTGCTCATGTGCAGTAGGAAACAGGATGTGAAGCCACAAGGCTTCACATCCTGTTTTCCAGTATTAAGGATACTGATAATATGCTGCAGCATTCCCCTCTGGTCAAGTAGGGAAGTGCTAAAGCCAAGCAAGCCTATAGACTTCTATGCACTGCGCTGAGAATCCTGGGAGTTGTAGTTTGATATGACAGCCATATAATGGAGCCAATTCAGTCATTACACTACAGATCCCAATAAGCACTGTGCAGTAGCAGGAGTGAGAGATGATTTTGATTCAACTGCCTAGGAAAGCTCTTCTTGGTGCTGAGGGATTTAGAGTATTTCTGTCTGAATATTTGTCTACTAGCTGGAGACCATGGCAGTGAAGATCCAAGTCTGAGACTGGAAGTTAGGACACCCTGCTGCTGGTGATGACTTGTGCTATTGTATGTTTGTACACTCAACTTGGTGTGTTATAGGGGCTGAGGTTAAAGCAAAGAACAAAGGACATGTTCTAACCAGTGGCTACTACAGGCATAGTGCTACAATAATATTAATAATAATAAATACTTGTAATAACACTAATTTGAAAAAACTAAATAGTTTTTTTACCAGTGGTGGGGAGGTTGATTGAGGGAAGCATAATGTCTGTGCATCATCATCTTCTTCATACACTGATGGAAAGGTGGACAACACTGGTACAGTGAAAAAATCAACTGGTACATCTTCACAAGTTGGTAGCTTCATTGCCAAGTCTCTTGTCCTGTGAGAAACTTAAGGTGTACAATATAGGTCTTAATTCAACAAAAACAAAAAATCGTCACTAACATTTTTTAAAGGCACAAATGGTCTAAATTCCCAACAGTGTCACAATAGAAAATATCTTCAATGCTCATTAGTGTAAAAAATAAAACACTTACGTAGAACTTCCGACTGGTGAAATGCTGAGATTACAAAGACTTGCACTTTACGACATAAAAGTGGCAGTAAAGTCTGCTTTGTGATTTTTACCTACAGGCAGCGCTGTATCCTGGCCTAGGCCATCAAGGACCAGACCTAGGGCGGCACTTTGCAAGGGGGCAGCACAAAAAGAGTCCCCGCCAGCTTGTGCTACACTGTTAGTGTAGCGGCAGTCTTATGGGGCAGGCTGGGCTGAGAGGCAAATTAGTCTAGCGCCCCCATAAAGCGGCCGCACTGCTTCTGGTAAGCAGGCGGCCGGCATTCTGCAACTGTGGGGGGGGGGGGGATTCTGCTGCACCATTGGCATGGTTAAATCTTCTTAGTCCTCGCCATAAAATTATCAGAAATTTGTGCTTAAAGTAGAACTATAGGCACTTAACTTTATTTTTCATTTTGGATAGAGTAAGGGGGGGGTTATAGCCCCTGTCAGTTTATTTTTTACCATCCCTGTCCCATTGCAGAGATTTCCCTTCACTTCCTACCCCATAGCCAAACAGGAAGTGAAAGGAAATGTATACAAATTAAGGGAATCCAGGGCGGGTCTTAAATAGAAAGGGGCGTGGCCTTGTCAGGAAGGGGTGTGTCATATTTAAATTAGGGGGTGGGCGAGTTTAATCAGGCCTAGGGCAGCACAAAACCTAAATACACCTCTGCCTACAGGTAAGCTTATATTAAAGATTACCTGTAGGTAAAATGTATATCTCTTAAATGTGCACCGTTTAGAGCAGGGATCCTCAAACTACGGCCCTCCAGCTGTTGTAGAACTACACATCCCATGAGGCATTGTAACACACTGACATTCACAGACATGACTAGGCATGATGGGAATTGTAGTTCCTGAACAACTGGAGGGCCGTAGTTTGAAGACCCATGGTTTAAAGGATATACGCTCTTTTGGCAGCCAGTGACATCGCCGATGCATGCATTCTCAAGTAATGACATGCCTGTGCCGTTCCTTCAGAGCGCTGTGCCATGGTCGAGACTCCCGCGTGCATGCTTCTTTCTAAGGTAAGTATTTCATATTGTGGTACTTACTATATACTAGAAAATTAGGTCATTGCCTTGCAGGTGTGTTTTTTTTTTTAATGATTGGTGATCTCTCCAGACTATCATTACTCGCAAAGGCTTGGGATTAACCATTTGTAATACTGTCAACCGTGAACCTCATTCATCTCCAGAACACTTTGCAATCTACCTCTGGAAGATTCTAAACTATATAGATATTCTGTTACCAGAAGCAGTGCGGCCGCTTTATGGGGGCGCTAGACTAATTTGCCTCTCAGCCCAGCCTGCCCCATAAGACTGCCGCTACACTAACAGTGTAGCACAAGCTGTATATACATTGACATATACAGTATATTTTTACAGTATATTTTTGCAATGAAGAAAATCATGTTGGTATTTACTTCCATTTGTGGGGCTTGTTTAACCACTTAACCCCCGGACCATATTGCTGGTCAAAGACCAGAGCACCTTTTGCAATTCGGCACTGCGTCGCTTTAACTGACAATTGCGCAGTCGTGCGACGTGGCTCCCACACAAAATTGGCGTCCTTTTTTCCCACAAATAGAGCTTTCTTTTGGCGATATTTGATCACCTCTGCGTTTTTTAGTTTTTGCGCTATTAACAAAAATAGAACGACAATTTTTGCTAAAATAAAGATCCCCCAAAAGTATATAAAAACTATTTTTTTTTCCCTCAATTTAGGCCGATACGTATTCTTCTACATAATTTCCGTAAATAAACGCAACAAGCGTTTATTGATTGGTTTGCGCAAAAGTTATAGCGTTTACAAAATAGGGGATAGTTTTATGGCATTTTTATAAAAAAAAAAAATCTTTAATAGTAATGGCGGCGATCAGCATTTTTTTTCCAGGACTGCGACATTATGGCGGACACTTTTGACACATTTTTGGGACCATTGACATTTTTATAGCGACCAGTGCTATAAAAATGCATTGATTACTATAAAAATGCCACTGGCAGTGAAGGGGTTAAATGTGTAACCTGGGAGTTTTCTAACTGTATGGTGGGGTGGACTGACAGAGGGAAATGACTGATCTTCTGTTCATATATTGTATGAACAGAAGATCAGCATTTCTCTCCCTGACGGGACCGGGAATTACACACACAGCTCCCGGTCCTCGTTCTGTAACGAGCGATCATGCGTGTGCCCAGCAGCGATCACGCCTGCCGGGCACACGCACAGGAGTGGGGGGCGAGCGGGGAGGGGCGCTTCAAGAGCCGACATAGAGCTAAATGCTGAAATGACTGTTTACAGGGTATAGAGACATAATAATTAACTGATTCCTTTTAAAAACGATTAAAAATTGATTTTTATCTATCATATAATGTACCTGCAGTTTCAGTTTTGTTTTTGCCTGTTTCCTGCCTGTGATGTACAAAGCCAATACAGGGCAGTGATGGTTTGGAAAACGAAAAGTGATTGGTGCTGTAGGGTTTTAGACACACAGTAATCACACCTCCTTGATTAGTGACCACAGAGAGAAATCTCCCAGTACTGTGGTTATCAGGAAACAGATAACTAGGAAGTGTGGAGATCAGAGAAGAATTACAGCAACTTGAGAGCAAAAACGAACAATGAGGACATGAAAACAGCACTGCATTAAGGTAAAGGAAGCGGTTAAGATAAAAAACTAATTCCTTTACAAACCCTTTAAGTGTTTGGATGAATTCAAAAGTTGAAGATTTAGCCAATTACACAAATACTAACGTATGAGCCAGTTTACTAAAATGTTAGCAAAGTGGTATGAAATGCCCATTTATAATTTCGTCCTACAGGTAAGCTTCTAATAAATCATACCTGTATGTACTGTGAATATCGCCTAAACGTGCACCGTGTAAGAGATATTCACATTAGCTTGAGCCGATAATGTAACTACATATGGGCCATGTGCCATGAATTCAGAGAGGGCTGTGCCATGATAGGGTCTCCTGTGCACATGCATGGGAGATGTTTTTGCAGCTTGGATATTCAAATGGAAACCCGGAAGGAAGACCTAGCAAAGATGGAAGCAGAGGTGACAGCTTAGCACTGGAGAGCTCTGTTTCAAAGGTAGGTATTTGAAAGCACATTATAAAACAATGTAAGAGGCTCTTAAAACAAAAAAACAAAAAAAAAAATGTATTTTTACTGCTTAAAGCGGAGTTTCACCCTAAATATAAGATCTCCTATGTGATCCAGCATACTGGCGTCAGCGCCAGTATGCTGGTTTTTTTTTTTTTAATCCCACACTTACTGTATTATCCTGGAATTTCATTTTTTTCCCCCGCGGTGGACGGCGCCAGTATAGCGCGTCACATCTTCCGAAAATACCCAATATGGACTCGGGTAATCTCGGCGAAAATGCGGCGCCTGCGCACAGACCTAGGAGCTGACTGCGCAGGCGCCGTATTTCTCCGAGTCCTACGGCTATGGCGCGTCACGCCCTCCGAAATAGGACTCGGAGAAATACGGCGCCTGCGCAGTCAGCTCCTAGG
The DNA here is from genome assembly GCA_029574335.1 of Rana kukunoris. NCBI lineage: Eukaryota > Metazoa > Chordata > Amphibia > Anura > Ranidae > Rana > Rana kukunoris. The sequence goes on from CM056049.1 coordinate 519,980,627, forward strand.
TCTGTGCGCAGGCGCCGCATTTTCGCCGAGATTACCCGAGTCCATATTGGGTATTTTCGGAACATGTGACGCGCTATACTGGCGCCGTCCACCGCGGGGGAAAAAAATGAAATTCCAGGATAATACAGTAAGTGTGGGATTAAAAAAAAAAAAAAAACAGCATACTGGCGCTGACGCCAGTATGCTGGATCACATGGGAGATCTTATATTTAGGGTGAAACTCCGCTTTAAAGACAAAATCCTGTAAAAACAAAAACCTAAAAAATAAAAAAAACACACCTTATTCTCTTGCACAGCTGCACTTCCACAGAAGTGGAAGGAAAATGATAAATGGTTTTCAACATTTTTACAAATAAAATATGTGAAAAGTGTGGCGTGCATTTGTATTCACCCCCGGTTGGTCGGACCCGAAGCACTTAACCCCATCTATGGCGGGCATCGCTTCTCCCGGGCTTCACCAGCTCTCTGCAGTCATCACGACTGAGGCTTCCCCTGCTCTCTATGGGTATCATGGCGGCTTCCTCCCTCCTCCTCTGCGACCAGGGACGTGCCTCTTTTTGGCCAATCCGGAAACGGGTCTTATACCCGCATCCTGATTGGCCGGGAGGAGAATCAGTGTTTCAACATATATTAAAATATCATTTCACTATTGTAACACACCTAGGTGGGCTCGTAGCGCAATGCTCTGCACCTGAGCCCAACCTATTTTAAAGCCTATTAGAGCCTCTGGCTCTAATCGGGTGCTTCAAAAAACCACCCCCTTCCCCACGTTGGAATTCATGCATCCAGCATCCTGCATGGGTGCTGGACTCATGGATGGGGGCGGCGGCTCTAATGGATGGACCATCACTGCAAATGAATACGCTTTGATCTAAACCATTCCATTGTAGTTCTTGCTGCAAGTTTAGGGTTGTTTTCCTGCTGGAAGGTGAACCGCTCCAGTCTCAAAGTATTTTGCAGACTATAACAGTTTTCTTCTAAGATTTCCCTGTACTTGGCTCCATCCAACTTCCCATCGGCTCTGACCAGCTTCCCTGTCCCTGCTGAAGAAAAGCGAATGGTGTGTTCAGGGTGATGTGCAGCGTTAGTTTTCCACCACATATAACCTTTTGCTTTTTAGCCAAAAAGTTCCCTTTTGGTCTCATCTGACCAGAGCAGCTTCTTCCACGTGTTTGCTGTGTCCCCCACATGGCTTCTCGCAAACTGCAAAGGGACTTCTTATGTCTTTCTTTCAACAATGTCTTTCTTCTTGCCACTCTTCCATTAAGGGCAGATTTGTGGCGAGCACAACTAATAGTTGTCCTGTGGACAGATTCTCCCACCTGAGCTGTGGATCTCTGAAGCTCCTCCAGAGTTACCATGGTCCTCTTGGCTGCTTCTCTGATTAATGCTCACCTTGCCCGGCCTGTCAGTTTAGTTAGATGTCCATGTCTTGGTAGGTTTACAGTTGTGCCATACTATTTCCATTTTGGATGATGAATTGAACAATGCTCTGTGAGATGTTCAAAGCTTGGGATATTTTGTATAACCTAACCCTTCTTTAAAAGAATCTACAACTTTATCCCTGACCGATCTGCTGTCATTCTTGGCCTTCGTGATGCGGTTTGTTCACTAAGGTTCTCTAACAAACCAATGAGGGCTTCACAGAACAGCTATATTTATACTATTATACTATTTATTATGTGACTTCTGAAGGCAATTGGTTTCACTAGATTTTAGTTAGGGGTATCAGAGTAAAGGGGATCTTCAGATATTTATTTGTAAAACATTTTGAAAACCATTTCTAATTTTCCTTCCACTTCACAATTATGTGCCACTTTGTGTTGGTCTTTTCAGAGCTGCACAATTCTAGTCAAATTGAGAATCACAATTTTTTAAAGCCTCTGCATTTAATACACTTCAAAAGAGGAAAAAAAAAATCCCATTTTATAAAAATATTTGTGGCTGAGGTTGTACATTATATGCTAAAACAAATGACCCAAAGTGCTCTTTGTAGAATTTTTTTTTTCTTAGTGCCCAAAATAAAAATGCTTAAGGCCCTTTTCACACTGGGGCGCAGGCGGCATCGACGGTAAAGCAGTGCTATCTTTAGCTGCGCTTTACCGTCATTTTTGCGAAGGTATTTGGCCGCTAGCATGGAGTTTTTAACCCCCGCTAGCGGCCGAAAAAGGGTTTATACCACACGTAAAGCAGCGTTTTGCCGGCGGTACAGTCACAGTGCCCATTCATTTCAATGGGCAAGAGCGGTGGAGGAGCGATATACACACCGCTCCCTCACCGCTCCAAAGATGCTGCTTGCAGGAAAAAAATGTTAACATCCTGCCAGCGCACCTCTCCAGTGTGAAAGCTCTTGAGCTTTCACACTGGAGTGAACGGAGCCGCTCTTTCAGGGCGCTTTGCAGGTGTTATTTTTAGCGTTATAGCGCCTACAGAGTGACTCAGTGTAAAAAGGGGTCTTAGACATTATACTAGTTTTTTACCACATGCAAGTCCAAATAATGACAATTTAGAAACCAAGGACACATCACTGAAGTTTGTATGGAACAGATATTTTTATTTGTAATGATAAATGCAGTTCTAACCTTCTTGTGCTCCACTCTGCAGGCACGTTCCTGATTCAAAGTCTTGTTTCTCTGGGGTAGAAAAAGATTTCAGCTTTATGGCATTCAGGCTTTCAAGAGCACTGCAAGGTTTAGTTAGAGATTTAAAGACAGAAATACTGCTCCCAGACTGTGGAAGGCCAGGTGAGTCCTCGTCATTACACTGGACCCCCTTAGGAAAATCCTGTGTTAGAGAAATGCCACTAGTGTCATCATCACTTGATATCTCTTCCTGTTGTAAAGCATCAGCTGATTTTAATGCAAACTGACCACAAGAAATGTCTTCTTTATTATAAGGCACAGACATGCTTCTGGACTCAAACAATGCCGAATGCTTTTCTCCTCTACTTTTAATTTCCGCTTTGTGATGATCACAAACATCACTTTCAGGCAGTTCAATAGAAGAAGCAAAGTCATCTGTGTTACTTTCTGCTAAAGGCAGACTGAAGTTTGTGCAATTCATTTCTTTTTTGCCATTGTCAGCCAATACGGATTTGACAGTATCAGGTTTAAATAATGATTTGCTCTCTGAATATTTTTCCTGAACTTTCCCTTCTAAAATATTGTTTTCTTGATGCGTACCCGTGGTTTCTGCTGAACCTAAACTGTTTTGTGAAATGGGAGGGTTCACATTTGAATCCCCGTCATCCAATTCAGTGAAATCAAAACTGTCCATCAGGTTAAATGAAACTTCTGTAAAAGAAGAAGTTCTATTTTCATTCTCTAAGCCCCCATCATCCAGTTGTAATTTGGCTGGGTTAGGAGAAGAACACAGCACCGGGGTAGGAGACTCTACTTGACGTAGAGCCGACTGATGCAAATTGTTTTTACAGTACTTGTTGGCATTGTAGAGCTCTGTGTTTGATGACCTGCTTACATGTTCTAAATCATTTAATTTGTGACCATTCATTTGTGCTTTTTCAGCTTCTAAAGTCCGGCCATTTTCTCCTTTTAGATCCTCCTGTTTTATTCTATCGTTTTGAAAGCAATTTACAGGGTTTTTGTTGGGCAACTCATCTGGACTTCCTGACAGCACAAATGTGTCAGTGTCATCACCATAATCAGTGCGGGAGACTGAGGGCTGATCTAAGTAAATATCCCATCGACTTTTTACAGGATGAGGTTTTACTGGTGATGGCTCCTGACAAACATTTTCACGTTTTAGAAGAGGACTGCCTGCAGATCCTAAATGGTCATTGTCTGGTTTCACTGGTGCTTGATCCACTAAGTTAGTCAATGTTCCTTCTTTACTTGGCTGTGACTTTAACAGGGCCAAAATTTGTGCTGTGCTTCGTAAACTTTGCTTAGTTCTGTTTTCATCTTCTAGTACATTTATAGCAGCAACGTTTTCTCTTTCAGGTCCTTGATTTATAATACTTGAAAAATGACTGGTGGGCGTATTGGCATTAATTTGTGGGCTTCCACAGGTCACACTGCTCTGCTTTTCACATGTGTAGGATCTGTCATCTGGATGGTATGAGTTTTGCCACTGTACTGCTCCCATGGTGTCTGCCTTCTTGGTGAATGAAGCAGCAAAGAGAGGGGATGTAGTAAAGAGCTCTGAAGACAAAGATGTACATCCTTGTACCAGCTGAGATGTCCTCCCCGACTCCTCCACCTCTAGACATGGCTTCTTGGTTACTTCACGGGGACACTGAAATCCCTGAAAAATAATGTATCTTACATGTAAAACATAACAAGCCATATATTACCCCCTTGTTTTTATTTATAAGTTGCTTCCGTGGAGTCTTACTTGAACAATGAAAAACTGATTATGTACCAGAGGTCGACCGATATATGGGCCCATATTTGGCCGTTTTTAAGAAATCTGCTGATTATCGTGAAAATTAGGTGGATTTGCGTCCGCTACACTATACCCGGCCCTCAGGGCTGTCAGCAGTACTGACCAGAGCCCTGCTCCCCCTACAGGAGCATGTGAAATTAACCCTTCATCAGCACTGCCTATAGCCTGCGAGGCAGCCGACCCCTATAGAGGAGAAGAGAAAGAGAAAGTTTGCTACAGCCCGTCGGGGGAAGGGGGGCAGTGCTAGCGAGAGGAAGAAAGCATCATTAGCATGTCACAAGCCCAAAACTCTGCCACATGACTAATAATCCCCCCAGCAGGTGATCGTGGCCAGCTGCTGGCTGCTTAAATTTTGTTGTTACGTGATTGGCTGGACACATCCCCCCACCCACACGCAGCACCATCCCTCTCCACAAAGCATCCCGAACCACACCCATCACTATCTATCCCTTTCCACAACGCATCCCCACCCACACCCAGCATCATCCATCCCTCTCCACAATGCATCCCCTTTCAAAAATCTGCATCATATAGCGGCCCCGATTTCTAAAAATCACCATCGGCCAGAGAAAAACCCATATCGGTCGACCTCTATTATGTTCCACCAAACCCCTTCAAAAAATGCTCTGTAAAATAGTTTAATTATTTTATAAAAAGTGCTTTTCGATAGGTAGAGATAAAGTGGCTACATAGAATTCAGTCTTTTTATAAGTTGGATCAGCTTTAGTCCAAAGGAAAAAAAAATCAACCACCTTCAGTGTAACTCATCATAAGGTCTTGTTAAAGCCATCCACAGACATTTCAAATCTCAGCCAGTTCAGAAGGGACATTTTGTCATGTTACAACCAACACATAGACCAACACAAAGTGGCACATAATTGTGAAGTGGAAGGAAAATGATGAATGGTTTTCAAATTTTGTTTTACAAATAAATATGTGAAAATTTGGCGTGCATTTGTATTCAGCCCCCTTTCCTCTAATACCCCTAACTAAAATCTAGAGGAACCAATTGCCTTCAAAAAAGTCACCTAATTAGTAAATAGTCCACCTGTGTGTAATTTAACCTCAGTATAAATACAGCTGTTCTGTGAAGCCCTCAGAGGTTTGTTAGAGAACCCTAGTGAACAAACAGCATCATGAAGACCAAGGAATACACCATAAAGTTGAAGTTTAAAGCCGAGTTAGGTTATAAAAAAAATATCCCAATCTTAGAACATCTCATGGAGCACTGTTCAATCCATCATCTGAAAATGGAAATAGTATGGCACAACTGCATACCTACCAAGACATGGCCACCCACCTAAACTGACAGGCTGGGCAAGGAGAGCATTAATCAGAGAAGCAGCCAATAGGCCCATGGTAACTCTGGAGGAGCTGCAGAGATCCACAGCTCAGGTGGGAGAATCTGTCCACAGGACAACTATTAGTCGTGTACTTCACAAATCTGGCATTTATGGAAGGGTGGCAAGAAGAAAGCCATTGTTGAAAGAACGCCATAAGGTTCCAGGTTGCAGTTTGCGGGAAGCCATGTGGGTGACACAGCAAACATGTGGAAGAAGGTGCTCTGGTCAGATGAGACCAAAATTGAACTTTTGGGCCTAAAAGCAAAACGCTATGTGTGGAGGAATACTAACACTGCACATCACACTGCACTATCCCCGGTGTCAAATGTGGTGGTAGTGGCAGCATCATGTTGTGGGGATTTTTTTTCTTCAGCAGGAACGGGTAAGCTGGTCAAAGAGGATGGGAAGATGGATGGAGCCAAATACAGGACAATCTTAGAAGAAAACCTGTTAAGAGTCTGCAAAAGACTTGAGACTGAGGTGGAGGTTCACATTTCAGCAGGACAACGACCCTAAACATACAGCCAGGGCTACAATAGAATGGTTTAGATCAAAGCATATTCATGTGTTAGAATAACCCAGTCAAAGTCCAGACCTAAATCCAATTGAGAATCTATGGCAAGACATTTTTCTGTTCACAGATGCTCTCCATCCAATCTGAAGCCGCGTACACACGGCAGAGAACCTCGACGGGCAGAACACATCGTTCCGCCCGTCGTCAGATTCGGCGACCCGCCCGTCGGGAATGGCAACCAGCCATTCATCCCGACGGGCCATCGAGCAAATAGAGAACATGCTCTCTATTTCTGCTCGACGGCATTCCCGACGGGATGCTCGCCGAGAGCGTACACACGGCCAAGGTTCTCGGCAGAATGCGGCTCCCAGCAAGGTTCTCGCTGGTTTCTGAAAATGCATGCCACACTTTTCACATATTTATTTGTAAAAAAAAAAAAAATTGTAAACCATTTATCATTTTCCTTCCATTTGACAATTATGTGCCACTTTTTGTTGGTCTATCACATAAAATCCTTTTTTATGTTTTTGGTTGTAACATGACAAAATGTGGAAAACTTCAAGGGGTATAAATACTTTTTCAAGGCACTGTATGCAATGTTAAAACACAAAAGGAGAACATTTGAGCTCTTGCTTATTTCAAACAATCATATTTTTCTAGTTTCTAAAGTGCCCTTTAGGCCTCGTACACACGATCGGACATATCCGATGAAAACGGTCCGTGGACCATTTCCATCGGATATGTCCGATCGGGAGTTTGATCCGATGGCGTGTACACACCATCGGATCAAATTCCCCACCGCCGGACGGCGCGGTGACGTGGCGGTGACGTTGACGCCGCCACGTCACCGCACCAGGAAGTTAAACACTTCCACGCCGCCGCCGAATCCATTCGGCGGCGGCGTGGCGGCGGTGCGGGAAGACATGTCTGCTGGTAAGTGTACTAACCAGCAGACATGTCGGGCGGACAGATTCCCACCGGATAGATTTCAAAGCATGCTTTGAAATTTGTCGGGTGGAGAAATCTGTCCGCTAGCCCATACACACGAGCGAAGATGTCTGCTGAAACGGTCCATCGGACCGTTTTCAGCGGACATATCCCCTCGTGTGTACGAGGCCTTAGAGTTTTGGTTAATGTGTATGATAAATTCAATGGTGGAAGTGCTCTGTCAATGACCACAGAATGTCTTCAGACTTCCATGGGGAACAGGATTCACAAAGTGCTATATGAAAATTTATAACTGTAATGAAATAGCCAGAGAGATTAAAATAATGCAGAGAAAGTAATTATATTGTACTTCTAAATTCCCTTACTGTAAATTTCCTCTTTAAACCAGCAGGATGACGCAGACCAGCAGACTTTAAACCATATCTGTTAGACATGGGTACATCTTTACGTTCAGTGTTGCTCTCAGTAGTATTAGTGCTTGCACCTTGTGCTTCAACGGTGATCAGATAGCGGTCACTTTCCAGATCATCGCCAATATTTACCTATAAAAGAAGAAAACTCATAATAAAATGTATGAAGATAAAGTCTACTTAAAGTGTAATCATTTAGTTTAGACCAGGGGTGCCCAACCTTTTGAAGAGCAAGGGCCACTTAAGCAACTTGGTAACCAGTCGAGGGCCACAATGAGCGCAGTGGGCGGATGACAGGTCACGGCTACTCCGATCCGCCCAGATGGAAGGGGACGAATTCCCTTCTGTTTTTCAGATTGGAGATAAGAAGGGGCAAACAGACATCTGTCGCTCTAAGGGGCGAATTGAGGGTCCCATTTGGTCGGGCTGATCGTGTGAAAAGGGCCTAAGACTGCTTTCACACTGATGTGCTGCGGTTTACCCACACCGCGGGTGCAGTGTAGTGCACCTGTGTCAATCCTGTGGGTTAGCTGAACTGTGCCATAGACTCAACCCGTGGCAAAAGCAGACACTGTAAAGGAATTATCAGTTTATGGGGCTTTGCAGCCGCTTTCTTCCTCTACCACCAGCTTCATTCACAACACTGATGCTGCGCTATGGTGGGGTGCAACCTGCGATCTGGGCTTGCCAAGCCACCATTCCAGAGCAGGAGGTCGCGAGCCACATCAGAGGGCTCCGTGGGCCACATGTGGCCCCCGGGCCACTGGTTGGCCACCCCTGGTTTAGACCATACATTTCCCTTGGTGAAGTCCCAATGATTTATCACAAGCGCCATTCCATTGATGAAGGTAAACATATGGTATATCGAAGCACAAAGAAAATACACAATTACATAGTTGTGTTCAGCAGTAATATTACAGATTTAATCACTACATGCAACCAGTATTAGAAAACAATAATAAAAAGCCTGAAGTGCATTCATGCAAGGTCCCAAGATGAATGTATAAACCGTAAAGCGCCTTTGGATATATACAAGTACTTATAGTGACAATATCAGCTGCAAAAAAAGCTTGCTAAGTAGCGGTCAGCAAAAAAAGCAATAAACAATGGAAGAAAAAGATTGCGCTAGAAATAGTCTAATATAAGTACTGGACAAAACAGTATCAACAAATAGATAAATATTTCATTGGAAATCATAAACAGTCCCATATGGTGCTCGTGCTCAATAAATGTATCCTATGGAGTAGTGCTCAGACTGGGTGTCCCACATAGATGTACACTCACTCCTATGTGTTGACCACCTATCGCTAGTATGGTCTTGTAAGCATGGGAGGATACCCAAAAGTCAAATCCTTAGGGTAACGTCTGGGAGATGTGCCTCATAGGGATGGATGGGGATGATAAGAACAGGGAAAAAAGCCTATGCTTTTATGCAATGCTGTATAAAATATTTATTTATTCCTCAAAAGTAAAAAAAAAAAAATCACTTCCTAAAGGTGGCTTTGCGATTAGCCGAAACGTCGAGGTATTACCGCGTCATCACGTTACTTCCGCCCAATCCAACTTACCCGGGAATCGTGCACCAGGACGCCGCTACAGGGGCCACTTCGTTCCAGGGCCGATTACCCTTTATTTCAATCGCCTGCTATACACGCCGGGTGCCAGGACTATCAGGCATTCAGCAATGCAAGTGAACATTTTTTACTTTTGTGGAATGAAAACGGGACATACATTGGTCCCAATGTGATTGCGGGTGTCAGCGGATGAACATCCGCTGACAGCTGTAATCATCTGCCTACGCAAAGATACGCTTTTGCAGACGGAAGAAAACCCTATTTTTTCCTCCGTCTGCAGAGCGGATCGGATGAACACGGACATACGGCCTGTGTTCATCTGCTCCCCCATAGGGGAGAGCGGAGAAAAAACAGGGCGGTCTCTGCAGTGTGCGGGGACCGCCCTGTCAGCCGACAGCTCAGCGGGGATTTACGGAGGATCCCCGCTGAGCAGACGGACACACAGAGGGGGATAAATACTGATCCGCCCCGTGTGAAAGGGCCCTAACGCAATTCCAAGATGAATGCTCATTCCAAAAAAAAAAATTAACCACTGACAGCTATCTGAAATTTTTATTTATTCATAAAGCAAACACAGGATGGAAAAAAACACTCCCCTATGTAGTTCTGAAACCTAAAAAAACAATACCCACTACCATCATATAAAAACAAGGTAGCTCTACTTCTGAAACTCCCCAGATGTAAACAAAAAAGTCAACATTTAATAAATGTGGGTGGGAGTTGATTGAACGTTTTATAGGTAGGAAGGAATATTGTTCTATATTTGTGGTTTATACAGTATGTAAACATCTAACCCAGTCTTTTTCAACCAGGGTGCCTTCTGGGTTGTTTTCAGGGGTACCTTGGCAAAATGCATAAAAAATGGCCAAAAATAGTGTACAAGCCAGTGGGTGATTTAATCCTGCTTCCACAAAGCTACAGGTTTTCATTGTGTAACATAACATTACAACCCTAGACACTGTGCAGGGCCAGCCGCCAGTGTCCTAACAACTGCTGACAACATTGGTTTTTAAGGAGAACAGTGGGCACCTCAGCAGCATCTATGTCTGACCTCGCCTCCTCCTTGTCATCACTGGAATTAACGTTAGCTGCATGGGGGAGACAAACTGAGGAAATGCTGGAACACTAGTCAGTACCAGTGTACAAAAGTGTATTTTCTTTGAACGAATAAATCACCTCTAATATTGGTTGTTCTATGTGTATGTATGCTGCTGCTATATGTAAAAATATTAGTTTGTTTTTTTACATTTTAGAATAGGGTTCCTCGATGATAATTTTAACCTGTTGCCGACCGCCCGCTGTCATATTACTGCGGGACAGTGGCTCTCCTGGGCGAGAGCCCGTAGCTATACGTCCGCATTAAAGCGGGCACTAGAGTCCCGCGCACGTGTCCGGCGGGTATGATCGCCGCCGGGCACACGCGATCGCTCGTTACAGAGCGGGGACCGGGAGCTATGTGTGTAAACACACAGCTCCCGGTCCTGTCAGCGGGGGAAACGCTGATTTTCTGTTCATACAACGTATGAACAGAAGAGCAGTGATTTCCCCTAGTGAGGCCACCCCCCCATACAGTTAGAACACACCCAGGAACACACTTAACCCCTTCCCTGCCCCCTAGTGTTAACCCCTTCACTGCCAATGGCATTTTTATAGTAATCCAATGCATTTTTATAGCATTGATCGCTAAAAAAATGCCAATGGTCCCAAAAATGTGTCAAAAGTGTCCGAAGTGCCCGCCATAATGTCGCAGTACTGAAAAAAAAATGCTGATCGCCGCCATTACTAGTATAAAAAAAAAATATTAATAAAAATGCCATAAAACTACCCCCTATTTTGAAAACTTTTGCGCAAACCAATCAATAAACGCTTATTATGATTTTTTTAACGAAAAAAAAAGTAGAAGAATACGCATCGGCCTAAACTGAGGAAAAAAATGTTTTTTTATATATTTTTGGGGGATATTTATTATTATAGCAAAAAGTTAAAAATATTGAATTTTTTTCAAAATTGTCGCTCTATTTTTGTTTATAGCGCAAAAAATAAAAACCGCAGAGCTAATCAAATACCACCAAAATAAAGCTCTATTTGTGGGAATAAAACAGACACCAATTTTGTTTGGGAGCCACGTCGCACGACCAGGCAATTGTCAGTTAAAGCAACGCAGTGCCGAATCGCAAAAAGTGCTCTGGTCAGGAAGGGGGTGAATTCCTCCGGGCTGAAGTGGTTAAACAGTGCTTTTACTGGAAAAAGGTTGAGAAACGCTGATCTAACCCTTACAGAAAGCTGATGACATGCTTGTTCACTTTTCTTTTCAAGGTTTACTTCATTCGTTTCCAAGATAATGTACATATCATTTAAATGTATCATGCATAAAAAAAAAAAAACTGCTTTAATGAAGATTTTAAATGAGCTTACATGTTTTTAAACCCACCTTGCCAGTTTTTATAAATACATTGTCCAGGCGCTGACCCTTATCGTTGCATAAAGAAGCCTACATATAAAGACCAAAACAGAAAAAATTAGTATAGCACACAGAATATTAAAAAAAAGTCTCCCGTTTATCTGCGGTTTAACCAACAAGCTGCAGTGGTTATCATACAGAAGTGCAATATCTTTGTGGCTACTTTTCAACACCAGATTTGCCCAAAAGGAGGTGCTACAGGTATAACTACAACTTTGGGACCCTGTAAAACCTAAAGGGAGCCGTGTGTTACTAATATCATTAGCAAATAAGAATTTAAGATTTTTTCCTTGAATTCCACTTTTCACCAAACCTTTATTTTCAATTACAAAACAGGCTCCCTATGCCTCTAATGGAATTAAAAACACATTTTCTGCATTCCAGTGTGCCTTAATGTACACCAAACCACAGATGTGCAGCTAAATCTACAGTCTTGGCATGCCCTGGTTCCTGGATGAAAACTACCATGCACGTGTACTTGAAGGTACAGGATGCAGGGCTGGTCAATGACACCAAACCCAGAAGTAGACCAGTAAATCCAGTAAAGAATTATTTTAGTTGGTAGGTTTTGCCTTTGGTGCTGAAAGATTTTTGCCAATGGTGTACAAAATGATAACATGTTTTACAAAGTGCCATATAACATTGGTACATACCCATCAATGGTATACGTACCGGCATGGATTAATCGACAGAATTGCACCTTTGGAATATTTTAGATCCATTAGGGATAATGGCAATTCTTATAGTGTAAATAAGAGTTACCTGTAGTGGGTTTGACATCATTTCTTGCACAGATGGTATCACCATTGTGGCCTAACTCTAAATCCAGAAACGCCAATGATGTAGGGTCAGTAACAAATGTGAATGATAGGCCATATGTGTTATTATTGCAATACTGAACAAATTGTCTGACGAGATCGGGAGCACTATCCCAGATGACAATTATAACATCTATATATCTTGCAAAAAAGAACACATGGGCCGAGAAGTAATTACTTTTGAGGATACGATTATTCTCCCAGAAGCCCATAGCTAGATTCGCGTATGAGGGGGCAACATTTGCCCCCCATTACCGTGCTTTTATAGTGTAAATAAGACCCCTTTCACACCAGTGCGTTTTTCGGGCGCTAAAGGGCTAAAAATCTGCACCTCCCCTGCAGCCCCAGTGTGAAAGCCTGAGTGCTTTCACACTGGAGCGATTCAATTGCAGGACGTTAGAAAAAGTCCTGCAAGCAGCCAGTGAGAAAGGGGCATAAAACAATTTTTCATTGGCAAGAATAGAACAGAAAAGGTTTGGGTTCCTTGGATTTTGTTTGGCTAAGTTTTACTGTTAATAAATTGAATCACCTGATTTCCCCCTGCTAAAATCTTCAAAATACCATCTTGCCAGACTTTAGCCTTTTTTGTCTTCTGATGAGTATATAAAACCTGAGGAAAGAAAAGGGCCAATTATTATTCCAAACATTATGTTTACTATGCTTTCACGCAGGGGTCGACAATATCCGGGCGCCAGGTCGCAATTGCAACAAGAAATTGTGACCTGTCGCGGCCTCAATTAATGGCCGCCGCAGGTCTGCCGCGATCGCACAGCGGGGGAGGTGGGGGCGCACGGAGGCACAGGGTCCTGCGTCTCCGTGCGCCCCCGCCGTGCGATCACGATGGGCCCGCGATGGCCGGTAATTGAGGCCACGGCTTTGCGGCCTTGTGAAGTCCCAAGCTCTTCCTTCTGTGAGCTGGTGCCATCTGGTGGTGGCCGTTGGCATTACAAGTTAAACAGCAATTCTAATGTGTCATTATTCACTGTTTTCACTGCCATCTCCTTCCCTCTAATTAGAACCCCCAAACATAATATATATGTTTTATTCTAACACTCTAGAGAATAAAATGGTGGTCGTTCCAATACTTTCTGTCACACCGTATTTGCGCAGCGGTCTTGCAAGCGCACTTTTTTGGGCAAAAAATATACTTTTTTTTAATTAAAAAATAAGACCACAGTAAAGTTAGCCCAATTTTTTTTTATACTGTGAAAGATAATGTTACGCCGAGTAAATTGATACCCAACATGTCGCGCTTCAAAATTGAGTCCGCTCGTGGAATGGCGACAAACTTTTACCCTTTAAAATCTCCATAGGTGACGTTTAAAAAATTCTACAGGTTGCATGTTTTGAGTTACAGAGGGGGTCTCAGGCTAGAATTATTGCTCCCACTCTACCAATCGTGGCGATACCTCACATGTGTGGTTTGAATACTCTTTACATATGCGGGCGCTACTCACGTATGCCTTCGCTTCTGCGCGCAAGCTTGGCGGGACGGGGGACGTTTGCTGGCTCCTAACTTTTTTTAGCTGGCTCCTAGATTCCAAGCAAATTTGTCAAACCCTGCTTTAAAGTGGTTGTAAACCGTTTACAACCACTTTATGCTACAGATAAGACTATATTAAGGCTTACCTGTAGCTACCGAGGATATCTCCTAAAACTGCATGGTTTACGAGATATCCCCTGCATGTGCCAACATCATCTGCACATGCTCACTGAAGCAGTGGAACCCCACGCATGCGCGGGAGTGACGTTATCGCAGCTATGTCCGACTCACAGAACTTTTACTGTGTCCATGGCTTCTTTCTTGCTGGAGAGTTCCCAGCAGCAGCATTACTAAAGTAACAAAAGCCATGTTGGAGTAAAAGAGAGCACAAATTCTGTGAAAGCTTGGAGCTGCTGGAGTTGTAATTTACACAAGTCTATGGGTGCCACATGAGACAGCCTAGCGATACAGCATTATTACATGGAGTAGGCCGCATGTTTCTTCAATCCAATACCAAGTATTTCCACTGACTCCTAGAACTGAACAGAGCATTGGGGCAATGAAGGGCAGGTAGTTTTATGCTCTCAAGGTGGGAGTTGGGGGGGGGGGCAATAATTGCAAGGCACAAGTTTCCCTTTAGTGTTAAAACTAGCTAGTGTAGCTATTTGTAGATGCAGATCTAAAGCAGCCCATAGATTATGCAATTTCACAGGTGGAAGTACCCCACTGCTGACGCTTTTTGTCTGATCAGCGCATAATTCAACATGTAAATGTAAGTTTTCCTACCTACATAAATACAGTTCGTTATACAGTATCACGCTATGTGCCTGTTGTCTTTTTCCTCTTTTGGTTACTCTACATCTACTCTACATTTATTCAAACAGAACAGTATAACAAAGGATAGCCTCATTTTCTGACCACTATTGGGTTACCCCACACACACATCCAACCATCCTCTTTTGGATAACATCATTTGGAGATTTGGACGTCGTTTGCGAGCTGCAGCACTGTTCCAATCATATCTGCATCATGCTTGATTGACCCTCTCGAACATACGTTCCTTAGGGTTCAATCCCTCCGGTAAGCCTCTCTTCACTTGGTGACGGCTTCTTTTTTCTTTGGTTTCACGTTTGGAATCATTGGAGCACCATCACTTTAGAAGTTTTATGCCGCGTACACACGGTCGTTTTTTGCGATGAAAAAAAAAACGACGTTTTTTAAAACGTCATTTAAATTGATCGTGTGTGGGCAAAAAAGGGATTTTTAAATACAGCTTACCTGTAAAATCCTTTTCTTGGAGTACATCACGGGACACAGAGCGGCATATTCATTACTATGTGGGTTATATGGAGTACCTTCAGGTGTGGACACTGGCAATCTCAAACAGGAAGTCCCCTCCCTATATAACCCCCTCCCCTAGAGGGAGTCCCTCAGTTTTGTAGCAAGCAGTATGCCTCCCAAAATGGTCACCCAAAAGAGGGGTGGGAGCTCTGTGTCCCGTGATGTACTCCAAGAAAAGGATTTTACAGGCAAGCTGTATTTAAAAATCCCTTTTTCTTTCTCGTACATCACGGGACACAGAGCGGCATATTCATTACTATGTGGGATGTCCGAAAGCAATGCTTTAATGAGGGGAGGGAGACATCTTCCAAAGAAGGATTCAATTTAGAGATAAACTCAAATCATAATAATAATTCCAACTTAGTCAAGAAAAAAAAAAAAACTTTTTTTTTTTTTTTTTTTTTTTTTTTATAACCAAGGGTGTTTCTGATCCCGAGGATTTCAAACTGCAGCCTGTAGTGCTGCCTGACCAAAGGCAGCATCCGCATTTCTTCTCACGTCTAGTTGATAAAACCTTGTAAACGTGTGGACCGATGACCACGTTGCCGCCTTGCATATCTGAGCCATAGAGATCTGATGGTGTGCTGCCCAAGAGGCGCCCATGGCCCTGGTAGAATGGGCCTTTACCGACAACGGAGGAGGCAACCTCTTCAACCCGTAGGCTTGAATGATTAATTGTCTAATCCATCTCGAGATGGTGGATTTTGCAGCTGCCTGCCCCTTCTTGGGGCCATCTGGTAGAACGAATAACACATCTGTTTTCCGGATCTTTTCTGTAGCTTTAAGATAGGCCTTCATGGCCCGGACAATATCCAAGGTATGCAGCAACCCCTCCTTTCTAGATGTAGGTTTTGGAAAGAAGGATGGAAGTACCAAATCCTGGTTTAAGTGAAATTTGGATATAACCTTTGGTAGAAAGGAAGGATGGGGCCGGAGAACTGCCCTGTCCTTATGCAGAACGAGATATGGTTCCTTACACGATAAGGCTGCTAATTCTGACACTCTCCTGGCCGAAACTATGGCGACCAAGAAAACCAATTTTCTTGTCAGTAAGACTAAAGGAATCTCAGCCAACGGCTCAAAGGGCTGTTTCTGTAGAGTGGACAGGACAAGATTTAAGTCCCATGGACAAATTGGTGACTTGACAGGAGGATTAATACGCAAGACCCCCTGTATGAAGGTCTTTACCAGCGAGTGGGTGGCCAGCGGCCTCTGAAACCACACTGACAGAGCTGAGATCTGTCCCTTGATTGTGCTTAGTGCCAGGCCTTTATCCACTCCTAGCTGGAGAAAACTTAACACCCTATCAATAGTATATTTGCGGGAATTCCATCTTTTGGATTCACACCAGCCTACGTAGTTCCTCCACACCCTGTAATAAATCACCCTGGAGACCGGCTTTCTAGCCCTAATCAGGGTAGGAATTACCTGCCTAGACAGGCCTCTATCCCTGAGAATCAGGGATTCAGCCTCCAGGCCGTCAAATTTAGACGCTGTAATGTAGGGTGGAGGATCGGGCCTTGTGAGAGTAGGTCTGGTTGTAGAGGAAGAGTCCAAGGGTCTCCCACTGCCATCTTCAGGACTAGTGAGTACCAAGTCCTCCGGGGCCAAGCCGGAGCTACTAGAATGACTGGCTTGTTCTCCACTCTGATCTTGCGCAACAGGCGCGGGAGTAACTGTAGTGGAGGGAATGCATATAGAAGTTTGAATTGATGCCAAGGGCAAACCAACGCATCGGTTCCGCAGGCCATAGGATCCCTCGCTCGCGACACGAACCTGTCTAGTTTCTTGTTGAACCTGGATGCCATTATATCTACGTCCGGCATTCCCCACCTCTGGCAGATTGTCTGAAAGACCTGGGGATGCAGAGACCACTCCCCTGGCAACAGACTCTGGCGACTTAAGAAGTCTGCCTGCAGGTTGTCCACTCCGGGAATGAATATCGCTGAAATGCAGGGTACATGAACCTCTGCCCATTGAAAAATCAAGTTCACCTCCCTCTGAGCGGCCTGGCTCCTGGTTCCCCCTTGGTGGTTTATGTATGCCACCGCCGTGGCATTGTCTGACTGGATTCTCACCGGGAACCCCTTTAATCTGGAGGTCCAAGCCAGAAGGGCTAGGCGAGTAGCTCTGATTTCCAAGATATTGATGGGGAGCTGCCTCTCTGCTTTCACCCAAGTTCCCTGGCGGGAGAACCCCTCGAAGACCGCCCCCCAGCCTGCCAGGCTGGCGTCTGTGGTAACTACCTTCCAGACAACAGGGCTGAAGGATTTTCCCTTTAGAAGATTCTGAGGGTTCAACCACCAGGCCAGGCTTTGTCGGACCCTTGATGATAGCGTCAAAGGGGACTCTAAGGCATGTGCCCTCTTGCCCCAGGCTGCTAGAATGGCTGCCTGTAGGACGCGAGTGTGGATCTGAGCGTATGGTACTGCCTCGAATGTGGCCACTAGCTTGCCTAGTAATCGCATACACAGGCGAATAGTTGGTTTTTTCTTGTTTAGAACCAACTGAACCAACCCCTTGATAGCTTCGATCTTTACAAGGGGCAGGAACACCCTTTGATGTTCTGTGTCTAACCTCATGCCGAGGTATTCCAACTGCTTTGTAGGCTGGAACGCTGACTTTCCCCGGTTCAGGACCCAGCCGAATTCTTCGAGGTACCGAACCGTGAGGTTTACTGCCTTTTGCAGACCCGGCCGTGAGTGATCTATGATTAAAAGGTCGTCCAAGTATGCTAGGACTGTGACCCCTTGGATCCTTAAATTGGCCAGAATTGGGGCTAGGATCTTCGTGAATACCCGGGGGGCCGTGGCCAGCCCGAAGGGGAGCGCCCTGAATTGGAAGTGTCGCTGCCCCACCGCGAAGCGTAAAAACCTTTGATGCGACTGAAAGATTGGTACATGAAGGTAAGCATCCTTTATGTCTATGGAGGCCAGAAAATCGTCCTTCTGAAGCGCGGCGGCTGCTGACCGGATGGATTCCATCCGGAAGGAACGAACCCTTAGGTAACCGTTTAACCTCTTTAGGTCCAAGATTGGCCTGACATCGCCGTTGGGCTTTGGTATGACAAAGAGGTTGGAATAGAAACCTAGGCCTTGCTCTTGGGCTGGCACTTCTATAATTACGTCCTGGCCAAGCAGGTGATCCAAAGCTGCCAGCATTAAAGGCCTTCCTCGCTGGATCCCTTGGTAGCCTTGATTCTTGAAAATGAGGCTGAGGATACCTTAGAAACTCCAGTCTGTAACCTGTGGTTACAGATGCCCGGACCCATTTGTCGGGGATCTTGGCTTCCCAAACTTCTGAGAAGAAACGAAGCCTTCCCCCCACCCGCAAGAGTGGGGGCGCCCCTTCATAAGGCAGACTTAGGGGCTGTCTTTGACGGCTTGCGATACCACGGCCTCTTACCCCCAGGGGTCTGTCCCTGCGATCTACTGTTAACGTTGGATCGTGCAGGCGGCCGTCGATACTGCCTGGAATTTGAGGGCCCCGAGACAGGAAAGAGCTGCCTTTTAAATGTAGGAGCCCGGAATGTCTTTTTGACCGGTAAAAGGGTACTCTTGCCATTTGAAATAGTCTGAATATATTTATCCAGATCCTCTCCGAAGAGTCGTCCTCCATGGAAGGGAAACCCTGCCAGAAGCTTTTTGCATGGGGGCTCCGCCGCCCAGTTCTTCAACCATAAGAGCCTTCTCATGTGCACCAAACATAGTGATAAACGAGAGGCCTGCTGGATGGAATCTTTTATAGCATCCACCGCAAAACACAGAGCTCTGGGAATGTCAGAAAACTCTTCTGCTTGTTGGGTAGGCATGTCCCTTAACATTTCCTTTGTCTGGTCTTTTAATGCCTGACAAACTCCAATTGCAGCCACCGCTGGCTGCACCACTGCTCCTGCCGTAGCAAAGGATGCTTTTAAAAGTGTCTCTAATCTTTTATCAACCGGATCTTTAAACATGTGTATGTTTTCCACCGGGCAAGTTAGTGATTTATTCACACATGTAATGGCTGCATCCACTACTGGGAGCCTCCACCTCTTGGAGAACTTTTCCTCCATGGGGTAAATGACCGCAAATCTTTTCGGTGGCAGAAAAATCCTGTCCGGCCGTACCCAATCCCGAAAGATCAATTCCTCCAAGAGAGGATGGACCGGAAAAACTGCGTTGTTTAACGGAGCTTTCAAAGAGCCCAGAGAGGATACCGGAGGAACCTGAGGCTCTGGCAATGGTAAACTAAATGCCGAGCGGACCATGTCCGTCAAAGACTGTACCCACAGTCTTTCTGTCTGGGAGTCTGAAAATGGTTCCTCAGAGGCAGATCCCTCAATCCCTGAACCCTCTTGGTTCAGGTCTAGTTGATCCTCCTGTGATTCCAATTCCTCTGGAGAGAGAATCTCAGCATCTGAGGATACACCTCCTGGTGATGGGGATCTAACCCGTTTCTTACCAGGAATAGCTATAGCGATCAATGCTGCTATTCTCTCTTCTAGCATCTCCTCTGTGATAAACACAGGGCTGGGCTGATCTGGGCCAGCCTCCGCACCAGATCCCCCTAATGGCTCTAAGTTGCGGGGAAAGTATCGGCATATCAGAATCAGAAAGGGAACCCTTTTGTTTTTTGGTCTTTTTTGTACCCTTTGACCCCGAACCCTTGGAAGCCATAATACAAAATCGAGGGACTCCGCCCACACAACAGACTGTAGTGGGCAGGAGTACAAAAATCAGAGTTTAGGGGACAATAGATCACTAATGCCCAAAAACTGATGGGATCCCGTATGTTCTTTTTTTTTTTTTTTTTTTTTTTTAAATATATTATATATTTTCTTTTGACAACATACCGTGACCCCAAACTAAGTTTGCCAGCCTCCAAACCTGCTGCAAAAAAGGGGGATTTCTTGGCTTAACAAAAAGGTATTTGGAACAAAGTCCACATGTACTACCCCTCTTCCGCCACCGGGAGTCACTGTTCTGCCGCTCTGCGTCCTCTCCTCTGAAAATCAGCCTCAGACTGAGCACTGACAATGCCTGCTGTCTATAACAGCACAAAGGCGCGCCCCTGTATGACGCCGCAGGCACGCCCCCCCCCGCCCTCCTGTCTGAACGGCGCGAAAAACGTCAATAAGACGCGCGCGCGCGCATGCCCGAAACAGGAGGAACATGGAGGAGCCGCGCTGCTGGAGCTCCAGGAACGCAGAAACAGGCGGCAGATTCAAACCCCCGGCCAGGTAGGACTCTCCAAAGGCCCCTAGGGATCCTTACTAGCCCTAGGAAGAAACAGCAGGTTTAGCTAGCACACATATTTAGACAGGGGGACCTAGTGATGGGGGAGAAAAGGTGTCATCCTGTCTCTCTTTAGACATAGTGAACAAGGTTGCCCATGCAGAGCATACTTAGGCTATCCCCCCTTTTAGGTTACCCCGGAGAGCCTGCTGTCGAACCAAGTCCCGCAGGCTCCCCCTTACCTGCTCCATGCTGCAGGATGTTTGTCCAGCAAACTGATCCAATCTTCTCCCATCTCCGTGGGTAGCGTAGTAGACCTTCAGGCCCTGGGGTCCTATGAAGGTACCCACTGTCCTGGACCTATATAGCACCCTGGCAAACAGGAACTTATGGTTTTTACAAACTCCAAGTCCTGGGCCCAGGGTCCAGCCCTCCAAAGAGGAGCATTATAGGCAAAACCCCACGGCTTGGGGCCCGGGTACTGTCCACTTTGGCACTGAGGCTCCTTGGACAGATCCGGTTAGCCCGCCCTTAATCCCAAGGATGTGGAGCAAAGCTATTCCGTGACCAACACCTAAGACACTGGCGAAAAAACTGAGGGACTCCCTCTAGGGGAGGGGGTTATATAGGGAGGGGACTTCCTGTTTGAGATTGCCAGTGTCCACACCTGAAGGTACTCCATATAACCCATATAGTAATGAATATGCCGCTCTGTGTCCCGTGATGTACGAGAAAGAAACGTTGTTTTTTGTCTTAAAAAAAACTACCAAAAAAAATTCCAACATGCTTGAATTTTTTGTGTCGTTTTTCAAAACGTCGTTTTTTGTTTCACAAAAAGTCACCGTGTGTAGCAAAAACGTCGTTTAAAACAACGTTTTTCAACCCGCGCATGCCCAGAAGCTAGTTATGAAGCGAGCTTCAATGGAAAAGAGTGGTGAACGTAACCTCGCTTTTTGTGAAAAAAACGATGGTGTGTATGCAACATCGTCTTTGAAAGTGACGTTTCAAAAACTTCGTTTTTTACTTCACTAAAAACGTCGTTTTTTTTCATCGCAAAAAACGACCGTGTGTACGCGGCATTAGACTTTCATTTACTTTTAAGAGACTGTGTTTGCACATCATATTCACATATGAACTTAATAGATTTATTATATATTATTTATTTTCTGCATTCATTCTTGTTTGCACCTTAGCGCTACATTTGTTTGTTTTGTATGTTTCACAGGTGGAAGGAAAGAATTGTTTGATTCCTCTATTACAGTCAGTTTCTGCACTCCCCCTGTAAACTGACCACAGTGCATCATGGCTGCTGAGCCTTGACACTGTGGTCAGTTTACGTGCCTCTGTCATCTTCAGCCTGCTATCTGCAGTTCTCCTCTCTGCCTTTGTGTCCTCCTCTCCTCCCCTCCCCTCCCCTGCCCTTCTATCACCCCTACGAGCAGCTCGCACATTACTACTCCCAATCACTGCCAGCCCCCCTGCTAGGATTACATGATGTAATCTATGCCATTTTTTTTAAATTATTCTTATAAATACCATTTTCTTATCCCCAATCAGAGGTCATGTGACCGCCAGGGCGCTGTCTTCCTCAGAGCTCAGCCCCCTCCCTCTGTAATACATACATCAGAGGAGAACAGTGCCGGGCGGTCACATGACTGCTGATCGGGGATAAGAAGAATATTAGAAAATGGCATATAGTATATACATCATGTAATCCTAACAGAGGGGCTGGTAGTGGCTGTGAGCACTGCCTTAACAAACACTTTAAGGGCTTAAACTGGGCAAGTAAAACAAATAAAACTTACTGTGAATTCTTGGACAGCCATGTCACCACCTAAGGAACCATTTATTTATTATCAGGTCATCTAAACTGAAGAACATAAAATAATGAGTAAATATGACAACACCATACAATAGCGATGTTACAAAGATATTTCACTTTTGAAAACTTGGGAAAGAATGTATTCAAAGACAAACACAATAAAAAAAAAGAATTAATCTGATATTCAAAATATGGGGGCAATTCTGATGTGGGCAATATGATGTGGGCAATTTTGACTGAGATATTTGGTGGGGTAGTATAATGGGGCAATTTGATGGAGCAATTTTGATGGGGCAGTATGATGGGGACAATTTTGTGGGGGCAGTATGATGGTGCCAATTTTGATGGTGGCAGTGTGTACCCCAGTTTAGGAAGAGATAAAGAGAAACAATGTATCTCTTGGTTCGTTAGATCAACGGAATGAACTTTGGTCTGTAGATGAGGAGTTTAACCCCTTTAAAGATTAATCTTTTTTCTGACCCTTGATACTTACAAGTTAAAAATCAGGATTTTTTTGCTAGAAAATTACTTCGAACCCCCAAATATATATTAGAGGTGCACCGAAATGGAAATTTCAGAACCGAAACGAAACCAAAAAAAAACTAAAATGACCCATACCAAAAATGACAGTATAGATTTTAAATAAAATGTATCAAGGCTTTTTAACAGTGATCTAAATTAAATCCACCCTAATGACAAGTCGCAGCCTATTGCCGACAATCGCACTGTTTAAATTGGTGCGACACAGACTTTGCGGCGGCACACCGATTTGAGAAAATAGTTCCTGCACTACTTTTGCCGAATTTGGGTTACAGTTACAGAAAAGCACTATTTTTTTTAGCACTTTTGAAGAATGTATATTATAATCAACACCATAAGGACCAGTAAAATTGTATGGACATACAGAGTAAAAGCAGGGAAGGCACATCCTGACCTGATTTTTATAGGTAAAAATACCAGATGAGCATACAGTGGTGAAGGAAAGTGGCACATGAGGTGATTCACAGTCTTAAAAGGTGGAGCTAGCCTTTAAGACACCTGTGACACCTGTCCCCCTAAACTCTCTTTGACCCCCCTCTCTCACTCTGACCCCCCCCCCTCACCCCCTGAGCTCTCTTTGACCCCCCCTCTCTCACTATGACCCCCTGAACTCTCTTTGACCCCCCTCTCTCACTATGACCCCCCCCATCTCCCCCTGAGCTCTCTTTGACCCCCCCCTCTCTCACTCTGACCCCCTCTCCCCCTGAGCTCTCTTTGACCCCCCCTCTCTCACTATGACCCCCTGAACTCTCTTTGACCCCCCTCTCTATGACCCCCCCCCATCTCCCCCTGAGCTCTCTTTGACCCCCCCTCTCTCACTCTGACCCCCTCTCCCCCTGAGCTCTCTTTGACCCCCCCCTCTCTCACTCTGACCCCCCCTCTCCACCTGAGCTCTTTAACCCCCCCTCTCTCACTATGACCCCCCCCCCCATCTCCCCCTGAGCTCTCTTTGACCCCCCCTCTCTCACTCTGACCCCCCCTCTCCCCCTGAGCCCTCTTTGACCCCCTCTCTCTCACTCTGACCCCCCTCTCCCCCTGAGCTCTCTTTGACCCCCCCTCTCTCACTCTGACCCCCCTCTCCCCCTGAGCTCTCTTTGACCTCTCTCACCTCTCTCTCTCTCACCCCTCTCTTTCTCTCTCACCCCCCTCTTTCTCTCTCACCCCCCTCTTTCTCTCACACCTCTCTCTCTCTCACCTCTCTCTCACCCCTCTCTCTCTCTCTCACCCTCTCTCTCTCACCCCCTCTCTCTCACCCCTCTCTCTCACCTCTCTCTCTCTCACCTCTCTCTCACCTCTCTCTCTCCCCCCCTCTCTCTCACACCCCTCTCTCTCACACCCCTCTCTCTCTCTCACCCCTCTCTCTCTCTCACCCCCCTCTCTCTCTCTCACCCCTCTCTCTCTCTCACCCCTCTCTCTCTCTCTCTCACCCCCCCTCTCTCTCTCACCCCCCCTCTCTCTCTCTCTCTTTTTCACCCCCTCTCTCTCTCACCCCTCTCACTCTCTCTCTCACCCCTCTCTCTCTCTCTTACCCCCCTCGCTCTCTCACCTCTCTCTCTCACCCCTCTCTCTCTCTCTCTTACCCCCCTCTCTCTCTCACCCCTCTCTCTCTCTCTCACCCCTCTCTCTCACCCCTCTCTCTCTCTCTCACCCCTCTCTCTCACCCCTCTCTCTCTCACCCCTCTCTCTCTCTCTCACCCCTCTCTCTCTCTCTCACCCCTCTCACCCCTCTCACCTCTCTGTCTCACCTCTCTGTCTCTCACCCCTCTCTCTCACCTCTCTGTCTCTCACCCCTCTCTCTCACCTCTCTGTCTCTCTCACCCCTCTCTTTCTCTCTCTCTCATCTCTCATATACGGGGCCCAGAGTTGCAGGGTGCTGTGTAATGTAGAAGAGAGAGAGGGTTCGCTCTGCCCTGTGGGGGGCAGAAATTTAGGGACAGAGCTTGGTACAGGGAAGTTATAAACTGGCCTGTGATTTATGCACACCTCCACCCTGTACATAAGCAAACCTGAACCCTTCACTCTGCATGTAAGGCAATCCTGAACTACGCACTCTGTACATCACGCACTCCTAAACCACGCACTCTATACGTAACACACTCCTGAACCACACACTCTGTACGTAACACACTCCTGAACCACACACTCTGTACGTAACACACTCCTGAACCACACACTCTGTACGTAACACACTCCTGAACCACACACTCTGTACGTAACGCACTCCTGAACCACACACTCTGTACGTAACGCACTCCTCAACCACGCACTCTGTACGTAACGCACTCCTCAACCACGCACTCTGTACGTAACGCACTCCTCAACCACGCACTCTGTACGTAACGCACTCCTCAACCACGCACTCTGTACGTAACGCACTCCTCAACCACGCACTCTGTACGTAACGCACTCCTCAACCACGCACTCTGTACGTAACGCACTCCTCAACCACGCACTCTGTACGTAACGCACTCCTCAACCACGCACTCTGTACGTAACGCACTCCTCAACCACGCACTCTGTACGTAACGCACTCCTCAACCACGCACTCTGTACGTAACGCACTCCTCAACCACGCACTCTGTACGTAACGCACTCCTCAACCACGCACTCTGTACGTAACGCACTCTTCAACCACGCACTCTGTACAAAACGCACTCCTGAACCAAGCACTCTGTACAAAACGCACTCCTAAACATAATGTCGTGAACAAAAGTGGGCTGGTCTAAGGCATGAAACTCCAGGACTGAAAATGAGTCCCACTCCGGCCCTGATACCCGGGCAGAGCAGAGCACTCACCCATCCTGTCAGTCACAGAGGAGCCCCGGGCCACACACACCAACCTCCGACCCAGCACTGCCGCCATGATCACCAGATACACAGGTACAGCACAACCCTCCAGTGACAGCACTCAGCCTTGTCCTCTGCACAAGCATGAGAATGTCACTAGCCGCTTCATGTACGCTAGCTAAAGCTTCCCTCCGGAAACATTCCGTGTAACAAGAGTTCCGAGTTCAGCGTACAGAACGCTCTCACTCTGAGGGGCGCGCAGGGATAATACACGTGCGGCACCCAGCGGGGCGACCCCGCCCCTTTTTCGGCAACATTTTCTGTTTCGGCAAAGTGGGGAAAACACAATTTTCAGCCGATATGTTTCGGCGGCTGAAATTTCGGTGCATCCCTAATATATATATATTTTACCAAAATCCATAGAGAATAAAATAGGGGTTGATGCAATATTTCATGTCACACTGTATTTGCACAGCGGTCTTTCAAACACAATTGTTTTGTAAAAAATACATTTTAAAGCGGAGAACTTTTAAAAAATGGACACTTACCTGCACAGGTCGCCTGCGACGTCGGCAGCCGAGGTCGAGCTGCCGCTCAGCTCTGTTTCTCCCACCGCCATCCTCGGTGAGGGAATCGGGAATTGAAGCGTTGAGGCTTCACTGCCCGGTTCCCTACTGCGAATGCTCGAGTCGCGCTGCGCCGTCCTCACTGGCCCCCGTTGTGTTCTGGGAGCCGTGTGTTTCCCAGAACACAGCGGGGGGGGGGGGGGGTGACACGAAGGGGCTGGACTCTATACCCAGAAGTGGTGCAAATACCTGTAGGCCTGAAACGATAAATCAATATTATAGATAATAATCGATAATGAAAATCGTTGTCAACGATTTTCATAATCGATTAGTTGGTCCGCACCTTCCGTCTGTCCATTCAAAAAATCCTCCTGTCCCGTGATAACAGGCACCGCCGTATTACACAGGGCATGCAGCGTTGGTGCCCCATTTGTGTTCCTGGGTGGGGGAGGAAATAGTGCCCCATTGGTGTTCCTGGGTGGGGGAGGAAATAGTGCCCCATTGGAGTTCCTGGGTGGGGGAGGAAATAGTGCCCCATCATTGGTATTCCGGGAGGAATAATGCCCCATAATTGGATTTCCTGGGAGGAATAGTGCCCCAGCATTGGTGTTACCGGGAGTAATAGTGCCCCATCATTGGTATTCCGGGAGGAATAGTGCCCCAGCATTGGTGTTTCTGAGAGGAATAGTTCCCCAGCATTGGTGTTTCTGGGAGGAATAGTGCCCCAGCATTGGTGTTTCTGGGAGGAATAGTGCCCCAGCATTGGTGTTTCTGGGAGGAATAGTGCCCCAGCATTGGTGTTTCTGGGAGGAATAGTGCCCCAGCATTGGTGTTTCTGGGAGGAATAGTGCCCCAGCATTGGTGTTTCTGGGAGGAATAGTGCCCCAGCATTGGTGTTTCTGGGAGGAATAGTGCCCCAGCATTGGTGTTTCTGGGAGGAATAGTGCCCCAGCATTGGTGTTTCTGGGAGGAATAGTGCCCCAGCATTGGTGTTTCTGGGAGGAATAGTGCCCCAGCATTGGTGTTTCTGGGAGGAATAGTGCCACAGCATTGGTGTTTCTGGGAGGAATAGTGCCACAGCATTGGTGTTTCTGGGAGGAATAGTGCCACAGCATTGGTGTTTCTGGGAGGAATAGTGCCACAGCATTGGTGTTTCTGGGAGGAATAGTGCCACAGCATTGGTGTTTCTGGGAGGAATAGTGCCACAGCATTGGTGTTTCTGGGAGGAATAGTGCCCCAGCATTGGTGTTTCTGGGAGGAATAGTGCCCAGCATTGGTGTTTCTGGGAGGAATAGTGCCCCAGCATTGGTGTTTCTGGGAGGAATAGTGCCCCAGCATTGGTGTTTCTGGGAGGAATAGTGCCCCAGCATTGGTGTTTCTGGGAGGAATAGTGCCACAGCATTGGTGTTTCTGGGAGGAATAGTGCCCCAGCATTGGTGTTTCTGGGAGGAATAGTTCCCCAGCATTGGTGTTTCAGGGAGGAATAGTGCCCCAGCATTGGTGTTTCTGGGAGGAATAGTGCCCCAGCATTGGTGTTTCTGGGAGAAATAGTGCCCCAGCATTGGTGTTTCTGGGAGAATTAGTGCCCCAGCATTGGTGTTTTTTGGAGGAATAGTGCCCCAGCATTGGTGATTCTGGGAGGAATAGTGCCCCACCATTGGTGTTTCTGGGAGGAATAGTGCCCCAGCATTGGTGTTCCCGGGAGGAATAGTGCCCCAACATTGGTGTTCCCGTGAGGAATAGTGCCCCATCATTGGTGTTCCCGGGAAGAATAGTGCCCAATTATTGGTGTTCCCGGGAGGAATAGTACTGCTGCAAAGTTGTGTAATGTTAAACATTTTTTTAATCTGCCGTTTGAGTGTAACACTCAGTTTTTACATTATTACTGTTAAATAAACGAAAAAATTCCACATTAGGTTTTTTTAATGATTTTATCCGATTAATAGAAAAAATAAATCGGCCGATTAATCGATTATGAAAATAATCGTTAGTTGCAGCCCTAAATACGTGTTTTATACAGGTATCTGCACCTCCTAAAAGGTGCCAAATGTGACACCGGATGGGGGGGGGGTCCGAAAAGTAGAGGTTCCATTTTGGGTGAACCTCAAAAAACGAAACCGTGAAGTTAGTTCCATTTTTTTTGTATAATGTGAAAGATGACATTACGCCATAATCTTTATTCTAAGCAAAAAAAGATTTGGATTCTCATTTTGGCCAGAATCGTGCAGCTCCATGCAGTGACTACCTTGAAGTCGCACAGATATGAATGGTACTCATTGGAGATTATGGTTTAATACTTGTCATGCGACTTTGCAGTCCCAAGTCGCACACGTGTGAAAGGGCCCTTAGTGTTTGTAAAATGATATTTAGTGAACACGTTCAGCAGCAGCTCCCCAGTGACAGGATAGAATGCAGTAAGAAATCTATTAGCCATGTACTCTATGTTACCTATGCGTGTGGTCTGGACAATCAGTATAACAATATTATTGCACAAGCTCCAATGTATACTATTATGTCGCTCAGGAGACTGGAGCTCAGAGCTCTCTGCCCTGCTGCTGTCATATCAGGAGATGTCTCCTCTCACGTGTTTTCCTCTATCAGGCTGTAACATTTCCCCCAGTGTATCACCATACCAGTGCCCGCTGTATACAATGAATAGACCCAGAACGTACAGAACCACCCTGTCACCTGGAACTCTTCTCCTCACCCGGCAGCTTTTCGTACACTTCGCGCTCGTTGACGTCACTTTCCTGCGTCAGGTAAATAATGGCACAAACTATGGTGTGGATTGAGCCAGTTGGCTTAGGTTTTTTTTTTTTATGTTGAAATTTCTATTCACAATAAAAAAAAATGGGCGTGTAAGTAGAGTGACTACTGCTCTCTGGCATGGTAAGGTTACTATAGTAATGCAGGCACGGACAGGGCAGCCTTGGCGCTGCGGAGAGGTGGGGTCCTGAACTGCTGTGCGTCGCATGTTGGATGACGCGTTGCTGCGCTTTCCAGTATAGAAGCTTTTTCGCAGAGAGAGAAAGAGGTGTGTGAGGACGCGAGGTGAGCGGAGATAACATAACATAACTGCTTATACCGGGTAGCTGCTTTTGCTGGTCTTGTAGACAGTTTGTTGTAGTCAGTATGTATTAGTGATACTGCTATATGTACACAGTACAGTGTGTGCGCTAATAGGATACATAAAGGGGCAAGATAAACTGCACTACCGTTTTGACCACTAAGGGGATGTAATTTGCACTCGTTTTTCCTGGGCATAAACATTCACTGTCAACAAGTGTGACAAGCGCAGGCTATTTGTCCTTATCCTGGATGGAGTAGGAAATGGATAAAGCCCATATCATTTACAGCTCTGCCCCAAACTACATCACAAATCTTGTGTCACTTTATTGTCCTTTCCAATCCTCCCAAGACCTCCTCTGCTCTCTAGCTCCCTTGTTACCTCCTTCCATGCTTGACTCCAGGACTTCTCCAGAGCCTCTCCCATCCTCTGGAACTCACTATCCCAATCTGTCCAGCTATCTTTTACTCTGTCCACTTTTAGATGATCTTTGAAAACGTTATCGCTCAAATTGTGCTCTCCAATCCGCCCAAGACCTCCTCTACTCTCTAACTACCTTGTCATCTCATCCCACTTTCCACCAGGAATTCTCCAGATCCTCTCCCATCCTCAGGGAACTCGCTACCAAAATGTGTCCACTTTTTTAGGTGGTCCTTGAAAATGTTATCGCCCAATCTGTGCTCTCCAATCCTCCCAAGACCTCCTCTGTTATCTAGCTCCCTTGTCATCTCCTCCCATGCTTGCCTCCAGGACTTCTCCAGAGCCTCTTCTATCCTCTGGAACTCACTACCACAATCGGTCCACTTTTAGGTGATCCTTGAAAACCCATCTCTTCAAGGTAGCTTATCAAACCTCCACCTAACTGAACTTTTTATTCTTCCATCAGCTCATTCCTCAGTCATTTCCTTTTGCTCCAGTTGTCCCACCCTAATGTAAGCTGTCAAGAGCAGGCACCTCCTTACCCTCTTGTCTTGAATTGTGCTGTAACTGTACTATCTCCCTTTATATTGTAAAGCGCTGCACAAATCCTTTATTATAATGTCAGTTTCTGCCATTTGTGTCCCTTTTGTGTTAATTTTCTTCACTTTGGTTAAGCTCACACCAGCAGCTAGGGGAAGGTTTATCTGTGTTTTTACTAGGGTTGTCCCAATACCGATACCAGTATCGGTATCGGGACTGATACCGAGTATTTGCGGGAGTACTTGTACTCCCGCAAATACCCCTGATACCTAAATAGAATACTCCCGGACCCGTCCAATCCCGAGAAGGGGAGTGTCTATGCATGGCGCCGCGGGGACTAGGAGTATTCAAACGGAAGATGCCTGTATAGTGCGGCGCTGTAATGCACAGGGTTAACGCAGCAACGGTGGTGGCATCGGCATCATCTACCACTAGGTATGGGGGACATGAATGACATGGCTGCATATGTGAGGGACATGAATGACATGGCTGCATATGTGAGGGACATGAATGACATGGCTGCATATGTGAGGGACAGGACATGGCTGCATTTGGGGACACATTTAAAAAAAGTATCGGTATTGGCGAGTACATGAAATAAAGTATCGGTACTTGTACTCGGTCCTAAAAAAAAGTGGTATCGGGACAACCCTAGTTTTTACCATCCCCAACTGCCCACCAGCAATGTGACATGATCAGTCAGTAGTGGTCTAGATGAGCAAAGACAAGGAAAAAGAGGCATAAAAAGCCACTTGAGAGATCTTGTTAAGGGTAGTATTTAGTAGCACTAATAATATCATTAATAAAAATAATTAAAAAAATATATAATTTTTTTATTATTATTTTTTTACAGACACCAAGAGAGTAAAATTACGGTTGTTGCTATATTTTAGGTCACACTGCATTTGCGCAGCAGTCTTTCAAACACTATTTTTTTTTGGGGGGGGGGGGGGGGATACACTTTAATGAGTTAAAAAATGAAACAGTAAAGTTAGCCCAATTATTTGTATAATGTGAAAGATATTACGCTGCGAGGATCCTGATCTTTATTCTAATGCAAAAAAAAGTGGTTCTCATTTTGGCTCTAGTTAATATTTAGCTGCTAAACTATTTCACCTAAAGTGCTCAGATATATGAATTGCTAAATAGCACAACAGATTATTAGAATACATTGGATGCAACCAAGATTATTATTATTTTTTGACACACATGCCAGTCCTCATTTTTTAAATTCTGTCTTTGTGTAATGACAGGGATGGCTGACATGGAAATGGACACGCCAAGGAACAAGGTGAAAGAAGATGAAAGCGCAGAGACGAAGAAGAAACGCTCTCGAGTAAAACAGCTGCTGGCTGACATTGTCAAGCAGGTGGACTTCTGGTTTGGTGATGTTAACCTTCACAAGGATCGCTTCCTCCGGGAGCAGGTTGAGAAATCCAGAGATGGTTGTGAGTCCTATTGTGTGATTTGTTTATTCATGTGTCAAATTGGGGATTTAAATGATATTAAACAAACTTGCTGTAACTGCATAATTAAACAGCAAGAAAGTTACTAATCTGTCATAGCATATTTGGGGATCTAACCTGTTATATCGTTTTGTGAGAAAATATGGGAGAAATTAGATGATGGAAGTCCAGTGGATGTAATTCATCTAGATTTTGCTAAGGTATTTTATACTGTACTGCATAAACATTTAAATAAGTTCATCTAAATACGGGTGTAACATGTTATTAGGCTGCATACACCACTCACCCTCTGTTCCCCTACTGTGACAGTAGATGGGGGTTCTTCTCCCCGCATCTGCTGTCACAACTTATAATCAGTTCTGCCCACACAGTCATTCATTTACAGTAATTTGTGATTAAAAAAAACGGCCCATCTCGGTATATGTAAAACAAATATCCAGGCGCATGGACGATGTCCCAAGTGGGTGGAAGAAATTGAGCTGTGGCCGCTGCTGTCCCAAACTCAGACCAATGAGATAAAAACAAACAAATTGGGGAAGAACAGCGCTGAACCACTGAAATAAAAGATGGAACTCAGTTCAGTAAAAGGAACATTTTAATCCATTGGCAGTAAAGCTAAAATGCAAAACATACAGCAGCCTGGGAACGGTCATCCAGAGACCTCGATTTGGCAGCTGACAGTGGAGCCACATTAATGTCACAGGGGCTAGGAAGGGATGTGGCTGAGCCGTGGAGCAAAAGCTGACAGAAACACCACTGACAGGTGGGCCCTGACAGGGACCATAGAAGAAATGGTCCGGTGGATAGAAATGCTGCAGCCACAGGAGCTGTGGGAGCCAGGACCCCGGCAGCTGCTCGAGCTGTGTCCCGTACCCTGAAGTGACGTTGCGGCCTGGCAAAAGTCAGACAGGAAGATCAATGGGCTGGGGGCAAAACCCTGCAGCTATGACCGATCTGGAGGCGCTGATGCCAGGGACGCAAAGGGGATTATGCACTGCCAGTAAGATGAACGACATGTTTCAGGATCTTACCACTTCTTCAGGACATCACGGTATATGGACTTGTAGATTGAATGAACTGCATGCGTCCTGGTGTTCCGACAGATTAGGCGACCCTTCAGAGTTGGTAAAACCCCATACCCCTCCACAGTGATGCCGCGTACACACGGTCGTTTTTTGCGATGAAAAAAAACGTTGTTTTTTAAAACGTCATTTAAATTGATCGTGTGTGGGCAAAACGTCGTTTTTTGTCTTAAAAAAAACGACCAAAAAAAAATTCCAACATGCTTGAATTTTTTGTGTCGTTTTTTAAAACGTCGGTTTTTGTTTCACAAAAAGTCACCGTGTGTAGCAAAAACGTTGTTTAAAACGACGTTTTTCAACCCGCGCATGCCCAGAAGCTAGTTATGAAGCGAGCTTCAATGGAAAAGTGTGGTGAAAGTAACCTCGCTTTTTGTGAAAAAAACGATGGTGTGTATGCAACATCGTCTTTGAAAGTGACGTTTCAAAAACGTCGTTTTTTACATCGCAAAAAACGACCGTGTGTACGCGGCATGAGGATACACCAAGAAGGTGGCAAGCGGATATCTTGTTGCACCCACCAGAGTTTTGTATTTAATTTATTCTTAACAAAAAACTAAGAATATATGGCTAAATATAGTATTTAGAAATCCCACAAACTGTTTACATTGAATTATAAAAGCACCTGTGTTTTATCAGATTCCCAAACCTGTGAGATCAGCAGGTTTGCCGTTGCTTTTAAAATTCAACATCTAAACAGTCCTGATTTCTAAATACTCAATTTCACCATATAAACTCTTGTTTACTGTTTAAAACAACAGCGAGATGCACAACTCCGGTGGGTGCAACAAGATGTGTGCTTACCCCTTTCTCTGTATCATTGGTGGAGTGCGGGGTGTAGGAAGAGGCGACGGTGAACGTCTCTTCCGTTCCCAATTCCGATGGGTCACCGTATCTGACGGAACACCGGACTGTTTTTCTTCATTCACAGATTGCTGTGTGGACAGAACTGATTTTATGTTGTTACAGCAGGTGCAGGGAGAAGAACCCCCATCTACTGTCACAGTGGGGGATCAGAGGATGAGTGTGTGTGTTGCCTAATAACCTGTTACACCCGTATTTAGGTGAACTTATTTAAATGTTTATACGGTACAGTATCAAATAATTTGGCAAAATCTAGAAGAACTACATCCATCATCAAATTTTTCACATACTTCCTCATAGAACGATAAACCAGGTTAGTTTACAGACGACACAGGGACTTTTAAATGATGCCATCAGAAGCAAACTTTTTAAAAATGTGATTTAACTTTTGTACAACAATCTTAATATTTCTTTATCGTACATCACGGGACACAGAGCGGCAATCCATTACTATGTGGGTTATAGAGTCTACCTTCAGGTGTGGACACTGGTCTAATTAACTACACAGGAAGTTCCCTCCCTATATAACCCCTCCCATACTGGGAGCTCCTCAGTTTTTTCATCAGTGTCTAAGGTGTTGGTCACGAGTGAACATGTGCTCTTAGGAGCTCCACTGGAGGGATCCATGCTGGATGTAAAAAACCTCCATAAATCCGGATCCGTCCAAGGTGCTTCATAGCCAAAGTGGACGGTACCCGGGCCTCGGTACGAACTTCCTTGATTCATACAGGAAGGCTGGCCTCCAGGACCAGATATCCCAGGATCGGGAGAGCCCATGTTCCTGGTATGAAACAGATGGTGGCATCCTTGGAAGTTTGTCAAAGATAAAATTCCTGCATTTGGAAAGGAGACGGAGCCAGCCTTAAGTTACATCAAGGATCCGATCTCGGCCTTGCCTCCAAAGGTCGCTTGCTTCACTCTTTGTTCCGAGCCATTATACAAGGGGTGACGCGCATAAGTCCACCAGTTTAGTCGCCCTTGTGCTTGGAGGATTGGCTCTAGTTTTGTCGGCTTACAGGGTCAGCTCTGTGGGCCGATGCACCATATTTCCCTTCAGCCTTTAACAAGGGAATTGGTGTTCTTGGTTGTGGTAGCCTCCAAGAGAGTTTCAGTATTGGCAACCTCTTGGTATAAAACCATACTTATTCTTACTAGTAGGGTGATGTTAATCCTCACCCAGCCTTATTTACTAGAAGGATCTAGTGTTCATTTGAATCTAGATATTCTTACCTCCCCCTTTTTCAAAACCTTGTTTTCGGAAGGAAAGGTTATTGCTTTCTCTCAGTAGAGATGAGAGCAGTTAAATATCTATCTGAAGGTTCAGATATAGAAATCTGAAGTTTTTATTGTGCTGCCAGAAGACCCTAGATGTGGGCAGGCAGTGTTCAGTTCAGCTATTAAAATGGTTACACTCTCTCCTTTGGAGTAGAAGGGTCAAGGCCTATCTGAAGCGGCTGCTCGGATACGGAAAGCTGATGTTATTGCGCTACCAGGAGGCCCCAGGAAGGGGCAGGCAGCGTCTAAAATCAACTGTTTTCAAGATTGATTCATCAGGGTATTATTCAGGCTTGTGGTTCGGAGAGTGGGACTCCCCCTGTTTCTTGGGGGGGGGGGGGGGGGGGTGCTCCGTACCAGGATAGTAATCGCTTTATGCGCGATGCTTTACCGAGCCTTTATGACGCAGATTTTCAGGGCCGCAACTTGGCGTCTGTGCTTAGGTTCACTGATTCTTGTCAGATGTACATAGGAGGGCAAAAGGATGCAGCTTTTTGGCGCAGTATGCATCTGGCAGCATTATAGATCCTCACATCTGATGGCGGCCTGCGTTGTTTGTGTCTCCCTCCCCTCAGTAAGCATTGCTTTCGGACATCCCACATAGTAATGGATTGCCGCTCTGTGTCCCGTGATGTACGATAAAGAAAATAGGATTTTTTATGACAGCTTACCTGTAAAATCCTTTTCTTGGAGTACATCACGGGACACAGAGCTCCCGCCCCTCTTGTTTGGGGATATTGGGACACTTATTGCTTTGCTACAAAAACTGAGGAGCTCCCAGTATGGGAGGGGTTATATAGGGAGGGAACTTCCTGTGTAGTTAATTACACCAGTGTCCACACCTGAAGGTAGACTCTATAACCCACATAGTAATGGATTGCCGCTCTGTGTCCCGTGATGTACTCCAAGAAAAGGATTTTACAGGTAAGCTGTCATAAAAAATCCTATTTTTTCAAGTGTTATGGTACATTTTCATCTATATGTCATGTTTGTACATTCATCACAATAGGAAAACTGTTTCTAAAATGTAACAAGATAAAAAAAAAAATCATGACAATAGATCAGATGGCGGCCCTCCAGCAAACACTGCACCTAATAGCAATGTGTTTTAACAGCTTTTTGCAATTGATTTTTAGCATGTCAGTCATTGATATTTCTCTACTGGCCTCATTCAATAAGATGAAGAAACTGACTACAGATACTAAACTTATTGCCAGGGCTATCAAGGATTCTTCAGTGGTGGAGGTGAGTTGGTTTTGTATAGCTTGTTTTGTCCTAAAAGGCAATGCGTTTGATTTATTAAAGACAAATTGACTGTGCACTTTGCAAGTGAAAATGCTCCAGAGCTTGGTAAATGAGGGGAAGCTTCACTTATCAAAGAAAACCCAATCGCATGCAAGTAAAAAAAAAAAAAAAAAGGAAAACTGAATTTTTTGCTTGTACATGATTGGGTGATGGATGTCGGCAGAGTTTTTCCCTCATTTATTAAAGCGGTATTTCACCCTAAATATAAGATCTCCCATGCGCTTCAGCATACTGGCGTCAGCGCCAGTATGCTGGGTTTTTTTTTTTTTTATAGCACACTTACTGTTTTATCGTAGAAATCCTTTTCTGTCCCCCGTGGTGGACGGCGCCAGTACAGCGCGTCACATCTTCCTAAGATACCCGATATGGACTCGGGTATTTCCGGCGCTATGCGGCGCCTGCGCACAGACCTAGGAGCTGACTGCGCACGCCGTATTTCTCCGAAATAGGCTGGAGAAATAGCTGCGCAGTCACAGGTCTGTTATACATGGGGCGCGCTGTACTGGCGCCGTCACGCGGGGGACAGAAAAGGATTTCTACGTAAAACAGTAAGTGTGCTAAAAAAAAAAAAAAACCCAGCATACTGGCGCTGACGCCAGAAAAGATCTTATATTTAGGGTGAAACTCCGCTTTAAGCTCTGGAGCAGTCTGTCTGAAGCCAGCCCAGAATCATTACCGGACAATTTATGTACAAGGCTGTATGACACACTGTTATACATGGGGCTAACATTGTGTTAAAAGAGAGGAAAACCTGCGTTACTGAATTACACTGGGTATCAATAGCCCAGTGAAAAAATTCCAAACATTTAAATAAAAAAAGGATAAGGGAACAGATTCTATCCCGTTTATGATAACATTCAAAAATTGTTATGTTGAAAAAAGGTGGGGGAGCGCTAATCCTAAGGCACCCGAGCTGGATTTCACTCTGTTGGCTGCTCGCTCCTGTCTCTTGCTGCTCCATCCCCACTAATCACGTTACCAGACAGTGCTCTACGAGGCCCTGGGTCGCCTCCACTTTCCCTAGCCAAGACCCCACATCCTGCCCTACAGCAGAGGCACCCTGTCACTGACAAAACCTAGGAGCCAGGGCACAATTTCAAGTCGCAATGGCGACCTGGCTCCTGGGATTTGTCGAGCCCTGGGTAGCATGTGGCCACTCCTCCTTTCATCTTACCCCATCTGAAACTAGGAATTTTATTGCCAGCAAGTAAGCTTAGTATACCTGGTTTGGGATGGGGCCTTTTGCAAAGACACTACATGGGAAATGTGACAGCGTTTCTTTAACATATCTGTCTAAACTATATATAACACTGCTACTTACAATCTAATTTTCTGCAATGTATTCCTGGGTTACAGAAAACCTGGCATGTTCTGATATGTAGGAACGGACCATCTTCTTTGCGGATTTCTGGCCTGCTCTCCCTTTACATGCCTTATTCCTGGTTGGCGAGGCAGCCACTCAAATAGTTGGGTACGAGCAAGCGCTGAAAGGAGCAGTCTACAGGTGCTGTTTGTATATCGGACTGTCCCAGTTTTTCTGGTGTCCTAGTAAGCTCTTCAGGAAATCGCATGCCCTGGTCAAGGCACGTGGCAGTTTTTATGTGTTTGAAATGCAAAGATACCCTCTACAGAGAAGTATATCTAATCCTTTTTTTTTCCTATTCAAGATGAATTTAGAAAATACTAAAATCAGAAGGCGGTTTCCACTTGGGGAGAAACCTGAGGATGTGGATGACCGTACTGTATATGCAGTAAGTGATTACAGCTCTTCTACTTTGTATATGACTACTGTTGTGTTTTTTATTTTTTATTCTTAGTTTTTCAAATAAAAATTGGAAACCAAGTAAATTGTGCATAGAAATGTACAAGGACGTAGACCAATGGTGGTCACCAGTTGGGCAGCTATATTCTTGGTCCCTTTGACACTTCTTAGTCTGAACAGTGAGGGAAATCTCAGTGAATTCCATATTCACCATAGTTTTATTAAAGACAAACCAATGCTATTTTCCAGAAGAAAGTGTAGTTTACAAAGCCAGTACAATTTTTACATCCTTACTTGGGCACTTACCCGGAAAATGAGGGTGCTGGCTAATGGTGAATATGTGCAATGATGGGGGGGATACCTGTTGTTTTTGAATGGTACCATTTCCCACCTCTGGGAGACGGGACAATCCCCCGGTCTCTCATAAGATTGGCTCATTCCTCTGCCACTGGACCAATTGGCGCATTTCACACATGCGCAGTAGGGAACCAGCTGTGAAGCGAGAGGCTTCAGTGCCTGGTTCCCATACCAGGAATGGTTGCTGCAGCTGCACCTAACAGCCGATCCGAAGATCGGCTGGGGTGCCGACATTGTGGGCTCCCTGGACAGGTAAGTGTCCATATATTAAGGAAGTAGCTACAGTATTTAGGGAGGGGGGCTGAACCTCCTCTTTAAATTCGTTTTTTAAACCCAACAAAAATGTAATACAGTATATTGAAGCTTAGCAGTCCTTAGATGCTTTTTTTTATTTTTTTTGCTTCACTTGGTGATCCTGCAAATATCACACTTTGTGTAACTGTAGTGACTGTGCTCATTCACTGTACTGTATCTGTTTAGGAACATGAGGCTTATCTCCCTGATTTGGAATACAAACATGTCTTCATCTCTATTACATGGGGGGGAATGGACAGTTTATAGAGGATTGATTGGAAAGAAACTAACCTTCCATTTAATTTCTGGCAAGGCAAGATCAATGTGTATAAATGTAAAACTAATTTAAATCTAAGGGCTGGTAAGCTGCCATTGGCATCCAAACATATTTCAAACTGTGCTCAGCATTGTACTTGGCTTTGCAGAATACTAGTTCATGTTTTCATGTATTGCTTTCTGTTTTTAGGAACTACTTCCAAAGAATGTTACCCACAGCTGGATTGATCGTGTCTTTGGTAAATGTGGAACGGTTGTCTATACTAGCATTCCCAGATACAAATCTACAGGTCACACAAAAGGATTTGCATTTATTGAGTTTGAGACTCAAGCACAAGCTGCTAAAGCCATTGAGGTAATGCCTCTCCTTTTTTATTCAATCTTACTGTGTCTATGAGAATTAACTTCCTCAACCATTAATAACTCTGTTACACATTGACCAGCAAAAGCTGTTGTTTTTGGTGGTGGTTTGTGTGAGTATAGCCCTTAAAGCGGAGTTCCACCCAGAAGTGGAACTTCCGCTTTAAGCACTCCTTGCCGTGCCACATTTGGCATGTCGTTTTTTTCTTTGGGTGTAACCTCTTTTTAGTGGGACTTCCTGTCCCACTTCCTCCTTCCTATCTTCGGGCGACTCCTCCTCTTGACCTAGGCGGCCCCTCCCTTCCAGCGATTTTTCTGGGACTCAACTCGGGTCCCAGAAGATCAGCTGGTCAATGGGAGTGCGCGTGCCAGTGAAGCTGTAAGCTGTCTAGCCGGTTGTCCACAGTTATGATGATGATGATGAAAAGATGAGCGAGGCAGATCGCTGGATCGTGGGGCAGGTAAGTGTCAGTTTATTAAAAGTCAGCAGCTATGCTTTTTGTAACTGCTGAATTTTAATAAACAAAAATGGGTGAAACTCCGCTTTACCAGAGACACTAATAAATGCCATTGCTGCTTGGCAATTAACATGTATCCATACTTTCACAGATCAAGCCCCTGCAAAAAAACATACAGCTATTAGGTGACGTTATGGTAAATTTGATTGGAAATGTTAAAGCTAGACTCCAGACTTATATTTTCAGTCTTGCACAGATGTACAGGCTCCTCTCCTGTACAGAAGTGACTTAGTCTGATTTCACTGCACACTATGAGCTTTTCCTAATGTGCTTTTAGAAGCTGCAGCAAGTCAGACAGAGCCCCCTTCATTGCCTTGCTGGCGGACATCTAGCATCATCCATTTTTCTCTTCAGCCTGACTGTCCTTGGTCTCCCCTTTATTTTTTTTATTAAGAGGATTTTGGTTCACTGAAATCCATAGAGGCTCGTCATCGTATGAGTGTTGCCTAGGGCAGCCTACTCCACCAGGCTAACATCCATCCCATTTGATGTTTGCATGACTTCTCCCAAGCTCACTGCTTGCAGCAAGACTGTGGGCTCTTGCGTGACCTACTGAAGTGGGGTGCTGTGATATTTTTAGGAAGCCTTGTACAGCAGTCTGCTGACCCCTCCCACCTGCCAACATCTGCCATAGGCGAGCACAGAGACCCAGTGATGTTACTGGGTTGAAAGCGGGGTACATTATGAAAACTGGTATTATTTACAAACGTAATTTACATGTTCATAAGGGTGGAAAGGAGACCCAAGGTAGGCAAAATATAAGCAGATTAAACTTCAAGATTGAAGATTTGAAGATTTATTTTTTATTTTTTTAATATCGGTACTAAAAAATGTATGCCTGTATTATAGCATACATCCAGTGTTACATGTTTGACTTAAATCCCTTCTTCTTTTCTATGTAAAATGCTACACACTTTGTGAGTGAGATGTGTGTTATCAATCAGAATTGGCTAGTTGTCTGTGGTACCTGCTGGCTTCTAATAGTGAGCCCATGGCCATTAAAGACAGTTCCTCATTGTTTAGTATTTAACGAAGTGACGGTAAATAATTCAGTGGCTGCAGCTCAGAATCGCTGTTTAACTTTATGTTGACTCGATGGCCCATTCACCCTCGTTAGTTTTTCGTACTTATGTGTGCTAATCATACCTTAGAATATCTTAAGGCCCCTTCAATCACATTCACATGCAGTAACACATTTTTGATGTGTGTGATTGCATGTAGAGTCCCTGATTTGAAGTTCGCCTGGCTGCTCCCATAGCTGAGAAGTTTATTTTTCTTTCCACTTTCCCATTCCCCGGTCTACTGCCACTTTCCATCCCAATTGCCCATGTCCCAGGCATATAGAAGGAAACGGGTAAGCCTGTGAGCTTGGCAAAGAGACCTGGTGAGAAAATTACATGCTGTTTTTTCTACTTCTATTCCTTGGAATTTAAGGTATCTGTACACATGTTGGGACTGTTGCTTGTTGCAGGTATTTTTTGTGAAATTGTGTAGCAGTCTCGCTGTGTATTGAGTGGCAGGTTGCTTATGTTGATCTGTGTTTTCTCAGCAGAGCTGTCTCGTATCTATGTTCAGTTCATTTCAACAGCAGCTTCCCTAGGGCATTATAATAGTTTTGAAATTTTGTGCAGCAAAACATTCAAGGGTTGTAAGGGACCTTTTTCCTGCTCCCTGGTGTGTTTTTTTTTTTTGGAAACAGGAATATGGGAAGAGTATAGATCAGGGGTGGGCAACTTTGGCCCTCCAGCTGTGGTGAAACTACAAATCCCATCATGCCTCTGCTTTTAGAAGTCATGTCTGTGATTGTCAGGGTCCTGCAATGTCTCATGGGACTTGTAGTTTCACCACAGCTGGAGGGCCGAAGTTGCCCACCCCTGGTATAGATGGAGGCACACGTACAGTATGTATCTCACAAAAGTGAATACAGCTGTCCTATTTTTTTGTAAATATTTTTATATCTTTTCATGTGACATCACTGAAGAAATTACACTTTGCTACAATATAAAGTAGTGAGTTTACAGCTTGTATAACAGTGTAAATGTGCTGTCCCCTCAAAATAACTCAACACACAGCCATTAATGTCTACTGGACACAAGAGTACACTTCTAAATGAAAATGTCTAAAATGGGCCTAAAATGTCAATATTTTGTGTGGCCACCATTGTTTTCCAGCATTTCCTTAACCCTCTTGGGCATGGAGTTCACCAGAGCTTCACAGGTTGCCACTGGAGTCCTCTTTCCTCCTCAGACGAAATCAGAGATGGTGGATGTTGGAGACCTTGCGCTCCTACCACCGTCTTTTTGAGAATGCCCCACAGATGCTCAATAAGGTTTAGGTCTGAAGACATGCTTGGCCAGTCCATCACCCTTTACCCCTCGGCTTCTTTAGCAAGGCAGTGGGCGTGTTTGGGGGTCACTATCATGTTGGATTAATGCCATGCAGCCCAGTCTCCAAAGGGAGGGGATCATGCTCTGCTTCAGTATGTCGCAGTATATGTTGGCATTCATGGTTCCCCCAGTGCTGGCAGCACTGATGCAGCCCCAGACCATGATACTCCCACCACCATGCTTGACTGTAGGCAAGACACACTTGCCTTTTTACTCCTCGCCTGGTTGCCGCCGCACAAACTTATTTGGTTCAGGCGGTTTCAAGTGTATCTTGGGTTTTATCAGACCACAGGACATGGTTCCAGTAATCCATGTCCTTAGTCTGCTTGTCTTCAGCAAACTGTTTATGGGCTTTCTTGTGCATCTTTAGAAGAGGCTTCCTTCTGGGACAACAGCCTTTCAGACCAATTTAATGCGGTGTGCAATGTATGGTCTGAGTACTGACAGGGTGACGCCCCACCCCTTTAACCTCTGCAGCAATGCTGGCAGCACTCATATGTCTATTTCCCAAAGACAACCTCTGGATAGGATGCTGAACACGTGCACTAAACCTCTTTGGTTGACCATGGCGAGGCCTGTTCTGAGTGGAACCTGTCCTGTTTAACCGCTGTATGGTCTTGGTCACCGTGTTACAGCTAATTTTTGGGGGCTTGGCAATCTTCTTATAGCCTAAGCCATCTTTATGTAGAGCAACAATTTTTTATTTTTTTTCCAAATCCTCAGAGTTCTTTGACATGAAGTGCCATGTTGAACTTCCAGTGATAACTTTAACACAAATGAG
This sequence comes from Rana kukunoris, assembly GCA_029574335.1. Lineage (NCBI taxonomy): Eukaryota > Metazoa > Chordata > Amphibia > Anura > Ranidae > Rana > Rana kukunoris. The sequence goes on from CM056049.1 coordinate 520,023,605, forward strand.
GCCTTGTAACACGAATGAGTCACTTGACACCAGAGTTTACATTGTAGCAAAGTATAATTTCTTCAATGTTACCACATGAAAAGGTATATTAAAATTGTACCTTAATTTACAAAAATGTAAGTGGTGTACTCACTTTTGTGAGATACTGTATATGTTGTGCATACACTCAGGCCGCGTACACACGATCGGTTCGGTCTGATGAAACTGGCCTTAACGCCAGTTTCATCGGACCAAACCGATCGTGTGTATGGCCCATCAGACCGTTGTCCGTCGGACCAAAGTTTTAAAACTTGCTTTAAAATCGGTCCGATGGATGCCTGACAATCGGACCAAAACGATGGTTAGTATGCAAAAGCATCGGACCAAAAACCCGCGCATGCTCAGAATCAAGTCGAGGCATGCTTGGAAGCATTGAACTTCGTTTTTTCAGCACGTCGTTGTGTTCTACGTCTCCGCATTGTGACCCGATCGGATTTTGGACTGATGGTGTGTACGTATATCAGGCCAATTCAGCGGTGACCCAATGAAACCGGTCCGTCGGACCATTCTCATTGGGTTGGACGGATCGTGTGTACGCGGCCTTAGTTATACATCCGCCTACTTTCTGAAATTCCAGTCTAACTCATACGGTTATTGGCAATGATTTTAAAGCTAGTCCTTTATGTATTACTTTATTGCATATTATGATGTTACATTTAGAATGCTTGTTTTATATACTTTTGTATATGTGTATGACATGTTGACTTTTTATTTTGTATGTTTGCGGAAAAAAAAATTCAATAAAAACTATGTTTTAAAAAAAAATAAGAAATGACACCTAATTTTGACCAGGTTGAGGAATTAAATCCTAGTCTACTCTCAAGTTGGTGTGGTTTATTTCAGGTAAATGTTACAAAGGGAATTTAGATTTGAAAGCTTTCTAATAATAAACATGTCAGCAGATGTATTTCACTCACAGGTTGTCCACTATTTTCCTGATCCTTTTTCCCTTTTTTTTTTTTTTTCTTCTTTAGCACTTGAATAATCCTCCAGAGGAAGCACCAAGGAAGGTTGGGATTTTCCCCAAGACTGTAAAGAACAAGTACATTCCGGAGTTAAGAGTCTCAGAATCTCAGGAGCTTGGTATGAGCTCAGTCTGTGTGTATATGTGTGTGTTGTGTTAGTCACCTCTGTTTGTTATTAAGAGTTGGCATTGTTCCCAGTTCTCGCTTCGAGCTATAGAACAACCGCCTTACCCACGGTATGGAGAGGCGATTGTGTTATGTAGTCCTAATATACTTCCTGTCCTAGGGGGTGACAGTTCTGCTTCTACAAACGTTCATGCAGTGAGTGAGCATAGTGACCCTGGAACAGAAAGTGATCCTGCAGGATCACCAGATGAAACTAGGGGATAAAAAGAAAATGAATGCTGGCGATGCAGCTAAATACTGGTAAGCTGCAGTATATTTGTTATCCTGCACAGGGTTAAATTGTCCCCCTGTTGACCTGCACAGGGTAACCCCGCCCACAACCATCATGCCTCAAGAAGATTTGACGTTTCCCACACATGCTTCGTCACACGCTCGATCTCATCTTCAGACAAGATTTAGAAATTAACATTCTGAAAAATGGGCCGTTTATAAAAATTAGCAAATGGATAGCAAAAAAGGGGTACATTTATTGAAATTGTACAGGTATCCCAATGAATGAAGTGTGTGTGTGTGTGTGTGTGTTTATATATGAAGTATATATTATGTATACAGGTATCACAATGAATGAAGTTACAACATTTAAAAGGCTGGCCAACAGGTAAAATACATGTAGCTTATATTCAAGTTTTAACAATACTGTGCACATTGTTGACATCAGATTGCTGAACGTGGTGGGATCCGACGCGTTTCGACCTCTGTAGCTTCCTAATTGGGAGCTATAGGCAGATTGTTTATTAGCAGGTCCTGCATCGGGGGGGGCAGTACACATGTAAGGGGCCCGGAGGTCCCCGGATTTTTATTTATATATAAAATACATTTTTTTTTTATTCCCCTTTCTTTGTAAGGGGCCCAGGGGTCCCCAGGACAAACCCCCCCCCCCTTTTTTTTTTTTTGTCAGGTTTGTAAACCCCCCCCCCCCCCCCCTTACCATTTTGCATTCCAACTTGACACCTTCCTCTGTTTCCTGTTCTGTACACAGAAACACTGACATCATTGCATAGATTGTGACATTGCCCTTTAAACAGCTTAATAACATTATCATGCTTACTCTCTACACATATAAATTATTATATATCTTATTTGGAGTGTATAATGTTAACATATGTGACATAACATTTCATGTGGGTTTACCAGTCTAAATATTGGATCGGATATTCGACGATCAACAACACACGCACAATCTCGATTAGGCCCACAGAACGGCTGGTAACTATGTTTTTTTATGTTCCATGCATTTGTCAAGCATTGACCGACAGCATAGTATGCATGCAACATGCATCTTGAGGGTTCTATCCATACATAATATTGAGGGCATTCATTTGGTCACTAGCTTATTGCAGAGAGAGTATGCCTTTTATTCATCCGCTCTCTCAACATTTTATTTACATGATGTGTATTATTCACAAAATATTAGTATTTTGAAACATGTCAATTTAATTTTTATACTCTGACCAATATTACCCTGTGTGTTTTTTCTTTATATATTATACTTTTTCTTTTGACCACACTGAATTGAGATGCAGGTTTTTACACCTTATTAAATGAGGTCTTTACATTATCTCCCAGTTTGTATCATGCAAATGGAGCAATTTACTATCTAATGTCGGTCTCGTGGGGATCTTGGTTCTGGGAAAATATATATATATATATATATATATATATATATATATATTCAGATCTCAGTGTCTCTCTTCTTTTCTTCATCTGGACACATCTAGACACATATATACTTTTGTTTATTCCCCTTTTAGTAGTACTGTCTGTGCACGCTCATTGTTTTTTCAATCGGGCATATTTCACAGATTCTGTGCTCTGGACATACATGCACAGATCTCAGCAATCACATTCACTGATTCATCAATTTCCCAGCCGAATCCCATGAAATACCGACCATTTAACCTTACCCTTCTTTCTTTTTTTTCTCTCTTCTTTTTTTTTTTTTTTTTTTGTTTCTCCCTTGTCCACTTTTTTTTTTTTTTTTTATTCGGCATTAGTTAGCATTTCAATAAGTATATAACACTATTTTACACTTTGAGATCATGCCATATTTTCACTCCTTTCTTTTTTCCAAATTGCTACATGTTTTACTTGATACATTGTCACTCACACTTCATCTCATGTTCATTGTTCATCACTACACTTATTCACATCTGGTGTTTAACAATGTTTTTTGAATAAACCACAACAACATTGATTCATTTATTCTTATATTATCAAACAATATATTTTTCCTCACATCATTTAAACACTTTTTGTATATTTATCAATATACATCTGTCACTTTTTGCACATATGTTTGGAGTCTTTATTTGTTTCAAAACTATTTTTTTTTTTTTACTTTTTGCCACTGTACATATAGTATGAGTTTAATCATCCGACCTTTATATTTATCAATTTATGCAACACACTTCCTTGCACATGATGCACATTGATTACATAGTGAGATTTATATGTATTAGAATGTCTGATCCACCATGGAAATGTTGCCTCTGCAACTAAGCGTTTTGTCATAAATGCATACCAACTGTGTGTGTGTGTGTGTGTGTATGTGTATATATGTATGTGTGTGTATATATATATATATATATATATATATATATATATATATATATATACATTAAATTTTTACATGTCAACAAGAATATTTACAATCATTTTGTTTTACTTTGTTGTTTTCCATTGACATTGATTCCACTCCTGCCTCTGATGTTCACAGCTGTTACCTGTCGGCATTTAGGTGGCAGGTGAACAACATTGGTAGTAATGGCTCATGTGATCGCCTCTAAATCAGTATATATTTAGAATACATTTTTTTTATGTTTTAGCTATGACTAAGCACTGTGCGAAACGCGTCAGTTTTTTACCGCACTGCTTGCTGTGCTGTGTTTTGTAGTGCTTTTTATCATTTTTCTACCAATAAAGACTACCCTTTTAAGTTTTTATTTTGGTGTGTGGTTGTCCATGAATTATTTTCATTGATTTTTAAGCAAATTAACCTACCAGTGTGTCTTTGGAATTTGGAGGTAACTAGGGTACCAAAAGGAATCTCACACAGGCAAGGGAGAACATGCAAGCTACATGTAGAGAGTGCCCTGGGTAGGATTTGAACTGAAAACCCCAGTGCTGCAAAGCAGAAGTACTAGACACTAATCCACTGTGCTTATACATGAATGTGTTTAATGCTGGAATTGTTCTGCTGAACCATGTCATTATTCTAATGCCTTACTCTGTTTCCTAGAAGAGGAGAAAAAGAAGAAGAAAAAGAAAAAGTCAAAGAGCAGAAAAGAGAGTGAGGAAAAACCAGAGGATGAAAATATTGCTGCACCTTCAAAGGAGGAAAAATCTAAGAGGCATCGCAGTGTGTCAGAAAGTTCAGTGGCTGACTCGTCCGATACCAATAAACCGTCTTCAAGAAGGGAAAAGAAGAAGAGAGATAGAGCCGAGAGTTCTGACCAGTCTGATGAGGTTAGACCATCCAAAAGAAAGCATACAGAGAGCAGCTCAGAAGAACAGGACTCCTCCTTTTCAAAGCAAAGGAAAATGCATTCTGGATCTGTTGATTCAAAGTCTTCCCGAGACCTTCTGGACTGCAAAGGTAATACACTGTATTGCTCTTTTGTAAGTACACAGAGTTCTTTATGTTCATCGCAGATCGTTCTCTAGCTGTAAATAAGAGAATAAGCATTTAGAGGTCCATTTCCACTTGAGTGTTAACTATCCACAATAACTCATTAAGTGGACCTGTACTCAAATGTTAATGCAATGAGAGAATTATGGAGATATTTTCTGAAAATGGTACTTGCATTGCAAATGTGTTATGTACTAGTTAAATTACTGCTTAAGGTGGAGTTCCACCCAAAAATGGAAAACTTACGCTTTTTGGAATAGTTTGGCACCTTTCAGGGGGGAGCAGATACCTTCCTGATTCCCTTACCGAAGATAGCGGCGGCAGCATCGGAGGCTGCCAGATTATACATGTGATTATTGCCAGCGTCCGTTTTAGCCTGCTAGCAATAATCATTGTCTTCTGGCGGGGACGGTTGCAGGAAAGAAATTTGCTCCATATATGCCCGGTCTAAGTTGATGTATGATGCCACTCCCCTTCTTCCTTCTCTGTTGCTCTGTTTGGCGCAAGAATCCAGTCACCTCACTGCTCAAGCTGTCTGAGATCAAGGAGTTATTTAATTTGTCAGTGCTGTTAAGTTTGGAAGGGAGTTCCCCACAGCTCTGCATCTGGTGTAACTAAATAGGCAGTGACCACAAACCAACATACTCCTCTTCTGCTCCTAATAGTATACTCCTATATATAGGTGAAGTGGATGGCATTTAGGTTTAGCTGTGTGTGTGTGTGTGTGTCTCAAAGTCTTCATGGCTAGTCTTGTTGACCTGACTTTTTTCATTTTATCAGAGGTTTCTACAGAAGAAGAAAAGGACACAAGTGACAAGAAAGACACCTCTGCTGTGAAAATAAAAAGGAAAAGAAAAAAGAAACACAAGGAGAGACACAGAGTTGGGGAAGAGGTGATTCCTCTCAGAGTCCTGTCAAAGTATGTACCAGACATCATCTTTTCTCCAACAGCTTAATCTGCAAATTATGGCTTGTATGTTCTCACAGCAGAAGCAATTTGTATAACATTTCCCACTTCTGCAAGGCACATCCCACTATTGCTACAAATGTCATTTGAAGCATTGCTTCTAGTTCTACTTTAAGTTCTGACTTGCTGCTATGGAGTATGGTCACATGATCAAGCATTGCATTATATTGATGAATCAGACCCCAAGTAGCAATGACTGGCAACTCAAAAAAACTGGTTCTACTATATGCAGGCCAGGAGAGCAGCAACTTGACCTGACCGCAGCATAAACCAATGCCCGGTGTTACTATATTATTGTGCATTGCTCACTGCAGTGATCAGTGCACACCAATATGGTAACAGCCAGGTCAGGTGAAGTTGCTGCTCTCCTGGCCTGGATATAGTAAAACAGTTTTTTTGAGTTGCCAGTCATTGCTACTTGGGGTCTGATTCCTCAATATAATGCAAGGCTTGATCATGTGACCATACTCCATAGCAGCAAGTCTGAATTTAAATTCTAACTAGAAGCAATGCTTTTTTAGTTTTTGGCTAGCGTGCAGAGGGATTGGAATGCCGTGTCAGTTTTCATTGCTGTCCATGTCCCTCTCTCATTTGTCCTGTTTACCTTTTTATCATTGCAAGTAAGGAAAATCCCAATTCTTGGGTTGTCCCCAGAAAGGTAATGGAGGGGAAATGTTTCAATGTTGACACTAATTGTGACCTGTAGTTCCCTAAGGGATTTCCTTAATTTGCAGGGATTTCCTCTCGCTTACTGTTTTGACTGTGGGACAGGAAGTGAAGGGGATTATCTCTGATGGGGCATAGATGGCAAAAATAAACTTTACAGGGGTTATAAATCTTCCTTGCTCTATCCAAAATGAAGAAGGGGAAAAAAAGAGATATGCCTTAAGTTCTAATTTAATTTATTGCAATTTAGTATGAACTTGAAACCTGAAAAAGTAATTGGGTTGGAAGACGTGGCTGTTTAGTTCTGCCTTTTCAAAATTTTGGTTTTGCCTGGATCAACTGCTTAAAGGGGTGTTCCAGCCAAAAATGGTGTTTATTAAAAGTCAGCAGCTACAAAAAGTGTAGCTGCTGGCTTTTATTAAACACTCACTTACCTGCTCCTGCATTCCAGCGACGCGCCGACCGGGGATCCGCCCCTTTCCCCCCCCTCCCTGGCCGGCGTCTCCATCCCGACTATGAGCACCCAGCCGTGACAGCCTTTGGCTTCACGGCTGGGCACCCACTGCGCATGCGCGAGCCGCACTGCGCATGCGGCTCGTCGCTGATTGGACAGGTGATCGCATGGGACCTGTCATGTGTCCCATGCGATCGCCTACAGTGAGGGGCTGGTGTAGGTGATTAAGGCTTAATCGCCTAACCAGCCCCTCGGCGGAAGCAGGACAGGAAGTCCCACTCCTCCTGCAGCCCCCATTCCCCCCCAAAAAAATTACATGCCAAATGTGGCATGTAAGGGGGTAAGGAGTGGATTAAGCGGAAGTTCCATTTTTGGGTGGAACTCTGCTTTAAACAGACTTTGGAGTGTCATACATACATATACTGTTTCAAACAATCTCCATATGAGAGCACTCAGATGGCGCAGTCCACGTGACCACAACACAGACTATGAAAAAGGGATCCTACAAAGGTTACCTAGCACAACACCAAGGTGGAATAAGATACATTTATTATAGAAATTGTACCAACATAATTCCAAAATAAATTATATTGAAAGTTTTCCAAGGATCTTAATACCATCGCCATTAGAAGCTGTCTCTATAGCACATTACATCCGGCCTCTCAATGTCGACGTGTTGACGCTGCGTTTCATTAGCTAGACTTGCTAACTTAGCGCAAGGAGTGATCTGTGAAGTTGGTGAAATAGTAATCCGGCCATGTAGTACCTACATTAGCCACTAGATGTCACCCAAAACTCCTGTAAGCAGTATTCAACGCAACACTCCTAAAACTCACTGAGTGGGTTCAGACAGACTGGGAAAGAGTAGACAAAAATGGAGGGGGTATAACGATTTCTTCATCAGAAATCGGTTGTATGTGTGTGTATGTATATGTGTGTGTGTGTGTATATGTGTGTGTGTGTATATATATATATATGTATATATATATATATATATATATATATATATATATATATATATATATATATATATATATATATATATATATATATATATATATATATATATATATATGTGTGTATATATATGTGTGTGTGTGTGTGTATATATATATATATATATATATATATATATACAAAAAAAATTTCATTACAGAAGGTTATTCTCATAGAGGGAAATATTTTTTACTGAGCTAAGTGAAATGTGTGTATGGGGCAGCCACCACAGAGGATTCTATAAGGGGTAAAAACAGCCATTTTTCACACTTCTTATTTTGCGTCTGAGGGGGCAGAAATTCCTTTTTGACATCACAGAGGAAGTCTTAAAGGGGTGTTCCAGTAATTTTTTATGTTTATTAACTGGTCATGGACCACCGCATGTGCATTTACGTCGGCAGAATGGCACCGACAGGCACATCAACGTATATATACGTTGGTGCCTTGAGGGGGTACATACGGCGGTCCGTTTTGCTGGCCGAGCGATCCGGGATGAGGGGGCGGCTATTCATTTTTGTCCGCCTCCTCCGGATCGCTCTCGGCCAATCCGCGTGCTCCCCCGCCCTGTCACTTCCTCCTCCTGTGTAAACACAGGAAGGAGGAAGAGATGTGATCTCTCCTTCAGCGTTTTTTTTTTTTTTTTTTCAACCACCGCTGAGGAGAGATCACATCGCACAGTAAGTCTGCACTAACCCTACACTAACACACTACACATAGTCACATTAACCCCTTGCGATCGCCCCCCCTGTCAGTGTCACTGAATGCAGTAATCATACATGTATGATTACTGTATTTAGTGTCCAGTGTGACAGTCAGTGTTAGGTTCAGGGTAGCCCCCGTACCCCCCCCCCCCCCCCCCTAAAAAGTTTTAACCCCTTGATCACCGCCCTAGTTAACCCTTTCACTCCCTATTGCCAGCGTCACTAAGCGATCATTTTTCTGATCGCTGTATTCGTGTCGCTGTTCCTGCTAGGTAGCTAATTTTTTTTTATTATTGCGATTTTATTTTTTTTATTATTTATTTATTTTTTTTTTATTTTTTTTTACTAAAGACATATGGCTAAATAAGTTTTGGCCTAAATGATTGACTAAATTTAGTTTATTTAATTTCTCTTATAACAAAAAGTAAAAAATATTAATTTTTTTCAAAAATGTCGCTCTATTTTTGTATATAGCGCAAAAAATAAAAATCGCATAGGCGATCAATTACCACCAAAAGAAAGCTCTATTTGTGGCAATTGTCAGTTAAAGCGACGCAGTGCCGAATCGCAAAAAGGGGCAAGGTCATTTACCTGCATTTTGGTCCGGGTCTTAAGTGGTTAAAAGTCAGCAGCTACAAAAAGTGTAGCTGCTGGCTTTTAATAAACCTACTCCCCTGCTCCACGTTCCAGCGACACGCCGGCTGGGGCTCCGCTCCTCTTTACCCCCCCCCCCCCCTCCGGCCAGCGTCTTCATTCTAAGTGTGGGCACCGGGCCGTGACAGCTTTCGGCTTCACGGCCGGGCACCCACTGCGCATGCATGAACAGCGCTGCACCATTCGATTGGACAGGCGATCGCCTGGGACCTGTCACGTGTCCCAGGTGATCGCCTACGGGGAGGGGCTGCCAAAAGGCGATCTGACTTTCGCCTAAGCAGCCCCTCGGCTGAAGCCCCCACTCCCCCAACAAAAAAAAAAAATTACATGCCAAATGTGGCATGTAAGGGGGCGAGGAGTGGATTAAGCGGGTGGAACTCCGCTTTTTAATTAAAAACTTGAATAAAATTACATTTTAGTATTTTATAATGGTGAATACTTTGATTTCACAGAAACCAATTGAGTTCTTTGATTCCATTACTGGTTTTGTCAATACTACTCGTATATCATGTACTAGAACATTATGCAAACGTGCTTTGTCCATTTGGGGAAAAAAGATGCATGTTCATTCCCCACTCTTCTGCAGAAGCATAACTTTCCTCTACTCTTCCGCTTCTCCAGTGTTGTGAGCCGGCAGGAAATACCCAATACTTTTGGGCGTGGAGAAACCTGTGACTCGGACAATCTGCACTGTCACACAGGAATTAAATAGCCCTGTGTAGGCTATAACTCTAGTGACTTGTAGCATAGCATACATAGGACATTCTTATCCTTGCAATGTGGAGGGGAGTGGGGCACAGCCTGGCCCGGCCCAACCCAGCACACAGTAAAGGTAACGTATCTGTAGCCCAGAGTTCAAATTTAAGGCCATGTCTCATCTTTGGAGCATCAGTTTTACACTTGTTTTTTAGGCACACTAACATTGAACTCTATAGAACGCTTGTTTTGATGAATGCATCAAAGATGCAGCATGCAGGACTTTAATGCACTTTCATCAAAACGTGTGTTCTAATAGAGTTCAGTAATGGTGTGCCTAAAAACACAATGCACCTCACACATGTGAACCAGCCCTTAGTCTTTCATAGGGAGAACTACCTTTAAAAATTCCAATGCCTGCATTTGAACTTGTTAATGAGCAATTAAAAAAAAAAAATGTGTATGGTCAGCTTTATACTGTAGGGCATGATGTTACAAAGGAGTACTTTTTATGCTCTTTTGATGACCAGAGAGACAGAAACAACGAGCGCCCAGAGGCGATTCAGTTCGCATGTGCCGCGCTATAAGTTTTTTTTTTTTCATTCATTCATGCAGCCCAGTTCATCTGTTTTTTTTTTTTTTTTTCTGCAAACATTTAGTAAAGTGTCATTGTTTGTTCCAATTCTAAAGAATACCGGTTTGATGTGAAAACCCCCATTTACAAACATTGTCCCTTATGTCTAGTTCAGGGTTTCTCGTCCTTTTTTACTTTGGTGGAACCCATGGGGGGGAAAAGCTTGAATTGTCACCCTATCATGCGCTATTTGTGTGTTCAAGTTCTTAATTGAACTTTCTGTGATGTTCCTTCATGTATACGATCGGTATTATTTTTCTTATTTTACTGTAAACTTTCTTTATTAAAAACAAAAAAAGATGTTTAAAAAGTTTGAGCTCTTGGGGAACCCCTGAAATGATTTTTCATATCTACAGCTCACAGAACATTGGTGTGAGCTGTTTATGTAGCAACAATTTTCTGGGAACTAGCGTTAATATTCTAATATTTAACACTTGCGTTATCTCCCTGTGCTTGATTTTTCTGCACTTCTGCTCAATTTTCGGTCATACTTGAGATTAGCGGTATACAGAGTATAGCAGGGTAAAAAATGGGAGGCAGCAGGGCAGAGCACAGGGGGTCCAGAAGAGAACAAAACAGGAGAGGTGTTCCAAGAGGCCACAGTAAAGGGGGGCAGGAAAGCATAATATGTGGATCAGGAAGTACACAGTTAAGAGGGGGGGGGGGGCATTTGAAGAGCACAGTACATTGGGGACCTGGAAAGCAAAGTTGGGGGGGCGCGGCAAGAGCACAATACTGAAGTATGTAGTATATACGGTAAGTAATTTCCTCATGCCAAGCGGCTCAGAGAAGCTGCTGTATTGTATCTGGTGTGCTTATTCCTTCCTGCCCTCCTTACTTGTCCTTCCCATGTGATATCACATACAAGCACTTGGGATGGACACAGGAGGGGAGGGGCCAGCTGGAATCAATGGGACAATGTAGATTGCTTCCTTTCATGGCTGTGCGGGGGATCAGGTGTACTATGGGTTATGTGGGGGCGCAAATCTACCCTTTATCAGCCTGTGATGGACAGGAAAATTTGCAAGAAACGCGAGTCTAGTTGCATTCTATCAAACAACAATTAATGTAACGCTACCCAGTTTGTTGGGAGTAGCACTACACTATTTTTTTTTTTTCAATTTTGGGTGGCATGGAATCGCTCCAATTGTTTAGCCTGCAACCTTATTTTTATTGTATGTATGGCAAGAACTTAACATGCGCTTAAAGTCTAAATAAGCATTTAAAAGATTACATCTTTTAAATGCTGATTTATAGCTCTTGCGTTGTGGGGTCTAAGGATTTGGTAAGCAGCATTATAATAACGTGGTGCACAGCAGCTGCATGAAGATTTTGCACACTTTTAGGTGGAGATTGATATTTTGTTTGTAGGACTTTATCAACTTTTTTTCAGTTATGTAAATAACTGCAGATTAATTTTGGGTTGTTTGTTTTTAGTTGCAGACCATCAAGCAATATCTGAAATACAAAATAAACTGTACTTTTCGGTTTACTATTTGTACCTGTAAATATGATCAAAGGGTATTTCATGACAGTAATTTTATTACTTAATTGTTTAGCATGGATAGAGAAATCATTGCGCACACGTGTGTGTGTGTCCAACTGTACAATAGTACATATGCTCATGTAAACCCTGGCAATACAGGAATTGTTGCATACACTACAGTTTATTTTTCATACTCTTCATCCAATGTAGGCTGCATTACCTAATCATTGTTGTAAGGGTAATATTATAGAATTTTACACTACACAAGCACAGGTAGAGCATACAGACTTCATACAGATAGGCCTGGTTCACACCTATGTGTTTGGTCCTTTTTACAGAAACGCACTACAGTCCATTTAAGATGGTTTCCTAAGGGACACATTCACATCTATGCATTTTTTTTCCAACCTCTGTGCTTTTGAAAAGGGTTAGTGACTTTTTTTAAACACAAGACAGTGCATTTCTGGGTCAATAGACTTCAATGGAAAAGCTTCAGAAAAAGCATGTAGTGCTTTTTTGATGAGTTTTGCTTTACTTTAATATGCCTGATTGGCCCAAAAAAGCATAAACACAAAACCTCTCATAAAACACATCAAACAAGTGTGCACCAAATTCACCACAAAAAGGACCAAAAGCAAACTGCACAGGTGTGAAGCAGGTCCATAGTGTCTTGGATGCAATTCAAACAAAGGACTCCAAGACAGAGGTACTAACCACAGAGCCTCACATGCTTCAATAATAACTTCTTGTAGGAATGGTACTGTAATTATCATCCTTACAACTTGTGTGATTAGACAGCTGAAAGACTGCAAACTACCACCATTGCTATAGTGCAATTCCAGCTCTTACCCCACAGAGGTGCACATTGGCAATGGTTGCTGCATGCGGCAATTCAGCGACATCTTTAGGCTATCTGTGATAGGAAAGCGCATGGGTTCCAGATGTATTCCATTATTTCCATCCTTTTTGAGTTTTGCTTTAAATTATTCGATGAGATTGAACCCACCAGATCTAAAACAATGAAGCACTTACTTATTTGTAAGACACAGGAAGTGCCCCAGTGTTAAAGTGCCGGTGCATTCTGAGATGTTAATTTAAAGCATAACTTTTCAGGGAAGGCAAACGTTAATTACATATTATGTACAGGCAAGTACAAATATAAATGTATTAGTGCCATTAAAACTTCACTGTTTGCTTTCAGCTGTTCTGTACGATGTGCCCTGGTTCACTGTGAGGGCATGTTGTCTATGCGAGGGCAGAACCCTCTTGCACCAAAACATTGAAGCACTTGCTGTTTGATACTCAGAAATGCACTTCAATGTTAAGGTAAAAGAAAGTCCTTCGCATTGTTGATCTTTTTCAGCATGGAACCTACTGGGAGAAAGAGAATTATAATTATAAATGAGGCTAGGCACAGAGCATCACACAGCAGCCAATCAGATTTTAGTTATTTTCTAACATTGCACATTTTGGTTTACAGCATAATCCTTATGGAGATTTGTGCCAGCTTTCATTAGTCTTCATACACTAGAAGAGGAGAAATCTGACTAAATGTAACACCTTCTAGCAATGTGTACTGTAGTAATTTGATGAAAGTGTCTGCTGGGGCACAAATTATTAAAAAGAAAAAAAGTGCATATTCTAAAATTCTGGTATGTGTGCAATAAGCTTGTGTTCAATAAGTAAATTATGCCACAAAGTATGTAGACCAAATATAATATGATTATAAAATATTCCTACATATACAAAGCTGTATTAAATCCAAGCCCTACTGATTGTTACAGGAAATGGGTCCTTGTTCCCAGCTTTCTTTGTTCTATCTATATCTATAGAGATATAGATATATAGATAGATATATATAGATATATATATCTATCTGTGGCATTGCTATCTCATGTTAGTTTTAGTCTGTATGCAGAAGTATACCTTAGCCTGTTTCAGAGGTAACAAGCATGCAGTCAGTGAACGGCAAAAGGCAGCTATAATCTGGTTCTAATGGTCACTCACCTTGGTTGCTGGCTGCTGTACTCCACTCCTGTGCTACTCATCATGCCTCTGTCTTGCCTCTCTGTCATGCCCTTTATACCTTCCTATTATCATTTTGGCTTACTAATTCCAAAGGGGTGGTCTTTGCTCTTTGTTATTGTAATGTATATGTTGTGTGTTAGTTTTTTGGGGAGGGTCTTGTGTCCATTTGTCCTTCTTTTTTTATCTTGATTAAGTAAAGGAAATCTCAACTCTTCTGATGACTGAAGATGACCCGGTTACTTATTTTCTAGGGTGTTTCATATGCTAACTACCTGCAGTGGTGAAACCTGCTGTTGGCCTGATTAGCTTTTCCTGAGGCAAATATACACAGGAGTGAGCTAATCAAAGCTCTGCAATGGCATTGTGTTGCAATCAGGATGGGCCGTGGACGCATACTAATTGTATACATACAAAAGCCAAAAGTCGTTAGGATGCGCACCAACTGCACATACCTTTTGTAATCCCCAAAAACAATTAGAACTTTGGTGCCATTCAGACTGCTGGCATTCCATGCTAATGAATCCAGCAGGAAAAAAAAGTTTAAGCATACAAAGTCCACTAGATAAGGAAATTGCAATCCTAATATATATCTCTACAGTATATATATCTCTCTCATATATTTATTTTTATTTTTATTTTTTTAGATATATATATATATATATATATATATATTATATATATTTATATATATTTACATATTATATATATATATTTTATCCAAATAACGAAGAAACACTTTATTCTGTTTCTAATGGCCAGTCTATGAATACAATATGTATGTGTTTCTGGGGCATCTCAGAAATGGAGACATTGAAGACAAATGAGGTGCCTGGTAGTTTAATGTACTGCTGTCAAGTGTCCATGAAATCAAATTACTGACTAGTACTTTTTTAGTTTTGGTTTAGCGCCATACATAACTGTAATGTTTGGATTATCGGAGGCTTGTTTTCAGTGCATCCAAGCAGACCGATAGTATAGCACAATAACTAAAATTAATAAATTAAAACCACATTTCTAAAATTAATATTGCAGAAAACTTCTGCTGAGGGAAGTTTGTTGGCTGCCATTATTATTAAAATGCTAGTCACATGGCCGCCATGCTGACCCAGTGGCTTCATTACTTTAAGTTAGTGATCCAGAACTTGTTTGAGATCATTGGGGGATACAGGCATTCATAGAACGAGCCAGGAAGCATGGATGTTTTAAATGGCATCAGGGCAACGGGGGTTTAAACATTAAGGGCTGGTTCACACCACAAAAACTCACTCCAAATCCATTCCGGATGCATTTCTGCAGGCATGTTTTTGACCCATTCCAGTGTGGTTTTGATTAGTTTCCTCATGCATTCCAGATGCTTTTGTTTTTATTTTTTCTCTTGTCCCATCACCCCCCCCCCCCCCTACTGTAATGGTTGCAGCGCATTTTTGATGCAGTTTACCTTGTTGCAGTCCAGTGTGGAAAAAATGCAGCATGTTCTACTTTTTTTTTCCCTCTGCAACTGGAATGTCCTGGAACTGACCACACTGGTGTGAACTATGCCATTGGAAACTGGCCCGACGTCTCCATTCACACTAATGCGATGCGGGTAAAGGCAAAAGATATCTGCGTTTCTACACATCGCACTCTAAGCAATTGCACAGCGTCCATGCGATCTGCTGCGGATGTCAATATCTGTTTCAGGGTGTCAATTATCTTCAGAACGCCTTGAAACGGATAGCAAAACGCAATGGGATTGCCAGAATTGCATTGCATGGTGCTGAAATCCCACTACACAGACATGTTATGCACACAGGAATGCGGTGTGAATCCTGTGCAAATAGCATGTGGTGGTTTCCAATGCAACCTAGCCTAAACGTTGGACAAATTGCTTCTGAAAAATATGCACCAACATGCACATCAAACACTCACATGTTCGTTTTTTCTGCTAGTGTTCAAGGTACTGGGGAATGATACCCCTGGCCATAGAAATTTAGATTTGAATATCTATCTATCTCTTTATAAGCTTTCAGAAACCAGGCCTTGGCTACATGTTTTCTATGACATGTTTTAACTCCTGCTGTTGCCCTTTATACAAGCAAGGCTGGTGGATTTAAACCGACCATAAACAGCCATTTTTTTTCCTGCCACCACGACTTGCAGGAAAGATGTCTCAATTTCCCCATCAACACAGTCTGTGTTTGTTTGTTTGGGGTGGGGATTCCTCCCACAGAGCCATTTATGTTCGCCTCCTGGGGGGGGGGGGAGCTCCGTCCCCACCAGGGGAGCACAGTAATTATTGCTAGCAGCTATAACAGCTTTTGGCAACAATCGCATGTAAAATCAGACAGGTTGAGTGTACCCAAGTTGATCGATCAGCTTGGGTACATTCAGCCTGCCTGTACTTGGTTCGAATCTCTGCCAGTTTCTGCTGGACTAGCCAAGATTTGAGCAGTCTATGGCCTGCTTTGGTCTCTCAATCAACAGACATTTTCCTTTTTTATACTTGGCACATTGTATGCTTGGAAGTCTCTTCAAGGAGATGTATGGTTACAGCATAAGCTTTCAGTTTATAGCAATATGGAAGCAGTTTGGGAATTTTGATTGAATTAATACATTTCTACCATTTGTATGTGGTTTCGTCTGTTCATTTCATTTTAAAGTCCATTCGTTCAGTCGATTATTAAAAACAAACCAAAAAGGCAGTTTTCAGGCGTTTTAGCGCTTAAAATAGCACCTGAAAAGGCGGGGAAAAGTCCTGCAAGCAGCATCTTTGGAGCAGTGTATACAGCGCTCCTACACCGCCACTGTCCATTGGTATGAATGGGCAGCGCTTCAGAAGCGCCCCAACGCGGGTGCTTTTAACCTTGTTAACCTCTTCTTGGGGTAAAAAGCGCCCTGCTAGTGGCCGAAAAGCCACCTTACCACTAACGGACCCGCTGCCCCAGTGTGAAAGGGGTTTTGGTAGCGAGTGTATACAACAATACAAGAAGTGTCTGTTCAGAATTGGCACAATACAAAAGGTGTACAATGATACAAAACCATAGGCGACAATTAAAAAGCCTTTACAGGTTACAACGTTGGATTTACACGGGAGGTCTGGTGATGGAATTACTGCCCATGATCTGATGTTCATGGTGATACTTCACATCTGTGGGAGGATCACTGTTTGCATCTGCAAGACCCCAACACGTGTTCGCCTTTGCGTGCAGTAACATTTTTAATGATTTATTTTATCTTTACACCGCTTTGTTATCGCAGGGAATATAAATATCCCCTATAATGGCAATAGGCAGTAACAGCAGGTACTCTTATGGAGAGATCCAGGGTCTAAGTTTACATCCTGGGAGACAAATATGCTGATCGTTTCCAGTTTCCTATATCGTGGAGGTGATCAGAGCCATTCCGGTACCTGTATAATTGGTCGCTACGGTCCCCCCATTGGGATGGGAGAGCCCGAAAAATCCACAGAAGGCAGCAGGACTAAAAAATACTGGTCATTGGTTCCCCAATGAGACAGAGCCAGAGAAAGCCACGGAAGGTGGCAGGACAAAAAAAAAAACCCGGTCACTCGGGTCCCCCCAGTGGAAAGGGAGAGCCAGAGAGTCACGAAAGGCAGCTGCGCTAAAAAAATGTTACCGACATGATAGCTGCAAGCATCATCCCAGCATAACCACTATACCACTATCATCCCGGGGTATCCACTAATGCCTTGTACACACAATCGGAATTTCTGATGGGATAAAATCCAATAGAATTTGCTGTCGGAATTCCGTTATCTTGCATACACACTGTCAGACCAAATTTTGACCATCCAAAACGCAGTGACGTAAAACGCTATGACGAGCCGAGAAAACTTAAGTTCAATGTCTCCGAGCATGCGTCGACTTGATTCTGAGCATGCATGTTTTTTTTTCTCCAGAGTTCCACACAGACAATCAGAATTCCCGATTTTTAAGATTTTTTCCATCGGAAAAAAATAAAATGTGTTCTATTTCTAAACTCCGGAAAAAAGTCTGGGACCCACACTTGATCGGAATATCTGATGAAAAAATTCCGTCTGACTTTTTTTTGTCGGAAATTCTGATCGTGTGTACAGGGCAATAAGCGTCACTGTTTTTTCTTGCATAATACAGAAGAATCCTCAGATTTTTGGGGGGGGGGGGTTTATTTTATTTTTTTCACGGTTTTCACTCCAACTTTCGTCTAAAATGTCATTAACATTTTGCCATTTGATATTGTAGTTTAGAGAGGAGCGTATCATAGAAAGTGGAAATAAGATATGAACTAATTGAGTTGTGAAGTTGTACACCCCGAGTCCCTTGTTTCTTTTTAAGCTATCTGAAATGCCAGACTTTCATGATAACAAATTCTTGTTGTAGCACAGGGGAGGTTTTAAATTAGCCTTGTGAGTTGAGTTGATGGATATATTTTCAGTGCTGCTGAATCAAGCAGTAGGAACACACCTTGGTTATAGATTTTCAGTGATACCTTTTTTTAGTATTAGTTCTTCAACTGAGGGAAATGCACATCTATAGATGAGGTTTGCTAGCATCTTGTAAGAAGAGATGGTAGAAGGAAGAGCCACCAGTGGATATAAATCGGTTGGGAAGCACAATATTATACCTTAAGGTGGGGAGTTGTAAAGACTCTAGAGAGAGTCTGGGAGTTTTAGGGGGTGCCAAGGAAATGTAGAAAGGGTATCGTTAGACCCGGTTCACAGAGGGTCAGGACGACTTTGGGGGCGACTCGGCAAGGTGATCTCAAGGTGGCTTGTAAAATTACTTCTGTATTGGAGTCAATGCAAGTCGCCCCCAAAGTCGTACATTTATTAGAACAGTTCCATTGAACAGAGTGGAGCGCGAGCCTGTGTGAACCGGCTCTGAATGTCGTTTTATGTAAAAAAAAAAATAAAAAAAATTGAGAATTGGACAAAATTATATAATTTAAGAAAAGGAAAAAAAAATCATTTTTAAAGATTATTTCTGTTATTGTCAGATGGGACTTTAACCAGCTATGAATAAGCACTGTATGATAGTGTGAAACGCGTCAGCTTTTCTCCTGATTTTGTGCTGTGATATGTTCATGTTGTGACCAGTTTTATTAAAAGGAACCATTTTTTTGGAGTGCGGCCGTCCCGGTTTTTCTCTACACATTTTTGCATATTATTGCAGTGCCTGCACCCAGGTGTTTGGACTCCACCTTGCAGTTCCCTGGGACCTCCTGAGCGGTAAACTTTCTTTCTCATGGGACATTAACCAGGTTTTAACTTTGGTTTTGAAGGTTGTGATACACAGAAATACGTTATTGTCGGTGTATTTAGGGAACGGTAGTTGAATATCAATCCCTGGGTATTTGAATTTGTTTTGACGTGAATAATCAGGTGGCATAGTAAAAGGAAGATCTGAATCCTTTGGAAAATCTTACAGTTTGGAACAAATACCCTTAACCCAGAGTAACTACCAAAATCTTATACTGTATGTAATGCCTTAAAGTGTGTTGTGGGTTTGTCAAGTACAGCAACATATCTGGGTAAAGAGAAGCTTGTTCCTCCAAAGCACCTATCCAGATGCCTTTCAGAAAACTGAAGTTCCAATAAGCTCTGCTAGTGCTTCTATCTCAAGAGCGAGGATTGAAGAGAGGGGCGCCCCGTCTAGTCCCCCCTTTTATAGAAAAGGAATCGCAGATGAAACGGAGAGTCATACTACGGGCTAAGTGTGAGTGTATAGGATTTGGACACATATCACCTAATCCAAATTTACACAGTATTTAAAATAAGTAAGGCCAGTTTTTAGAATCAAATGCCTTGTGTGTCTAAGGCCACTATAGCTGGTTGTGGAGTTGTTTAAGAATTAGCAAATTAGTAAAAAAAGGCTACGAATATTACAATTTGTGGATCTGCCTGGGATGAATCTAGGGCTGTGCAAGAAATAGATTTGATTTAAAAAAAAATCGAGT
Source organism: Rana kukunoris (assembly GCA_029574335.1). Classification (NCBI taxonomy): domain Eukaryota; kingdom Metazoa; phylum Chordata; class Amphibia; order Anura; family Ranidae; genus Rana; species Rana kukunoris. The sequence continues at coordinate 520,043,639 of CM056049.1, forward strand.
TGGTAGGTCAAATCAATTTCGATTTTGACAAATAGATTTTAGATTTTTTTTTTTTTTTTTTTTTGAGTGAGTGAGTGAAAAACTTATATAGCGCTGCACATGTGAACTGAATCGCCTCTGGGCGCTTGTTGTTCATTTCTCCTTTGAACTCAAAAGAGATGGGTTTTGATCTTTCTCCTAAAGGTCAAGTGATTCTCCTCCAACTGAATGCTGGTTGATAGAGCGTTCCATAGTCAGGGGCCTTGGACCGCAAATCTTCGCTCTCCTTTGGACTTGTATCTGACTTTTGGGTATTTGGAGTAGACTTTGGTGGATCGCAGAATGTGATTTGGGGTTATAGGCTTTGAGTTTTTCGCATAGATATTGGGGGGCATTTCCCAGAATATACTTATGCGTTAGACAGAGTACTTTGAAAGTAATTCTGTCTTTTAATGGCAACCAATAAAGGAATCTCAGCGAAGGTGAGATTGATTCCCATGGTTTTTTACCAGTCTAGCAGCCGTGTTTTGAACAACTTGTTTTCCAGGACCGTTGCTGACACCGCGCTGATCCTGAGGATCTGCGAACAGGAGTTTTTAGGCAAGGCCGCGGCTTCGGCCTAGTCCATGAGGCCGGATGCCGCGGATTAGGCCAAAGCCTCGCCTAAAAACTCCTGCCCGCAGTTCCTCGGGACCGACGCAGTGTCCAAAAAACTTGATTGTAAACGTAAACCGTTTTGTTTTTTTCTTTAGGGGGAAAATCGCCCAGCTCTAGATGAATCCTATATGGTTAGCGTTTTATAGCCATCATGTTGGAGTGGAGAGAGGCTTAGAATGTGATGGGGCTTTTAATGCTGCCAGTGACCCCATTGGAGAAAGTTTCCTTTCCGATGGGGTTTGCCTTTCTCCTTTTCTTCCTTTTTGTCTTGGTGACAGGAGGTCAGGGGCAGGAAGTGATGGGAGATCTCTCCAGTGGCAGAAAACTTAAAACTGTACAACAGAGTGGTGAAAGTTTTTTTTTTTTTTTTGGCCTTTACACAGTGACCCCATGTATTTGCACTAATGTCAAGTGTGGGGAAAATTTCAGTGGGGTCTCCAAACTGCAACAAAAACATGAATAAAGTTCTAAGCCTTTTCCATTATTCAAAACTTTGGGCTCATCAAGTACACCGTATCAGTATTTTAAGAGAAATTCCCCAAACATGTACGTTCTGATACATTTCCTCTCGTACAAGCAGGCTACTAGCACAGCAGGCTTTCCCAGGATGCTAATGAAGATGGTTTTCAATACCCATTCAGGTGCAAATTTGCTTAACTCTCACCCAGCCACCAAAAATCCATTGCCTGTCTAGTTCTATATAGACATTTAATTCTAAGGTGATTTTAAATTACACTTTTTTTTTTTTTCCTACTATTTCTGTGAAAACCCTGGAGCTGTGTTATGCACATAAATCAGTAAGTGTTTCTTTAGAACATCATTGTCAGAAACAGTGTCAATCAAATTAATGTGACAGGAAGTTATAGGGTCACCGTTAAGGAAGGCTGCGGTAAATTGGCAGTGTCTATTGTGTTTTTAGCTTAGCATGAATGTCATGGGTTTTTAGGATAGCTAAAATGATCCTACTGAAATTCATCTTGGAGAGATGTACATCATCTTTACTTTCAGGCGTATGCTGCCTGGTTTCCATAAGTTGTGTGAATGCTGAAATATCTCTGCAACTAATGGCCAATCATTTCCTTTTCTCGTAGAAAAGGTAATATTCAATTAACTATGTGTGCAGTTAAAAAAAAAAAAAAATGCTAATCTAACTATGGGCAGTCCGAAAGTTGAACTAAAGGCAAAACTTGTGTTTAAAAAAAAAAAAAGTCAATGTCTTTGATTCTTCCATACCCCTTGAAGAACCCCTCTGCATCTTTTTCTCTGGCAGCTGGGTTCTGCCGACCAATGAAGTCTCTGCAACTACTCCTTGTTTCAGAATATTGAAAAGATGTCCAATCGCCAAATGACCCCCTGTGTCACACTGGGGGCAAAGGGGACATAATTTCCCCTCACTTCCTGTCCCAAAACAGGAAGTCAGAGGAAATCCCTCAAATGTGAAGGAATCCCTGGTTATCACCAGAACTAGTCCTTCACATTAAAAGATTTTTCACATCTATTCCTGTTCTAGGCACAATGCAAAATTGGAGATTTTCCTAGCTGGTGACGGAAAATATTGGTTATATGAAGACAGGAGGCGAGTATCTTGCATTAACTTTCTTTACTAATGCTCATAGCAGAATACAGAATTCAATACTTTAAAAGAGAAAAATTCACAAGAGAACTTTACTACAAATCCCAGAATCCCTGAGACAGGAAACCCCTCCCCTAGGAGAGCCTATATAACGTCTGTATGAAACCAGGAACTTCCTCTTTCTGGATGCGAATCCTCCAGGTGTAACTCCAATTGCTGCCACATAAAGACCAAACCTTCCACGGCAGTCCGGATCTGAATCCTTGAACCACTTGGAGCCGTCTCTAGGTTTCACGAATCCTAACGTAGGGCTTGATCTCCCAGAGATTTTCAACCGAAAAAGCTTCACCTAGAGCGCAACTAACTTTGACCCAACGGGGTTCAGATGGCATCTTTGAACTGTAGCCAGAGTAATGAGTAAAGCATCAATATCCTGAAATGATAAAGAATATGCGTCATAGGGTGGGTAGGGTGGGAAGATACTCGCCTCCTGTCTTCATATAACCAATATTTTCCGTCACCAGCTAGGAAAATCTCCAATTATATTTCAGACAGGAGGCTCATATCTTGCATGTTTAAAGCACAAACACAGATCATGCAACAGTATATATATAACACCTACCGCAAACATGTAAGTCTATAGTTTTCTATATGAACACGTATACGTTCAAGTCCCCCTGGTGTTCCAAGTAGGCACTAGCTGAGTCAGAGTATCACGAGCAAGAATCCAGTACCGGTAGAGAGACATGATTCTCTGGTCTAAAATAGAACTCACGAAAGGTCGATTCAGATGACCAGTCAGCCGCTAGTAAAAGATCTGATAAAGAGCCCCTGTGGAAAAGACCTTAGTGGCCATAGCCCCCCTGGTCGAGTGTGCGCCGAAAAGCGAGACATCTATCCCCGCCATGTCCATGACCGAGCGCACCCATCTAGCCAAAGTGGCTGAAGTCACCGGATGGTGTGGTTGCACAAAAGAGATTAGAAGCTGTGAAGACCTAGGGGGACGAAGATGCGCCGTGAGATTCTCGTACGCCTGTAGGCAACGGACCACACATAGTCGAGGATGTGTGGGGAAAAAAGGGTAGAAAACCGAGTGCAAGTGGGTTTTGGTCCTGCGTACTACCGAGAATTTCACCCCTTCTGGAGAAAACTGCCGTCTGGAAATGTCCAGGGCTCTCACATCCGAGACGCGTTTGATAGAGATTAGGCATAGAAGAGTAGTGAGCTTCAGGGATAGCATTTTTAAGGACAGGAGGCCATTGTCCTCCCAGGAAGAAAACAGTCGAAGAACCATAGAAACGTCCCAAGTGGAGGAATAACGTGGCCGGGGAGGCCGATTGAATTTTGCGCCGCGGAGGAGGCGACACACTAAAGGATGTTTCCCTACAGGGAGGGAATCGACCGGGCAGTGGTATGCTGAAATGGCGGATCTATAGACATTCAGGGAGCTATATGCCTTGCCTGAAGCGAAGGACTCCGCGAGGTAATTTACAATTGCGGAAACAGGGGCCTGAATGGGATCAATTTGTCGTTGATCACACCAACGGGCCCACAGTCCCCAGGCATATCGATAAGCCGATCTAGTCCCCGGGGCCCAGGCCAGGGCGAGGAGGTCTTTAGCTGATTCTGAAAGTCCAGAACTAGATTCTGGCACCCCGAGACTAGCCATGCGAGGAGGGGAAGACTGCCCTCCAGCAGAAGAGGGTGTGGACCCTTGGAGGGATTGGACAGGAGGTGAATCGAGTGGGGAAGAAGCCTGGGGTAGTCGACCGACATCCCTAAGGCCAGAGGGAACCATGGCTGGGTCGGCCACCAAGGGGTGATCAGGACCACTGTGGATCTCAGGTAGACCACCTGGAGGAGTAATCTGGTGATCATGGAGAAGGGGGGAAAAGCGTAATGTAGGCCGTCCGGCCACCATTGAAGAAACGCGTCTACAGCCACGGCTTCCGGATCCGGCCTCCAACTGTAGAAACTCGGCAGTTGTCGGTTGAGACGGGAAGCGAAGAGGTCCATATGTAATGGACCCCAGAGGTCGTGTAATGCCAGAAACACGGATCTGTCGAGGGTCCAGTCGCTGGAATCGGATAGATGACGGGAGTTCCAATCTGCCACCCAATTGGCTACTCCCGGAATGTACTCCGCTACCGGGGAAATATTGCGAGAGAGGCAAAAATTCCAAAGTTCGGAAGCAATATCCGCCAATTGTTTGGATTTCGTGCCTCCTAAACGATTGATATATTGCACTGCCGCTATGTTGTCTAAACGTAAGAGAGCGCAACAATTGGATCTCTGTGAGAGAAAACTCTTGACAGCGAAAAATGCCGCCAGGAGTTCCAGCGCGTTGATGTGTAGAGTAGACTCTACTACGGACCACGTCCCTCCTGTGGAGTCCGGGCCGCAGCGAGCTCCCCAGCCTAAGCGACTGGCGTCTGATTCCAAGACAATGTCTGGGCGGGGGCTGAAAATTGTTTTTCCATTCCATTCCAGGGCATAGTGGAGCCACCAACGGAGCTCTGCTTCCGAATCCGGACAAAGGCTGATTTTGTCCGAGTAGCGAAGACCCCGACGCAAATGCAGAGCTCCTAGGCGTTGAAGGGCCCGGTAATGAAGGGGTGCAGGGAAAATAGCCTGAATGGATGCCGACAACAGTCCGACTATACGAGATAGGAGTCTGAGAGATATTTGCCGTTTGCGCAAGACCCCTCTGATTTCCTTCCGAATCAAAGCCATTTTGTGGTGCGGCAAGCGTAAAAACCGCTTGTCTGGTGTCCACTGAGAACCCCAAGAACTCCATCTCCTGGGCCGGGGATAGTATGGACTTCTTGTGGTTTAGGAGAAAACCTAGACCTTCCAAGAGAGATATCGCCCAATCCTTGTGCATCTCGGCTTGAGACTTCGAGCGAGCCATAATGAGTAGGTCGTCTAGATAGATTATCAGACGAACTCCCCTGCGACGTAACATGGCGATCACCGGCTTCATTATCTTGGTAAAGCACCAAGGGGCCGCTGAAAGGCCGAAGGGAAGGCAGGTAAACTGCCACGTATGGCCCCGCCATCTGAATCTCAGATACTTTTGGGAGGAACTGTGCATTGGCACCGTCAGATATGCATCTTTTAGATCTATCTTTATCAGCCAATCCCCCTGGACTAGAAGGTCCCTGAGCATATGGATACCCTCCATCTTGAAGTGGCGGTAGGCCACGTATTGGTTCAGGTTTCTTAGATTTATTACCGGACGATATCCACCGTCCTTCTTCCGAACCAGGAAAAGGTTGTTTAAGAATCCCGGGGATTCGGGGTCTACCTTTATGACAGCTTGTTTTGCGATCAGGTCTCGTAGTTCTAAGTCTATGAGGGACATGTCGTGTTCTGAGAAATGAATGGGGTGGGGAGGCCCGTCATGGTAGGTATTGTCATAAAGTCTATCTGGTAGCCCTGCACTGTGGACAGAATCCAATCGTCTGCCGTAATCATGAACCAGGCGTGGGTAAAATGTTTCAGTCTGCCCCCAATTGGTATGTGAAAATGGTGTGGAACACTCACCGGTAGGAGGTCGGGATCTCGGGAAGCCCCTGCCGCCACGACTTCTCCATGGACGTCCTCTGGGGGGGAAGAATGGAGCCGGCTGTGCCAGGGTAGCTGAGTACTGCTGTGTTGGCGTAAAGGCCTGATTAGGAGCCCTTGGGAAGGCCCTATAGTAATTTGCGCGGCCGGCAGAACGGCCTCTACCTCTGCCGGCCCTGGCGAAAACCCGGGAACCTGAACCGGACTTCTTTAAGGAGGATTGGGCCTTGTCCAGGCTGTTGAACAGGCCCACAAATTTATTAATATTTTTTACTAGGTCCTCTCCAAATAGGAGGCCCTCAGCCGAGGGACCTGGCTCAGACTCAGCTAGATGGGAAAGCTGTGGATCCAGCTTCATCAAAATAGACCTGCGCCGTTCAATGGCACAGGTTGTGTTTGCAGAGCCCAGAAGGCATATGGCCCGTTGAGCCCAACCCCTTAACTGCGCTAAATCCACCGGTTCATCGGTGTTGGCTGCCTGCTCAGATAGGTTCAGGATCTTTGTTAAGGGTCCCAGCAGGTCTAAGATACGATCTTGGATCGATTTAAAGGAACGTTCGATGCCCTTTTTAGCATATCTCCCCGTTTTAGTTAGATATTTGAGCAGGATGGGGTCAATCTCAGGCGTGACTGCCGCATTATGGGGTACGAACGGCCTGGGACATTCAGCCCTCAGTTTATTTTGATTTTTTCTGTCAAGGGTCTTCCTGACCCAATGTTCCACATACTGTGACACCTGCGGAAGCGGGGCCCAGTCCCCTGATCTAGGGTGTGTGATACTTTCGGGGTTAAAGAAAGGTTCACCCAGCGAGTCCAGAATAGTTGTGGACTGCAATTCTGAATTGGCTTCCGTCTCAGGAAGCATGTACCCAGCATCCTCCATACCCGCATCGGAATCGTCTGATGAAAAAATCAGAGATCCGTCGGGAGATTCATTGTCTGATTCCTCGTTAAACGAGTCCGGTTTAACCCGGCGGGCAGAAACAAATTTTTTTATTATTAGTGGTCTCCTTGATTACCAAGGGTCGTTCAGTGTTCGGATGTCTGGGGCGGCAGGCCGTGGAGGGTCCTGCCTCAAGCATGATTTTTACTTCCCCTGCCGGGGAGTCGGTGTGGGTCAATAAATGTTTCCTCTTACATGAGGCTTTTCCCACTCTCATTGCTTCAGGATGAGGTAAGGTGTTGGTCACAGAGGCAGCTAAAGCTGCTTGAATGGAGTTGTTAACTATATCCTGAATCTGAGCAGCTGTGAGCAACTGCGGGGTTTCAGGGACAATCCCCTGGTCAGCTCCATGTGGAGCCAGGTTCTTAGAGCCTTCTGCCATATCAGAAGAGTAGGAGGGGACTGATTAGGCAAAACGTTATATATCTATATATATGTGTATACAGACCACTGACTACAGTGCTCCGTTTCTAGGTCTGTCTGAGGTGATTTTTAAATGAAATTCTATGTACCTATAGTGTCCCGCTCTATCAGGGAGGGAGAAAAAACTCGGGAGCCAAACCGCACAACACCTGCACTATCAGAAGATCAGCCGCCGAATGCAGCGGTGAGAAGAGCTGTGGGCAGGTCTGGTGAGCGGCGCGTCGCGGTGACGTCACCGGCGCGCTGCGATTGGTCGAACGAGCGCGGGCATACTAGGAGGGAGAGAGCCTGCAAACGGCCCGCCCCCTCCTGCGAGAAAAGGCGCGAATCGCCTGAGGTATATGGAGATGAGGGGAGCCCAGGGGGGGGGGGGGGGGGGGTACCCCCGACCTGGAACCCACACAGGCAGAGGGAAAAAACAGGAATTCTAGCCAGACAAAAAACGAAGCGCCTCACAATACAATAAAGTCTCAGCAATAAACAATATTATAAAGAAATAAAGAGGTACTTATCTGGCCATGAGCAGAAAGAAAGAGGAAGTTCCTGGTTTCATACAGACGTTATATAGGCTCTCCTAGGGGAGGGGTTTCCTGTCTCAGGGATTCTGGGATTTGTAGTAAAGTTCTCTTGTGAATTTTTCTCTTTTAAAGTATTGAATTCTGTATTCTGCTATGAGCATTAGTAAAGAAAGTTAATGCAAGATATGAGCCTCCTGTCTGAAATATAATTCTGGATTTTCTTTTACTTTCAATAAAAATGGTAAGCAGCACAAATAAAGAGGGGTAAATCTGATGTCCCAATTGCAAGATTTCCCCTCTACTCCTGTTCTAGTGACAACCCCAAATTTTTGGATTTTCTTTCAAAGATAACTGTAAACAGGGCAAATAGAGAGGGTTAATCTCCTTAATGGGGACACACAGAAATATAAACCTGATAGATATTCCAATCCCTCTACACTCCCTATCCAAAACTAACAAAAAAAAGTTTTACTATTTTTTTTTTTAATTATACTTTTAAGCTAGCCGATAACTTTTAGATTTTCACTGTTCATCACTTAATTCCCCATTCACACTAAACGGCTTGAATAGAGGAATCTGCACCGCCAACTGTTGTAGTCAAGACTCGTGGTTGCCTGAAATCCCATACGGATACGGCTTCTGATTGAATGCAGTCATTGTTCAGCAGAGAATTTTCCACCCGACTTAGCTTCATTTTTTTTTTTTTTATTTCTCTTCGCTTCCTGTCCCAAAGACAAAACAGGGGAGGTAAGGGGAAATTTAGGGGATTTTCTTTTACCTCCAGTAGAAACTAAACAGAACAAATTGAGAGGGTAAATCTCCCTAATGGTTCACAGACAGCAATAAAAAAATGATAGGTGTTCTAATCCCTTTCCACTCTGTCCAAAAGAAAAATACCTTTTTAGTTCTACCTTGACCTAAAAACAAATGGCAAAACTTTGTTGAAAACTAAAAAAAAGGCGCGTGGAAAGAAATTGGATCACTTGTCAGTTTTTTTTATTTTATTGCTGTCTGTACCCCATTGGGGACATTCACCCTCTCAAACACCCTCACTTGTTTACTGTTTTCTTTAAAAGAAAATCCCCAAATTTGGGTTGTCTCTGGAAAAGTAATAGAGGGGAAATCTTCTGATGGTGACCCCCAAGGAATTTCCTTCTTTTGCAGAAATTTCCCCTAACTTCCTGTTTTGTCTATAGGACAGGAAGTGAAGGAAAATCTCAATGGGACACAGATGGCAAAATATAAACTGACCGGGCTGATGACCAAAATGGGGCGGGAGGAGAGAGTTTTCCCTATAGTACTACTTTAAGTTGGCGGAACATGAATCGGTCTGATTCAACGATTTCTAGAAGAGCCAGTTCACACAGGGGGCACTCGTCAGGCGACTCAGCCGCCTGACAAGTCGCGTCCCATTATAGTCAATAGAACCGTTCTAATAGGAGTGATGCAAGTCACTCCAACTTAGAAAAAGGTTCTTGTACGACTTCGGGGGCGACTTGCATTGACTTCTATACAGAAGTCATTTTACAAGTCGCCTCTGAAGTCGTCTTCAGGACGCCTTGCCGAGTCGCCCCCGAAGTCGTGCCACCCCAGTGTGAACCAGCTCTTAGATTTGCCAACTTGGAGTCGCAGAAGTCAGATTTTAGATCAAACAAGGTGTAGTTAGTAAGGAGATTATGCAGTCTGATTGTAATGTGTATGTCAAGAATTGGAGCATACACTTGGTGTTTCTTGCATGCATTTGTTTTTCTAGACACACCAGAGCGTGTTTTGTAGTCTTATTATATCATGTGTTTGTACTAGCGTTGCACCAATACTGGTGCAGATACTAAGCATTTGCACAAGTACTTGTATACCTTCAACTCTGCTCACATACATGTGAGGCGGTTTGTAGTGCGATTTCAAAGCCCAGTTCAGGTGTGATTCTAATGCGAATTGTAGTGTATGAGATTAGAAATCGCACAGGACTCTTTATCTAATTGCAGTACAGCCGGGCTGCACCTATGTGAACAGGCTGTAAAAAACTTGATGAAATGCCCATGAAAACTGATGTCTCTGCACAATATAGTCTGTGCGCATTTCCCATTAGTTTTCATGCATGCATGGTGTGAACGAGCCCTAAAAAAAAAAACTGTCAGGCCGCGTACACACGACCGGTTTTCTCGGCAGAATCCATCAAGAAACTTGATGGGAGACGTATTCTGCCGAGAAAACCGTTCGTATACACTTTTCGCCGAGGAACTCGTCGAGCCAAAAAGAGAGCATGCTCTCTATTTCCTCGACGGGCAATGGGAAAATTTGGCTCGACAAATTTGACAGCCGAACAAGGAACTCGGCAGGGAAAACGGTGTGTTTCGCCCGTCGAGTTTCTCGGTCGTGTGTACGCGGCCTCACACGATACTAAAAATAAGTATCTGTACTCTCTCAAAAAAACTAGTATCGATGCATCCCTAGCTAGAATTATTATACATTTTTTTTAATGGCGGTATGCTGCTCTGCAAGTGCAGATTTGGGGCTTTTTTTGCACCTCAACGATGCTCTAAAATCTAGATCTCAAAGCCACAATGTGTATGGACACATTCTATATTCAGAGGCATAAAAAATGCCTTTTGGGCTTCATGCACACAGTCTGAGGTTTAGAATTTGCTGTAGAAATTAAAATGTAAAATCTACACAAAAGCATTGCTTGATTATGGGCACATACAGCCATTCACTTTTATGGCCGACTGCATACAGGTAAGTCTTTCTGATTTCAGTGGCTGCGTACTTGTTTTAGATCAGCGCCTTTTCAGTATTTTGCAGAAGCCAGTGACAACTGTGCAGCTTGAATTTTCCAGACAGCAATAGCCACTCGAGAGGTTTCTTTTTGTAATATTAATTTTTACGTTTGTGCAATACACTGTAGTGCATCATATTGCAATGCATCTTGGTAAAGAAGGCATAAAGGCAACTTGTTTGTCTAAGGCAGTGTTTTTTAACTCCAGTCCTCAAGGCACACCAACAGGTCAAGTTTTCACGATTTCCCTCAGATGAAATGGCTGTGGTGATTACTAATGGCCCGTACACACGATCCGAATATCGGACGAAAACGATCGTGCGATGATGGATCGTGCGATTTTCGGATCGTGTGTACACTACTTTTGAGAGCCGATCACGACCGTTCATCCGATATTTTTCGATCGGACAATCGTGAAAATTTTCCTCGTACGATGTCAGATCGTACGATTTTCGTTTAGTCAGTATAGTTGTCGTCCGACAATACAATACAATACAAATACATTACAACACATGACATCACTTCCGATTTTTTTTTTTTTTCTGTCGTACGAGAATTTTCGTGACTTTAATAACCTATTTCATTTTACTTGCGACTATTAAGCGGAAAAAGTCGTACGATATTTGGATCATGTGTACGGGCCATTAGGCAGTGAAACTGATTAAATCACCTGTGCAAAATGGAAAGCCTGAAAACACTGGTCTAAGGGCCCATTCACACCATTTACATTGGGATGTGCTAAGAAGTGTTGCCCAGCACAGTCCCAACACAAAGGCAAGATCATTTGCTTTGTTTCCTGTGGTGTCTTTTCATACCACTGTGCTTCTGTGGTGTGCGCTGACAAAAGAACTGTGTGTATGTATGTGTGGTATATATATATATATATATATATATATATATATATATATATATATATATATACTCAAATAAAAAAAATTATATATATATATATACTCAAATAAAAAAAATTATATATATATATACTCAAATAAAAAAAATTATATATATATATATATATATATATATTCAAATAAAAAAATATATATATATATATACACACACATACTCGATTAAAATATATATTTATATATTATTTTTTCCAGTGCAGCAGGTTGCGTGCAAACCACTGCATCCCAACACAGTTGTGGTGAGTGCAATGTAATGAAAGGTTACGATTATCTATAGTTCCATCAAAAAATAAACCATGTGCTGCACTGGGTTTTGTGCTTTGGACACTGTGTTCTCCCAACAGGCACCAATGTCTGTTTACAGCTGCTTGTGTGAATTCGGCCCTAAGACTATATTGTAAGCAGGCTTGGTACATTGATTTTTACAGAAAATGTGCCTAGGAATTGTGCTAAAATGTTAGTAACTATTTCTTTGGTGATATATAATATAATTTTTTTTGTGTTGCAATCAAATAGAATCGGTTGTAAGAGCTCTTAATTTCTGTGTAAGCTTTCACAAACATAGTAAACCAATGCCTTTTGTTTACCCAGGAAGGAATGGTTGAGCCTCAAGGCTGAATACCTTACACTTCAGAGAGCCAGCATGGTGTCCCTCAAGAAGTCACTATATGAAATAAGCCATTCTTCTACAGGAGAGATGGAAACTGAGCCAACGGGGCCAAACCTTGACAAAAAAGGTAGATTGATCTGAAGCATCCATGGTGTAATAGTACACAACACATACATGCGAACTGCCCTACTTGCTGAAAAATGTGTATAGTAAGTCCTGTGATCTTTGCACCCCTACCAAACCACAAAACTAGGTCCTGTATATGTACCTAATTTGAGCTCAGCTAAAACACAACAGCTTGGGCAAAGACTGTTCCAACCTGTAGCTAATTAGTAAAGAAACAGCAGCTCACTGTTGCATTAATCTGCATTTGCTCCTCACATCAGCATATTCTCAGTGTTGGGCCATCCATACACTGAGCGAATTTCTTTCCTGCAACCATGGATTGCAGTAAAGAAATTTTGCTTGTTTTTTTTTATTTTTTCCCTATTAACACAGACCATGTTGATGCCAGAATCCCTCCTGCTGGCCCTCGTCTTCTGGTGAGGGAAGCAGTCCCTGCCGGGATCTGACAGTGAATATTGCTAGCGATAGTAGCAAGAGAATCCATTGTGCTGTGTACCTAAGTTGCTTAATCAGCTTGGTACATTCAGCATGCCCATTCCTGCTGAAACGGCCGAAATTCGAATTGTGTATGGCCGGCCTTAGATGGAAACCTCTGCTATGCAGTGAAGTCTTCCTCTCCCACTATGAATACTGCTATGTGGAATACTGCAGATGGATCATATGAAAACAGAATCAAGTACCATTTAAAAATACATTTTACTGTGTACTTGATTCAATTTGCATCTCGTATTTTTTTTCTTTTTTTTTGCGTTAGAAAAAAAAAAAACACTGCATAGTTGCTGCACTCATCAGTGAATTCATTTTACAGTTGTTCCAATATTTGCCCCGTTTACTTTCGGTGCATTGTCCCATCACATTATATTTTCAGTTTCTCTTCATATTTTCCTCATTTATTCGACAGCAAATAGTGCAAAGAATGAAAGTCTTGGACCTCAGTTTGTATGTGGCGTTATTGTGAAGATCACTTGCTCAGATCCTCTGCCGGTTCGTAAATCTGTTAAGGTAAGCAAATACAATGGTATTTGACTGTTTACAGTTGTAGCAGCATAATCCATTTTACAAAAGTCTGAAGTTTCATTTCATATTTAAGGCCTGGTTCACATTATCACAAGTCGGCAAGGCCGTATTTGTGTGTGTGTGTGTAGAGCAGCCCATTCATTTGAATCCATCTACGGGCAGGCTGATTGTACCCAAGTCCATCCCATCATGTCAGATTTCTATCATTCGATTATTGCCAGTGGCTATAGTTGCTAGCAATAATCATTGTGTTCTCCCGGCAGGGTTGGCATCCCTTGCTGGCAGAATACAATAGCTCTGCGGGAGGGGTTCTCCCATCAGCACTGACTGCGTTGACAGAGGAAAGAAAATCGCATAATCTATGGCCTATGTAAAGGCCCCTTTTCCCACGGGCCCCTTCGTTCGGGGGATTGCTCTACTGATCCCTACTGAGCAGGCTGATGATAGGTCCATCTCCGCTCACTGAACAGAGCGGAGATGGACCCAGTCCCGCTCTCCTCTATTAGGAGATCGGGTGAAAACTGACCGCCTGTCCGTTTTTCACCGGATGCACCAGACATACAGTGCCTTGCGAAAGTATTCGGCCCCCTTAAACTTTGCGACCTTTTGCCACATTTCAGGCTTCAAACATAAAGATATAAAACTGTAATTTTTTGTGAAGAATCAACAAGTGGGACACAATCATGAAGTGGAACGAAATTTATTGGATATTTCAAACTTTGTTAACAAATAAAAAACTGAAAAAATGGGCGCGCAAAATTATTCAGCCCCTTTACTTTCAGTGCAGCAAACTCTCTCCAGAAGTTCAGTGAGGATCTCTGAATGATCCAATGTTGACCTAAATGACCAATGATGATAAATAGAATCCACCTGTGTGTAATCAAGTCTCTGTATCAATGCACCTGCACTGTGATAGTCTCAGAGGTCCGTTTAAAGCGCAGAGAGCATCATGAAGAACAAGGAACACACCAGGCAGGTCCGAGATACTGTTGTGGAGAAGTTTAAATCCGGATTTGGATACAAAAAGATTTCTCAAGCTTTAAACATCCCAAGGAGCACTGTGCAAGCGATAATATTGAAATGGAAGGAGTATCAGACCACTGCAAATCTACGAAGACCTGGCCGTCCCTCTAAACCAGGCATCCTCAAACTACGGCCCTCCAGCTGTTGCGGAACTACAAATCCCATGAGGCATTGTGAAACTCTGACATTCACAGACATGACTGAGCATGATGGGAAATGTAGTTCCTGAACAACTGGAGGACCATAGTTTGAGGACCCCTGCTCTAAACTTTCAGCTCATACAAGGAGAAGACTGATCAGAGATGCAGCCAAGAGACCCATGATCACTCTGGATGAACTGCAGAGATCTACAGCTGAGGTGGGAGACTCTGTCCATAGGACAACAATCAGTCGTATACTGCACAAATCTGGCCTTTATGGAAGAATGTCAAGAAGAAAGCCGTTTTTTAAAGATATCCATAAAGTGTCATTTAAAGTTTGCCACAAGCCACCTGGGAGACACACCAAACATGTGGAAGAAGGTGCTCTGGTCAGGTGAAACCAAAATCCAACTTTTTGGCAACAATGCAAAACGTTATGTTTGGCGTAAAAGCAACACAGCTCATCACCCTGAACACACCATCCTCACTGTGAAACATGGTGGTGGCAGCATCATGGTTTGGGCCTGCTTTTCTTCAGCAGGGACAGGGAAGATGGTTAAAATTGATGGGAAGATGGATGGAGCCAAATACAGGACCATTCTGGAAGAAAACCTGATGGAGTCTGCAAAAGACCTGAGACTGGGACGGAGATTTGTCTTCCAACAAGACAATGATCCAAAACATAAACCAAAATCTACAATGGAATGGTTCACAAATAAACATATCCAGGTGTTAGAATGGCCAAGTCAAAGTCCAGACCTGAATCCAATCGAGAATCTGTGGAAAGAACTGAAAACTGCTGTTCACAAACACTCTCCATCCAACCTCACTGAGCTCAAGCTATTTTGCAAGGAGGAATGGGCAAAAATGTCAGTCTCTCGATGTGCAAAACTGATAGACATACCCCAATCGACTTACAGCTGTAATCGCAGCAAAAGGTGGCGCTACAAAGTATTAACTTAAGGGGGCTGAATAATTTTGCACGCCCAATTTTTCAGTTTTTTTATTTGTTAAAGTTTGAAATATCCAATAAATTTTGTGATTGTGTCCCACTTGTTGATTCTTCCCCATGGGAACCGAACCCACGGATCTTGGTAATTGAGCATAGTCTCAAACATATCTTTTTATGTTTGAGGCCTGAAATGTGGAAAAAGGTCGCAAAGTTCAAGGGGGCCGAATACTTTCGCAAGGCACTGTATTTAAAAAAGGGCCAACATCTGTCTGGATTTGTCAAGTAGGATCGGATGGGTTAGGGTCTGATGTCAGCGGACATCCGCCACTCCATTGGGGAGAGTAAAATGTCTGATCAGACAGCCTGTGTGAAAGGGGCCTGTTTGTAATGATGAAGTCATCCAGAGGTCATTTACACTGCTTATTTATATAACACAATGTGGAAAAATATAGTTTCATCAAACTTTTTTTTTTTTTTTTTTTTTTTCAGGAGATATTATCTGCAGTGTCTGAAGTGGTATATGTAGATATGCTGGAGGGGGATACGGAGTGTCATGTTCGCTTTAAGACTCCTGAAGAAGCTCAAGCTGTCCTGAAAGCACGCTCTGATCTTCAGAGCAAGCACAATTGGAAGGTTCAAATTCTCACTGGTAAGGAAATGGTTAATATATCGGTCACCTGCTGAGCAGTATGTTGACAAGTACAGCAGGGTATAGACTGCATGAAACAAAAGCAGAGAAATAGGTTATAGATACCATCTACATTTTAGATACAACCTTGTTATAGTCTATGTAAGTTTGTATTCAAAGGCTAGATGGGTCAGTTCCCCCCCCACCAAAAAAACTGACACATTAAAGGTGGTTAGGGGAATCCTCCCCACCGAGCTATTGTACTCTGACCGCAGGAAGACTTCCCCGGCGTCAGAATACACTGATCAGTGTTCCAGAGCTGCAGCTCTGATTGCAGAAAATCCAACATGGCAGAGGTACAGAATTTGATCAATGGGTTCAAACATAGGGGGTTATACATGGCTTTAAATTTAGATGGACCCTTAAGTGTTTAGGTTCAGCCTTTTTTTTAAAAAAAATTATAAATGCACATAATTTTGAAGAAAAAAAAATATAATTTTTTTTTCTTCCCCAAAGGAGTCTGCATTGCACCCACAATCGGTAGATAATGGGTGCAATGTCGGGCACCTGCAGCTTTTGTATCCATACCTCTCTGCAGGATTTCAGTTACAAAGCTGGAGAAAGTGTGAATGAACTAAAAGGGTGCTCATCATTGCCCCTACAATTTGTTGAGAACTGCAGGTTTGTCTACTACGGTGGAAGAGTGTTCCTGTGAATAAAGGATTGCAGCTGTGTGGGCAGAGCCCTGCACAACCGTGCCATTTTTTTTTTTTTTTTTTTTTTTTTAGTTTTTACCATGAAGTAAGGCCAGTCTTGGGGCGTTCCTGGGTTCCAGCCAATATAGTAGCCACAAGTCACAGTGCACTTTTATTCAATGTTTCCTTTATTACAGGAAGTTGCTTTTACTTAGGCTGCATTCACACCTAAGCGCAGCGTTTTGTACCACGATTTGTCGCGACAAAACACGTCGTTTTAACCTTTTTTTTTTTTTTTTTTTAACAAGTCATTGTCTATGCCGAACGCCGAAGCCGCCTGAAAAAAAGGGTCTGGGACTTGTTTTGAGCTTCAGGCGTTCGGTGTGGAGATGTGAACCATCTCCATAGACAACAATGTTAAATCACCCCTTCGGCTGCAATAGCGTCGGGCGTTAAAATGCCTAGGTGTGAATGGAGCCTTATATTCGCAAAGTTCATATTATGTAAATGTGCTTGGGGATTCAATCCTATCTGGAGCTCTCATTGATTCCCAGCCTAAACCAAATCAATGGGCACTGGTAAATACCACAATCTTCTTCTTCTTTTTTTTTTTTTGTTTTGTTTTTTTAGGAGACGGTGAGCAGCGATATTGGCAGAAGATCTTGGTGGACAGACAGGCAAAACTGAACAAACCTCGTGAAAAGAAAAAGGGAACTAAATTGGTGAATACTATTTTTTATTATTAGCCTTAGGATTATGATCAACTGTTCTATAAGGTGTTGTGTATTCCCAGTACCTCCAGGCTAAAATACTGTAGTGATGGTAGGTCTTATAATTTATTTATTTTTTATCTATCATATATATATATATATATATATATATATATATATATATATTTATATATATATATATATATTTATTTCAGAAGTGTTTCTCAACATGTTTTTTGTTATGCGTGAATCATGTACTCTTAAGCCAGGTACACACCTAATTTTTTTGGGGTTGAACGAAAAAAAGAGCAATCCAGTGATCAGCTCGAATTCCGCCACGTTGGCGACGCCGGTTTTGATAAGCATGCTGACATAGTGGCAAACGCCAAGCAGAGAAAATGCATACTCCTTGCTTTATTGTTAATGTAGTTTCTCTTTATTTGTCTTTACATGATTGTAGCATTGAATGACTGTAAGCTGTGTACAATCTCTGACCAAAAAAAAATTGTTATTGACAAAAAAAAAGCCAATGTCACCCCAACATTCAGCCTGTGTGTACTAGGATTTAGGCTGGCCATAGAGCGAATTTCTTTCCTGCAACCACAGAAAATTTGCTTGACCCCCCTCAACAGTGGTTACAGGGGAATTCCTCCCATCGAGCCAATATGCGCAAGAGGACACCGGGAGAAGACAGTGATTTTTGCTAGCAACTATAACAGCCGCTTGCAATAATTGCATGTAAAATCCGGCAGGCTGGTTGTACCCAAATTGATCGATCAAACAACTTGGGTACATTCAGCCTTGCCCGTACATGGCAAACTCGGCCGTGATGCAAACAGTTTGGTCGGCTTTATTGACCATTCTTTTTTAAAATGCTAGTTGCCTGGCTCTTATGCGAACTGTCTCTTGCTTTAATAGGTTTAGTCACTGGCACAGAAAAAAATATCAGAGTAGTTTGACATTTCTGATCTCCATAATTATAAAGCTGAGCCCAGTCAAATGAAGCAGTGTAAAGGTGGGCATAGATGGACTGAAAATCCGGCCAGCTCAGCAAGGACCATCTGAGTGTCCGTCCATCCCGATTTTAGGTGGATCGACTTCTTATGTTGAACAGCCACACTTTGGTTTTCAGCCAGCGATCTGTGTATTATGACAATGGAGAAACCCTGCTATAGGAATACATTGTTGCAGTGGGGAGGATTCCTCTCTCCACTTCACTTGTGTAGATTGGGGGGGATCTTCCCACCGGCTAAATGAAGGAAAACCTAAACCTGTATTTCCAGCTGAACAATCTTGTAGTGGTTGTAAAAGCTAAAGGTTTTTTACCTTCGTGTATTCTACTGTTACTGTTGTACATAGACACAGGGTTGTGAAATGTAAACTTGAAATAGAAGGCAATTAACAAGTCCTCATCTAACGGTACAATTCTTATTGCATACAGTAAATAGGAAGAGTTTGCGGCAAATGGCTTTATTTGAGTTTTTCAGAGGCTTTGCTCTGGGGCTTTTGTTCTTATGCGTCATTCTGTACTTCGTGACTCTGTGACCTGGAAGGAGAATGCGCATATTAAGTATTGGGATACCTGATGCCCCACATCATTGTTCTTAGTCAGGAAGGACAAAGATAAAAGCTTGCATTTTCAAGTAGGCAGGACCGCCCACGTATTCATATTCTGATAAGTTGCCTTTGAGGAAAAGATTGGAAATCCAGATAAGTTGCATTCTAACTTTTTTCTCCATTTGTATTTTGTTTACAGTTGGTTGCAAAGGGTGAGAAAATCCGCCTTGTTAAAACCCAAGAGGCTTGCAAACACATCAGATTCTGCGAAGAACCCTGACACACGGAAGTGACATTCAGACTTTTTTTTTACTTTTTATAATTCTTCAACATGCAAATACACACATTTCAGGTTACAGTTTTGTTTAGACATTCTTCTGATGGATATTTTGGGGAAAAAGTGTATTTTAAACATTGTATTGAAGGTAAATGCAGAATACAGCATCTCTTGCTGGGTGTTTGCTCAGGAGTTAATGAGCTCGCTGGAAATATGGATAAGAAATTAATAAGTGGAAGTTGCCACTGCTGAAAATGCTAGTTGCTTGATTAAAGTCCGGTAGACACGGGCCGAATGCCAGGCGACATCAGCTGGTTCAATAAAAAACATCCAACATTCGGCCCATGTGTATGGTAGCCAGCAGCCAATAGCTGAGACCACCGATTTGGAGTGTTCTGACTGGTGGCCGTCCCCCTGTCGGAACACAACAGCTCAGCGGGTGAGATCGCTGTACTAACGTTGGATTGTTAGTACAACGGTTTCAACCGGAGCTGACAAATTTTTATTTTTGCGTTCAACCTGCTGGGTTGAATGGAAAAAGACTCGGTGAATACCAGGCTTTACTGATCTTATAGTAAGTTTTTATTTATTGACATAAGCATGCAGTTTAGGGGTTTTTACCTTCTGGATAAGTTTGGTGTTAGTGATCCAGCAAGTACTGATGTGTGACAGCTAGGCAGCTGATGTTTTCAGAAGCGGATAAGTAATAGCAGCTTATGTATTCCACTGCCTGCGAAGTGCATTTAATTTGTGTTGAAATTATTCTGTGTAAAGTCCAGTAAGTCCCCAAACCCAGCCACACTTCGCATCCAGGCCCATTACTTTTTTATCTACCACAAGATAAGTAGAAAATAAAAGGGGGCAGCATGCTAAAGCTTCTAGATGCTCCCAGATGCTTTATATTCTGTTGTTGTAAGTTTTTAGCTTGTAAAAAAAGGATTACTACTAATCAATTTAGTTATCATAGACCTGCTGATGACTACCAATGACTCGAGCAGTTTGTAAATATGTTAATGTTACCGCATATAATAACTTGGCTTGCCGTTTTTTCCTTTCCTCCAGTGTGGAACATGTTAGATGTTATACCTGTATTTAGGCTGTATTATCTTCCAGCACGTGTTCCTTTCATCCTGACAGCGGGCGGGGGCTCCCTCTCCCACAGCCGCTGTCACATAATATAACATACAACACAGTTATTAACAGACTATCCTACAGTTATGTTTAATGCAGACAGGATTGTGAATTATATGTGAAGCTGTCAGACAAAGGATATATTTTGTTTTGTTTTAAAGAAAATAAAAATCCTTATTTTTAAGTCTTGTTGGGAACCACTTTTTAAATGTTGCAGCCTGCTAAGAAAGTCAACCTAGGCTTGAGACGTGACCCTGATGATCGGCAGACGCCAGCTCCATTACGGATTTGATTAGGGAGCTGCTCAGCCGCTGTGGGCATTATCGGAGCTCTGTCTGCAAGTGCACATGGTAGGAGAAGGAGATCCTCAGAGTGCGGCAGAAGGGGAGGAGCCAGAGGAGGGGACTACATGCAGCCACTCTGTGATCCTGGGTCTCCGGCAGTGCTCAAGTGGCTGGGGAAAATATAGTTGTGCACACCATGGGCTTTTGCCTTGCATTGAAGGCTCTGAGGGCGCTGATCAGGGGGCATTCACTCCCACACACAGTAGGCAAATTAGGCAGCCGCGATGCCCCTGGGAGTGGGAGGCCTCAGATGACCGCCTAATTAGAGAGCCACCTCTGGAACCTACACAATATATACAATTATCAGAATGCCAGCAGTGGTTGGTTTATATTAAATGCTGGCAATTTTTGCTTTTATGTTGCCATTGTAAACTGGGAGCAGCAATGAAAAGGGGTCCAATGAGTAAAAAAGAAAGCAATTGGCGATGGCCAGATTTGCACTTAGTACTTTTAGAAAAACCCAGACATTGCATTCACAGTGCTGATACATCATGATATGGCTGTATAATTAATGTGTCTGTGTGAATATAGGGTGACCAAAGGCTCTTTTAAATGATTAATTCTTTCATCAAACTGTAATTAAAAAAACACAGTTCTGTTTGGTCATCTTTTTAATGGCAGTGAGAGGGATGTTACTTAAAATCATTGTGATGTGTCCCTTGTGCTACTGGCTGGTACTTTAGTTGAAATCTTCCATCCTCCAATGCCCCCTCTTACCCCTGCCACCAAACTCCTCTGGTGCGGCAGGGTTTAATAGAGCCAAGGGATCTGTCATATGCACTCATCAAAAGTACAAACCACGCTGGGCCTTTTCTGCCCTCCATTTTGTACTACAGCTTAGATGAATGAAAAACCACTTATGAATGGAGGAAGCAGATCTTTCATCTGCCCAGCCTCAATTCATAAATTGTGTTTCATTAATGCAGCTTCCATTAATGTAGGAGGGAGGCTTAAAAGACAGGCATAGTTGGCACATTTGATGTGTGCATATGCCAGATCCCTTGGCTCTTTTAGCCCCCAGCGCACAGGAAGATTGCAGAGGTGGGGGAGGCATTAGAGGATAAAAGATTTCAGCACAAGGGACGTATCGCATTGATTGTAAATAATGTCCCTTATGCTGACTTTTTTTTTAAACTAAAATTGGTGTTTTAGACCCTTTTCACACTGGGGCATTTTTCAGGCGGTACAGCGCTAAAAATAGCCTTGCTATACCGCCTGAAAAAATCGTGCCCTGTAGTCTTCAATGTGAAAGCCCGAAGGCTTTCACACTGAAGCTGTGCGCTAGAAGAACCGCTCCAAAAGTCCTGCTAGCTGCATCTTTGGAGCGGTATAGGAGCGGGGTGTTTACTGCTCCTATACCACTTCTTCCCATTGACATCAATGGCCGATAGCGGTGGTTAATACCGCACCGCTAGCGGCCGAATATCGCGGTAAATACGACGATATAGCTGCGCTAAAAATCGCGCTGCTATACTGCCACCGCATCTCCACTGCCCCATGTGAAAGGGGCCTTAAGGTGAACGCTATTCCGAAAAGTTAAATATATCCATTTTATATGAACTGTTTGATGTGCAAAAACCATTTTGAAATTGGACTAGTCTTCTTGTGTAAGCACCCCTGCCAGACTGCTTAAAAAGTTCCCAGACCTTAGTGACACCACATCTTGGTGCAAAGAACACACCCCAGTCTAGAGACTGAACAATGTAGGAGCAACATCAATCTGCTTTCTCCTTTTGAAAAGGAAAAATTGAACATCAGCACTTCCAGGACAATACTCTACAATATATAGATTAAGTATTATTAAATATATATTAAAATGCTCTTATGCATTTCAGACAGAAGTCTTTTACCATTACGGGTTTCTGTCTTAAACATGGTATAACATTTTAATGTATATTTAATAAAGCCGGATTTTTAGTAGAGGAATGTTGTGCTCGTCCTTTTGCATTCATGGACTTGCTAATTGCTTAAAAGTGTGAAGTTGTTTGCTCCAAATGTTAACTTGGGCAGCGGATAAGAACAGACGAGCCATCATTGTTCCTGCTCTATCTCTTCCAGTTATTATTTTTCCTGTCAGAACATGTGCATGCAGTGGAGCTTTTATAGGCTTCTAATTTTAGAACTTCCCAGCCCTACTGTACCTGCCCTGAAATGTTCTTAACAATACTGCTGATGTACAATCACCTTATGGTGCCTGCAAGTTCCTTTGTTGGACTTCAAATTAATCACTGTCGCTCTTACTGTACAGAGGCTCTCGGCTTCTCCCCAGGTTGTGGTTTTAGATTTGCTCCCTACTGGCATTAAGCTTTGTCTCATGTCAAACAAATCCCAGAGCCCTAATAGGCATTAGAGGTTGTGCACTTTTACATGGAGAGGGGCATAATCTTTTGGAGGGGCCTCAAGGCCCCTGTGTTCAACCAAGTTTCAAGGCCTCCGAAGTGACACTAGGATCAATTTAACCACTTCCATGCAGGCCTATTCTGGCACTCCTCTCCTACATGTAAAAATCATAATTTTTTTTGCTCGAAAATTACTTGGAACCCCCAAGCATTATATATATTTTTTTAAGCAGCCATCCTGGGAAATAAAATGGCGGTTGTTGTAACTTTTTATCTTGCACTGTATTTGCAATTTTTTATTCACACTTTTTGGGGGAATAAAAAAAATAACAAAACAGTAAAGTTAGGCCAATTTTTTTGTATAATGTGAGAAAATGTTACGCTGAGTAAATACCAAACATGTCACGCTTTAAAATTGCGCACACTCATGGAATGGTGCCAAACTTCGATACTTAAAAATCTTAATAGGCGATACTTTAACATTTTTACAGGTTACCAGTTCAGAGTTAGAGGTTTAGCGCTAGAATTGTTGCTCGCATTCTAACGCATGCGGCGATACCACACGTGTAGTTTGCACAGCGTTTTCATATGTGGGCGGGACTTGCGTGTGCGTTCACTTCTGTTGGCGAGCTACCAGGGACAAAGGTGTTTTTTCCCTTTTTAAGTTTTTTTTATTTTTTTATTCCTATTACAAGGAATGTAAACATCCCTTGTAATAGGAATTGTTTATGACAGGTCTTCTTTATAGTGAGATGCGGGGTCAATAAAACCCCACATCTTTTCTCCAGGCTGCAAAGCATGAGACATAATTTATTTTTATTTTTTTACGTTCCCATGCTTAACAGCTGTGATCGCGGCTTTGTTTACAATCACGGCCTGGACGTGACTTCATAGATGACTGGTAACCATGTAGTCAACGGAAATCTCTATGGTCGTCTGGCGGCAGCCGATTCTTTCTTTGCGTCCCCGATGGCACAGGAGAGCCTGGAGAAGCACCCTCCCATCGCCTGTAAGAACGTTCAAGCTGGCGGAACTGCCGCTATGATCGCTCTTATGGTGCACAGAATCGCCGGCTGAAAAAGGATATCTGCATGATACCTGAAGCTGCAGGCATCTTTCAGATATCCAGAAAAAAAAGTATATATCAAGGGCTCTCCGGATGTTAGGACCTAGCAAATAGTCTGTTTTGGAATGGATAGGTATCTTCAAACACTTCAGGCCGCACTCAGAGAGACAAAGCGATATCTGATGATAAACAGAAAAACAAGGGTGCCTCTAAGTGCAGAAAGAAAAACTTTTTAATATCCCCAAGAGCATTAAAAAACACTTACAAGATAGAGGACGTGGAGAAGCAATGTAGTAAGTGTATCTAGGTAATGTTCCAATAGCAGGAAGGTCCCAGTATGTAATACTTCCAGTAAGATCCAGCAAACAGCCGGTGGATGCTGCAGGCCCTGGAAACACAATATTTCATTGGAACATCACCTGGATACACTTACTACATGCTCCTCCTCATCCTCTATCTTGTGTGTTTTTTTTTGTTTTTTTTTTAATTCTCTTAGGGATATTAAAAAGTTGTTATTTCTGCTCTTAAAGGCGCCTTTGTTTCTGAAACAGAAAAACATTCAGATATCTCCACTGAAAGTCAAGGACGTCATAGGACATCCTTGGGCTGGAAATGGTTAAAGTGCAACACAGCTCACTGATGAACTCATCCATCACCTTGCCTTCTCATATCATTATTCAAAGCCCCTTGTGCAGCCCAAAAATATAACTTTAATAATACATTTATAATTGCAAAGCTTTTATGTATCTGTTATAGCTGGCTTGAGATTAGCTGTAGTTTAGGACGTTTATAGATGCCAGACAAGCCACTGAATACGTAGTTAAAGCTGATTGCTTTTAAACAAATGATTTCCTTCACTAACATGTGCACCCACTGTATAAACTACATATAGCACTGTTTTTTTTGGGTGTGAGACCAGATCTTCTGATCTCATACCTGAAACAAAATGTCAGGCTGAGTGGCACTCAACCATTCATCGGCAGCTTTGTAGTCGATTATTGAATACAAAGCTTTCTCCAATTGGCTGTGTCAGAGGCAAGGTCATAATGTCAAGATCGCCAACTCGACCAATTAAAGGAAGCGTTGTATTTGAATACAAAGCCGCTTATGAATGGTTGAGTGCTGCTCAGCTTGATGCTATTTTTTTTTATTACATTTTTTGTTCCAAGTGTGAAGATCTCGTCTCACACCTAGAGCGCATTGCTGTATACTTTATGTAGCTGAGGCTACATACAGTTTATACGGGGCGCCCAACAGGGTACGTATGCTAATGAAGGCATTCGTTTGCTAGCGCAAGCTTGGCCCAAACCAACTATTACATTTAAAAGCCATCCTGGACATCGGGTTTAATCTGCGTATAGGGAAACTGTTTTGCCTGCCAGAGAATTCTAAATTTTGCATGATCAGTTATGTGACCCAATCACCCCTATCGGGCCATGCAGCCAGATGAACCTCTCCTGCAGCAGTCTCCGTTATGCTGTAAAATAAATGACAGGAGGCCAATATGAAGACAAAGCATGTGTGTGTATGTATCTATCTTGCTATCCAATCTCTATATATAGATTTATCTATATCTATCACTCGGGTTTAAATTACTTTTATTTTTTACTGAATACATTACCTGGTGTTTATCTACCCAGGATTCAGCTTCAATCTGTTCACTTTGTCCAAGATCTAAAGCGGGGTTTCACACGTTTTTTCTTTTATTAAAAGTCGGCAGCTTCAAAAAGTGTAGCTGCTGACTATTAATAAACAGATACTTGCCTGTCCAGCGATGCGGGTGGCCGGAGCCTCGCTCCTTTCCGCGGGCGTCGTCATAGCAACTGTGGGCAAGTGCGAGTCATTCTGCGCTCTGCTAGTGGCCAGGCAGTCCTCTGGGACATGTGAGGTGTCCCAGAAGATTGCAGAGGGGGAGGGGCCGCAACCTAGGTGGCCAAAAGCAGGAAGAACGACGTAGGACAGGAAGTCGCACTGTAAACTAGGTACACCACCACCCCTCCCCAGAAAATTGCATGGCAAATGTGGCATGTCAGGGGGGAGGAGTACTTAAAGCAGGAGTTCCACTTTTGGGTGAAACTTCGCTTTAATGTAATACCGTATCCTACGACTAGATAGAGCTGAACAATAATGTTCCATCCTGGTGGCAAAGTGGTGCCAGGATCCTGATAGTAAAGTGTGATAAAGTTTAGTATATGTAAAGCCTCTGGGGGCGGGGGAAAAAAATCTATGGAATTGATGGGTAAAATTTGTAAAAGGATGAAAGTACATAAAAGGGCCGTATATACTTGAGTATAAGCCGTGGCACCTAATTTTACCACAAAAAGCTGGTCAAACTTATTGACTCGAGTATAAGCTTAGGGTGTCCATCTGCATGCCTCACTGTGTCCATGACTAGACTGATGTTTAACATGGGAGTATATAGAAGGGGTGCCTGGCTTTGGGGGAAAAAAAAGAAGAAACAGTGGTTCCCAGACAAGAAGCTTTGCACACTTGTAGAGAAGAAATCCAAGGGACCTAAGATCCGGCCGGTACCGGGTCGTCAAATTCACCGGAGAAATTACAGTTTAACATGGGAGTCTATGGAAGGGGTGCCCAACTTTGAAAAATTGGTGCTCCCTGGCCATAGGTCCCCTGGACAACAAACGTTGCACGCTTGTAGAGAAATAGCGGGGCTACATGTGTGCTAAGTTTGGGGCTCAGGGGACCTACAGCTGGCTAGTACCGGGCCCCGAAGTCTGGGAGATCAGGCGCAAAAAGGTGACTCGAGTATAAGCGGAGGGGGGGCATTTTCAGCAAAAAAAAAAGTGCTGAAAAACTCGGCTTATACTCGAGTATATGCGGTAATTTATAAAAACTATAATCTAGATAGTAGGCAAGGCAGACAGTCAGTGTCTCACATTGTTTATTTCTTACAAGCATTCTACATATACTCCTCTTACTTTTCAGTTCCTCATATTTTACCTACAATGCAGTGTTTTTATAGCAAAATGCTTGTGGCGCTGCAGCCTTTGTCTTAGTCCTCAGATGCTTGTGCACTCAAGCTTGCCCCCCCCCCCCCCCCCCACACACACACACACACGCTGTGGTTTCCTCATCGCTGCCATTTCTATTCATTTAGTGACCTGATGGGGTCTTGTTAACTGGGACGAGAACCACAAAAATTACAGTTCCGTTAACAGGCCAAAAACACCAGTTTGTCTTGCCTATTTCAGTAGATTGGAGCCATAAGTGCTTTTTCATTTATTTTAGTTTTATTATTTTACCTGGGAATTCTGGGAGCTGTGATGTCACTTAGATTCCCATGTTCCAGCCATTGTCTGAGCTTCCTCCTTTTCTGCTGGTTCCGCTCCCTGACACGGGAGCTGTGGCATCGCCTAACTGTACCAGAATCTCACAGGTATTGCAAACTAGCAGCCCTCCAGCTGTTGCAAAGTCCCATGAGGCATTGCAAGGCTGACGTTACAATCGTGACTCCCATAGCAGAGGCATGATGGGACTAGTTTTGCAACAGCTGGAGGGCCGTCAGTTTGAAACCCCCGGTTTATCACTTTGCAGCCAGATAAGAAGCTGATGGAGCATGATCCGCAAAAGGTTGAGACACGCTGCCATTTTGAGCACTCTCGATGCTCTGGAACATGCAGATGATTAGTATAGTTGTTTAGCAGCTAATATTCATCAATGGAGCCTGTATTCTGTCCCTTTTTCCTGGAGGGTTATTATGCTCTATTTTTCAATCTCCTCCTAAACACTGCTGTGGGACAGGTGCTCTTTAACAATTTTATAGCTCTGCTGTCAGCACAGAACATCTCTTCTCCATCACGGCTTTGTCCAATACCAAAATATAAACAGAGTGCATTATTAATCACATCCGCTCCTCAAGCAAGCAACAGCAAAGAACATTTCACCATTATGCTCTGTAATGAACAAGTGGAACTCAGATACAAATTGCACTGGATAACATGTTTTAAAGCTTTTTAAAGAGATCTAATTACATCCTGACAACGAGGAAGTGCATTTGATGGAGAATTCAGGGTCATCAAAACAAATGATTTTGTTTCTTCTGCTGCATTTTAGCACATCTTAAAAGGAACACTTACATTTACTATAGATTCACTCACTCAGATTAGGACTACCCTGTTATGTCAATACAATTTGAATTCTCTGAGGAGTATGCTTTCCTGATGGTAGTAAACCTTTTAAAGGGACTCTACATTTGTTTATAGGTAATATCTGCTCTCTGAAAAAAAGTTATCTATTTGTCTGTAAGGCTCGGCCACACATGGAGTGGATTTCTTTCCTGCAAGATCGGGTTGCAGGAAAGAAATTCTCCCAATTCCCCCATCAACACACACCATGGGAAGTCATCTCCGCCAGTAGAAGACAGTGATTATCGCCAGCGGCTATAGCCGCCTCTAGTGAGAATGGCAAGAAGACGCGGCAGGCTGGTTTTACCCAAGTTGATCGATCAACTTGGTACATTCAGCCTGCCCATTAACGGTTTGAATCCTGTATGGCCTACCTAAGAGAGCAAACGCCATATTAAACCCAAGAGCAAATATTCAATATATTGCAGCTTACAAACTCTTAAATGTGATGGCTGCTTTAGTCTTTTTTAGACTCTCTTTCTCACAAGCGTCTTCCAGGACAGCCCATGAGACCTAGGGCTCCTCCCACCAGGACAGGAAACACGTTAACCCCCACCAGATAAAATGGCGGTCCTCCAGGCCCCATGTCAGTATTAGTGTTTCCTCCGGACGGGGGTTAACATGTTTCCTGGAACTGGTTCCCCTAGGTCTCTAGAGCAGGGCTCCTGGAGAGATGGGTGAGTGTTTGTTTCCTACCTCTTCCTACCCAGAGCGGCACATCCATCGGGGAGTTGGTTTGTGGCTGCTGTCCCTGTTCTCGGTACATGGGGAGTGTCTGTACCGTCATGGTGTCCGTGCTCCCCCTGCAAAGAATCGTTGGTTCTTTTTACAGCGCTGCGGTGGAGCAGCAGAGCGGCTTTTCCCCTGTCAGTACAGCCAGGCTAGAACATGCAGGGGAAGGAGGAAGCCGCGCGGCAGGAAGGGGCAGAACTTGCGTTCCACGCTGGTTCAGGAAGTCCCAGAGGGGTCACTTCCGGGGCATATGACGTCATTGGCGGGCGCCGGAGACGCTGGTTCCTGTCTCAAAAAACGGCGCGAACAGGGACGCTGGGTGACTGGCGTTTTAAAAAGCGGTAACCCAGCACAGGCTGTGGACCACGACGGGGGCAGGATGGACTCCTTTGAAATTCCTGCACAGGCAGTGGAATCAAGCCCAAACGCCAGCTCCTCACAGGTAAGCCTGAAGTAATGCTTTCTTCTTGCACAAACCTGTGAGTGTCTTTCTTCCCCTTGTAACTAGTAAGGACTAGGTGAAGGGTGCACATTTTTCTTTTCTCCTGCACGGGGTGTGATGGAGGGTATGTGGCAAGTGTATTTATAGGGTTATTTGTTCTCTTGCAGGCCAAGATTCAGGACAAAGCCCAAGCGCAGCCACCAAAAAGGAAGTGTGCAGTGTGCGGTAGTAAACTGAGCTCCTCATGGAGTAAACCAGTTTGCCGCTCCT
Source organism: Rana kukunoris (assembly GCA_029574335.1). Taxonomy (NCBI): domain Eukaryota; kingdom Metazoa; phylum Chordata; class Amphibia; order Anura; family Ranidae; genus Rana; species Rana kukunoris. The sequence continues at coordinate 520,073,187 of CM056049.1, forward strand.
GTATTTCAGGCCTAACAAAAGATGAACCGGTAGCCTCATGTCAGAAAATACTGACTTCAGTTAGTGATGAGCTTAAATCTACCTTTAGCTCTTTTAGAAATCTAATTGATAAATTGCAGGCTCCCTCAGAGGGTCCGTCTTCAGCCAGAAAATCCACAGTTAGTAACATTACACAACAAAATGTGGAGAGTGAAGACTCTGAGACTAAAGCTAGATCTACCCGTTCTTCTCCAGAGGAATCGGGGTCAGATTCAGGGCCCAGGGATAGAGAATCCTCTAGGGGCTCAAGATATAAGTTGTCTCTGGAGGAAGTGGATAGCTTATTAAAGGCCATTTATGCAACTCTGGAAATGGAAGAGGAGGAGGTACGTTTGTCTAAACATGACCTTATGTACAAAGGTTTGCACAAAAAGAAATCTAAAGTTTTTCCTGTGCACAGTTCCCTCCTTGATACTATCAAGCTGGAGTGGGAAAATCCAGAAAAAAAACCTTTCTTTTCCGGTAACCTAAAAAGAAGGTTTCCATTTGATGAGGATACAGCGCAGCCGTGGAATAAAAGTCCAAAGTTAGACCTCTTTCAAAAGTTTCAAAAAATTCGGACTTAGCGTTTGATGATATGGGTACGCTTAAGGACCCGATGGACAAAAGAGGAGATATTCTCCTTCACAGAGCCTGGGATTCAGCTATTGGAAATCTCAAGCCGGCTCTGGCCTCCACTTGTGTAGCCAGAAACCTGGAAGAATGGCTTACACAGATACAAACCCATCTGTCGGCAAGTACCTCTAGGGAAGAGATTCTAAAATCCTTTCCGCTTCTTTTTAATGCTGTGGGTTTTCTAGCAGATTCTTCCGCAGAGTCGGTAAGAATGACGGCTAGGACTTCGGCCTTAGTGAATTCAGCCAGAAGAAGCCTTTGCCTTAAAACCTGGTCAGGCGATGCAGCCTCTAAGTTACGCCTGTGTGGGCTTCCCCTAACGGGGGATCATCTTTTCGGCCCAGGGCTGCAGGAAGCACTGGAACGTACGGCCGATAGAAAAAAGGCCTTTCCAGAGAACAAAAAGAAACAGACAGCCAGAAAAAATGTTCGTGGCCAATACAGGCAGCAGGGTCCTAGAGAAAAGGACAATAGGCCCAAGAAGCATTGGGCCGGGCACAAGGGCAAAGGTAGAGGGGGTGTTTTGTTTCACACACCTCAACAGCCCGCCAAGCCACAGTGACCAGCATCTCCCTGTGGGAGGAAGATTGAGGGCCTTTCTCCCACAGTGGGCAGCAGTCACTTCAAGTCCCTTCATCCTGGATCTAGTGGCAAATGGATACAGGCTGGAATTCTCCTGCCAACCACCAGAGCGACTATTGATCACCTCTCTTCCAAAAGATCGGGAGAAAGCGAGGGCTCTGGGTCTCCAAATAGGAGACTTGCTAGATCAGAAGGTCCTGGTTCCTGTTCTCCAATCAGAGCAAGGCAAGGGGTTCTATTCCCATATTTTTGTGATCAGAAAGCCGTCAGGAAAGTATCGGCTTATTCTGAATCTTCGGTCTCTAAATCGATCGATCAGATACAAGCATTTCCGTATGGAGACAGTGTTCTCAATCAGAAATCTGCTTTACCCAAACTTCTTCATGGCCACTTTGGACTTAAGGGATGCTTATCTACATGTCCCGATCCATCCAGCATTTCAGAGATTCCTGAGGATAGCGGTCAAATTGGGAACAGGAATCCGGCACTTTCAATTTCAAGCCCTCCCCTTTGGTCTATCTTCAGCCCCACGCATCTTTACAAAGGTGTTAGGGGAGGCGCTGGCTCCGCTAAGGTTGAAAGCAATAACTGTCATCCCTTACCTGGACGACCTGTTAATAGTGGCAGATTCTTACCAGAAATTACTAGGAGATCTCCAGACGGTACAGGACTTCCTTCAGTCCTTAGGCTGGCTCATAAACAGGGAGAAGTCTTCCCTAAATCCAGCTCAGAGGGTAAAATATCTGGGCTACGACATCTGCTCAGTAAGCCAGAAGGTTTTTCTCCCGGTGGAGAAGGTCTCCAAGATGGTGCAAGCAGTTTCAGCTCTACAGACCAGTCAGTTGGTCACGCTGAGGGAGATTTCAAGTACTGCAGGTCTGATGACCTCATGTTTTCCGGCAGTGCCATGGGCAAGATTCCATCAAAGACCGTTGCAGATGTTTCTCCTGAGAAACTGGGATTGAGAGGCAAGGTCTCTGCAGTCAAAAGTTCTGTTACCTACCAAGGTGAAAAGAAGCCTATGGTGGTGGAGGACACATCTTCACCTAACAAGGGGCCTGCCATGGTCCATTCCTGTTTCCAAAAGGATCACGAAGGACGCAAGTTCCTGGGGATGGGGAGCCCACCTCAGCGACCAGGTCGCACAGGGAAAATGGTCTGGGAAAGAAGCAAAAGCTTCATCGAACCAGAGGGAACTACTAGCGGTTCAGAGAGCCCTGCAAGCCTTTCAGTCGGAGATCAGGGGTCACAATCTCCAGATCCTATCCGACAATATTGCAACAGTGGCGTACCTCAACAAGCAGGGAGGCACGAGGAGTCGGATACTTCAAGAAGTTGCTCAGGGAATTTTTACATGGGCAGAAGTAAATCTAGCCTCAATTTCCGCCGTGCACCTGAAGGGGACGAAAAACTGCCTGGCAGACTACCTCAGTCGCCACAGGGTGGAGCGAGACAATTGGTCGCTTCATCCAGAAGTATTTGCAGAGATCACCAACAAATGGGGTTGGCCCGAAGCAGATTTGTTCGCAAATCTTTTCGCTAAACCCAGAAGATCGATCACTGGGGATCGATGCGCTGGCGAATCCGTGGCCATTCGACCTCTGCTACGCCTTCCCGCCGATCAGGCTTATTCCAGAAGTACTCCGGAAGTTTCTTCTAGAAGAAACGGACCTTATTCTGATCTTCTGGCCCAAGAGGTCATGGTTTTCCCTACTACAGTCTCTGGTCTCGAAGCCTCCGCTGAGACTTCAGGAGAGAGATGACCTGTTGTCACAGGGTCCAGTGTCACACCCACAGGTAGTTTCCTTAAGCTTGACGGCTTGGTATCTGAAGAGAAGATACTGAAGGCTCAGGGATTTTCTGACAAAGTGATCAAAACTTTGGTGAATTGCAGAAAACCAGTCACTAGAGCCATATATTCCAAGGTTTGGAAAAAGTTTAATTCATGGTTGTCTGAAAACCAAAGATCAACGCATGATGTTCCTTCTGTTTTGGAATTTTTCAAGAGGGTGTCGACAAGGGTCTTTCGGTTAGTACCTTGAAAGTACAGGCGGCAGCTATTAGTGTTTTCCTCCAGGTTTCTCTTCTGGAAAATCCTACGGTAGCGAGATTTTTTAAATCCATTTCCAGGGCCAGGCCAGTAGTGATAAGAAGTTGTCCAACTTGGGACCTGTCCCTGGTGCTTCAAACTCTGGTAGAACCTCCTTTTGAGCCCTTAGAGGATATTTCTGTTAAATTACTTACCCTAAAAACTATTTTTTTTAGTAGCAATTACCTCAGCTCGTAGGGTAAGCGAGTTACAGGCTTTGTCAGTAAGGGAGCCATTTCTCACAATTTTTGAGGATCGTGTTGTGTTAAAAACGGATCCAGGGTTTTTACCCAAAGTGGCTAGTGCATTCCACAGAGCACAGGATATTGTACTGCCATCCTTCCGTAGTTCACCACAGGGTGATCAGGAAAAGAAATTTCGTTTTTTAGACGTAAGAAGATCCCTTCTTATCTATTTAGAGGTCACAAGGACCTTCAGAAAGACAGACGCTTTATTTGTCCTTTTTTCAGGCACACACAAGGGTAAGAGTGCATCTAAAGCCACATTGGCTAGATGGATTAAGCAGGCCATCTCAGAAGCTTATAAAATCAAAGAAGTTCCTACCCCTTTTGTTACTGCGCACTCAACGAGAGCTTTGTCTGCGTCTTGGGCTGAGAGGGCTGGTGCTACACCGGAACAAATCTGCAAGGCTGCCACATGGTCCAGTTATTCGACCTTCATAAAACATTATCGCCTGGATTTGCTATCTGCTCAAGAACAGGCGTTTGGTCGAAAGGTCCTTCAGGCAGTTGTCCCACCCTAGACTGGTAAGTTCTGGCTCATCGTCTCATGGGCTGTCCTGGAAGATGCTTGGGAGAAAAGATGAGTTAGGCTTACCGGTAACTCCTTTTCTGAGAGTCTTCCAGGACAGCCGGATTCCCACCCGGTTTTTATATGGAAGTTATGTATATTAATGCATATGTTTTTCAGGGAAGTCCTACGGTTCTCGAGAAGACTGACATGGGGCCTGGAGGACCGCCCTTTTATCTGGTGGGGGTTAACGTGTTTCCTGTCCTTTTGGGAGGAGCCCTAGGTCTCATGGGCTGTCCTGGAAGACTCTCAGAAAAGGAGTTACCGGTAAGCCTAACTCATCTTTTCCTTTGTTTAAAGGAAGAGCGAAGAAGAGCGGGACTTTAAATGAAGTGTGTGCGGGAAAAGCTTGAAATGGTAAAGGATGATTAAAGTAGATTATGATCATTTAATACTTTCATATAATGTATCGTACATAACTATATTACATTATCGAAGAAGATCATAATTATACAGTATTAAATACTTAGATTCAAATTCATGTCAACAAAAAGACAAAAAATTTAAGCTTAAAATACATAGACTTGTATGGAAAGCTTAAAGCAGTTCAGAACAAAAATCGGGATATACAGACATAAAATGCAATATGGAGAATTGTAGTAACATATAGTTGGAGCATGACGTTGTTAGCTCTACGCGTTTCGTGACTTTAAGTCGCTCATCAGGAGCAAAGATGCATTGTGTTTCTGTAAAGACAAAATCACAATTTAGGCTGGTTCAGGGCATCTGACATTCTGGGGACTGTGAGCAATCAAAGTCCCAGTTGGTACTTACCGGGGTATTCGCATGTAGCTGGCATGGAGGTCAAGCCCAAACGGGACTCAATAGGCGTAGTTCCTGCCAGGGACTGAGGCAGGGTGCTGAACGGCAGACAGCTCCCCACACATAGAGGCGCACACCCAGGATGGACAGGCATCAGGTAGGAAATAATATATGGACTTAGGTCAAGATCACTGCAGGTGAAAAGAGTGAAGTGCAAATTACTGGACAATTGGTGTTTGAAAGGAAAAGAAAAAAAAAAGGAGAAAAGGGAAAGAGGTGCATTAAAGGAGAAGGCAATAATCTAAAGCTGAGTGCGTGTCAGCGAGAAAAACTAATTTCTTTACTTTGTTTTCACCTTGTGATCAAGTTAGTAATCTGTTGTTTTTTCAGCAGAACAAGCTGGCCTGCAGATATAGTGGTTGAATGGATGAGATTTAACACTGACAGTGGTGCCTCACGCACTTATACATCAGCACAAGATCTCCAAACTACGGCCCTCCACTGCTGTGGAACTACACTTCCCATGGCATTGTAAAACTCTGCATTCGTAACATGACTAGGCATGATGGGAATTGTAGTTCCTGAACACCTGGAGGGCCATAGTTTGGAGACTCCTGCATAGCAGAATGGCACAGGCAGGCAAAGAAACATATATATATATATACACATTGCTTTGAATCTGCCACCTAGCGGGCGCGCCCGCCTCAGTCTCTGTGATCCATGCCGCAGACTCAATGTCTGCCGGTGTCCCACGATCAGGTGGCAGAACGGGGGGATGTCTTTGTAAACAAGACATCTCCCTGATCTGCCTAGTTACGGGACACTGATCGCCTGCTCCCTCTCATCGGGAGCAGTGATCAGTATCATGTCACAGTAAGCCCCGCACCCCACACAGTTAGAATCAATCACTAGGACACACTTGACCACTTCCTGACCCCCTAGTGGTTAACCCCTTTCCTGCCTGCGTCATTTACACAGTAATCAGTGCATTTTTATAGCACTGGTCGCTGTATAAATGACAATGGTCCCAAAACAGCGCCAAAAGTGTCCGATGTGTCCGCCATAATGTCGCAATCACGATAAAAATCACAGATCGCAGCCATTACTAGTAAAAAATATTTTTTATAAAAATGCCATAAAACCATCCCCTATTTTGTAGAGGCTATGACTTTTTTTTATTTTTTACCAAAAATATGTAGAAGAATACGTATCGGCTTAAACTGAGGAAACCAATATTGGTTCTTTTATATATTTTTTGAGGGATATTTATTATAGCAAAAAGTAAAAAATTGCTTTTTTTTTTTTAAATTGTTGCTCTATTTTAGTTTATAGCGCAAAAAATATATGATCAAATACCACCAAAAGCAAGCTCTATTTGTGGGGAAAAAAAAGGATGTAATTTTGTTAGAGAGCCACGTCACACGACAATTGTCAGTTAAGCGAGGCAGTGACGATTTGCAATAAGTGGCCCGGTCATTTGGCAGCAAAATCCTCCGGGGCTGAAGTGGTTATAATTAGAGGTCGACCGATATATCGGCCGATATTTGGCCGTTTTGGAGAAATCGGCATTGGCCGATTTTTCTCCAAATTAGGCAGATATTTAACATGGCGCTAGCGGTGCCACGGATCCGGAGCTAGGCCGAGGCGGCGGCCTTTCCTGATGCTGTGACCGCAGCGGCAATCCGGGGATTGCCGCCGTGGTCACGGCATCAGAAAAGGCCGCGGCTTCGGCCTAGTTCCGGAGCCGCGGCCATCTTGGTACACCCCGTGTTGTCGGCAGCGGCGGCCGCCGATTGGCTGTTACAGGCGTCAGCAGATAGCAGCGAGCGGGCCCCTCCTCCTCTGTGGGTGTAAACAGAGAGGAGGGGCCCGCTCGCTGCTATCTGCTGACGCCTGTAACAGCCAATCGTCGGCCGCCGCTGCCGACATTCTACACCGTAAAGAAAAACATCCCCTGACGTGCTGCGCGCCCGGCTTCTGCCTACAAACCCCAGAATGTTACTGGCTCCGCTCTGCATTCTGGGGTTTGTAGGCAGAGGCCGGGCGCGCAGCACATCAGGGGACTTTTTTTTACAGTGTAGAATGTCGGCAGCGGAGGCCGCCGATTGGCTGTTGCAGACAGAGGTGGTTGGCACAGAGGTGGTGCACTGGTTGGCGATGCACTGAGGTGATGGCACTGGTTGGCACTGAGGTGGTTGGCACAGAGGCGATGCACTGGTTGGCGATGCACTGGTTGGCACTGAGGTGATGGCACTGGTTGGCACTGAGGTGGTGGCACTGGTTGGCACTGAGGTGATACACTAGTGGGCAATGATGGGATGCATTGATTAGGTGGCACTGATGGGCTGCACTGGTGGGCATTGATGAGGTGGTACTGGTGGTGGACACTGATGGGCTGCACTGATGTGGCACTGACAGGCTGCACCCCACCTCTCCACCCTAAACAATTATCTCCTCCCCACCTCTCCACCCTAGGTTTTTTGAGATGAGGAGAAAAAAAAAATCGGCCTAAAATATCGGCCGCAAAAATCGGCAACACATATCGGCCGCCCCGATTTCCAAATATCGGCATCGGCCAGAGAAAAACCCATATCGGTCGACCTCTAGTTATAATGACCAGTTTTATTTATGTAAAACTTTTATCCCAAAAGGAAAAAAAAAAACTGTTGCTGTAAAAAATTGTTAGCTGGAGTTGGCTTTAATTTGCTAGTGTATCTAAATCAGCTAGTGCATATAACGCCACCCTGCTTCCAGACTGACAATGCTGCTCTCCAAAGGTGTCTTGGTTGCTCCTTTAGCCAGAGTGGGGCACTCTAATAAAGGAGGGGTGTGTTACTGGCCAGATCATCAGGTGGAAAAGTCTAAATAAAGAAAATTAATGCAGCCATCGTATCAAAAAAATTGGTAAGCTGCAACCTATTTCATTTTTGGTTTTGGTTTAATACCAATTTAAAGTGAATAGAAAGCTTTATTTTTATTTTGTATTAAAATAATAAACATGGTATGCTTACCTGCTCTGTGCAATGGTTTTGCAGTGGGCAGCCTCAAATCTACTCTTCTGGGGCTTTCGGCTCCTCTTCCTTTCCACGTGCTCCAATAGCAAGTTGCTTGCTATATGGCCTCGCTCCTAAGTCGGGCTATGTGTGTCCATTAACACAAAAAAATCTCCTGCGCTCTGGTGTTTCCCCAAACTGGGTACAGTAGTATAGTCTAACGGTAAAGTCTGAAGTCTTGCAGCCCTCCACAGAACAAAGGGTGTTCATAAAGCTAAAACAAAAAAGAAAAGAAAGGAGGGCGCACCGACCTTGCGCATTACCACTTAAAATATTTATTTAAAACAGAATAAAAAGCAATGGTCCTACTCACAAAGGGATATTAAGTAAGCGCTTTTCAAACCGCTGGACTGGATCTCACGGCACCTGCCAGTAGAACCTCAGACATCTGAACGGCTGACGCGTTTCTGGGGCGTACCCCCTTCTTCAGATGGGGGGGAGTTTTTTTTATAGCTAAGCATATCCTCCTGTCTGTATGCCTGAGCTAAGGGCAGATGTATTCCAGAAATTAAATACTGTGTGAATCATTTGCTCTTTTTCAAGATGGGCACAGCCAGGGGGGTGTTTTTTAAAGTGATTTCTCAGCGAAATGGTTTCATATTTGGTAAGGCTGAATAAAGACACTAGTCCATCCAGTTCAACCTGTGTGTGTTCATGTCTAATAATTTCCCATATCTCTGTATATTGTGTTCACTAAGATGCACGCCAACAAATCTTTTATACTATCAATCCTTCCTGCTGACACCACCATTTGTGGAATAAAGTTCCACATCCTTATTACCCTGTACACACGGGCGGGAATCCCGTTTATATAAAAACCGACGGGACTCCTGGCAAGCTTACCTTGCCAAGCCCTGTGTACAGACGGCCACTCAAAAGAATCGCAGTTCTTTTAAATGGCAAGAAAGCGGTGACGTCATCGACTACGACAAGCCAGCGCTCATCACATTCGATGCCGTCGCCGCCATCTTGCTAAACCCCACACTAATGGGGAAAGGGAGTTACCGCTCCAGGTGGATGTGCTTATGCAATCAGTGTTTTCTCAGGAAATCAAGGGTGCCGACACAAACTCCACACTAACCTTGTATGCTACCACCCATGTGTCGCAGTCTTATCAAGCATGCGCGGGTTTACCTCTGACAGGTAAGCATACAGACGACCGGTTTTCTCGGCAGGAAACACTCTGCCGGGAATCCCGACAGGAAAATAAAGAGCGGGTTCTCTATTTTCCCGTCGGGATTCCCAGCTGTTTTACTGACGGGAAAACTGCTAGGGAGCATGCACACGGTTGGGATTTCCGACCAAATGCCCTCCTGGCAGTTTTCCTGCCGAGAAAACCGGTCATGTGTACGAGGCTTGAGATTGAAAAAAACCCTACACATCTTATTGTCCTCCAATCTCATTGTGTGGCTCCATGTCTTGTTACACTCACCGAGACTAAATAGTTTCCTACCTACGCTAGGGTCACAATTGAGATATTTGCATATCACTATCATATCTTCTCTCCAGGGAGAATAGGTTTAGCACTTGTGGTTGTTCCTCATAACTGAGGTCCTCCAGTCCCCATATTAATTGTTGCCCTTCTCTGGACTCTCTTTAGTTCCAGGCCATCTTTCCTGAGGACTGGTGACTAAAAATAAATGGGATACTTAAAATGTGTCAGAAACAGTTTTTTTTTTTAAGTGCTAAGATTATCGTTTTATCTCTGGAGTATATCCCTTTTTATGCATGCTAATAATCTGCTTGCTGTGGCTTGACATTGTATACTTTTGCTTAGTCTGTCTTCTACTAGGACCCCCAGCTCTTTCTCCTTCCTGGATTCCACTAGTGGTTCTCACCCTATAGAGTAACTTGCATTTTTCTAGTTTAGCCCCAAGTACATTACTATACATGTGTAGCGCCCCCCCCTGCTTTTTGTATAAGCGCTGCGTTAAAACTAGTTGGACTAGGAGAGTTAAGTTGCTTCTAGTTGTGATTTGTTTAGGTTGTTGACCTATGTCATTCTGGAAAAGTCCACTGGCTCGGACTGCATTCTGGGGATGTTATTTCATCCTTGGCCGCCAGTGGGATTTCTGTCGATGGAGTCTTCCTCAGCAGCCAATTGGAGAGGGTTTTTCCTCGCTGGGCATGCTGGGGAGGGGTATATCTGGGACCTAGGTCAGGTCTTCGGGGTTCTTCTTCACGTGCGCGGGCAGCGGCATTCAACTTCAGGGTGTGCGCGCCCATGGACCCCGCCAACGCGGCCCGCCTGGCCAGGTTCCTGGTCCTTCCTGAGTCTCAGCCGGAGACGAGAATCAAGGGCACTCAGTGACTTACTGGGTTCCCGAAGCTTAAGAGAATCCCAGACGGGGATTCGGTGACCAGGATGCTGGCAGGTATGCTTTGCTGCCACCCGATGACTTATGCTGAGAAATTACTGGGAGGATTCGCTCTGTTCGTACATTTAGTCTATCCAAATTACTGGCCTGTGGTATAGAGCTAGGCCTGTGAGAGAGACCCGTTCCTCCCAGCTAAGATTCGAGGTGGTGCCTCGGCTGCCAGGTCTGTGTGAGAGACACCTGTCCAGGGGCACCTTACCCACTCAGTCTCATAGAAGTGGTGAAGTGTGAAAATTTGTGCTACTAAGGGCTGATCTGCCTTGTGTATATCCAGGCCTGACAACGAAAGTTTCTCTTCCCTCATCAACCTATTCTTCCTTCACCAGAGTTGATGTTGGCTAATGTTGGCCTGGAATTAAAGCATTGAGAAAATCTTTATTGACTGTGTGGACCTCCGTTTACTACTTAGTTCTTCTGGTGCATCCGTAGACCAAGCTGGGGTAACTTAATTTGCCGATCCCAAAACAATCCAGCGGCTCCTTCGGGGGTAGCGCCACACATTTTTTTATTAACAAACCTCATATGCCATGTAGTTGCCCACCACATTAAACAATTTTTTTTGTAAAGTTTCTACGTCCTGCTTTAAAGTTATTGCCCTGTTTATTTTTGTGTCCTCAGCAAACACTGAGATTGTACTTCTTATACCAACCTCTATATTATTTATGAATAAATTAAACAAAATTGGTCACAGGACAGAGCCTTGTGCTACCCCACTTACCACGCCAGACCAGTCTGAGTTCATGTAATTTATCACCACCCTTTGGACGCTCCTCTGTCACCAGTTTTCTGCCTGGGAACAAACCCTGTGGTCTATGCCTACAGACCTCAGTTTGTAGATTAAGCATGGTGGACTGTATCTAATAGGGCTGCGCATCTTCACCGGTCTCACGATTCGATGCGATTACAATTATCAAGTCCACGTTTCGATTCGATTCCACGATGCATAACGATTGCAGCACAAGTGCGCATGGCTTTCATAAAAAATTTTTTTAAATTAAGTACTCAATTTTCTTTTCTATCTGTTCTTAAAAAACAAAAACAAACACACAATAACACTTCCTGCATGTAGCAAAGTCTAAACACAGCAGACATGCTACAGGAGATGGTCAGAGACTGCGGACATAGTACAGGAGATGGTCAGAGACTGCAGACATGCTACAGGAGATGGTCAGAGACAGCGGACATGCTACAGAGACTGCGGACATGCTACAGGAGATGGTCAGAGACTGCAGACATGCTACAGGAGATGGTCAGAGACAGCGGACATGCTACAGAGACTGCGGACATGCTACAGGAGATGGTCAGAGACTGCGGACATGCTACAGGAATGGTCAGAGACTGCGGACATAGTACAGGAGATGGTCAGAGACTGCGGACATAGTACAGGTGATGGTCTATATTTATCCTCCATACAACCCAGTCCCTGCCTGCAGTGACAATGACTTATCACAGGTGACAGTACAACACTACATGCCTGTACTCCGTGTCCCCGGATCACAGCACCCCCCTCCTCCTCTGTACTTACATGCTGCTCTGCGCACAGAGGATGATTAGAGGGAACTTACTTGTGTCATTGCAGCCTTGTAATGAGATGGGCGATCTGCCTGCTCACCATCCCCCGATCTCCATTCTCTCGTCAGCAGGGAATTCTCAGCGTTTGTATATGCCTCGCTAATGTGACTGACTGACAGCCCGGCCCGCCTCTCTCCACTCTGGTCTCTCGTGTCTCCTGGCGTTAGCCCCGCCCACTGACTAACTATCAGATCAGTAGAAAGGCGGGAGGATAGTGTTTGTATATGCCGCACTAATGTGACTGACTGCACGGCCCGTCTATCTTCTATGTCCACTCTGCTCTTACGTCTCTCCTGGCGTCATCCCCTCCCACCTTTCTACTGATCTGATAGTTAGTCAGTGGGCGGGGCTGACGCCAGGAGAGACGTAAGAGCAGAGTGGAGATAGGCAGACTGTGCAGTCAGTCACATTAGCATGGCATATACAAACATTACCCTCCCGCCTTTCTATTAATCTGATAGTTCTAGTCAGTAAGCGGGGCTGACGCCAGGAGAGACGTGAGTCGTAAGAGGAGAGAGGCGGGCCAGGCAGTCACATAAGCGCTGTGAAAAATGGTACATCTGAACGGAGCGCTCTCCCGGGAGGGGCGGGGCGAAAACATTGATTATTACGGTCGCTTGCATTGGTGCCACATTGGGGACACCCGAATCGCGATGCACTGATGCAGCGATTAAATTTGACACCCCTAGTATCTAATGCTTTTGCAAAATCCAGATATACCACATCCATAGGCCTTCCCCTATCTAGATGGTAGCTCACTTCCTCATAGAATGGTATCAGATTGGTCTGGCAAAAATTACCTTTCATAAACCGATGCTGATTACTACTAATGATACTGGTTTCATCAGCATATTCTTGGATATAGTCCCTTATCATCCCCTATAATAGTTTACATGCTATTGTATCAATGTTAGGCCTCGTACACACGATCGGACATATCCGATGAAAACGGTCCGCGGACCATTTCCATCGGATATGTCCGATCGGGAGTTTGATCCGATGGCGTGTACACACCATCGGATCAAATTCCCCGCCGCCGGACGGCGCGGTGACGTGGCGGTGACGTTGACGCCGCCACGTCACCGCCACGTCACCGCACCAGGAAGTTAAACACTTCCGCGCATGCGCCGAATCCATTCGGCGGCGGCGCGGCGGCGGTGGGGGACGACATGTCTGCTGGTAAGTGTACTAACCAGCAGACATGTCGGGCGGACAGATTCCACCGGATAGATTTCAAAGCATGCTTTGAAATCTGTCGGGTGGAGAAATCTGTCCGCTAGCCCATACACACGAGCGGAGATGTCTGCTGAAACGGTCCATCGGACCGTTTTCAGCGGACATATCCCCTCGTGTGTACGAGGCCTTAGACTGACCGTCCTGTAGTTTCCAGGAATATGTCTCTGCCCTTTTTAGAATATTAGTACCATGTGGGCTTTTCGCCAATCAGCTGGTACCATTCCTGTTAGTATGCTGTCTATAAAGAATAGGAATAAAACATGGAGATATGGATGGATAGGTGAGTTTGCTTTAAATATTAAAATAAAGTTTTTGGTTTGTGGTGCTCAGATGTGTAGTTCTGCTTTAACATGATAGTATTTTTCACCCTAATGCAGAGAATGCATTAAGGTAAAAAACCTCCTGCCTTTACAACTGCGTTAATAAATCAATAGCCATAAAATGTATATCTTTTTCTTCATCACAGACTCATCATAATACATACATGAAAAAAATATACCGGTATATATATTTCCGAAATACATACAGCAATAACACATTACATTCTATTCACAAACCCCCACAAAAAAAGGAGCAATCTACCTAAAAATATAAAAAAAACTCCTGCCTTTACAGTCACGTTAATAAATCAATAATGCGGGTGGTCATTTTTTGGTACTCAAAGAAACCATAATGCATATATGTATATTAATCCAGTGTTTCGCAACGCCTGTCCTCAAAGCATCCCAACAGGTCATGTTTTCAGGATTTCCCTCAGATAAAACAGCTGTGGTGATTACTTAGGGCCCTTTCACACGGGCGGACCATTCAGGTCCACCTGCCAGTTTTTTAGTCAGACCTGAACGGGCGCTCCATGCTCCACTATGAAGCCACGGATGTCAGGCCCCATACACACGATCGGATATATCCGATGAAAACGGTCCGCGGACCATTTCCATCGGATATGTCCGATCGGGAGTTTGATCCGATGGCGTGTACACACCATCGGATCAAATTCCCCGCCGCCGGATGGCGCGGTGACGTGGCGATGACGCGGCGGTGACGTTGACGCCGCCGCGTCACCGCACCAGGAAGAAAAAAACACTTCCGCGCATGCGCCGAATCCATTCGGCAGCGGCACGGCGGCGGTGGGAGCCGACATGTCTGCTGGTAAGTGTACTAACCAGCAGACATGTCGGGCGGACAGATTCCCACCGGATAGATTTCAAAGCTTGCTTTGAAATCTGTCGGGTGGACAAATCTGTCCGCTAGCCCATACACACGAGCGGAGATGTCTGCTGAAACGGTCCATCGGACCGTTTTCAGCGGACATATCCCCTCGTGTGTACGCGGCCTCAGTGGTGACATGCCCGCTGACATCCGATCCGCCAAAGTGTGACGGAGGAAAACCCTACTTTTCTCTCCGTCTATCGGATTGGGTGACAACAGACTCTCTCTCTCTTTCTCTCTCTGTGTGTATATATATATATATATATATATATATATATATATATATATATATAGGGCCAGATTTAAATAGTATTTACGTTGGTGTATCAAGAGATACGCCGTGTAAATACTAAGAATAGCCGGCGTATCTTTTTTTGGTATTCATAAAAGAAGATTCGCCGGAATTCTGCTAATATACGAGCGACGTAAGTCTGTTACACCGTCGTATATTAGTTGTAGTTTTACGCTGGCCGCTAGGTGGCATTTCCGTTGATTTCTGCGTTGAATATGCAAATGAGCTAGATACACGTATTCCCGAACGTATTTGCGCCCCGTCGTCGTAGTTTACGTCGTTTGCGTAAGCGTTATTCCGGCGTAAGGTTACCCCTGCTATAGGAGGCGCAGCCAATGTTAAGTATGGACAGCGTCGAATTGTACGTCGTTTACGTTGTTTGCGTAAATCGTTCGGGAATGGGGCTGGACGTCATTTGCGTACACGTCGTTTACATTGACTAGTTGCGACGTGTTTCACGCATGCGCACTTAGAAACGTCCAGGGACGGCGCATGCGCCGTTCATAAAATACATAAATAGCGTGGGGGTCATGATTCATTTACATGAATCACGCCCCCACATTACTCATTTGAATTAGGCTCCCTTACGCCGGACACTTTACACTACGCCGCCGCAACTTTTGGAGTAAGTGCTTTCTGAATAAGGCACTTGCTCATAATAGTTGCGGAGGCGTAGTGTAAAGTGCATACGCTACGCCCGCACACAATTACGCCCCCTTTTTCTGAATCTGGCCCAAAATGTCTACATATGTTTGGTAAAAAAAATGGAATGGAATGTTTTTATTGTTTTTACTGGTAATGGCAGCAATCTGCGTTTTTTAGCGCGGCATTGCGGTGGATTAATCTTTCCCCAAATTACACTTTTTGGGGACTAGTGACATTATTACATTAATCAGTGGTATAAAAATGCACCCATCAATGTAAAATTACACTGGCAGGGAAGGGGTTAACAATAGTGGGCAATCAAGGGATTAAGTGTGTTTCCTCAGCGTATTCTAATTGTAAGGGAGGTGGGCTTACTGAAACATGACAGAGATCATTGTTCCCAATCACTGGGAGCAGTAGATCTCTGTCATGTCGCTAGGCAGAACGGGTAAATGCCTTGTTTACTGTTTGCAGTTCCCCATTCTGCCTCTCCTCCCCCCGATCGCAGGCTGTCAGCGAATATAGAGTCCACGGACACGCTCCCGCGGCACGCAGAGGCCACGTTATTCTGCTTTTACGGACTGACGTACAGGTTTGTCAGTTTGTGCAGGAGAGCAATTCTCTCTACGTTTATCAGCGTGAGTCGGTCAGCAAGTGGTTAATGTTGAATACAAACAGATTATTTTTACATTTTTGTTTTTCTACCCGTGTATGGCCAGCTTTAAGGGGCCCTTTCACACTAGCGGATCCCGTGAAGATCTATTCCTTAAATATCCGCTTGCTCAGCGGGGAGCGCTCCGTTGATCCCCGCTGAGCCGGCAGATGACAGGGCAGTCCCTGCACACACACCATGCAGGGACCGCCCTGTCAGATCTCCGCTCTGCTCTATGGGGGGATCGGGTGAATACGAACCGTCTGTTCATGTTCACCCGATCCATAGACAGATGGAAAAAATGGATTTTCCTCCGTCTGCAGAATCTGACCATAACAGGGACAGATGAGATTGGGTGTCAGCGGATATATCCCATAGGGATACATGTATGTCCGTATTTCATACCCAGCTTTATTCTAGTATTAATGCTAAAATTTTGGATTTGCATTCACTTTTTTTTTTTCTGGTGACCCTGATCGTCAAGACAAATAAAGAGGTAAATCCACCTAGTGAGGAAACATACAGCAATTAAACAGATGTTTGTGGCTAAAATGTGTGGCTTTACATACACTTTACAGTAAATCTACAATATTAAGCAAATAAGATGTGTTCATTACAAATACTGTATACTTTTCCTTTAAACAGTGACTATGCCCTTTCATAATCAGTAGTGGTGCTGCAAGTTTTTATTGGAGACCTCTATCCTTCTGTAAGACAAGTTTATTTGCCTTTTAATGATGGTCCAAACACAAAATAACGTAAAAAATAAAAAATAAATCTAATGGCAAAGATCCCTTTGATCGGCTTCATTTTCTCACACAAATCTACTCTCTTCTGAAAGAAGCGTTGGAGACAAATGTTTTACGCTGAATTGCCTCCAAGTCTTCTTTGCAAATACTTTAGATTTTTTTTTTGGTTAGACTACCAATGTGTTTAACTAGGCTTTACTAATTAATGTAAGCCAGTCCTGCCAATTTAGTGCTTTTTGTTCATGAATTTATACTGTATATCTGTGTGAGCTGAGATGCAATCACATCCTTTGGGCTATGTAGCTGGCTTGTATAAATTAAATGGATGAGTGTAATTAAAAGGGGTTTGGAATTAATTGTTCTATTGAGCTTGCAACTGTAAATTGTCCACATTTTTGTGAACCAGCTCTCATGTCACAGGATTGGTTGTTTTGGTCATTTAGACCAGTGGCATGCATACTAATTATTGTGTGTGTTTCACTTTGCATAGAATGATAAGACTGTTAAGTCTGGACTGCCTTTTGTCTGGCAAAGCTAAACTTTTCTTAACCACTTCAGCCCCAGAAGGTTTTACCCCTTAAAGCGGAGGTTCACCCAAAAGTGAACCTCCGCTTTTCGGAACCCTCCCCCCCCCTCCGGTGTCACATCTGACACCTTACAGGGGGGAGTGAGTGCAGATACCTGTATAAAGCAGGTATTTTCACCACTTCCTGGTATAGACCCCCACGGGAGTCCGACCCCTACGCTTCACCCCGCCCCGCCCACTCGGCTCCTAGAACACAATGGGGACCACTGGGAACGGCGCAGCGTGACTCGCTCATGCACTGTAGGGAACCGGGCAGTGAAGCCGCAGTGCTTCACTTCCCGATTCCCTTACCGAGGATGGCAGTGGGGGAAGCCGAAAGCCGAGCTACCGTTTGGCTTCGGCTGGCGACGTCAGGGGCGACCTGGACAGGTAAGTGTCTATTTTTTAAAAGTCAGCAGCTGCTGTATTTGTAGCTCTTGGGTTTTAAAAAAAAATAATAATCAGGTGAACCGCCGCCTTAATAACTAGGCCATTTTTTGTAATACGCCACTGCGTCACTTTAACGGACAATTGCGCTGTCATGCGATGTTGTACCCACACAAAATTGATGTCCTTTTTTTCCCACAAATAGAGCTTTCTTTTGGTGGTATTTCATCACCTCTGCGTTTTTTTTTTGCTTTATAAACAAAAAAAGACTGACAATTTTGGAATTGCGGCCGCCGACATTGGCTCCGGCCCCACGCATGTGCCCACTGTATTTATTACACAAAGCACTGAACCTGTACAGCGATTTGTGCAATATAGCTGCCCTGCCGCTGTATAACTGCGGCGGCTGGTCGGCAAGTGGTTAATGATTTATTTCAGTTTTGTTAGTTATTTTAAAATAAATAAAAGGTTTTAATTTATAACAAAGGTACATCAAAAAGTTACAAGAAGTATGGACTTTAAAGGTGCCAAATCAAGACTTCTTTTTTTTTTTATGTAAAAAGTTTATTAATTTTATTCAATTACAAAACTTTTAAAACATCACCAACTTAGTGTTAATTTAAAATCATCACACAGAATATCTATTCTGCTTAAGCAATATACAGTATGCAGTAACTTCAGCTCTACATGTTTTACCAAGATATGGCTTCTTGAGGAGTCTTATGATTCCTGCATAAGCTATCACTATGAATAGAATATACAAAACATGGTTGATAAAATAAACAAATGTCTGCTATTTAATAATCAAAATGGCAATAATAACAACAATAACTATTAAAAAAAATGGAAAATAGATCATGTTGAAGGAATGTCATAACAGGGTGCTCAGAAGTGTCAAAACAAATGAAAGGGGTCATGCATCAGAAGGATCGATGTGGGAGGCTATAAGCAAAGCTTGGACCTTTCATTTGTTTTTACACTTCAAAACGCCCCGGTATAAAATTCCTCCTACGTGATCTCCACCCAAAACTCCAAAGTTTAACAAGGTAGATCCAAAATATGTTTAGTACAGTCCCAAAATCTTAATGCAAAGTAGTCCATGACTTGGAAATCTTACATGTGATTAAAAGTCCATCCAGTTGTAAAGTATAGTGTGTGTAACCACTCACCAGAAACAAGACAAATTTCAATATTAGATTATCATTACATTCCACCGGGTGTATTAAAAGTTGCCTCCACGGCCGTGCACCTCCATCAATCTAAACACATTTACCAGAAGCCAGATAATCGGTTAACTGATGACAATGGTCCTTCAGACCATTCTCATCGGATGGACTGATCGTGTGTACGCAGCTTTATAGGTAACATTTATAAATAATGTGCCTAATCGGGACCCTAGAAGTTTAAAAATTTCTAGTATTTTTCCTTAAAATAGTTAACTTCCTGGTATGTTTGTGTGCCTAGATGCTACTGTACCTAGAGACTCATAGCTGTACAGGTGAACCGATAATTGAAAGCACTGCTGCCTCTGACTGTTAAGCCTCGTACACACAATCCAATTGATGGCAGGAGATTGTCTGTTGACAAACATGAAACTACGTGGTTTTTCATCTCTTTAGCGCCACCCTTTGGGCACCTTCTGCTAATGTTGTGTTTGGTGAGCATTGCTTCCGAGCATGTGTATTTGTACTTTAAAGTTTTGTCCGACAGACTTGTGTACACACGCCCGGAAAATCTGACAACAATCATTGTCATTTTAAAGCATGCCATCCAACATTTGTCCGTGGGAAATGCGACGAGAATTGTCTGATGGAGCATATAAACGGTCGGAATTTCCGACAACGGCCTGTCATCACACAATTCCTGTTGGAAAATCTGATCATGTGTACAAGGCTTAAGTACACTCCTTCTGACAATTTTTGGCCAACTTTCGGCCAACAAATGTTGGATGGCAGGCTAGTAAGTTTTCGGCACTCAACAGTCTGTTGTCTGATTTTCGTATCGTCAGTACACAAGTCCATCACACAAAAGTTAGAAGTACAAACACATGCTCGGAATCAATGCTCACCAATCACGAAATAAGCAGAAGGGACCCAAAGGGTGGGGCTCAAGAGCTGAAAATCCTAGTAGTACATCACTACATTCGTGTATGTTGACCGACAATTTGAACAATTGGTATGCAAGACAAGATCCAGGCACACACCCTTTGGACAAAAATCAGACGCTCAGTTGGCCAACAATCAGATCACGTGTACGAGGCTTAAGTCTCAGGAAATTTGGAATGAGATTTGGTGAACTTACCATTGTGTTGCTCACTATTCTTCTTACTGGTGGCTCTGACATAAGGAAGGAAACCCCTGCCTATACCTAGATTCTCACCTCCATACAGAGACTGGTAATTCAGTAATGGGATAAATATCAGCTGCAGGGAGACCACAGGCAATACTGGTGACTAGTCATTTGTCCTATGTCTATAATTGTTTGGACACAGGTTCCAGAGTTCAGTTCTTTAACTGTGCTTGGAACTTATGTGTATGTAATTGTAATACAGGGTAAAAAAAAAAAGTTATTAGGGTCAGTCTGGACAGAGTTTTCAGATAATGAAAGCTGCACCCAACACCTTGTAACTAGAGGCAGAACTCACTTCCTCTGTTCTCTAAACTTGCTCTATGATCTCCAGTACATTTTTATAAGAAAAGTCACATTAAGCGTTGTATATAATAAACATTCCCAAAGTAAAACAGTTCCAAACAGTCCTTATATTGTGATAAAATAAAACTCTGTTAAAACCAAATCATGTTATGTTCTTGAATTTCCACCATAAAAGAGAGTGTTTCACCCAGAGTATCCTCTTAACCAACACCCCTCTGCACTCACCAGATGTCAAGCTGCATAACAAAGTATCCACACGTATATACACTGCTCAAAAAAATTAAAGGAACACCAGGGCCGATCCTAGGGTCATATGCGCCTGGGTGCAGAAATATTTCTGGCGCCCCTACAAGGGCGTGGTCACCTTATTAACCCCTCCCCCTTTGAAATTGTTTCTATGGCAACGACTCAAACACAGAGATGCTCCCCTAAGGAGTCATTGTTACCCCAGGATCCTCCCATGATCTCTTAATAGTAAACAAAATACAGGAAGAGAAGCAGAGTACTCTAATTGAACCTGGAGGGGGGGTCTCTCTAATGGACACAGAGAGGGCTTCTGTTAGAGAGTCTGTTTAGAAAGAGCCCCCAGACACAATACAGGAGATGGTCAGAGACTGCAGACATGATACAGGAGATGGTCAGAGACTGCAGACATAGAACAGGAGATGATCAGGGACTGCATACATGGTACAAGAGTTCAATGCAGCCTCACCAGTTCCCACCAAATGCAGCCTACCAGTGCCCATCAAATGCAGCCTACAATTGTTCACCAATTGGGCTGGGAGAAAGGTTAGTGGACAGAGAGAGGGGCTGAGAGAGAGGGGGGGTAGTGGACAGAGAGAGGGGCTGAGAGAGAGGGGGGGTAGTGGACAGAGAGAGGGGCTGAGAGAGAGGGGGGTAGTGGACAGAGAGAGGGGCTGAGAGAGAGGGGGTAGTGGACAGAGAGAGGGGCTGAGAGAGAGGGGGTAGTGGACAGAGAGAGGGGCTGAGAGAGAGGGGGTAGTGGACAGAGAGAGGGCTGAGAGAGAGGGGGTATTGGACAGAGAGAGGGGCTAAGAGAGAGTGTTCCTTTAAATGTCAAGTTGGAGAAGTACCTTCTTACATTGGAGGTCAGTATAGTGCTTCCTTACATTGGTGGCCAAGTAAAGGTATGCTCTTTAACATTATTGCCCAGTATGGTGTCCTCTTACATAAGTGGTTAGCTGGAGAGGTCCCCCTTTACATTGGTGTTTAGTGCAGTGCTCTGTTACATTGACGATCAGTGGTAGAGGTGTCCTCGGTAAGTGGTGTTAGAATCCTGAAGTTATGAAGACACTCTAAGGCAGGAAATCAATTAGCAACTATTCATTGCTGAAGGAGACTAGAAAAAGTGCCAAAAGAACCCTAGAGTTCTGACCAGACTGACCCATCACCAGACTGACCCATCACCAGACTGACCCATCACCAAACTGATTCCCCCCCATTGCAGACTTACCCCCATATTGCAGACTGACCCCCCCCATCATCACCGATTGACTCCAACCATAATCGCAGACTGACCCCCCCATGGCCGACTGACATCCCCCATCGCAGACTGACTCCCACCATAATCGCAGACTGACCCCCCCATGGCCGACTGACATCCCCCATCGCAGACTGACTCCCACCATAATCGCAGACTGACCCCCCCCATGGCAGACTGACATCCCCCATCGCAGACTGACTCCCACCATAATCGCAGACTGACCCCCCCCATGGCAGACTGACATCCCCCATCGCAGACTGACTCCCACTATAATCGCAGACTGACCCCCCCATGGCAGACTGACATCCCCCATCGCAGACTGACTCCCACCATAATTGCAGACTGACCACCCCCCCCATGGCAGACTGACATCCCCCATGGCAGACTGACCCCCCCTCCATGGCAGACTGACATCCCCCATGGCAGACTGACATCCCACCATAATCGCAGACTGACCCCCCCCCATGGCAGACTGACATCCCCCATGGCAGACTGACTCCCACCATAATCGCAGACTGACCCTCCCATGGCAGACTGACCCCCCCATGGCAGACTGACATCCCCCATGGCAGACTGACTCCCACCATAATCGCAGACTGACCCCCCCATGGCAGACTGACATCCCCCATCGCAGACTGACTCCCACCATAATCGCAGACTGACCCCACCATAATCGCAGACTGACATCCCCCATCGCAGACTGACCCCCCCCCCCCATGGCAGAATGATCACCCCCCCATCGCAGGCTGACTCCCCCTGCCATCGCAGTCCTCTCTCATTGTCAAACCCTTATCCTGCACAGCACAGCCCCCTTCCCCATAGAAAACCTACCTTACTCACACAGGACATGAAGCGTGGCCGCGCTGGACAATGGGCGGGACTTTTCCCATTAAAAGTGAGTGATTTATGGCTGGGACTGCCCCGCTGCCTAGCAACCAATCACTCACTTTTTAACTTAAAAAGTCCCGCCCATTGTCCAGCGCGGTCGTGCTTCCAGTTTGTATGAATAAGACAGGCAGTGTGGGGAGGGGACAGTGTACACAAAGCAGAGAAGGCACGAACCTGCCGCGCCAAGCGCGCCTGCTATGCTGCTGTGTATATAGCGGCAGCGGGCGCGACAGGTGGGCGAGAGAGGACACACAGGCGAGGCTGCGGGCTGCCATTAGTGACGCCCGGACGATACAGCGGCTGTTGCAGGAAAACAAAGTGCCGACTTGATGGTGTTACTTGATGCTCCTGACACTTTGGCGCCTCCTGCCCTCTGGCGCCTGGGTGCAGAGCACCCGCTGCACCCCGCCTGGGATCGGCCCTGAGGAACACTTTTGAATCAGAACTTCTGGGATATTGATCTGGTCAGTTAAGTAGCAGAGAGGGAGGGGTGTATACAGAGGGAGTTGTTAATCAGTTTCAGCTGCTTTGCTTTTTAATTGAAATTAACAACAGTTGCACTAGATGGGCAACAATGAGAAGACCTCCAAAACAGGAATGGTTTTTCAGGTGGTGGTGTCTGACATTTTTTTCCCTACTCATCTTTTCAGACTGTTTTTCACTAGTTTTGCATTTGGCTAGGGTCAGTGTCACTACTGGAAGCACGAGATGATACTTGGACCCTATAAAGGTTGCACAGGCAGTCCAACTCCTCCAGGATGTCACATCAATACGTGTCATTGCCAGAAGGTTTGCTGTGTCTCCCAGCACAGTCTCAAGAGCATGGAGGAGATTCCAGTAGACAGGCAGTTACTCTAGGAGAGCTGGACAGAGCCGTAAAAGGTCCTTTACCCATCAGCAGGAACGGTATCTGCTCCTTTGTGCAAGGAGGAACAGGATGAGCACTGCCAGAGCCCTACACAATGACATACAGCAGGCCACTGGTGTAAATTTCTCTGACCAAACAATCATAAACAGACTTCATGGGGGTGGCCTGAGGGCCCGACATCCTCTAGTGTGCTCTGTGCTCACTGCCGCATACTGTGGAGCTCGATTGCCATTTTCCATTGAACACCAGATTTGGCAGGTCCGCCACTGGTGCCCCATGCTTTTCACAGATGAGAGCAGGTTCACCCTGAGCATATGTGACAGACGTGAAACGGTCTACAGAAGCAGCAGAGAACTTTATGCTGCCTGTAACATCGTTCAGAATGACCAGTTTGGTGGTGGGTCAGTCATGGTCTGGGGAGGCATATCAATGGGGGGACGCACAAACCTCTACAGGCTACACAATGGCACCCTGACTGCCATTAGGTATTGGGATGAAATCCTTGGACCCATTGTCAGACCCTACGCTGGTGCAGTGGGTCCTGGGTTCCTCCTGGTGCACGACAATGCCCAGCCTAATGTGGTGAGAGCATGCAGCCAGTTCCTGGAGGATGAATAAATTGATACCATTGAATGGCCCCCACGCACACCTGACCTGAATCCAAAAGAACACCTCTAGGACAATATGTTTTGGTCCATCCGGTGCCGCCAGGTTGCACCTCAGTCTGTTTAGGAGCTCAGTGATGCTCTGGTCCAGATCTGGGAGGAAATACCCCAGGACACGATCCGTCGTCTCATTAGGAGCATGTCCTGATGTTGTCAGGCATGCATACAAGCACTTGGGGGCCATACAAACTACAGAGGACCATTTTGAGTTGTTGCAATAAAATTTACGCAAAATGGACTAGCTTGCTGCATAATTTTTTCACTTTGATTTTTGGGGTGTCTTTGAATTCAGCCCTCTGTAGGTGGATAATTTTCATTTCCATCAAATGATGTGCTATCCTTTCATTCCTAACACATTACCCAGTCCATATCAGTATAGATATCCAGCATGAGATTTTTGCCCGTTGAGATTTGATATGTTTTCAAAGTGTTCCTTTAATTTTTTTGAGCAGTGTAGTTGTCATGCAAAAGTAATGAGTCTCCAACCTTCATCACATAGGGAGTCTCCAGTGACCATTAGCAGATACTTTTTGGAAAGAATCGCTCTTGCAATGGTGCCACAAAAACACATATAGTGTAGTATTTTTATTGATTCACTATTCACTATGCAGTTAAAATAATAATTATAAAGGGTGCAATTAGACAAATTAATAAATAAAATATACAGTGTCATTCGATTAATAAAGTGCACAATATATCAATAAATCTGAAAAGTCCATAACAAGCACTATGGTCAATTCCTCTGTATATGCTCCAACACCGTGCTTCTAAAGTGCAATGTGCTTCAAAATCTCAAATAAAGCGATGCTTCACCCGAAGTAATAATATAATGTGCTCACCAGATAGCCTCGGCCACCAGGTGATCATTAAGCGTTTATTAAAGGAAACTCTTTTCTCTTCGGGCGAAGCATCAATTTGTTTTAAGCACATTGCACGTTAGAAGCACGGTGTTGGAGCATATACAGAGGCATTGACCATAGTGCTTGTTATGGACTTTTCAGATTTATTGATTTATTGTGCACTTTATTAATTGAATGACACTGTATATTTTTTTAATTGTATTAATTAATTCATTTGTCTAATTTCGCCCTTTATAATTATATTTTAACAGTTATTACAAATTTTAGGTGCAACATTAGATGAATTAGATACTTGCATTTAGCACTGTTACCCCATCAACCCCCCTTTTATTCACTATACAGTGCCTTAAATAGTATTCATACCCCTTGAAATTTTCCACATTTTGTCACGTTACAACCAAACATGTTACAACCAAAACCTTATTTTATTTAGGATTTTAGACCAACACAAAGTGGCACATAATTGTAAAGTGGAAGGAAAATGATAAATGGTTTTCAATTTTTTTTACAAATTAATATCTGTGTGGTGTGCTTTTGTATTCAGCCCCCTTTACTCTGATACCCCTAACTAAAATCTATTGGAACCAGTTGCCTTTAGAAGTCACCTAGTTGATAACCTAATCGTAAATAGAGTCCACCTTTGTGTAATTTAATCTTAGTATAAATACAGCTGTTCTGTGAAGACCTCAGAGGTTTATTAGAAAACCTTAATGAACAAACAGCATCATGAAGGCCAAGGAACACACTAGACAGGTTGGGGATAAAATTGTGGAAATTTTTAAAGCAGTGTTAGGTTATAAAAAAAAATATCCCAAGCTTTGAACATCTCACGGAGCACTGTTCAATCCATCATCCAAAAATGGAAAGAGTATGGCACAACTGCAAACCTACCAAGACATGGCCATCCACTAAAATGACAGGCCAGGCAAGGAGAGCATTAATCAGAGAAGCAGCCAAGAGGCCCATAGTAACTCAGTCTGAAGGAGCTTCAGAGATCCACAGCTCAGGTGGGAGAATCTGTCCACAGGACAACTATTAGCTGTGCACTTCACAAATCTGGCCTCTATGAAAGAGTTGAAAGAATAAAGCCTAACTATAAGAAGTCCTGTTTGCAGTTTGTGAGAAGCTATTAGAAGGACACAGCAAACGTGGAAGAAGGTGCTCTGGTTAGATGAGACCAAAATTTAACTTTTTGGCCTAAAAGTAAAACGCTATGTGTGGTGGAAAACTAACACTGCACATCATCCTAAACATGCCTTTTCTTCAGCAGGGATAGGGAAGCTTATCAGAGTTAATGGGTAGATTGAAGGAGTCAAATACAGGCCAATCTCAGAAGAAAACCCGTTTGAGTCTACAAAAGACTTGAGACTGGGGCGGAGGTTCATCTTCCAGCATGATAATGACCCTAAACATACAGCCAGAGCTTCAATGGAATGGTTTAAAAGCATATTCATGTCGAGTCCTTGCAGGCCGACCATAGCGGTTCCCAGATGAATTTTTGGAGGTACAGACAGCTCCACCATTTTTCGCGGTCCATGGCCATTCTATAAGAGACATCTCCTCTCTCACGCCCTTCGAACGCCTTTTTGTGAAGGATGAACAGATTCCCCACATGGTCTTGGAAATGTACCGCCTATTAGGTTCTGCCACCCGAGATACGTAAGGGCATGGGAGAGAGACCAAAAACGTGTACTTTCCGTGGCTCAGCTGACACACCTCTACCGTCTCACTCACTCCAGTTCTATTGAGTCTAAAACCCAAGAAACTAACTATAAAATTCTGTCTCGCTGGTACAGGATGCCATTTGACTTGGAGCGTATCTACCCTTTGGTTTCAGACCAATGTTGGTGGGATTGTGGCCACATAGGCACACTTCTACACATATGGTGTGAGTGCCCCCAGATCAAGCCCTATTGGGAAGACATTAAAACCCAAATAAAAGAAGTCCTAGATGTCCCCTTGTCCCCGGCCCACTTCCTCATGCATGTCCCTCGGATTCCGATTAGTGGATGCAAAAAGAGTGCACTGGCACATCTTCTAAATGCGGCCAGACGATTACTCCCAATTTAATGGAAGCAGTCCCGAATGGGACGGAATGGATTGGCAAGGTAAACGATATTAGAGAGGCTGAACATTGGATAAGGCACTCTGGAACGCTTCAACCTCACATGGGCGCCCAGGATGGACTGTGGCCGATCCAGGGCATGTACCCTCTAGTTTAGACTTGGCGCTGCTAGAGCTGTCAGAACCGTCCCTTAGATCCCTTATAAGCAATGGTGCTATGGCCTCTTGAGAGCCCCCCTTTGCTCCCCCTGGAGGTGGCTAAACCCTGATGAGGCTCGCTCGGTGCAGATCTAAATACTCCATTTAGAATCGCAAGTATGCTCTGACCCCCCTCCCCTTTTCTTTTTCCACCTCTCCCCTACTCTCCCTCCATAGTATCTTGCTGCTGCGAGGGAATCCTCTCCTATTAGGAATGGCCACTTTTTCCCTCCCAGCACCACTGGTTTGCCAGAGGCACTCCCGTCTGGGAAAGTGGCCTGGGAGAGGTTTGATGGAGGCCGATTTGGCCACCCTCTCCTGATGCTACTGCCAGTGGGAGGCCTAATATCTTTTTAAGCATGCTAACACATTGGTGGTTGCGGTGCTGGCTGTGGGCCGGCCTCTGCCCCCTCTGTCAATGCTGATATATTTCTTGGATATTGATTACAGATAGCATTGCCATTTTATGTCCAAGAAAGATTGGAAGTTACAGACCTGTATCAAGTTACAATTGCAATATGTATTGGCATGTTTTCTTTCCTTTCTCTCAGTCTAGTCCTCAACTACCTGAATTTGTATTCTGTTATATGATAACTTATTCCTTAATAAAGATTTTGCAAAAAAAGGAATATTCATGTGTTAGAATGGCCCAGTCAAGGTTCAGACCTAAATCCAATTGAGAATCTGTAACAAGACTTGAACATTGCTTTTCACAGACACTTTACATTTGGACACCTTTCACACTTGTACGACTTCAAAGTCGTGCGATTTTACCGCGATTTCGCGGCTGCGATTTTACCGTGATTTTGCCGCGATTCGCGGCCGCGATTTCAATGAATGCCTGTGTAAGTGGCATTAAAATCAGACCAAAGTAGTGCAAGGACTACTTTAAAGTAGGCACAACTTAAAGTCGTGCCAGTATGAATGGTAGACATTGAAAATAATGGAGAATGATTTGTCATACGATTTTGCAGTCCAAAATCGTGGGACAAGTCGTATAAGTGTGAAAGGGGACTCAATCTGACAGAGCTTGAGCTATTTTGCAAAGAAGAATGGGCAAAAATGTCACTCTTTAAGATGTGCAAAGCTGAGACACACCCAGAAAGACTTGTAGCTGTAATTGCAGTTAAAGGTGGTTCTAAAGGTGGTTCACGGTATTGACCGGTAGGGCTTATGCCTTGTACACACGATCGGAATTCCCGATGAAAAAATTCCGTCTGACTTTTTTCATCGGGAATTCCGACCGCGTGTATGCCCCATCGGACTTTTTCCGTCAGAAATTCCGACAGACTTAGAAAGAGAACATGTTCTCTTTTTTCCGAGGCAAAAAATTATATTGGAAATTCTGTCTGCCTGTATGGAACTCCAACGGAGAAAGAAAATGCATACTTAGAATCAAGTCGACGCATACTCGGAAGCATCAAGCTTTTCTCGGCCAGTCGTACGTGTTGTACATCACCACGTTTTTGACGGTCGGAATTTGGTGTGACCGCGTGTATGCAAGACAGCTTGAGTGGAATTCTGTCAGAAAAACCCGTCAGAGTTTATTCCAACAGAAAAAAAGATTGTGTGTACAAGGCATAATATTGCAGCCCTCCCGAAAATTACAGTAGGTCTTATTTTCAGGGTAGGTCTTTTAGTCTTATAAAATAGTTTTAAGTGGTTGTAAAATGCTAGAATCCTCTCTATTACAGTAGTATATAATGTACATTTTTGTGTGTTTCTGTAATCTAGTTGAGTCAAATATCTTCGGTACAACACCGGTTGGCGTTCAGCTGATCTCCTGCTGCTCTCCTCCTCTCGTCCTCTTCTCCCAGCTGTCAGTGGGGGATCTCAGGCCCCCTCTTAAATGCTCGGAGCAGGGAAGAGAGTTCCAGCAGGCCACTGAAGTGCCGAGAGGAGCTATAAGAAGGTATTTGAGACAATTAGATTACAGAAACACACACATTTTACATTATACACTACTGTAATGGAGAGGATTCTAGCATTTTACAAGCACTTTTACTCAGTTTACACTGGGGATTCCTGACAGGCAGAGAGGGAGAGGGGGAGAGAAGACATTAAATTGCATGGCAAGCCCTACCCTGAAAATAAGCCCTACTGTGTTTTTGGCTGCCAAAATTAATATAAGACCCAGGCTTAGTTTTGGGGGAACACAGTACAGCCAGGTGGGGTATGTAACATAAAATTGTCTTAGATGTAAACAAAGTAACAGAAGAAAATAGAGAGAAGTATTTTCAATGTGCCTCTATTTTATCTTAGGACACAAAGTTAAATTTTATTTGCCCATGGGGGCACCTATTAATTTTTTAAACAGCCAATTCTAATTAAAAGGATTTGCACATTTGTCAATTAAGAAACAGCAAAAGCAAATGCATAAGAAATTCAGGAGCATAGGCCTCAGCATACTCACATCTGTTTTAGGTTGCCATGTTGGTACTAATTTAGAAGAAGATGTGAAACATTTAATCTTAGTCACATTCTACCATTAGATGAGCAATTTTATACCATGGCCACAGCTCTGAAAGATATATATATATATATATATATATATATATATATATATATATTTACAAATGTAAAAACTTTAATGAACATCTACATATCAGTAATAGGAGCATATGCAGTGTATAACAGAAATGTACAGGTGTTCATGCACATAACTCTTGTAGACATTATAAAAGAGAAACAGACAAATGTAGCCAACAGGATAATCATCTAAGAATGAGTGCATTACAGATTCCAGAAGATCGGACTCATCCGAAACAATGAGTCCAAATATAGACAAGGGGGGATCCCTAGTAGTAAGCAGAGAGGGGGAGGGGGGCACAGAGAAGGACAGGAGAGGGAAACCAAAGGGGAGAGGAAAGAACGTCTAGGGGGGACAGAAGACAAGAGAAAAAGAGAAAGAATACAAGAAGGGGAACATATCTGGCCTGGAGGTGGAATGTAGTGTTTATAGTTGGGGGTCTGCTTCCGGACTAGGTGGGAAAATCTCCATCTGTAAAGAACCCCAGGAGTCTATCCAAGAGGACCAGATCAAATTTACTTGGGAGAGTTCCTGTTAACATACATCATTTTATAGAAAGTTAAAATGGCATTCAGGGTATTCCGCCAGGCAGAAACATCGGGTGGTAGTGTGGCTTTCCATTGAAGTCAGGCCTGGGCCAATCGCGGCCCGCAAGCCGGTTTTAGATGGCCCGCCTGGTTCTCAGGTGTGCCGCGGTATCAGGGGAGATAAGGGCTGTCAGATGAGCCCAATCTCCTGATCCCCTTTTGGCACTGTAGCTCTGTCAGCCTCAAAAGTGAAAGTAAATGCAGGGGAGTGTGCTGTGCTCTCTGCTGCCCCCTAGAGTGCAGTACCCGGCTGAAGAGAGAAAACTGAAAGGTACTGTGCTAGAAACCTAGATTTGTTTTAAAAGGGCTTTATACATGTAAGTATCCGTGTGCTTGTATGTGTGTGTGTGCCTGTATGTGTGTGTGTGCCTGTATGTGTGTGTTTGTGTGCCTGTATGTGTGTGCGTGTGCCTGTATGTGTGTGTGTGTGCCTGTATGTGTGTGTGTGTGCCTGTATGTGTGTGTGTGCCTGTATGTGTGTGTGTGCCTGTATGTGTGTGCCTGTATGTGTGTGTGCCTGTGTGTGTGTGTGTGTGCCTGTGTGTGTGTGTGTGCCTGTATGTGTGTGTGTGTGGTTGTGTGTGTGTGTGCCTATGTGTGTATGTATGTGCCTGTATATGTGTGTGTGTGTGCCTATGTGTGTATGTATGTGCCTGTATATGTGTGTGTGTGTGCCTGTATGTGTGTGTACCTGTATGTGTGTGTGCCTGTATGTGTGTGTGTGCCTGTATGTGTGTGTGCGCCTGTATGTGTGTGTGTGTGCCTGTGTGTGCCTCTATGTGTGTGCCTCTATGTGTGTGTGTGCCTGTCTGCCTGTATGTGTGTGTGTGTGCCTGTATGTGTGCCTGTATTTGTGTGCGTGTCTGTATGTATGTGTGTGCCTGCCTCTATGTGTGTGTGTGTGTGCCTGTATATGTATCTGTGTGTGTGCCTAATGATTTTAATGATTCAAAGAATGTCAGGCAAAATGGTCGGCCCTCACACATGTTCACTTTATCAAATCTGGCCCTCTTTGAAAAAAGTTTGGACACCCCTGATTTAAGTAGAACCTCTGCAAAGATAATACGAGACATATATTAGGAACAACTTTATATACCTTCTCATGGTAGGGTCATCAACTATATTTAACTGCAAAGCCCCAGGGTCTAACTCGAGGGTTGACCCTGCTACCTAGTTGATATCTTCAAGGATCTGCTCCCAAAATCTTTGCAGCAAGGGACAAGATCAAACCATATGCATAAAGATGCCTCCCGATTCCCACAACATTGACAAGATGAGGGTCTGTCAGGGTAGATGACCACTAATGTTTGTGGTGTGTAATAAGCTCTATGTAAACATTTCAGCTGAATAAAACGGTCTCTAGAAGAGATCATATTTGTGACGTATGAGGAGACACAATTCTCCCACTCTTCTTCAGAGAAGGAAGGTATATCTTTTTGCCATTTCAAGAAGACTTTGGTCAATTTAGTGAAAGGGAACAGAGTAAGGTGAAAATATAACGAGTACAGGGGAGCAATTAGGACCTTTGTCGTCAGTAATCGCTCCACTGGATCTGATTCCAAGGGGATATGATTGGAAATCTGATGTTGAAAGGCATGCCTCACCTGCAAGGAACCTAAAGAACATCCAATTGGGAAGACTAAAAGTATACTTAAGTTCTGAAAAGGTACGCAACCTGTCATCCGTCACCAAATGCTTCAACCTCACTATGCCCAATAGAAGCCCATAGCTGAGGGTCAGGTATACTGTACATATGTGGGAGGGAAGGGTTACCCCACAAAGGTGCATGAGGGGAGAAAGTCACCAGGGAGCAATACACTGCTCTGGCTTAGTGCCAAACCGCTATGGTCATACGCATTAAGATTGTGATCCTAGAGTGAGCCCTTACCCCCCCGAAACACTAGGTTACTACTACTACTAAGTAACGTACGACCTCGATATCAAGGTCACAGCAGGGTTGTCCCTGGGCTGAAAGGACCACCACCGTACCGTCATGAGGACGACCGCCCAATAATACTACTGAAAGTTTGAGAGTGTCAGTCCTCCCCGGTTCGTCGGTAGTTGTAAAGTAGTCACTGCCATTCGAGGCACCCTCCCCAGCCATATAAAGGAAACAATAATGGCCTTCCAGAACTGACAACATATATATATATATGATTGCTGCTAATGTTTATTCATTGCTGGACATTATTATTATTATCTTACATACTAATCATTATTAATGTGATTTTTTTAGATAATTTTAGCAGATTTTATGTGTTTTTTTAGGATCCACAGATTACTTAAATTAACCCATACAGCGCTGTTAATGTTTCCCACCATAGAAACATATCACAATAATGGCCTTCCGTTTATTAAAGAATGACACCAGGAGCAAAACAGGGAAGTTTCTAAAAAGGTAGAGAAACTTAGGGAGGAAAATAATTTTCATTAAGCAGGGTAAGAGGAAGTGATCCCCAACCCATACACCTCCCGAAGAACAAATTCAGCAGGGGTAGCAGATTCAGATAAAAGCATGTGGGTACCGGCCCACCTATTCTTATCCCTAGGTATTTAAAACTGTCAACTTTACTAGAAACAGGATTGTGTCATCTGCATATCAGAATTTTTTGTCCTCCGCCACCCCCACTCGGATCCCCCTGACCACAGACGCAGCTCCTATTTATGATACCAGAGGCTCTGCAGCTAATGCAAACAAACAATGGGAAGTGTAAATAAGTGTTATAACAAGTGGGACTTCTGCGCTACTAAACCAATCTATAAACAATAACGGTCTGCAGCAAACACAAAAAATGCATACACAGCATTAAATTAAGTGAATCAATATAAAAGTGCTAGCGCAAGTGGTAAAGCATAACATAAAATATATACTACAGGAAATATATATGGTGAACACACAGTGCACAAATGTGCTATATTCAGTGATATCTGTGACAAAGCAAAAAAAAGGGAGAAAAAACTAAACAGTCCAACAACAGTGCCAACTTCAAAACAAATGCACTCAAGTCCTTATATCAAACAGTGTGCAGGAGGATGTCCACTAGTTGCAGAAAGGTGAGGAAAGGAAAGGCCTCCACCACACGGCACGTCTAGTCTCACAGAACTCTCACCTCCAGCTAGACATAGCAAGCATGTAGGATATCCTTGATATAGGCAGTCTCCCTCCGTATAGTTGTTGTTTAATCTCCACAGATCAATGAAGCGATAGGTGTCTGGGTACTCGGATAATTTCATAAGGCACAAACAAGGGAGTCCAGAAAAAAGACAGAGGAAGCCTCCAATAGTGCATTAACTTGATAACCAGGGAGTTTTAATAAAAAATTGTACTTACAAACAATAAAGATAAAATTGCAATTGATGCAAAAAAAAAGGACGCCAATTTTGTTTGGGAGCCACGTCGCACGACCCTGCAATTGTCAGTTAAAGCGACGCAGTGCCGGAAGCTGAAATTTCGCCTGGGCACGAAGGGGGTTTATGTGCCCAGTAAGCAAGTGGTTAAAAAATGATCTCACGCTAACCCCACCATAGCAGGGTGCTAAGTGTGATCCTGGATTCTTATGTCTGCCTTTGGCCCCACATCCAATTATTGTCCAAATCTTGTTGCACTCACTTCTGTAACATTTTCAAAATATGCCCCTTCTTAAAGAGAGGGTTCTGCGGGAAATCTTTTTTTCCTTTTTAACCATCCACATGCACATTCGGCCGTGAAGGATTATTTATAAAAAATTTGTCCTGTCAGGTTCCATCTTGCTTGTGGGCACTGGGAAGTCCACAAGCAAATACTTCCGGGATTTTATCCCGGAAGTATTTGCTCACAAGCTCACAAAGCTCACAAAGCTCACAAGCTCACAAAGCGATATTTCCTGATTCAGCGTTATACATCGTCTCCTGGGAAGCGAGACGCTGTGCTCCCAGGAGACATTGCGATCTGGGAATAAAGTGACACGCACACTCCCGCGGGAGTGATACCTGGAAATGCCTGCTAATTTCGCCCGATTAAAGGTATTGAAATGATTTTAAACATTTTGCATAGCGGACTGTTTATGTAGTTGTGTGCTGGTCTGAATGAGCTGCAGTTTATTATGAGGGTGAACCTCCGCTTTAACCAATGACACCACTAAGCTACTAATTCACTATCTTACTATCTCTCCACTCGACTACTTCAACTCTCTCCTTGTTGGCCTACCTCTACAAAGGCTATCACCATTCAGTCTATCACAAATGCTGCTGTCAGATTCATACACTTTACTAACCGCAAAGTGTGTCCACCACCCCTCCAATCCAATCCTTTCACTGGTTTCTGCTCACCCAACAAATAAAATTCAGAACAACTACTAAAACAACATACAAAACCGTCACCAATCTTGTGAATGAATGAATGAATGAATGAATGAAAACTTGTATAGCGCGGCACATGCGAACTGAATCGCCTCTGGGCGCTTGTTGTTCCTGTCTCTCTTGATATCAAAAGAGAAAAGTCTTGACCTTTTTCCTAAATGCTAGGTGGTTCTCCTCCAACCGAATGCTGGTTGGTAACGCGTTCCATAGTCTGGGACCTTGGACCGCGAATCTTCTTTCTCCTTTGGACTTGAAGTTGGCTTTCGGAACCTGGAGTAGGTTCTGATTCGTAGATCGCAAAACGCGATTGGGATTATGCGCTTTTATTATTTCGCAAAAATAAAGGGGGGCATTCCCATGAACACATCTATGCGTAAGACAGAGAGCTTTAAAAGTTATTCTGTCTTTGACTGGCAGCCAATGAAGGGCTCTCAGTGATGGTGAAATGGATTCCCAGGGTTTTTTCCCAGTCACAAGTCTGGCGGCCGTATTCTGAACGACTTGCAGACGAGCGATTTGGTACTTGGGGAGGCCGAGGTAAAGGGCATTTGCATAATCCAGCCTGGAGTTTACAATTGTTCCCACCACGACCGCTAAAGGGATGAACGGAGTGAGTCTGCGTAGTAGGCGCAGTAGATGGTGAGATCCGCTGACTACTGACCCTATTTGTGCGTCCATTGTCATAAAGGAGTCAAAAATGACCCCTAGGCTTTTGACTTTGGCGCTAGGGGAGATGAGCTTGCCCAAAATAGGCGGGGGGTCCACACTGTTGAAAGTTGATTCCTGCGCTTGGCGTGAAACAGGAGAAGTTCTGTTTTCGCTCCATTGAGTTTAAGATAACTCTTTGTCATCCAGTCCTCTATCAAAGAGAGGCATGTCTCTAGATTGAGGTGGTGATCCTGTCTGTTGCAGATGCGGAAATACAGTTGCGTATCATCTGCATATGAGTGGTAGAGCAGTTTTTGGCTGCTGATAATCTCAAAAAGAGGACGAAGATATATGTTAAACAGCACTGGTGACAGAGGCGATCCTTGAGGGACTCCGCATGTTACTGTGCGTTTTTTAGACGTAAAAGGTCCTAACTTCACTGTTTGCGATCGGTTTTCCAGAAAAGAGGAGAACCAAGATAAATCGCCTTCTGCGACTCTGGCTACTTCAGCAAGCCGAGTCAGTAACAGATTGTGGTCTACAGTGTCGAAAGCGGCACTTAGGTCCAACAGAACTAGAAGACAAGATTCTCCTTCGTCTGCGGCCTTGAGAACATCGTCCCATACTTTCAGCAATGCTGTTTCTGTCCCGTGTCCGGGACGGAAGCCTGATTGCAATGGGTCAAGTAGCTTGTGGGTATCTAGATGCTTTTGCAGCTGTTGCACCACTACTTTTTCCATTATCTTTGAGAGTACGTTGAGGCTTGTTACGGCGGTGGAGTGGGTCCTTGGGGTCCAGGGAGGGGTTCTTCATGATGGGTAGGATTATACCCTCTTTCAACTGAGAGGGCACTATGCCCTCCAGAAAAGACTGGTTGATGAACTGCGTGATGGGAGGAGCCAAGATGTAGGCGCATTCCTTCAGCAGTTTTGTGGGGATAATGTCATTTGGCGCTGTGCCATTACGCAGAGTACAAATGACATTCTTGGTGGTCTCGATGGAGATGGGTTCCAGGGTAAACTTACCTGATATAGGAGAATTACTATGGGTGCTGTGTGAGAGGCTGCAGGGGGGGCTGAGGGGAGAATTGCTTTGCTGAATGCTTTCACGGATTGCCTCGATTTTAGTAACGAAATAATCCGATAGCTCATTGCAAAATTCTTGAGTGTCCGAACTGGGGGCTTCAATGCAACTTGGTTTCATGGTCTGGGTGACCATCTTGGTCACGGGGTCGGTTTAGGGCACCGTTGATAGCCTCAGAAAAATAATTTTTCTTGGCTTGGAAAATTCCTTTGTGGTATTTTCTTGTTGTCGCCTTGTAGATGGATAGGTTTAGCTCTGAAGAACATCTTTTCCAGGCTGATTCTGCCCTTCTGCGTTCTTGCTTCAGTAACGACAGCTGGTTGTTAAACCAGCTGCGGTTGTTTTTCCGAATGCGGGTTCTTCGTTTCGGCGCTACCAAGTCGGCTGACTGTAGCATGGCCGAGTTTATGGCTTCCAATGTTTCAACGGCCGTTTGATGCGGCTGAGTTGTTTCTATTTTTTTCCTTAAAGTAGTTTTGAAGAGTTCCGAGTGGAGCTTCTTCTGACATCTAGTCCAGTGTGTTGTCACTGGATTTGATGTTTTTGTTGCAGGAGGGATAGTGGAAATACTGAATATAATTGCATGGTAATCTGTCCATGGCAATTTTTCATTTTCCCAAATTTTTATTTCCAGAGCTTGTCTGAAAATAAGATCAAGTGTGTGACCTGAAGCATGTGTGGGCCCACATACTAGTTGCTGCAATCCTAATCCTTTGACGTGGTCAATACAGGCGTCGGCAATGGGGTCTTGTGCGGAGTTGGCCCAGAGATTGAAATCCCAGAGCAGCAAAAGATGTTTGCTGTTGAGGGTGTAAGTGGAGAAGAAATCCGTCCATGATGATAGCAGCTGTGATTTTGGGCCGGGCGGCCTATAGCAGAGCAGAATGTGGACGGTCTCCTTTGAACTTGCTTGCAGTTGCAGAGTAAGGGTTTCCATGAATGGAAGAGGGTTTTGGCGGACTGGTTTGGTGATCGTAAGATGAGTCTTGTGGATCACCGCCAGGCCGCCTCCTCTTTGCCCTATTCTGTTTTCCGTTATGATACGGTAATTTTCTGGCACCAGTTCTCCTAGAATGGTGTTACAGTCGGCTGTGAGCCAGCTCTCTGTAATAAAGAGACAATCTAGATCCTTTTGTTGAATGAAGTCGCGAATTTCTAGTCGGTGTTTTACTGCCGATCTTGTGTTGATCAAAGCATATGATATGTGCTTGAGCTGGGGTAAATGGCTGAAATGTCTGACCGTCGATCTATGATCGATTCTCAATAGTCGCTCAGTTCTTAGGGCCTTTTTGGTGATGGCTGGCAGTGTTGCGGCGCATTGCCTCAAACTCCAAATGGTGTCGGCCGAATATTGCCGACCCGCCATGATCGCCAATGCGCCGGGGGGGGGGGGAGTTCAGGGGCAAATGGGGAGAGGAATTGGCTAATTCCTCTCCCTGACTTGGTCCAGAGGAAGGCAAAAAACCCTGGCGGCGCTAGGCCAATACGCTCCGGCAGGGAAAAAATTCCTTCCTGACCCCTGCAAGAGGCGATCGGGTGACCCCTGGATCAAGCTTCTTCGTTGGAGAGACTAGGGGGGGCTGGGGATGAGAGGTGAGTGTGTTGCTGGTACAGAAAGATGGTTGCCTGAACAGGCAGTGGGATGTAGACCAGGGCTGACAGGTTGGGTACTTCTATAATGCTGGGGGGGCTGAGAGGGTGACAATAAGGCCGGGTACAAGCTATCATGAGGTGAGGGGGGATTTCCTGGAGGCTGGGTGGGGATTGTAGGGCGTGAGGAGCGGCGCGCCTGTTAGGCCGCAAGTGAAGCCGCGGTCTTTCCTAGATCGCGGCCCTGCGATTCAATGCCGTCTGGCGCGGGTCTCCAAAAAAGCCCTGGAATGACGGAAATGTCGTGGGGGGGTGACAGAAGGGGGGCCCTAATGATGATGGGGGTATGGGAAAGCAGGGGACCGCGGAATGAGGCCAAAGAAGGAGCAGGAGAGATCCGTGAGAGATCCGTGTTGCTGAGGCTATCCTGAAAAGGACGGCCGTCAGCAGCTTACCTGCAGGAGAGCCAGGGAGCCAAGGGGCTGATCTAGTAACGAGGAGAGGTCAGATTGGGGCATAGGTAAAGTCCAGGAGCTGGGGCTGGAGCTGGGCTGGCTAGCAGGCTGGGAGAGACACTGCCTAACTGCCTCCTACGCCTGCCTGGAGCTATGACACACACGCTCCTACTCCTAGGAGACGTGCGCCGCTGGGAGCTCCTGAAGCTAATCCGTCTGCCTCGCTGACTACTGCACTGTCTGTCATCTGACCGCAAGTTCTACAAGAGCCGGTTTTGGACATCCTCTTCCCTAAAGCTTTGATATCTTCAGGAGTGTCTTACAATATCATCCAAAACATCCCTTTCACTCCTCTCAGGATTTTCTCCTCTAGCTCCCTCTAGCTCCCTCTTCAACTCCTCCCATGCCTACCTCTAGAACTTCTTCAGAGCCTCTCCTGTCCTCTGGAACCCTGTATACAAATCTCCTCAAGCTATCTCCCACTTAGCCTTTAGACGATCCATGAAAACTCTTTTTAGAGAAGCTTAGCCCACCCTTTCCTAACAACTGAGCTTATACTTTCTCCATCTCTGCACAATTATTATCTTTTTTTATTACTTGCACCTTCCTTTTACATTGTAAACTGTCATAAGCAGCTCCCTCCTAACCCTCTTGTCTTGAATTGTTACAGTACTGTCTCCCTTTATTTTCTAAAGTGCTGAGCAATCTGTTGGAGCGATATAAACACTATACAGTAATAATAAATAATAAGAGACGGGTATAGAAGTATAAAAAAACAGGAAAAAGTTAGCGAACATTGCTCTAGAAAAATTATAACTCGATTTAAATTGTTTGACAATATTAACATCTTCATGTTGAATGAATGAATGAATAAAAAACTTATATAGCGTGGCACATGCGAACCAAATCGCCTCTGGGCGCTAGTTGTTCCTGTCTCTCTTGACATCAAAAGAGTCTTCTAAAGGTCAGGTGGTTTTCCTCCAACCGAATGCTAGTTGGTAAAGCGTTCCATAGTCTGGGACCCTGGAAAGCAAACCTTCTTTCTCCTTTGGACTTGTATCTGGCTTTGGGTACCTTGACCAAGTTTTGGTCGGTGGATCGCAGAACGCGATTGGAATTGTGGGCTTCTATCTTTTCGAAAAGATATTGCGGGGCCTTCCCATAGATGCACTTATGGGCCAGACAGAGTGCTTTAAAAGCAATTCTGTCCTTTACTGGCAACCAGTGAAGGGATCTCAGAGAAGGTGAGATTGATTCCCAGGGTTTTTTTCCCAGTCACAAGTCTGGCGGGCGTATTTTGAACGACTTGCAGACGAGCGATTTGGTACTTTGGGAGTCCGAGGTAAAGGGCATTTGCATAGTCCAATCTGGAGTTTACAATTGTTCCTACCACGACTGCTACGTCTTCTTTGGGAATAAATGGAATAAGTCTGCGTAGTAGGCGCAGCAGATGGTGAGGTCCGCTGACTACTGACCCTGTTTGTGCGTCCATTGTCATGTAGGTGTCGAAGATGACCCCGAGACTGTTGTAATATATTTTTTTAATCCCCTTGAGCTACCTATGCTAAACTGTAGGGGTATCATTTAATATTTATATAAGACTAACCTAAGAGGCGCATGCGTGGGAGCTCCTAGGATGGCAGCTTGGACCGGAGCTCTGCTCACCACCGGCTGTCAAACGCAAATATATAGAATTTCAACCCGGATACAAACGACAAAAAGATATCCGAGGACTGCGGATTCAACGGTGAATCGGAAGATACTGGGTAAACTATTCCTTATTCAGGGGAATTATATACAGGAGCCTTGTAAAGAACGACAGCTGGGGACGGGGTGCCCGCGCTGTTTCTTTTTTCTGACGAGAATTACAGGTTCTATATACCCGTTAAGAGCAGAGAAACAACAGTAGTGAATAGCTGACATACTGTGGACCCAGTTCATGCCGGGCAAATATTACAAAAAGAGCAAGAAACGTAATAAAAGGCTGGCTAAGAACAATTTACTTAAGATGGCCGCCGTACCTCAGACAAGTACACTGGGTACAGTGGAGACCTCATTGACTGACAGACAAGCTATATCTTCTATAAGTCCTTCTATAGTACCTCAGACACCAAATTCTGACACTTGCCCTATTCTCTCCCCTCCTGCATCATTTGAAATAAAAAATCTCATGGAGGCTGGTCATTTAACACCTGAGGTAATTACCTCACAAAGTCCTGCACATATGAATACAAAGGCTGAACAGGCTCATGAGGTAACCTTCAATGTCTCTGAATTATTCACCAGAATTTCTGAAATGCTAGATAAAGGACTGACACAAAATGCAGAAAGAATCACAGGAGAGATTAGGGCTGATTTTTAGAGCCTGGGAAGCAGAATAGAAAATATTGAACACAAACTGGAGGTTAATACAGCACGGACTGATCAGAACTCAGATCATTTGCAATTCATGCAGGAACGGCTGGAAGCTGCTCAGGCATGGATCGACGAATTAGAGAACAGATCAAGAAGAGATAGATTCTGGTAATCCTCTGACCCTGAAATTATCTCAGACGTGCATACAGCTATACAGGACATTATCAAAATCCTGATCCCATCTATACTAAACCACAAACTAGAATTGGACCGAGCACATAGAGCCCTGGGTCCTTTAAGAAAGGACGATTTACCAAGGGATGTGGTAGTTAAACCACATTTCTATTCCATTAAGGAGGAAGTGATGAAACAGTCTCGCAAACATGAACAACTACAGTACCAAGGCGCCATAATTCAAATATTTTCTGATATATCGCCATACACAATACAGAGAAGAAGAGCTATGAAGCCCTTATTGTCTGCCCTCATGAAAAAGGACATAAGATACAAATGGGCCTTCCCCTTTGCTTTGAAATTTTCATTTAATGGCAGGCAGTATGTAGTATAGAACAGTGGCGGCTGGTGCTCAAATTTTTTGGGGGGGCGCAAACGAAAAAAAAAAAAGCAGCCTCACTGTGCCCATCACATGCAGCCACTGTGCCATGCCACCAAATGCAGCCACTGTGCCATGCCACCAAATGCAGCCACTGTGCCATCAATTGTCACCACTGTGCCATGCCATCAAACACAGCAACTGTTCCATCAATTGTCACCACTGTGCCATGCCATCAAATGCAGCAACTGTGCCATCAATTGTCACCACTGTGCCATGCCATCATATGCAGTCACTGTGCCATCAATTGTCACCACTGTGCCATGCCATCAAACGCCACCACTGTGCCATCAATTGTCACCACTGTGCCATGCCATCAAACGCCACCACTGTGCCATCAATTGTCACCAATGTGCCATGCCATAAAACGCAGCTACTGTGCCCATCAATTGTCACCAATGTGCCATGCCATCATATGCAGTCACTGTGCCATCAATTGTCACCACTGTGCCATGCCATCAAATGCAGTCACTGTGCCATCAATTGTCACCACTGTGCTATGCCATCATATGCAGTCACTGTGCCATCAATTGTCACCAATGTGCCATGCCATCATATTCAGTCACTGTGCCATCAATTGTCACCACTGTGCCATGCCATCAAATGCAGTCACTGTGATATCAATTGTCACCACTGTGCCATGCCATCAAATGCAGTCACTGTGCCATCAATTGTCACCACTGTGCCATGCCATCAAACGCCACCACTGTGCCATCAATTGTCACCACTGTGCCATGCCATCAAATGCAGTCACTGTGCCATCAATTGTCACCACTGTGCCATGCCATCAAATGCAGTCACTGTGCCATCAATTGTCACCACTGTGCCATGCCATCAAACGCCACCACTGTGCCATCAATTGTCACCACTGTGCCATGCCATCAAACGCCACCACTGTGCCATCAATTGTCACCACTGTGCCATGCCATCATATGCAGTCACTGTGCCATCAATTGTCACCACTGTGCCATGCCATCATATTCAGTCACTGTGCCATCAATTGTCACCACTGTGCCATGCCATCATATTCAGTCACTGTGCCATCAATTGTCACCACTGTGCCATGCCATCATATGCAGTCACTGTGCCATCAATTGTCACCACTGTGCCATGCCATCATATTCAGTCACTGTGCCATCAATTGTCACCACTGTGCCATGCCATCATATTCAGTCACTGTGCCATCAATTGTCACCACTGTGCCATGCCATCATATTCAGTCACTGTGCCATCAATTGTCACCACTGTGCCCCATGCCACTGTGCTCATTGTCGCCTCTGTGCCCCATGATGCCACTTACCTGACGCTTCCATGTCCTCCCTCAATGTCTTCTGCCGCCGTGGAGAAGCTTCAGCCAATCAGGTTCCTGATAACCAGAATCCGGGAACCTGATTGGCTGAAACGGCCGTCAGTCTAATGCAAGGACCGCAGATTGCCTGCGCTCCGAGCATAGACTTCCGAGAGTCGGAGGGCGGCACTGGAAAGCCTATCAGAGCCGCTGGCTTTGATAGGCAGTTCCCCTCAGCCAACCAGCTGCTGCTATTCGGGTAACCGGCATCCCATGTCCGGTTATACGAATAGACCAGGCAGCTGGCAACAGTAACTCACGTTCAATGCATTGCATTGAACGTGTGTTACTTGGGAGAGGGGGTGGCGCTGCAGCGCCCTCTATAGACGGCCGCCAGAACTTCGGCTAAAATGTCATTTTGAAGTTCTAAAGTTCTTAAAAGGCCCGTTTTTTTTTTTTTTTTTAATTTTTTTTTTTTTGTGACTGCGGGAGGGGGGGCGGCGCCCGTGCGCCCATATGGGCGGGCCGCCACTGGTACAGAATTTTCAGGAATGTTAGAGACTATTATTGGACTTTATTTCCTGCGAGCCAGAAATGGACACTACTCCTATCCAGCAGGGCTCTGCCAAAAGACAAACCCCTATCAGCCCGACTTCCTCTGCTTGGAGCAGAGTCAAGCACAGGAAGGTTAAAGATAACTTTGCAACCTGAAGAG
Source organism: Rana kukunoris (assembly GCA_029574335.1). NCBI lineage: Eukaryota > Metazoa > Chordata > Amphibia > Anura > Ranidae > Rana > Rana kukunoris. Next base: position 520,116,723 of record CM056049.1, read on the forward strand.
AAGGAACATGTTTGTGGATGTCTTTTCCCCTTTCTTCAAAGGGATGGTCACCGATGTCTCTTTTTCCCCTATTTTTCCATACCCGGGAAAATAGATCTCACCAAAGCTACATGTTAATACTTTCCTAGGAAATGTTTATATACATATGTGTATATGTATATATATGTATATTTCTATTGGTTTTTTTTTTGTGTTTGTTGTTTTTTCTTAGGAAAGTTAAAATAGTTTGTCTCTTTTAATATGTCATACTGGGTTGAATTATTCATAACAGTGATTTACATTACAGTTTGTTGAGCTGTCGCTGGCAGCCGGTGGTGAGGCATTGGGCCTCAGCCTACCCCTTGGATCGACGTTCCGTCGCCCCGGGGAGTGGGAACATAGCCCCTTATTTTCTGGTCTATTCTATGGTCACGTGTTTGAATGAGGGGAGGGGAAATACACCCTCCCCTCATTCTGGGTAATTTTTTGACCTTACGTTAATTTACATATGGATAAAATGTCTTTGTCTATTTTCTTTTTTCTCTATCATTTCTTTCTCTTCTGTTCACTCTTCCCCCCCGACCTACCTGCCAATGAGAGCTCCTACGTTTAAGTGTCTACAGTCATTATTTTGCAAACCGGATAATGTACCTAAGTTGTTTAATGTGTCTCATGATACGGATATTGTTTGGGAACGCATGAGAATTAGCTTTGCCAATTTTATATCCCATGGCTGGTATGGCTAATCCTCCTGCTCCCCTTCGTGTTGTTTCACACAACACGCAGGGGCTGAATTCTCCAGTTAAAAGACGAAAGGCGCTACAAGTCTACAAATCCCTTCATGCTGATGTGGTATTTCTACAAGAGACCCACTTCCCAAAGCGGTATACTCCCTCGTTCTTACATGCTCATTTCCCATTATTCTACCTGTCAAAGGCCGAAAATAAGACTAAAGGAGTGGCAATTTTACTCTCCAAACACTGCAAATTTAACTTAATTATGGAATACGCAGACCCAGAGGGTAGATTCATTCTGGTAAAGGGCACTCTGGAAGGAAATACATACACTTTTATATCATACTATGCTCCCAACCGGGGACAGAAGGGGTTCTTCTGCCAAATGCTTGAATCTCTCCAGCCTTTGGTAGAGGGAGTCATAGTTATGGAGGGAGATTCCAATCTGGCTTTTGACTCTGGACTGGATAAATCCGGCCCAGCAAAGGCTAAATTAATTAGACCTACTAAAACCAGTACCCAAGTCGCTCGCGTGCTTCACCAATATAGATTGACCGACATATGGAGAGAATTGAACCCAACTGCTAAAGATTTTACTCACTTCTCTAACCCCCACCAGTCGTATTCACGTATAGACCATATATTACTTTACAATCACCATGTCCCCTCGGCCCAGAAGTCCTCCATTATGGACGTCCCATGGTCGGATCATTCCATGGTTCTGTTATCTCTAAGAAAAAACAGTTCTAATCAAAGAGTATCTCATTGGACCCTCAACCAGTCATTGTTGAAAGACCCAACTATAGCCACAGAGATTGAACAGGCTATAACAGATTACTTTAAAAATAATGACATAGAGGAAATCTCTCCAAAAACCTTATGGGCGGCCCACAAGGTGACAGTGAGGGGAAAACTAATACAGATCGCAGCCAGACAAAAAAGACTGAAGAGGCTGGAGGTGGAAGAACTTGAAAAGACATTTGACGATTTGAGCAAAAAGCATAAATTGGACCCCTTTGTTTTCCAAACTTCTAAATTGGACGCTGCCAGGACAGCTCTGAATCTTGCGCTTACGGTAAGAGCAGATGAGGCACTTAAATGGTCGGGAGCTAGATTTTATAGATTAAAAGATAAATTTGGTCCAATGTTGGCGTATAAACTATCCCCTAGACTAAGGCCGAGAGTCCTCCCTAAGATTAAACAAGCCAATGGCTTATTTACCTTGAACCCTCAGAAGGTGATGGATTCCTTCCAAAGCTTCTATTCAAAACTTTACGACTTTGAAACACTCTCCAATTCTAATAGCGTGGGAGAATTCCTAGATAGTTTAGACCTTCCCTCGCTGGCGGAAGTGCATAGAGAGAAAATGAAAGCTCCCATCTCGATTGAGGACGTTTTGGAAGTGATCAAAATGTTAAAAACAGATAAAGCTCCAGGACCAGATGGTTTCTCTGCTCCTTACTACAAGACTTTCTCGGCTCTTCTATCTCCATACCTTACTCGTTTTTTTAACCATTTAACGAAGGGGAATCCTATAGATATTCAGCTGAATTCGGCATATATCTCTGTGATCCCTAAACCTGACAAGGATACCAGTCAAGTGGAAAACTATAGACCAATATCGTTGATTAACAATGACCTTAAAATCCTAACCAAAATAATAGCCAATAGACTAGCATCCTTCATTGGTCAGTATATACATAAGGATCAGGTGGGTTTCATTCCTGGTAGACAAGGCCCTGACCAAGTAAGGAGAGCGGTAGACATATTCTCCATATTGCAATCCGGTTGGATAGGAGATCAAAAACAAGAAGGGATGCTCTTATCATTGGACCTTCAAAAGGCCTTTGATTCGGTCTCCTGACCATATATGTTTGAAGTTATGAGACGTTGGGGGTTTGGCTCAAGAGTCTTGGGCATATTATCTGCACTCTACTCTTCTCCTGAGGCTAAAATAAGACTGCAGGGACTATTTTCAGAATCTATTAAAATTAAAAGGGGAACCCGCCAGGGATGCCCAATGTCTCCTTTGATATTCGCAATTGTTATAGAATCTTTGGCAATAGCGATTCGGAATAACGCGAATATCAGAGGAGTTCAATGTACCCGTAAGGACCACAAATGTGCATTATTTGCGGATGACCTGCTACTATTTGTTACTATTTCCTCTATGTCCGAAATCTACTCTGTACTTGACACATTCTCCAGGGCCTCTGGCCTTAAAGTCAATATGTCCAAATCTAGGGCCCTCAATGTCTCGCTTCCTGTAGATGTAGTTTCCTTACTACAAAAGAAATATGAATTTGGTTGGAATGGCTCATCTATCAAATACTTGGGTATCAATTTATCTTCGAAATTTGAGGATCTATATACAGCCAACTACCCTCCTATGTATAAAAAACTTGAATCTGATTTAGGTGATTGGGATACACAGAATATAGGCTGGATTGGCAGGATAAACTCTGTCAAGATAACTCTTCTTCCTAGACTTCTATACCTCTTTCGTTCTCTCCCCATACCGATAAAAAGGAATCACTTGAAGGCTTTTCAGGGTAAGATCACCAAATTTGTATGGAACAAAAAGAGCCCCCGTGTATCATCGCGTAGCCTCTTTAATCTCCCTAATCAGGGAGGTTTGGGACTCCCAAATTTGCTGTGGTACTACCAGGCAGCTAGACTGGCACAACTGTCAGATATATACCTCAAACAGGACCAACCTGATTGGGTTAGTCTGGAAGAACAGGCGTCCCCCACATGCTCATTGGAAAATCTTGTGTGGTCTATCCCCAAACGCAGACATTCTATTATGTCTCTGGCACTGTCACAGGCGTTGGTTCTGTGGGACTCGCTCAGGAGCAATCCCTCTTTAGTCTCTAAGAGTCTACCATTAACTGATATATTTCAGGTCCCGTCCTTTGCATCCAATGTGAACGTTGAATCCTTCCAGTGGTGGCGAGATAAGGGAGTATACCGCATTGGACGATTCTTCTCCCACTCAGGTCCTCTATCAGAACAATATTTTAGGGACAATCTTGATCTTCCTCCTTCAGAGAAATCAAGATTTTCTCAAATCTACAGTTTTGTACAGAAACTCTGGACTGACAAGGCTGTAACTGGTCATTTTACGCCCTATGAACGAAAATGTGAACAGACCCCAGTAAGGAAGGGTGGTATTTCTGTAATTTACAAATCCCTTGCGAACAATGTCAATAAATTACCCTAGATGCTAGCTTGGGAGAAGGAAATTCAGGATGAGTGGGATTTGGAAGATTGGGGAGAAAACTTCCATAGATCTATAAAGGGTATCATCAACATGTCACTCATAGAGGCGAATGTCAAAATATTTACTAGATGGTATCTAGTTCCTCTAAGACTGGCATCCATATATCCTTCATCCTCACCTCTATGCTTCAGAGGATGCCAAGGCGTGGGCTCCATGATTCACACCTGGTGGGAATGCCCAAGAATACAAGGTTTTTGGAGTAAAGTGTTCCATATAATTAGACGGATTACGGGTTGTAATATACATCAGTCCCCGGCGATTGCCTTACTGAATGGATTCATACCACAAGTATCAAAGGTTACCAGAAGGCTGATATGGTTTATCCTAACAGGAGCTAGAATCACTATAGCTGCAGCCTGGAAGAAACAGGCGGTCTCAATCTTAAAGCGGTATTTCACCCTAAATATAAGATCTCACGCCCTCCGAAATAGGACTCGGAGAAATACGGCGCCTGCGCAGTCAGCTCCTAGGTCTGTGCGCAGGCGCCGCATTTTCGCCGAGATTACCCGAGTCCATATCGGGTATTTTAGGAAGATGTGACGAGCAATACTAGAGCCGTCCACCGCGGGGGGAAAAAAAGAAATTCCTGCATAATACAGTAAGTGTGGGATTAAAAAAAAAAAAAACAGCATACTGGCGCTGACGCCAGTATGCTGGATCACATGGGAGATCTTATATTTAGGGTGAACCTCCGCTTTAAGTATGAAAAGAAAGATCACCTGGATAATGGAACAGAAAAAGAAAATTGGCTCAATGTTGGATAGACTTACTCAGTTTAACGCAATCTGGGAACCATGGATAAAGTACTTAGGGATCTCACACCCCATAAAGGGGTGATAACATAACTTACTGTAGGCTGATGTACACACCTGGCAGGTAGGATCTCTGTCTCTCTACCCTCTCACCCCTACCCTCTTTTTCGTTCCCTCTCTTTCCATCTTTCTCACATTCCTCTTTTCCTTCTCTTCTAATTTTCTTCTCTATGTTCTGGTTTTATGCTGTGCTTGTGTTCAGGTTTTTTGTATAATCTGTGTTTGGGAAACGTTCTCCATATATATACACATGTTACGCCTCTATCATAGGGGTGGAGGAAGTTGAAGAGGGATTCTCCTCTCTTTTTCTCCCTCCCTCTCCCTCTCTCTTCATCAAACTTGTTATTTATTCTTTTAGTATTAGGTTCATTTAATCGGTCCAGATATCATACACTTCGTACCAGAGGTACTTGAGAAGTTTTAAGTTTATGAAATGGAGGTACATCACGAAGTGGACTTCACAAAACTGTAATATTTATAATAACTTGCTAAGGGGGCGGGATGGTTTGGGGGAATTACTCTACCTCCCCGGGCACAGAGTGATCCCATTGGGGGTGTCAGTGGGGGTGGAGGGTGCCCTTCCCATCTCATTTCTATATATGTTGGACCAATAAGGTTTTGATTTATCCCAACTGCTGTAGACTAGGGACCCTAGACGGATTGATAGGAACTGCAGGATTTGGGGGAGGGTAGGGAGCTACCCCGGTTAGACTATATGGCTTAGGGTCAGAATTTACTCCCTTGTTGAACCTGTTTTCCTTTCATCGCAGATAGAATGTTATTTAGGTATGGTTGAGAAATGATGTAGTGATGACTTCAGCAAACGATGTCTCAATATTTAAGGATATGTAACAAAATGTATTGATTTCCTGATATGTTCTTTAAATTGTACTGACTTTATTCAGAAAATAAACTTAAACTTGAATGGAAAAAAAAAAGACTAACCTAAAATGCAACATCAAGTTCTGAAGACATTTTTAAGTAATACGTACAGTAAAGTAATACATGGATCCTTCTTTAAACACCCATGAATCCTAGCATTTGCCAGTGATTGAAAGACCACGGTTTGCCAGCTGCACTGTAAAATTGTACATTACCTGCTTCATAGGATCTGTGTTTCTTGAGAATAAATCAATAGTTATAAATTGTTATTGTCCTACTGTATACTTTCAGTTTCATATGTTATGGAAATTCATTCCAGCTAGCCAAGTTTGTGAATCATGGGCTCCGTAAGTAATGATAGGCGACACAATTAATTGCTAGGTTTGAAGCTTCCGCCATCAAATTATATTCCTGGCAAAAATGTTGTATTCCCACACCATCCTCTTCCTCATTCAGTGTCTCATCCACCAGTTCCACATCTTCTTGTTTTCTTGTGGGGTAGAGAACACCAAACAATTATAGTGAGATGATCTACAGCAAAGATTTTATTAAGTGGCGTCACTGGAGATATCTTGCAGCAGGTAAGCAAACATAATAGTAACTATAACATTTAAGGGGTTGTGGTAAAGTCATGTACATTGGAGAGCTACTGAATGTCTATAGCAATTATCTTTTTTTGTTAATTTATTACTTCAACAAAAGTTCTCTTTTAAGATTACTTTACATATTTTTTCCAGATTTTTAGATGACAAAATGGGATATACCGTAATACTAACCTGCTCTGGTTCTGTTAACAATATTAGCATGTTTTTTCAGATTAGACTCAACACTTACCTCTATTTTTAAAATGTATTTATTACGGGTACTTATATAGTGTCGAAAATTTACACAGTGCTTTCCATATATATATATTGTACATTTAGTCCCTGCCCTTTAAGAAGCTTAGGCCAACCATACATGGTTCGAATTCCAAAAGAATTTCTCTTTCGAAAATCTTTTTAATGAGTTTTTCGTTAGAATTAGTGGGAAGCGGCAAAGGCTGATTTCCGTGCGGCTATAGAATTCGCGTGATCGGGCATGTTGAAAATTTTTGAAAAAACAAATGATTTTCTAATCAATGATGGGAGAACTGTGTGAGAAATATAATCGAAATTGATAATGAGTGCAAGAAAAGAATATTCCCAGACACAAACATTATTTTCCGTAGCAACATGAGGTGAAATTGTAGGCTTGGTTGGTCGAATTTTGAATTTTGAAAATCATTGGATCACAAAACACACAAATTTTCAGATTTTGAAAATAAGTTTGGAATTCAACCAGGTCCTTAACTCATATTCCTACATACACATACTAGGGACAATTTAAACAGGAACCAATTAACCAACCGACATGTCTTTGGAGTTTGGGAGGAAACCCATGCAGGCACAGGGAGAACAGACAGGTAGTACTGTGGTTGGGATTCAAACGGCCAACCCTAGTGCTGCTAGGAGGAAATTCTAACCATTTAGCCATTGTGCTGCCCATTCCTATTGTGACTTTTCAATTGTGACAGTAGTACTAAAGTGAAACTGTTCCAAAGAGGGGTAATTACAGCTTCAGCATATTGTTTTCTAAAAATCTCCAAATACCCCTATTTTAATTTAGAATATAAATGTGGGATTTTTAACCGATGGTCGTGCCTACTAATGATCGGTTTTGTTCTATCGATTAGGAATCCAAGTTGGCTTTTTTTTAACTGATGGTTAAATAACCGATGGTGCCCACACACGATCGGTTTTGACTGATGAAAACGGTCCATCAGACCATTCTCATCGGTTTAACCGATCGTGTGTACGTGGCATTAGAAGGCTTAAAGTGAAAAAGTCTCTTTAAAAATGAGATTGTGTCCTTTGAGTGAGTGAGTGAGTGAGAAACTTGTATAGCGCAACAAATGCGAACTTAATCGCCTCAAGGCGCTTTCCTTTCAGTGACGTCCTGGTCCTTCAGAAGAGATGGGTCTTTAGCTTTTTCCTAAAAACCAGATGGTTTTCTTCCAGGTGTGGGTAGAGCATTCCAGAGTCTAGGTCCTTGGACTGCAAATCTGCGTTCTCCCTTAGATTTGTAGCGGGATTTAGGGATTTGGAGAAGGTTTTGGTTGGTTGACCGGAGCACGCGGTTGGTGTTGTAGGGTTTTATTATCTCACTTAAGTATTGGGGAGCGTTTCCTTGTGTACATTTGTGAGTTAGGCAGAGTGTCTTGAAAGTCACCCGGTCCTGTACGGGCAGCCAGTGGAGGGACCTCAAGACAGGGGAGATTGATTCCCAGGTTTTTTTTCCCTGCTACCAGTCTGGCTGCCGTGTTCTGGACGACTTGTAGACGCGAGATCTGGTATTTCGGTAGTCCTAAGTAGAGGGAGTTTGCGTAGTCGAGTCGTGAGTTGATGATTGTTCCTACCACTACTGCTGTGTCCTTTTCCGGGATGAAGGGGATTGACTAAAGTCAAAAAACTGACATCACAATTCATTTTCCAACACAAAACGAATACCAAAACGAACTGACTCAGTGTCGAAACTTGGAAAAGGCGGAGCTCACATTTTCTAAACTTAATAATCCTACCATTTCTTTGCTTTCTTGAACCTGAAAACCTCCATTTTAGCCTGCCCCTTCCCCCTCCCTCCCAATCTTCTCCCATACCCCGGGTTTAAAAGCTTTTTGATTCAAGTTGTTCGATTTGTATTACAATTTTATTCTGCTTTCAGGTTTTTCTAACTAATGACTTGGATATGTACTGCTACGAAAGACCCACGGCATATGAACACTGTACTATTGCAATACAGTGAATATGCAGAGCCCTATGTGTGTGTGGATACATATAGCCCTGACAGCTTCAGTCCTTTTTGAAGAAAAGATAAACTTTGGTCTCTTCAGCTAGCCACTTTCGTTGGTGAACTTTAACTTCTGGGTAGCAGGGCACATAACATAACTGGTCCAGATTAATAAGTGAAACAGACAGAGTTTCGTTCAACAAGGTGAGAGGACAATGATGTCTGTATATAGTGTCCCAGAAATGGATAGCCTTATCCTTTATCCCTGTAGTACTATAAGTGTCAGAAGGATGATTACTGGCAGTGATTTCTGTATACAGTGTTCAAATAACTCTTTCTGTAGTGCAGTGTCTTTGTTCCCTGCAGATGGGCAGTAATGCCCTCTCACCAAATCCTGCGATCAGGGCCGAAGCAAACATCCTGGAACAGGCAGGCTTTCATGGCGACATGACTGGTCCCCTCACACTAAAACGGTTCACCGTTGTTGAAATGCGACTCAAAATTTACCTGGGATCTCCCCCCCTCAGGCTGAACATCCCAATTCAAGGTGGAGGCCTGGATCACGCGGGGGAGATCATCTGAGAGACAGCAACCCTCCCTCAGGTCTGGTCTCTTTACTAAGGTGACCAGATTTTTTAAATGAAATCCGGGGACATTTTTTTTTTTTACTATTAATGGCGGTAATCGCCACCGCCGCAGCCTGTCGAGTCTCACTCTTCGGGCCCTGGTTACTACTGGGTGGGGAGAAGAGGGAGATCACTCCGCCAGGGAAGGCAAGGAGATAAGCAGGCAGGCGGCTGGCCGGGACTTGCCTGAATGCGCATGCACCCAAAACTGAACAAATATTTTCTCCGCTCCAACCAGCACAGGATCATCATAAATGGGCACAGATAATGGAAAAAATACACCCCCTAAGCTGGTAGGAGCGGCGAAGCGGGGGTGTGTAATTCTGATTTTTTTTATTCTGCACTGACTGTCTTTGAAATTGCCCCAGCCCCTGTTCAAACCCAATCCGGGGACAAAACCTCGGGACAGACTTGGTCTGGGGACAGTGTCCTCAATTTGGGTACTGTCCCCAGAAACTGGGGATGTCTGGTCACCCTACTCTTTACTTTATCATCGCTGACTGAACTTTACCTCAGGACACAAAATGGAGTCTTTTACATTCCTGTCAGCAAAGCCTGCTGAGATTTTTATTTCTCACTGTATAACAGCGATCCATTTTGTGTGGGAACTGCATGCCCCAGAATCCACTGCTGCTCTCCCTGCAGTTTAGTACAATCTCTCCCATTGGCTGTTGTAACTGTGTCTTTAATTGGTTTCTACTCGTTGTCTTGCTGGAAGGTAAACCTCCGCCCCAGTCTCAAGTCTTTTGCAGACTCTGAGGCCGCGTACACACGATTGAACATGTCCACTGAAACTGGTCCGACGGACCGTTTCAGCAGACATATCCGATCGTGTGTACGGTCTAGCGGACATGTTTTTCCATCGGACAAATTTCAAAGCATGCTTTGAAATTTGTCCGTTGGAAACATGTCCGTCGGACATGTCTGCTGGTTAGTACGCCTAACTAGTGGACATAAATCTCCCGCATGCGTCAAATGGATTTGACGCATGCGTGGAAGTATTTTACTTCCTGGATTGGTGACGTGGCGGTGTCAACGTCACCGCCACGTCACCGTGTTATCCGTCCGAGGGGATTTTGGTCCGATGGTGTGTACACGCCATCAGACCAAATATCCGAGGAGACATGTCCGCTGGAAACGGTCCGTCGGACATGTTCAGCAGACATGTCTCCTTGTCTGTACGCGGCCTAACAGGTTTTGTTTTGCGATTGCCCTGGATTTGGCTTCATACATCTTCCAATGAACTCTGACCAGCTTTCCTGTCCCTGCTGAAGAAAAGCATCCCCACAACATGATGCTGCCACCACTATTTTTTACAGTGGTGAGGGTGTGTTCAGGGTGATGTGCAGTGTTAGTTTTCCGCCACACATACTGTTTTGCTTTTAGGTCTAAAGTTCAAATTTGGTCTCATCTGACCAGAGCACCTTCTTCCACATGTTTGCTGTGTCCCAGACATGGCTTCTCACAAACTGCAACCTGGAACCTTATGGCGTTCATTTAACAATGGTTTTCTTCTTGCCACTCTTCCATAAAGGGCGGATTTGTGGAGTGCACAACTAATAGTTGTCCTGTGGACAGATTCTCACACCTGAGCTGTGGATCTCTGCAACTCCTCCAGAGTTACCATGGTCCTCTTGGATGCTTCTCTGATTAATGCTCTCCTTGCTCGGCCTGTTAGTTTAGGTGGATGGCCATGTCTTGGTAGGTTTGCAGTTGTAACATACTCTTTCCGTTCTCAGATGATGGATTGAACAGTGCTCTGTAAGATGTTTAAAGCTTGGGATATTTTTTTTTAACCCAACCCTGCTTTAAACTTCTCTTCAACTTTATCCCTGACCTGTCTGGTGTGTTCTTTGGCCTTCATGATGCTGTTTGTTCACTAAGGTTCTCTAAAAAACTGAGGGCGTCACAGACTAGCTGTATTTACTGAGATTACATTGCACATGGGTGGACTCTACTTATTAGGTGACTTCTGAAGGCAATTGGCTCCACTAGATTTTAGTTAGAGGTATTAATTGGGGCTAAATACAAATGCACGCCATACTTTTCAGATATTTATTTGTAAAAAAAATTGAAAACCATTTATCATTTTCCTTCCACTTCACAATTATGTGCCACTTTGTGTTGGTCTATCTCATAAAATCCCAATAAAATATCTTCTTTACGTTTAATGACAAATTGTACTCAAATAAAACATATTAAAATAAAAAAAGAGATAGTTTGGAAAATACGAATATACATTTAAAGGGTGATTTCAACAAATTACATTTATGAATCTACAGTATGTACTATATAAAGTTCTGCTTAGTATATTATTCCTATAAACATACTGTAAATAAAGTATTTGAGATAAACTAACTTGCACTATGGATACAGGAAAATGCAGGTTGTTTCAAATGGGTGTATAATACATTGGGGAAACACATAACTAGACTCCTTTACATGCTTATAATCATATAACTAAAACCAATGATATGACTTACGTTTTCTCTAATCTTTCCTAGCTATTATATGTGCCCAGATAGAGAATGGCTCTCTCATCACAATAAAACCCCCAAATCCAACCGTGGGTCAAAATGTTCTATTGAATGTCGAGTATGAAGGCAAAATTATAATGATCAACTGGTACAAGGGGAGCGGGACAAGTGATTCCATGTTAATTGTGACAATCAACCCTGAAACAAGTGTTCCAACTACTGGGAAAATGTTTACAGGACGAGAGAAAGTAATGAACAATGGATCTTTATTGATATCAAACCTCAGGACCTCCGATGCTGGAGACTTCACTGTCCAACTTACTATTCCAGGTTCTTTTACGTCCGAAACAGCTCAGCTCTCCGTGAATGGTACGCAGTGTTGGCTTAGACATACTTGTTTTTTTTGTTTTGTTTTTTAGGTTTTGAAAATCACTAAATAGAACCAAATAAACCTTTACTCACATTGCTTGCAGTGGAAAAACAACTAATGTGCACCGTGGATTCAGCCATTAGCACAACCAGTTGAACTGTGCTCACCTCCTCTACTCATCAGTGGCGGTGCGTCCATAGAGGGCCCCCTCCTGCACCGCTCTATCACCAAGAGATAGATTAATGCATTGAATTGCATGAATCTATCTATTGTCGCCACTGCCGCCCCCTATTCGGGTGTTTGGCCCCTTGTCAGGTGCTGGGCATCTGAATTACAGCGGCAGGGGTGTTTTTGGAAGTGCCTGATTAGAGCCCTTGGCACTAATAGGCGTCCTGATAAGAGCCATAGGCTCTAATAGGCTTCCAAATTGGTAAACAGCAGGCGCAATGCTGTGTATTCACTGTTTACACAGTGTTATGTTAGAGAAGCGAATAAATAGCTTTCCTAACACTAACCCTCTCAGCCAATCAGGTGCTCAGATCTGGTTACTCTGTCACCTGATTGGCTGAAGCGACATAGCAGAGACGGGAAGAGGATGGGAGAAGACATGGAGGACTTGGAGCATGGAGGACAGTGCCAAGACAGATACGTGCCAGGCAGAGGGGCACACTGGCAGCATTTGATTGGGCACACTGGTGGCAATTGATTGGGCACACTGGCGGCAATCGATGGGACACACTGGCATTAATCGATTGGGCACACTGGCGGCAAATTGATGGGGCACACTGGTGGCAATTGATGGGCACAGTGGCGGCAATTGATGGGCACACTAGCTGCAATTAATGGGGCACACTGGCTGCAATTGATGGGCACAGTGGTGGAAATTGATGGGCACAGTGGTGGAAATTGATGGGTACAGTAACTGTGTTTGATGGCACAGTGGCTGCTCCTGGTATGGTTAAAGCAGCTGCGCTGCTCCTTGAGCCCGCACTGCTTACCTGGCCTCTCTGCGGCCCGCTAGTTCAGTTCCGCCGTCGAGCTGGGGGGGTGGGGGGGGAGGAGGAGGGGCAGAAACTACAGGTCAGGTTATTTGTGTGAGCATGACAAGGGAGGGGATCTGGAGGATACGAAGGTAAAGCTCCCTGTGCACCTGGATAGAAGGAGCGGTGGGACCGCTGCATAGAACAATCAATTTCTCTATTTTACTCCTGCAGCCTCTTAAAGCCAGCTTATCCTCCTCTCTCTCCCACATTCAGAGGTTGCAGGAGGAAGATGGAGAGATTGATTCTTTTAAATCCTCCCATCCAGATCAAGCTACTTTCTGCAGCCCCATCTGTGCTCTTCACCACCCTCCCCCTTAGTGCTCTCTGACCCCCCCATGTGCTCTCCACCCCCTCAGTGCTCTCTAACCCCCTATGCTCTCAGATACCCCCATGTGCTCATCACCACCCCCAGTGCTCTCTGACCCCCCATGCGCTCTCCACCACCCCCAGTGCTTTCTGACCCCCCCATGCTCTCAGACGCCCCCATGTGCTCGCCATCATTCCCCCCCAGTGCTCTCTGACCCCCCATGCGCTCTCCACCCCCCCAGGGCTCTCCACCACCCATGCACTCAGGCGCCCCATGTGCTCGCCACCCCCCAGTGCTCTCTGACCCCCCCTGCGCTCTCCACCACCCCCTGTGCTCTCTGACCACCCATGCTCTCAAGCGCCCCCATGTGTTTGCCACCACCCCCCAGTGCTCTCTGACCCCCATGCGCTCTCCACCACCCCCCAATGCTCTCTGACCCCCATGTGCCCTCCACCACCCCCCGGTGCTCTCTGACTTTCCAGTGCTCTCTGACCCCCCCCATGCACTCTCTGATCCCCCCATTTGCTTTCTGACCCCCCATGTGCTGTCCATCACCCCAGTGCTTTCAGGCTCCCCACCTAGCTGTGCTTTTTGTACCCCCATGTGCTCTCCAACCCCCCAGTGCTCTCAGCCTTCCCCCCATGCTCTCAGGCTCCCCCTGTGCTCTCCAGCCCCCTAGTGCTCTCAGGCCCCCCGCCTTGTGCTCTTAAACTCCCCCCTGTACTCTCCAGCCCCCCAGTGCTCTCAGCTCCCCACATGCTCTTAGGTTCCCCCTAGTGCTCTTAGGCCCTCAGCCCTGTGCTCTCAAACTACCACTGTGCTCTTCAGCCCCCCAGTGCTCCCATCTCCCACCATGCTCTCAGCCCTCCCATGCTCTCATTCACCCCCCCCATGTACTCTCCAACCCCCCAGTGCTCTCTGACCCTACCTGTGCTCTCAGACCTCCCCCATGTGCTCTTCATCCCCCAGTGCTCTCTCTCCTGTGCTCTCCACCCCCCCTGTGCTCTCCAGTCCCCCCCACAGTGCCCTTTACTCCCCTATGCTCTCCAGACCCCCCATGCTCTCTGCTGTCCCCTTGTGCTTTCCGCTCCCCCCCCCCCCCCATGCTCTACAACCCCCTCTTTTTTCGGTCCTCCTCACCTCCATTAGGATGGAGATTGGGAAAGGGAGCAGTAAATAAGCCATGGGCTCCTCAGTCTAAAATGCCCGGGCCTATTTTTTCTCCCAGTCCGGGCCTGCATATATCCCAGGAGTCTTCAGGAGGGGAGGAGAGGAGGAGATGTTTTTTTTACCTAAGCACACCCTCCTGCCTGCATGCTTGAGATAAGGGCAGATGTATTCCTTGAGTAAATGCTACATGAATCATTTGCCCTTACTCAAGATGGTCACAGCCAGAAATGCTAGGGGGGTCGTTTTTCAAAGTTTTTCAACAAAATAAAGCATGGAGACATGGATGGATGGGGAAGTTTGCTTTGGAATATTAAAAATTAATTAAATTGTGTTTTTGGTTTATGATGCTGATCCGCTTTACCTTCCTGTTCCAAATTAAAAACAAAAGGTAACATATATACTCGAGTATAAGCCGACCTGAATATAAGGCGAGGCACCTAATTTTACCACAAAAAAATGGGAAAACGTATTGACTCGTGTATAAGCCTAGGGTGTCCATCTGCTTGCCTCACTGTGCCTCGCTTTGCCTCACTGTGTCCGTGTGCATGCCTCACTGTGCCCATGCCTCGCTGTGCCCATGCCTCAGGCCGCGTACACACGATCAAATCTATCTGCTGAAAACGGTCCGACGGACCGTTTCAGCAGACAAATTCGATTGTGTGTACGGGAGAACAGACAGATTTTTCCAGCAGACAGATTTTAAAGCATGCTTTAAAATCTGTCTGCTGAGAACCAGTCCGTCCGACATGTCTACTCCTGTCTATGTGAGCTAGAGTGCTATATTGCAGTATGCAGCATCATAGCGACATGTATCCCAATACACACAGCACCAAGTACCCCAGGCACCCATGACATGTAATACTCATGCTAGAAGTATCATGTGTGGCTCAGTGGGATACAGGGACATCTGGCAGTCTACCACATATACTCAAGCTGACCTCACACACATAAACAGCAAACTGGAAATGTCACACAGCAGTCTTCTTCTAAACACAGCCATTAATCAGTAATAAACTGCAAAATTAAGACAAATCGGCTGTCCAGTTTTCATCTGAATGTTTTGCAAAGTGAATAGTCTATTTGCCTTCAGTAAATCAACCCCAATGTCTCATGAACTCCCTAGGAACACAATCTGCCCTTGCTGATATAAAAGGAATTAACCCCTCCCAGGTTATGTTAAATACTATTGTCATAGGTGTGCGCAGCCTATTGTATTAGGGTGTTCCTCTTTAAAGCTCCAACACATATGCCTTTGTGACATATTAACCGGCCTCTTCCCTACTCGTCATCCTAAAACAATACGAGGGGGGGGGGGGGGAGCAGGTGAGCACACAGGGGGACCTGGGCAGCAGAAAAAAAAAGAGGTGGCATACATTGGTACCAATCTCCTGTATATTCCTTCTGTGACAGCTGAATATTGGCTAGAGGAAGAGTAGGAGAAGCCTACTTCCAGCTGCTGCAGAAGAAAATACAGATCGGTCCATTAATTTCCACTTCAGCCGCCTATCCTATGCAGGTCCTGGGGTCAGCAAGTAAGGATCGCAGCTTACCTGTCACCTGCCCATGATTGATGGGTTGCCAACTCCAGGATTAGGGTGTGCCCAGGCATACCTGGCACACCCCTTGCGCACGCTTATGACTATTGTAATAGTAACACTTTTTTTTCTTCATTTATTCTTAGTAGGCTATGAAAGACCTCCTCCTCCTATTATAGCGGTATCAGGTGGACCTACACAAGCTCTCCCAGTCAGCTCTTATCCATATCTAAATCCCACTACTTCTGAACCCCAACCCAAAGGTAAGTTTTTATAAAGTACAATTAATATAGTGCACGGTGTTGACAAGCAAATGTGTGTAAAACAAATTAGGCAAACATAAATCCAGTAACAAACAGTGCAAAGCTATTCTTAAATAAATACACAGTGCAAAACATTTTCCATAAACTTCATATGTGCATCTTCAGTCCTGTTCCTTTAAATCTAAACACATTTCCTACTAATCAATAAACATTATATTTGAATCAAACACATTTTAATTGCAAAAATGCCGAAAAATCAAGTGCAAACATAACACAAATGTGAATTCCCACAGTCCAACAGAGTCAAACATAAGCTGTTCCACCCAGTGCAATATTCCAAAAATGATCACCAACATGTGTCCTGTTTTTCCTCCACTAGCCAGCCCAAACACTTGCGTCTTAAAGTGATTGTAAAAGCTTGATTTTTGTGCTCATGGCTCCCCCCCCACCGAATGCCCACCATAACAAGCCAGAAGGTGTCGGACACTGTAGGGACGCAACACGTCAAGGAGTGGAGTTTTTCTGATGCTATCACGCTTGTCCGGCATCTTCTGGCTGAAGATCACTGCAGGGAAGGGTAGCCCTGTTTTCTCAAGCAGGAGACCAGGATGGATGGAAATGATTCTCATTGTTATGCTGCATATTGAGACTATTTACTCTAAGTGTGCCTTGTAGTCCTGTGAGAACACTATCTGCTGTGGTATGTTCTATTACATGTATGTTCTATTACATGTATCATTCCTTTGGAGGAGAAATATGTGATTAACCCTTAAGTACCGGTTCACACAGGGGCAACCCGACTTACAGCGCGACTTTGCATGGCGACTTCAGCACAACTTAAAGTTGCCTCCAGGACAGGCGACTTTGGCTGTGACCAATCACAGAATAATCAGCTCTGTGGGAGGGAGGGGTTTGCCTGAGAAAACTGTTTTATTTTCCTGTAAAGTTGTTTCAGTTAAGACGGTGATCCGACTTTGGAGGCAAATTCCATTGAAATCTATGGGTACAAGTTGCCTAGAAGTCGCCTTAAAGTAGTACAGGAACCTTTTCTGAAGTCGGAGCGACTTCAGTAGTGTACATTAAGACGGCTCTCATTGACTAACATGGGATTACTGATGTTAACGACTTGGGGTGACTTGAGGTCTGACAAGTTGGATCCCAAGTCCCTGTAGTGTGAACCGGCACTTAGGGAACAATTACTAAAGTTGGTGCGATCAGAATCTGGTGCAGCTGTGCACGGTAGCCAATCAGCTTCTAAATTTAGCTTGTTCAATTAAGCCTTGACAATAAAACCTGGAAGCTGATTGGTTTCTATGTGGATTTTGCACTCTCCAGTTTTAGTAAATATCCCTTTGTGTCACCAAGAAATTCCCAATCATTGGATACCAAGGTGGATGGAGCTGCCCCCCTCTTACTACTCTAAATGCTATTAGAGCTCCTATATTAAGAGGTTTTATCTTAGGGTGTGAGTGTGTGCATGGGCGTTCGCTCATAGGGTTAAGGGGGGGCGAGTGACCCCCCCTGGAATCGGCAAGGGTCTGCCATGCCCGCATCTGTACCTGTGCTGACTCTGTGTGTGCGAGTCGGCTCCACAGCTGTTGCAAGATCAGTGTCACAGAGCTTACAGAGCTCTTTACTGCCACCTCTGGCCGCTTCCTGTATGTGTGCCCTCGTGTTTGCTTTGATGCCTGTAATGTATTTTCAAATGGACATGTGGAAACATGACTTACAAGTGGGGGCTGTGAGTACAAGTGAAGGGAGGTGGCCGTTTGTGTACAGGGGGACTGACACATATACAGATGGGGCGGGCAGCTGAGTCGGTACTGTACATTTGATCAGCACAGTGAGGCTGCATATCATGGGCACATGCCTGCGCTTTATGGGACAATGACTAAGCCCCTCCCCTCCCCTTCATGACATTGTCGAAGAAGCGGAGCATAGGTGACCGTAAAATTATGCCCCCCCCTGGAAAAAGTTCAGCGGACGCCCATGAGTGTGTGGGCTGGCAGTAGGGTGACTACGTGTCCTGGATTGCCCGGGACAGTCCTGCATTTCTTGAAATGACACTGAAGGGGTTAACCACTAAGCTCAGGAGATGCGCGCGACCCACGGCTGGGCATCTTAAAGGAGACGTACAGGTAGGTGAATATGCCCAGCCGCGCCACTCGGTCGACGTATATATTGGCATGAGGCGGTCCTTAAGTGGTTAATGTCTAAACTGCTGGCAAAAAAACTAAGTACATCCCTAAGTGAAAATTTCCAAATTGGGCCCAAAGTGTCAATATTTTGTGTGGCCACCATTATACTTGTTGGCATTCATGGTTCCCTCAATGAACTGTAGCTCCCCAGTGCTGGCAGCACTCATGCAGCCACAGACCATGACTGTCCCACCACTATGCTTGACTGTAGGCAAGACACACTTGTCTTTGTACTCCTCATCTCGTTGCAAGCAGCACACCATCTGAACCAAATAAGTTTACCTTGGTCTCATCAGACCTCAGGACATGTTCCAGTAATCCATGTCCTTAGTCTGTTTGTCTTCAGCAAACTATTTGCAGACTTTCTTGTGCATCATCTTTAGAAGAGGCTTCCTATCTGCTGTGGTCTGTTCTATTACATGTATCATTCCTTTTGGGATGTCAGCCATGCAGACCAATTTGATGCAGGCGTATGATCTGAGCACTGATAGGCTAACCCTTGACCCCTTCAACCTCTGCAGCAAAGCTGGCAGCACTCATACGTCTATTTCCCAAAGACAACCCCTGCATATGACGCTGAGCACATGCACTTAACTTCTTTGGTTGACCATGGCGAGGCCTGTTCTGAGTGAGACCTGTCCTGTTAAACCGCTGTATGATCTTGGCCACTGTGCTGTAGCTCAGTTTTAGGGTCTTTGCAATCTTCTTATAGTATAGGCCATCTTTATGTAGAACAACAATTATTTTTTTCAGATCCTCAGAGAGTTCTTTGCCATGAGGTGCCATGCTGAACTTCCAGTGATCGGTATGAGACAGTTAGGGCCATTTCACACGAGCGGACGAACGGTCCGCTAATTACAAGTCCGTTAACGGACTTGTAATGGGCCCCTATGGGAGCGGATCCGTTAGCGGATGATGCATCCGCTAAGGTCCGCAAGATCCGCATCCGTTTTTTCGGACGGAATAATGTCCTATTTTTCTTCTGTTCGGTGGAATGGATCGAATGCAAACGGACAGACGGTCCGTTTCCATCCGATTCCCCATAGGGGATAGTGGAGGAGAGACAGGGCGGTCCCTGCATAGTGTGCGGGGACCGGCCTGTCCGCCCGACAGCTCAGCGGAGACCCCCCGCTAAGCCGACGGACACACGGAGCGGACCGCAAAACGGACCGCTCCGTGTGAAAGGGCCCTTAGAGAGATAACACTAAATTTAACACACCTGCTCCCCAATCACACCTGAGACCTTGTAACACGAATGAGTCACATGACACCAGGGGTGAAAAATGGCTAATTGGGCCCAATTTGAAAATGTTCACTTAGGGGTGTACTCACTTTTGTTGCCAGCAGTTTAGACATTAATGGCTGTGTGTTGAGTTATTTTGAGAGTATCAAATTTACACTGTTATACAAGCTGTACACTGACTACTTTACATTGTAGCAAAGTGTAATTTCTTCAGTGTTGTCATGTGAACAGATATAGAATTTTTTTTTACAAAAATGTGAGGGTGTACATACTTTTGTGAGATACTGTATATTGTTCATTCACGCCAGTCCCTAAACCTCAAGGAGGTTACAATCTAAAATCCCTAACTCACATTCATAATAAGTAAAAAATAGCAGGTAATGGCGCCTACTAGAAATAAAGTGTATAAAGGAATGTGCAAATAAATATAAATATAAATGGTGTCTGTCCAAAAGAGTGCTGGTCCTAGTCAAAGTATAACATATATAATACAAAATAAGTTGAATATTAATAATTATGTGATTGAGTTAGTATAAATATAAAAATAATTCATAAAAGTCCAATTCCTAGTGATAAAAAATTTCCAAAATAGGTGTTGCAAGATTAAATGATGATAATAATAATAATCCAAGAAAAGTCTAGTTTTATAAAAATATATATATATTTTCAAGATTGCTTCATGCAGGTATAGCCGTCAGTGGATCACTCAGTGCTCTCCCCCAATGGTCCCGCACTCACCGGATCCAACTACCCCTGCAGGGGTAATAGGCTTTCTCAGTAAGTCTCCACACTTCAATAAAATCTGCCTGGTTTCCTCACATGGGGTCTATCCAACCATTCAGCCGCTCATAGAGAAGATAGGATCTTTATGATGGTAATCTCTAAAATGTCGAGACACACTATGTTTATGGAACCCTTTTTTAATGTTAGCTATGTGTTCTCTAATCCTGATATGTAGTTCTCTTGTTGTTCTGCCTACATATTGTTTTTGGCATGGACATTCCAGGACATACGTAACATGTGTACTACTACATGTTATCAGCTCTCTTATTTTATGTGTGGTAGAGAACACATAGCTAACATTAAAAAAGGGTTCCATAAACATAGTGTGTCTCGACATTTTAGAGATTACCATCATAAAGATCCGGGATGCATGACTTTCTATGGAATAGACAGAATAAAAGAACACTGGAGGGGGGAAAATAAAACTATAAAAGTATCCCAAAATGAAACCCGGTGGATCTACACGTTAGACACCCTCCAACCGTCTGGTATGAATATTGATGTGGATCTAAATTGTTTTTTTAACCAATTTTTAACAATTTTTAATTTTACACTATATTCCATATTTTTATATATTTTAATTTTATATTTTATATAATATTTTAATACGGGATTTTTTCATATATCTAATTATAATAATACATCGGATTGCCTCATCGACATATACACATCTACCTCTCTTTTTCCTATCAACTACTCCTCATATAATTATAATTTTAATTGTATTCTATTAACTAATGTTTTTTTCCCATAATGTCTATTTATATATTTTATATATTTTATATATATATATTTATATTTTTTTCACATATTTGCAATCCTATATATATCTGATTATGTTATTAACATCACCTTGCTGGAATATGGAGATCAGCTAAATAATCAAGTTTTTACTATATTTCGATCTAACTTCCGGGTTTTTCCCGATATGAAAACGAACGTATTTTCTCCTTTTTAATATAGAGCCTCTTGAGACTGGACTCCGGTCTGCAAAAATCTCTAACATGGAGGACGCTCGAAAGTTAGGAACTTTTTCGACGTAAGATCGGGGGTTTGCTTTCCCGACAGAAAGTCTGTCGTAGTGTCGACTACAATACGGAGCCTCTAGTGTTAGGACTACGGTCTGTAGTAATCTCCAACATGGAGGATACCGGAACAACGGAGTTTTCACGACGTAACGTCGGACCCGTTTTTTCGACATTTTGTCGACACAACGTCCGCAATTTTCGACACAACGTCCGCATTTTCCGACATAACGTCAATTATAAATAGCTAGTGCTGAAGGCTCAGAGGCACGCTCCAGATGACGTCAGAACGACGAAACCGGTCGAGCGAACGTTCCTTAGAGCTACAGCACATATTTTCTAAAGGCTTTTTAACTGCATGTAAATTGTGAGTACCCATTGTTTATTAAGAATAAATTTTACTTGTTACAAAACGGTATCACGCTATTGGGCATTTTCGTTTCATCCTATCTTCTCTATGAGCGGCTGAATGGTTGGATAGACCCCATGTGAGGAAACCAGGCAGATTTTATTGAAGTGTGGAAACTTACTGAGAAAGCCTATTACCCCTGCAGGGGTAGTTGGATCCGGTGAGTGCGGGACCATTGGGGGAGAGCACTGAGTGATCCACTGACGGCTATACCTGCATGAAGCACATATCACCTTATAGCATTACTTTTCGGAAGCAATCTTGAAAATATATATATATTTTTATAAAACTGGACTTTTCTTGGATTATTATTATTATCATCATTTAATCTTGCAACACCTATTTTGGAAATTTTTTATCACTAGGAATTGGACTTTTATGAATTAATTTTATATTTATACTAACTCAATCACATAATTATTAATATTCAACTTATTTTGTGTTATATATGTTATACTTTGACTAGGACCAGCACTCTTTTGGACAGACACCATTTATATTTATATTTATTTGCACATTCCTTTATACACTTTATTTCTAGTAGGCGCCATTACCTGCTATTTTTTACTTAATATTCACTCCCACCTAGGTGGGTTTTTATGTAGGGGCAGCCACTTCAAACTTAATCACCTTTTAATTTTTATTACACCACTTTTTATTTTAATTTTTTATTTAAATTGTCTGTGGCGCAGATTCATCTCTTTTTACCTCACATTCATAATACACTAGGGCCAATTTAGACAGGATACAATTAACCTACTAGCATGTTTTGGAGTGTGGGAATAAACCGGAGTACCTGGAGGAAACCCTCACAGGCACAGGGAGAACATGGAAACTCCAGGCAGGTAGCATATTTTAAAGAGAGTATGAGGGGAAGAAACAAGGGGAGGAAAGCAGATATGCAGGAAGAAATATTTAGGGGCAATATGTAGTTGTAATTTTACCACTGTGGCCTTACATACCGGTATGTCCTTGCATATATATATATATATATAGCCAAATGCTTTACAGACTCCTGTAAATTCTAAATAGAAACCATATGGTCTACTCTTAAAGTGGAAGTAAACCCATCCATAAAACAGTTTCATTTCCGGGAATGTGCCGGAAATGTAACACTCCCATTGGTTGTGATGTTGTCATAACTGATCACATGTGCCGCATCATGGCAGTTGTAGATTAAACAGAGGCAAAAATGGCAGCTTCTTTGGCTGAAAATGATAGGGGGGATTACTTACACTTTAAGTCATTCTATAACATTATATTTTCAGCAGTCTTGATATACAGCAAACAACAGGACAGTTTAGTCAACACTCACAAGGTCGGTCTGATTCCCTAACTACCTCGACTAAAGCCTAGTACACACAACTCTTTTTTTTTTTTTCGTTCAACCCAGTGGGCTGAACAGAAAAAAAAAAACTGACAGCTCCAGTCGGAAGTCTCTGTATTAACAATTTGATGTTAGTACAGCGACCACCCCTGCTGTTCTATTCTGTTCTGACAGCGGGACGGTCCCACCGCCAGAACACTGTGGTCAGTTCCCTCAGCCATTGGCCGAAAACGCCAATGATCTTTTTCGGTCATGCCCCTTTGACAGAAGCCGGCCAAGCAGCCGGCTTCTGTCACATCGGCTGCAGTGCATAAGGGCCGAATGTTGGCCGGTTTCTATTAAACCGGCTGAAGCTGCTGACATCTTGTGTAATAGGCTGTAATGTCCTTGACCTAACAAAAAAAACGTTTCTCCTTGTATTGGGAAAAGACCCTTCAGTCAGACAACAGGAACTTAATTTAAACACTTAAGCCCTGTACACACAATCGGTTTGTCTGATGAAAACAGACCGATGGACTGTTTTTATTGGACAAACTGATTGTGTGTGGACCCCATCGGTTTGTTTTCCATCGGTGAAAAAAATAGAACATTTTCCTATGGATAAAAAAAACTATAGAAAAAAATGATCGTCTGTGTGGAAGTCTGCAGTGTCCCACTCAGGACATGTGGGAACTGCAAAAGTATTATTTCTTTGTTATTGCTATATTGCATGTCATTTTGCATTTCTACATCTGTGAGATCCCTGTTCATATGCTGATCAGGTGTGCTTCATACTTCCCACCACAAGATGGGGATAGCACCACTCTGGGATATCTATCCCAGCTCAGGTTATCTGTGGTCGGTAGTTAAGTTCAGGAAGTGTGTGTGTGGAGAAGGAAAAAGGTGAAGGAGAGAGAAGGTCAGTCCAGAGAAGGGACAGATTGGAACTGCTTAAATCAAAAGGTGAAAGCCATTAAATCGGCAGCAAAGACCTTTTTGAGCATAAAGGTGAAGGATTTCTTAGCCTCCGGCAACCTCACCAAGGTCACTGGATTCAAAAGGGACCAGTAACAAGCAAGCATAATACTGAACCACAGCCTGAGTCCAGGATTACTAAAGCCTATTAACAGTGGATCAGCAGAATTCTCTCTCTACCCAGATACTGTATTTTAACTGGATGTCTGTATTGCAATCAAAACCAGTCACAGTAAAAATTGTGAGTTGTATCCTACTTCTGTCTACCTCATTCTTCAACACTGCAAATGGTCGTACCACCATTAACGGTACTGGCGTCACGACAAATACCATCAAGGGACCCAGCCGCCACAAGCACTTTAAACACCCCTGTCATCACGGGCACCTCAACCACCATCTTGGCTGGCGTTTCCCTATCACAGAGCGTGCCCCGGAGGATTTTGTGCTGTCTTCCCCATCTCTGTGCGACCGGCCCAGGGAGGCTTTCTGCTAACCGTGAGTAAACCGATGAACTGTATTATTGCTGTCTCTCATCGGCCCACTGTGCACCTCACGTGTCGCCCCTGCGGTTCTGGCTCGTCGCAAGTCCATCGGTCAAAAATCCACGCATGCTCCGAATCAAGTCGACGCATGCTCGGAAGCATTGAACTTAATTTTTCTCAGCACGTCATAGTGTTTTATGTCACCGTGTTGGACACGGTCGGATTTTTGACCGATGGTGTGTAGGCAAGACTGATGAAAGTCAACTTCATCGGATATACGACAAAAAAATCTATCTGATTAGATTCCATCAGATATCTGATCGTGTGTACAGGGCTTAAGGGTGTTTTATATAGAGAGATAGTGAAATCTGTTAGTTTAAAATCCAAATCTTGGTTAAATAAATAGGCCTGGATTCACATACCTGGGCGCATCTTTATGCGGGTGTAGCGTTTCTTCTTTATGCTAGGCCGGCGCAACGTTGAGAGGCAAGCATGGAATTCACAAAGCAAATGCTCCCAACGTTGCGCCGGCGTATCGTATAGTCGTCGGCGTAAGTCGACGGAAGTCAAAGTAGGTGGAAGTGGGCTGGAAGTGGGCGTGATACATTTAAATGAAGCGTGACCCCATGCAAATGATGGGCTGAGCTTCAAACAAGTACTAAAAACGAACGGCACATGCGTCGTGTCTTGGACGCATCCCAGTGCGCATGCTCACAGTCACGTCGAAATAACTGCCTACGATGTGAACGTAACCTACGCCCAGCCCTATTCACGTACTACGTAAACGACGTAAAAATCGATAGCGTTCGTTCCCTGGTCCATACCTTCGCATGGGTTGTGCCTCCTTTATCAGGAATAACTTTACTTCAGACGTAACCCTTATGCAAATCGCTTAAAACATGCGCCGGGCGCAAGTACTTCATGATTCGGCTTATCTTACTCATTTGCATATTTAAAATGGGAACGCCAAATGCGTCCAGCGTAACTATGCGCCCACGATACGCTGGCGTAGGCAAGTTACGTCGGGCGGCTGAAGCCTATTTTTTCGACGTATCTAGCTTTGGGTATCGGCGCATAGATACGACGGCGCACATTTGCAGTTACGACGGTGTAAGTCCTACGTGAATCCGGGCCATAGTGTCTAAATACAAAAGCCATGTAAATTCTTAAGTTTAAAATCCATCCTGTTCTATTGAATAGTATTGTGCTTAATAACGTAATCCAAATAAATAAACTTGCATTCATCAGTGTATAAAATATAATCAGATTAAACATAGAACCAACAATAAATAGACTAGTGTTAGTACTGCTGCCCACACCTACTGTGTTTTCACAAGTGTCAGCAATGTATTGTAGCACTACCCCCGTAGGGTCCACTGGTGAATGTGGTTCGTCTCCCACCCTGCACAGCCAGGCACATGGGGAGATTTACTAAAGCTGAAGAGTGCAAAATGTTGTGCAGCTGTGCACAGAAACCAAACAGCTTTGAGGTTTTATTATAATAGCCTAATTGAGCAAGCTGGAGTTAGGGTCCTTTCACAGGTCCGTTCCGTTCGTCCGTTTTTTGGACGTCCGGTAACGGACCTCAATGCTTCCCTATGGGAGCGGATCCGTTAGCGGATGATGCATCCGCTAACGTCCGCTAGATCCGCATCCGTTTTTGCGGACGGAAGAATGCCCTATTTTTCTTCCGTCCGCCCAAACGGATCGGATGCAAACGGACAGACGGTCCGTTTCCATCCGACTCCCCATAAGGGAGAGCGGAGGAGAGACAGGGCGGTCCCTGCACAGTGTGCGGGGACCGCCCCGTCCGCCGACAGCTGAGCGGAGACCCCCCCGCTGAGCTGACGGACACACGGAGCGGACCGAAAAACGGTCCGCTCCGTGTGAAAGGAGCCTTAGAAGCTGTTTGGCTACCATGCACAGCTGCACTGAATTCTGATTGTGCCAGTTTTAATAAATATCCCCCACAGAGTCAAGAAGCAGTCCTTGCACTTTGTTTTTTTGTTCGTTTTTTTAGGGGAATAGAACTTGGATGGGGATAGGGTGCATATGGGATGCCCACTTGATGGAAGAAATATATATATATATGGACTGAACACTATATACACTCCAGTATATACAACCTCTTCTCTTTCACCTCCAGCACATACACTTGCTTGCAGACTATCACTCCCAGGACCAGCTAGCACTGATACTGTCTTTATCAGGCTCAAATCAAATGCCCTTTGCAGGCAGGGACCATGGTGTAGCAAAAATATGGTAGTCCATAGTGCTAGCTGTCCCACGTGTGGCTACTGCTCTTAGTACCACCTCATCAGGCACTGCCAGCCATTTTGGCTGCAGCTGCACCTTTCCACTGGCTCTGTACCCATACCAACCTGCTCCATACCAGTACTATCAGGTGTGCCTCCCAGTCCTTCTGAGTTACTCACCAGTCCTCTCGGCTGTTCCTGTTGCTCCTGGAGACTTACCCGGCAGTGTTCTCCTGCTGTCCTCCTTGCTCCCAGTGCCTCCTGGCCAGAACACCTCCATGGTTTTGGGAACGTCCTATCCGCACCCGAGCCCATGCCCAGGGTGCGCCCCCCCCCCGACTGGGTAGCTCCCTCAAAGGCCACGACAGCCTCATTTCCACTGAGCAGATCGGTTCGGGTCGCTTGGAACGGAACGGTTCTGAGGGGCCAGGTCTATTCTGGTGAGCGTTTCCACTGCCAGTCGGACCACCAGAGCCATACAGGTTTTAGAAAAAAATCCCTCTCGTGATGTCACACTAGTGCGACGAGAAACGTGATGCAGCGTCACTCATCGTCAACCAAACACCAAAAAAAAATAAACAACAATGGAGGTCATTCAGCAGCTTGTGTTTTCTCTGCTAGCCTTTTGGTTCTTTATAGGCAAAATACATGCCGCATTGTATGGGAGAAGGTTGCGAGCGGCCAGGAGAAACACAGCAGAAAAGAAAAGGAAACTTTTAGCTTGGATGTGTAACCGGGAGGAGAAGTACACATTGGTGCGGCTAAGACGGCAGCGCTATAGGGTAAGCACAACTGACCGACTTAACTGAAACGCACACACACTGACCCACACACACTAACACACACACACACACTGACACACACACACTGACACACACTGACACACACATTGACCCACACACACACACTGACCCACACACACACTGACACACACACACTGACACACACACTGACACACACACACACACTGACCCACACACACACTGACACACACACTGACACACACTGACACACACACACTGACACACACACACACTGACACACACACACTGACACACACACACACACACTGACACACACACACTGACACACACACACACACACACACACACACTGACCCACACACTGACCCACCAATTTGACACACACACTCACTGACCTACCAACCAACCTTGACATACACATTGACTTGAAAGATGTTTATTTTTTGAGATATGTTACCATTTTTTTTTTTCAGGTGCTTCTCCTTTTGGCAAAGCAGCGCCGCAGCCCAGTGATTTGGGCTTTCCCTCGTGCCAATGATTGTTGGATTGTGACCGTCCCAGGATTTACACACAGACAGTGGGTGTAGAATTTCAGGATGTCAGAGGAAACCTTCTCCTTCCTTTCAGCCAAGCTACGTCCAGTAATGGAAAAGAGAAATACAAACTTCAGAGCCAGTTTGCCTGTGAGGAAGAGAGTTGCCATTGCACTGTGGAAGCTGGCTACCAACAGTGAATACAGGAGTATAGGCCATCTTTTCGGTGTGAGCAAATCTTCAGTGTGTCGGTGTGCGCAGGACTTCTGTAAGGCTGTGTGCACATTGCTAGCTCCTGACATTGTGCATTTTCCAGACAGGGAAAAGCTAAAAGACATGGCTGAGTACTTTGAGAACAGGTGGGGCCTTCCACAGTGTGTTGGTGCTATTGATGGCTCACACATACCAATAATAGCACCACAAGAATACCACACCGACTACTTTAACCGAAAAGACTGGCATTCCATCATCCTCCAGGCAGTAGTGGATGGCAAGGGACTGTTCTGGAATGTGAATGTAGGAAAGCCAGGTAGTTTGCATGATGCTCGGGTTCTCCGATTGTCAACACTTTGGGATTGGGTTGGCCAGGGAGGACTCTACCCGGTGAGCACTAAGAACATTTGTGGGATAATTGTTGGCTACTATGTGCTTGGAGACTCTGCCTACCCTTTACAAAATTGGCTTCTGAAACCATTTCCTGACAATGGGCGCCTAACAACAGAGCAGCAAACCTACAACAAGAAAACATCCAGGGTACGTGTTGTAGTGGAAAATGCTTTTGGAAGACTTAAGGGTAGGTGGAGGTGTCTTATGAAGAGGAATGACTGTGACATTCAACTCACCAAATCCATGGTCCTAACTTGCTGTACTCTTCACAATCTTTGTGAAAGTCATGGAGAAGTCTTTGACCAGGATTGGAATACATCTCCAGAAGAGCCAGTACCAGTAACAGCAGCACAGGATGTGGATGAAGAGTGCAGTGAAATACGTCAGGCTCTGATGCGGCACCTTAACTTTTAATTTTTTCTCATTTATTAGTACAACGTTTATTTACTTTATGAATTATGCCATAAGTTTAATAAAATGATGCAGAAACGACATACTTGTAGAAGTCTATTTCGTTTTTTTATTCAACAAAAAATTCATCTTCATACTTTTTTTTAAAGTAAAAATTTGGGGAATGTACAATCTCTTAAACAATAACCTAAAGAGGTTGTAAACATTTTTTTCCAACATCACTTGTAAATGTTTTTTGGAATATTTGTCTGAATTTCTCAATTTCTGTTCCTCCTCAGTAAGCATGTTGTAAAGTTTACTGAGAAGGAACAGGAAGTGAGAAATTCAGACAAAGAAAAAACATATGAAGCCACCGGGGTTGCCTTTTGGTGAAATCCAGGCTGCACCTTCCAAGGCGTGGGTGATAATGCAAAGGTGCCAGGAGGGAAGGTGCCAGAGCAGCTCTACAACTAAAGCCATGTGCAGCAAGGAGGAAATGTGTCCAATCTTGTGTGATTGGTGCTGGCTCAAAAGTAGCCTATTAATAAAATAAAATATAACTTTTTAAATACAAAATAATTAAAATTCCTTTAAAAGTAAAAATGGGTACAGGTCCTGTGCTGCATGAAAGGCACTACTGTCTGGGTGGTGACCTGGGTTGACGATTGGCTCCAATCACTTGAACAAGCTGACCAAGGACACCGAGGAAGGCCTGGTTGAAGGTAGCCAACTGCTCCATCTGCATCCGGGCAATTTCTGCCTCCTGGCGCATAGCTTCCTGTGCATCCTGACGTAGTGCTTGAAACCTTCTCTCAGAAAGGTTATCCATTCTTTCCAGCTGCCTTTCTTCTGCTGCCCGCATATCCTCCATGACTGTGCGCAGATCCAACTGCAACCTTCTTCTTTCACCTGTATTATACAAAAAAAAACATTGTTTTTGTCATCTGTCCAACCAATACTGTAAGCCCCTTTCTCATCTGCCCCACCAGACTGTACCACACTGGCCCACTTCTGTTCCCCCCTCTCATCTGCTACACCAATACACAGCACTGCTCATCTGCCTCCCAGAGCTGAACCCCCCCTCTCATCTCTTCCACCACTGTACCTCCTGCACATCTCCCCCAAAACTCATTACCACCCCCCCTCTCATCTGCTACACCAATACACAGCACTGCTCATCTGCCCCCCCAGAGCTGAACCCCCCTCTCATCTGATACACCAATACACAGCACTGCTCATCTCCCCCAAAACTTATCATCACCCCCCCTCTCATCTGATACACCAATACACAGCACTGCTCATCTGCCCCCCAGAGCTGAACCCCCCATCTCATCTGATACACCAATACACAGCACTGCTCATCTCCCCCAAAACTTATCATCACCCCCCCTCTCATCTGCTACACCAATACACAGCACTGCTCATCTGCCCCCCAGAGAATTTATTGATTATCATCATGTCTTACCATTGTGTCGGGATGCATTGGGAGCACTCGGTGCTTGGCTACTCGGTGCTTGGCTACTTGGTGGTTGGCTACTTGGTGGTTGGCTACTTGGTGGTTGGCTACTCGGTGGTTGGCTACTCGGTGGTTGGTCTAATGAAAAACTACTGTTGCTGCTGAAAGACGTTGAAGGTCCATCATCTGAAATGTTTGATACATCATTGGAGAGTCCATCAACTGTTTCTGAAAATAAACATATGGTTAGATATTTCATTTAAAATGGCTAGCAGAGCGATATCCTATGCGAAGTTTAAAAAAAATTAACTTACCAAAGGGGTCTACCATGGATTCCAGAATTACAGTTGCAGAGTCCAGATCTCCCTCCCTGCCTTGGTTTGCTGGCCAATGACCGTAAATGGCGTCCATGGCGTCGTACCACCTCCAAGCAGTTGGACAATTTCCACTACGGCTGTTGGCGTCCTTAATTTTTTTATATTGAGCTTTAAGCTTTTTCAGCTTTGCACTACACTGGCCCGACGTCCGTTCGAATCCCTCGGCTGCCATCCGCTGAGAAATTTCTTTATAGACCTTCTCGTTTCTCACTGATCCATCAAGCTCACTCTGAATAACGCCATCACCAATAATTGATAGGAAAGTAGATAGTTCCCCAGATAACCAAAGCCTGTTGTTTGCTGCCATCCTTCTCCTTTATATGGACTAGCGACGTGGTGATTGGTTGGCGCTTTGCTTTGACGTCAGCATAGCTGTTTTCTGTCCACCAATCAGTGGAATGAACCATGTGACGCCAGTAGCTCCGCCCTAACCGTACCGCTCCACTTTTCTTTGGACCCTCATCTGAAGCAGGACCCTTGCTGGCGCGGTACGGTTCGCTTTTATGGCGCGCTTTCATAATGGAAACACCCAAAATAGCGAACCGTACCGAACCGATCCGCTCAGTGGAAACGAGGCATAACACTCCATCTCCAGCTTCCACCTGAACTCTCCTCCCCAACTGGGCTGACCCAGAGTATTTGAGGGGGCCTGCCCAATGCTAATCCAAGTTGGGGATTGGTCCGGACCCTCAGAATACACCAGGCAGCTCCACCTTACCTCTTCTCCCATTCTTCTAGAAGGTTCCAGAACTATTGAGAAGTAGGAGGCATGTCTCATTGATACTGCCTGTGAGTCATCCAGCTCTCCCTGGATTTGTGCCCAACCCAGGACAAAACACAGACCAGCTGGGCTGCCAGCCAAGCCTGCAAAAATGTACCCACACTTACACAAAATAGAAACTATATACACTTCAAGCACTAGAGGTATGCTACAGTATAAATATGTCAATCATTACCTTGCAGTACTTCACAAATATTGTGACCTGAAAATTATATCATATGACAAAAGCAAGACCAACATAAAATAATAGTCCAGCGTGTCCATATTTTCCTACAGATGTGAACATTCGTAATGCTGTTGTTTTCCAAATGTGCCAAGTATTTTTTTTTTCCCAGCTCTGTACTGTGTTTATAGTTTTTAAAATTGTTCTTTCACCGCTTGTGCATTTCCCTTCACCAGCATTCATATGCTCTCACTTTATATTCTGACCCAATAATAGGTCTCATTTGCTTGCCCCCTTTAAGTGAGGTCTCCTATGCCACGGCTGTTATTCCTGTCTCCACTATACAGATGTTCCTAAATCCATCTTCATCCTCCACAATCCACCCAAGGGCAAAATAGATGGTAGGATATAATTAGTAATAAAACAAATACTGATAAATAACCTCCTCTTAGATGCTGTCCCCCACAGATAGTGTTCCTCCATGGTCCAACGGTGCAAGTCTTCCAGGCTGAGCGACACCCAAAGTTCATCATTTATTTCTTCATCCTCTATTACACTCATTACAGGCCATAGCAGCCGTGGCATAGGAGACCCTACTTACAGGGGAAAGCACATGATGCCTATTATTTGGTCAGAATATAAGGTGGGAGCATATGAATGCTGATGAAGGGATATGCACAAGTGGTGAAAGAACAGTTTTCAAAAATATTTGGCACATTTGGAAATAAACAGCATCACGAATGTTCACATCTGTAGGAATATATGGACACATTGGACTATTATTTTAATGTTAGTCTTGTCACATGACATAATTTTTAGTTTACAATGTTTGTAAATTACTGTGTGGCACTTATTTGATATATATATATATATATATATATATATATATATATATATATACACAGTATTTATCGGTGTATAACACGCACCTTAACTTTAAGATGGAAGTTTCAGGAAAAAAACTTTCCACTGCCCCCTGCGTATAACACGCAGGCACAGTTTATCCTCTATTTTTAGGGTAAAAAAGTGAGTGTTATACGCCAATAAATACAGTATGGGCCAGATTCAGATAGGAGCGCGTATCTTTCCTCCTCTGGCGTAGCGTAAATTGGCCGGGGTAAGCCCACCTAATTCAAATGTGTAAGAGGTGGGCGTGTTTTATGGTAATGAGCCGTGACCCCATGTAAATGAAGCGCTGATCGTACGGCGCATGCGCGCGCATGCTCAGTATCACGTCAAACTTTTCCCCTAAGTTACGCCGGCTCAATGCCTGTGACGTGAACCTAGGTTACCTACACACAGCCCCATTCCCGTACGACTTACGCAAACGACCTAAAAAGATACGCTTGTTCCGACGTCCATACTTTGCATTACCTGTGCCTGCTATAGCAGGGGTAACTTTACGCCGGACGTAAGCCTAACGTAAACGGTGTAGCGGGCGCAAGTACGTTCGTGAATCGGTGTATCTGCCTAATTTACATATTCGACGCGTAAATCTACGGAAGCGCCCCTTGCGGCCAGCGTAAATACACGGGCCCCACTACTATGGCCTACCTGGCCGGGGCGCACATGCTATGCAGAGTTCCATCGGAACTCCAACCCGGCGTTTCTTTTTTTTCTGGTTACAGAAAACAGAAACGCTGGCTTAAAGTGACAGTTAGGCTGGAGTATCACTGATACTCCAGCCTAACTCTACCTGAATCTGGCCCTATGTCACTGCTCTCAGCACTGCCTTTACCCCTAGACACCTTACAGGGTAACTTAAATACGCCGATCCTACAACAAACCAGCGGCTCCTTCGGGGGTGACCGCTACAGTTATTTTCATTATCTTTAATTTCAGAAAAACATTTACTAGTGTTACTCCAGTGCTAAAGCTGGCCAGAGGCAGTTCAACTCTCAGGCAGTTCAGCAGGGGCCGCCCAAGATTCATACTATCTATGGGCAGCCAGCATGTCGGATTTTAAGAATGTCATTATTACTAGAGGCTATAACCACTAGCAATGCTCACTGCGTCCTCCCGGCAGGGACAGCTCCTCGTGCCCCCCTGCCAAGAGAATACAATAGCTCCGTGAGAGGGAATCCCCCATTAACACTGACCGTGTTGAGAGATTTTCTTTCCTGCAACAGCAGAATGCTATGACACTAGTATACAGGGAGCTTGGTCTCAGCACTGTGCTGCTCCCAAAGAGAAGCAAGGGAAAGGTGGGTTATTATGTATGCGCTGGCATTCCGTGCCTGAGTGACTACAGTAGGTTGCCTCTTGAATATTGCAGTGTGTGCCAAAGAGTTGTGTAAGTATGTCAGCGTGATGTCTATGGTCATGGTCCTCTTTGCAAGCTACAGTAAAGCGCTTTAAATATTTGTGTGAACATTCCTTTCTTCTTGAATATCAAGGCCTGTTGCCAGGTAAGTCATGGGCAGGCCTGTAGCCAGGAGTTGGGCACAATATGGCAAAGGCTTCTATCTACCAGCAGTGAGTTGTTCCATTTAAGAAAAAGTAGGATGGGGACTTGCACATTTTGGCGCCAACACCTGACCAATTAGAAGTCCCCTTATGGTGGCAAAAATAATTATTTGACCCCCTGGCAGATTAGGGAGTTTGCCCACTTACAAAGAAATAAAGGGTCTATAATTGTTATCATAGATGTATTTTAAATGATAGAGACAGATGGCTAGATTCACGTAGAGCAGCATAATTTTATGCGGGCGTAACGTATCTCAGATACGCTATGCCGCCGTAAATTAGAGAGGCAAGTGCTGTATTCACCAAGCTAAGTTACAGCGGCGTAGCATAAATGGGCCGGCGTAAGCCCGCCAAATTCAAATGTATTTGATGTGGACGTGTTTTATTTAACCACTTGCCCGACCGCCCACCGTCGTTCTACGTCGGCACTTTAAAGATGGATATCTCGGTAACGGCAGCAGCTGCTGCCACAACCGAGATATCCATCTCTTCAGTGGGCGGTCGGTCAAACGATAATGGCGGTCTCTGCGGCAGATTCGCCGCGAGATCGCCGTTATCGGTGGCGGGCGAGGTCCCCCCCTCCCGCTGCGCTCCCGCTCCCTCCGCCGCTTACCGGAGCCGTCGGTAGCGGCGGAGGCGATCGAGTGCACTCCCGTGCTCAGTGGGGATGAGAGTGAGGGAAAAATTTCCCTCATCCGTCCCCGTAGCTCTGCTGGGCGGAAGTGACGTCAAAACATCAGTCCCGCCCAGCATCTTAAAGAGACACTTTTTTTTTAAGTCATTTGAAAAATGACATTTTACATTTATTTTTGCATTTAAGCCTAAATATGAGATCTGAGGTCTTTTTGACCCCAGATCTCATATTTAAGAGGACCTGTAAGGCCTCTTTCACACGGAGCGGTCCGTTTTTCGGTCCGCTCCGTGTGTCCGTCAGCTCAGCGGGGGGGTCTCCGCTCAGCTGTCGGCGGACAGGGCGGTCCCCGCACACTGTGCAGGGACCGCCCTGTCTCTCCTCCGCTCTCCCCGTCTGTCCGTTTGCATTCGATCCATTTGGGCGGACGGAAGAAAAATAGGGCATTCTTCCGTCCGCAAAAACGGATGCGGATCTAGCGGACGTTAGCAGATGCATCATCCGCTAACGGATCCGCTCCCATAGGGAAGCATTGAGGTCTGTTACCGGACGTCCAAAAAACGGACGAACAGAA
Organism: Rana kukunoris; assembly: GCA_029574335.1. Classification (NCBI taxonomy): domain Eukaryota; kingdom Metazoa; phylum Chordata; class Amphibia; order Anura; family Ranidae; genus Rana; species Rana kukunoris. Next base: position 520,152,426 of record CM056049.1, read on the forward strand.
CCGACCTGTGAAAGGACCCTAATGCTTTTTTCTATTACAAGGGATGTTTACATTCCTTGTAATAGGAATAAAATAGGGCTGTGCAAATTAACTTTTAATTAATCGATTAATCTTTAATTTTTTTGATCGATCAAAATCTTCTTGATCGATTAAAATTATTTTAAATAGTACTCACCTCTCCGCCGGCTTCTGGGCCTTCACGGACACCGGCGGGGCTTGCCGTGTCCATCTGAAGGGCTCCTTTGCTGTGCCTTCATATCTGCATGCCGGGGGGACCTTACTATCTGCCACACGCAAGGGTTGTTACACTTCCCTCCATCAACCTGGGATTCTACAACCATCCACTGGGAGTTGTAATAGTTCCCTTCATGGGACATCTACATGCCGACGGACTGATGTTAACTCCTCCTCATCTGGATTCAGCAGTGGCATCATTGTACACATTTTTATACCAGTATCATACTTGGCTACATGTTTTTATGACTGCTTTTGGTACCATTTGGTATTACTCGCACAATTTTTCCAGTTTATGTAGCTCCATCGATTTTATCTCCAGTGCAATATTTGTTTTGTTACCTACTTAAAGACTATACAAGTTTTAATGCTATTCCCATGGAGTGCTGCCTTTGTGTGTTTTTTGTATCCTGCTATGCATTTTTCCAGTGGTTGGTGGCTGCACTGGAAACGGCCTGCAAGGAGATCAGCTAAAAGTAGTTGGATCTGTATATGTGTTATAATTAATCAAATTTAGTCAATTAATCGATAAAAAAAAAAAAAAAGATTAATCGAACACAAAAATTTTGATCAGTAACAGCTCTAGAATAAAAGTGATAATTTTTTTTATTTTTTTTTATTTTAGTGTTAAAAATTGGTAAAATAAATAAAAATAAATACGAAAACCCAAAAATTTATTTTTTAAATCGCCCCGTCCCGACGAGCTCGCGCGCAGAAGCGAACGCATACGCGAGTAGCGCCCGCATATGAAAACGGTGTTCAAACCACACAAGTGAGGTATCTAGCCCTAGACCTCCTCTGTATCTCAAAAAATGCAACCTGTAGAATTTTTTAAATGTCGCCTATCAAGATTTTTAAGGGTAAAAGTTTGACGCCATGCCACGAGCAGGCGCAATTTTTAAGCGTGACATGTTGGGTATCATTTTACTCGGCGTAACATTATCTTTCACAATATGTAAAAAAGTTGAGCCAAATTTATTGTTGTCTTATTTTTTAATTAAAAAAAGTGAATTTTTTCCAAAAAAAAGTGCGCTTGTAAGACCGCTGCGCAAATACGGTGTGACAAAAAGTATTGCAATGACTGCCATTTTATTCTCTAGGGTGTTAGAAAAAAAATATATATAATGTTTGGGGGTTTTAAGTAATTTTATAGCAAAAAAAATGTTTTAGTCTCGTAAACACCGAATCTGAAAAACAGGCTCGGGGCTTAAGTGGTTAAATTAAGTGTGACCCCACGTAATTGACGTTTTTTATTAACGACGCATGCGCCGTCCGTGGACGTATCCCAGTGCGCATGCTCCAAATTACGCTGCTAAGACTCATTGGTTTCGACGTGAACATAATTTACGTCCAGCCCCATTCACGGACGAGTTACGCAAACGACATAAAATTTGACGCGGTCCCGACGTTCCTTACTTAACATTGGCTGCGCCATCTTTTTGTTGGAATATCTTTACGCCTGAAAGCGCCTTACATAAACGGCGTATCTGTACTGCGACGGCCGGGCGTACGTTCGTGAATAGGCGTATCTCGCTGATTTACATATTCTAGGCGTAAATCAGCGTACACGCCCCTAGCGGCCAGAGCAAATAGGCAGCTAAGATACGACGGCGGTCATATCTTAGCAACATTTAAGCGTATCTCACTTTGAGAATACGCTTAAAGATCCGACGGCGCAGATTCTGAGTTACGACGGCGTATCTACTGATACGCCGTCGTAAGTCTACCTTAATCTGGCCAAGAATATCAACCAAAAATGTAGTTGTAGTTCAGTGAGTAAAATAAGTATTTGATCCCCTACCAACCAACAATAATTCTGGCTCCCACAGACAGGCCATATTACATTAGACATTGCTCACTACACAACCAAAAATGATAAGACTGTCCTACTACATTTCATTCTATGAGTTCATACATTGAATAATGTGTTCTGGAAAGCCTCTCCTTTATATGTTAATAAAATAGTGTTGCTCAACTCATTCAATTTGGCAACAATTAAAAGTGTTTTCTATAGGAAATCCCCATCCATCCAGTATGGCAGGTGCCATTTTTTTCTGTCACAATTAAATAAAAATGTTCTTAAAGAAGAGTTCTAGATATAAATATCTGGAACAATGTAACCAGAAACCATAGCTGGCCAATGCCCCTAGAAGCTGGAAAGTGGGCACCGATACTCTGGTCATCATAACTTGCTTTTGGATCCTGCACTCAGCGGCTGGCCTGATGTATTTTTGAATACAAGAGGTCGACAGCTCAGCCTAGGAACCATTTAAAAAATGCAAAGCATTCTCTGATTGGATGAGGTGGAGAGGTGGGGTGGTAATGTTTATATTTTAAGTTTCATTATTAATAATGCTCATGAGGTTAAGAGTTATCCACAGGGCTACAGTGCTATAGTCCCCCACTGCGCATGTAAATAGCTCAACCTTTTTTCTTTCTTGCAGGCAATGTCAATCATGTTTTAATAGGTGCTGTGGTTGGATCGTTAACTGCAGTATTTCTGGCTGTGACTGCTGTAATAGTTTACTGTAAAAAGTATCGCAAACCATCACAAGCACCAGTTGAGAAACCATCTGTGGGTAAGCATGAACTCAAACTTTGTGGAAAAAAATGAATAATAGTAACAACCTTTGATCGGGCAGTGGACTATGTCTCAGTTTCCTCATGTCCAGAGAAGGGCTATGGACCCTGCCCTGGTCTTGATGATGTCAGGTCCTTAGACTGCTAGAGTGTATTGCCTCGTTTCCACTGAGCGGATTGGTTCGGTACGGTTCGGTACGGTACGCTATTTTGGGTGTTTCCATTATGAAAGCGTACCGTAAAACCGAACCGTACCGCACCAGCAAGGGTGGATGCGCTAGGAATTTTTTCTAAACCCTGAATGGTCCCTCACAGTCCGATTTGCAGTGGAAACGCTCACGCGATTAGACCGGCCCCATCCGAACCGCTCCAAAATTACTGACCCGACCCGATCCGTGCAGTGGAAATGAGGCATATGTGTGCAGACAGGGCCGGTGCTACCACTAGGCAAACAAGGCAGCCGCCTAGGGCGCATTGTCACCTAGGGCGCAGCCACTAACCAGACAAGACAAGACAGTGGCATGTAGAAAAACCGATACCCTGCAGCTGCTGAATGCCAGCTTTACATCCTCTCCCTTCCAATCCCCCACTGTCCACTCTCCCAGCCCCGTTTTTTCCCAGCCCCCCCCCCCACAGCTCTTTCAGCTTCCCTCCTCTTCCACCAGCTGCCGCGTGGGATCTGTCAGGATGCAGAGCAGGGAAGGGGATGGCAAATGTGTCAGTTATCGGACCCTTCCTTGTGTGACCCGTCAATCACTGGCTCTGTTTCTTTTTTTTCATTCATAACTGAGATATAGTAAACTGTGTTTACTATGCCTCAGTTTATGAATGAATGGGAAGCCTCTGTACAGAGTTATTCATGTTCATTCACTCCAGAGATGGAGATTGAGGGCTGCGTCCTCAATCTCTTTTCTTGATCTCAAAGGTGAAACATTAGGCCGCGTACACACGATGAGATATGTCCGCTCAAACTTGTCCGACGGACAGTTTAGAGCAGACATGTCTCATCAGATTTTGGTCCGATGGCGTGTACACACCATTGGATCAAAATCCCTGCCGGCAGACAGCGCGGTGACGTGGCTGTGACGTTGACGCCGCAACGTCACCGCACCAGGAAGAAAATACTTACGCGCATGCGTCGAATTCATTCGACGCATGTGCAGAAAGATATGTCCGCTGGTGAGTGTACTGACCAGCGGACATATCCGACGGACATGTCTCCGGCGGACAAATTTTAAAGCATGTTTTAAAATTTGTCCGCCGGTCAGACATGTCCGCTAGCCCATACACATGATCGGATTTGTCTGACCATCGGACCAGTTTGAGCGGACAAATTCGATCGTGTGTACGCGGCCTTAGAGGTCCGTTTGGACACCTAATATTTCATCAAAGCAGTCCTAAAAAGATATTAAAAAATAAAATTTGAAAAAAAATAACAAAAACAAACAACTGACACCAGTGGAGTGAAGCAGGTTAAATATAACTAAGGCCTCGTACACACGAGCAGACAGATTTGTTCAAATCTGTCTGTCCGACAGATTTGAACAAATCTGTCTGCTGGGATTTTGGTTTGCTCGCGTGTACACACGAGCAAACCAAAATCCCCGCCAGCAGACGGCGCGCTGACGTGTCGGTGACGTGGCGGTGACGTTGACGCCGCCACGTCACCGCACCAGGAAGTAAAACACTTCCGCGCATGCGCCGAATCCATTCGGCGGCGGTGCGGGACGACATGTCTGCTGGTAAGTGTACTAACCAGCAGACATGTTGGGCGGACGGATTCCCACCCGATAGATTTCAAAGCATGCTTTGAAATCTGTCGGGTGGCCAAATCCGTCGGCTCGGCCGTACACACGATCGAATCTGTCTGCTGGGACGGTCTAAAGACATCGAGGAACCGAGTTGTCTTTATTTGTGATATGTTTTTTTACAAAAAAAAAAATGGGCTGCTCAGTCTAAAATGCCTGGGCCTTCTTCACACTGCCGCCAATGTTCCCCACACACTGCGCTGACGTTTCCGCATAACACTGTGCGCTGCAGGGTTGGATGATGTTAGCTGGAGAAAGCAGTTTCATGTTTTGTTTTAATATTTTCTACTGTTTTTAAAAGTTTGAAGTTCTTTTTTTTTTCTTTTTTTATTGGGGTGGGGAAATAAACAACTGAATAACTCTAGTAGTGCGTGCACAGCGCCACTGCAAAGCATCATTTTTTTTATTTGGGCTTTATCTGAAGCTTTCATTAAAATTACAGTCTGGTGGTTAGCCTGCTAAAAGGATCCTTGTGCAGGGCAGGCACTATCGGTATCATATTATCAGGTGATACTGCTGTCTCCGAACTGTGCTTTTGCATTGTCACACAGGCTGGAGACTACATTACACAGGCTTAGTCCATAGAAAGATAGACAGATAGATAGATAGATATGCAAAGAAGGTGTAAACAACTATTCTATCTAAAATAAATGTGTGCATTAGCAATTTAATGAGATCAGTAGGGGTTTTCGTTTACATATCTACTTTAATACGGAAACAAAAGGAGATTTTGGAGAACAGATAAGGGGTGATGTGTCTTAGGCCCCTTTCAATTGAGGCGTGGAGCCGCGGTGACGGTATAGCCGCGCTATTTGTAGCGCCGCTATACCGTCGTGTTTACCGCGATATAGCTAGCGGTGCCCTTTATACCGCCCGCGTTGCGGGCGGTAGCGCTATTACCGCGGTTTCCCATTGATTCCAATGGGAAGGCGCGCTATAGGAGCGGTGAACACACCGCTCCTATACCGCGGTAAAGATGCGGCTAGCAGGACTTTTGGAGCGTTCCTGCTAGCGCACCGCTTCATGTGAAAGCCTTCGGGCTTTCACATTGAACACTACAGGGCATGATTTTTCATGCGGTAAGCAGCGCTATTTTTAGCGCTGTACCGCATGAAAAACGCCTCAATGTGAAAGGGGCCTAAAAGTAGTTGTAAACATTAGCTTGCCCTTTATAAGTATAACTTTAGAATTAATTATGTTTTTATATTAGAATAAAAGACTAGTCCAAGAACAAATGTTGATCACATTAAACTGTACAGTACAATCACGTATCCAATGTGCGTTGAAACATGAGCTTAAGTGATATACTATTATATGTAAATAGCTTGTGCTATTGAGAACTAAAACCTATATCTGAAAATTAAGTGTAGCACCCTCTACCATAGGTAGGTGTTAGTATAGGATTTTTGCTACTGAAACTGTCAATGCAGGTAAATTTAGGCAGGACTATGCTTCAGGCTTCAGGCCTGCTTGTTTTGATCTAGGGGCGGGGAGTGGTTAGTGTAGCAGTGGGTGTGGCCACCTGTGCTCTAGTTCTGAGGTGCCTCCACCATGCTTCCAGGGAGATTGTTCTGGAAGTGGGGCAGGGCCTAGGACTGGCCTAGGACTGGAGTGGCAGGCAGCTCCCATATAATCCGAGGTCACATGCCACTAGGAAGGAGAAGTGGAAAATGGAGTACTAGGCAGCAGCAGGAGGCCATCCCCATCTGGGGTGATGCACTGTTCGCGGAGGAGCTGGGAGGGAGCTTCATCCTTATACTAGGGTGACCAGACATCCCCAGTTTCCGGGGACAGTCCCCGGATTGAGCACACTGTTGCCGGACCAAGTCTGCGCCCGGTTTTGTCCCTGGATTGGATTTGAACAGGGGCTGGGGCAATTTCAAAGACAGTCAATGAAGAATAAAAACAATATTCTGAATTACACACCCCTGCTCTGCTGCTCTTACTAGCTTAAGGGGGTGTATTTTTTCCATTATCTGTGCCCCTTTCTGATGATCATGTGCTGGTCGGAGCTGAGGGAATATTTCTTCAGTTTCGGGTGCATGCCCATTCAGTTCCGCTGGTATGTTCTTCTGCCTTAGCTCAAGTCCTAGCCAGACGCCTGCCTGTTTATCTCCTTGCCTTCCCTGGTGGAGTGATCTTCCTCGGCTCCCCACCCAAAAGTAGCCAGGGCTCGGAGAGTAAGACTTGACAGGCTGTGAGGTGGACAGCAGCGGCGATGAGCAGAGAGTCGCTGATTGCCGCTATTACTACCGGTAGTAAAAAAAAAATATGTCCCTGGATTTCATTTGAAAAATCTGGTCACCTTACCTTACCTTACACGGTCATGGTTGAAGTCCTCATCTTTAGCCCTGGTTCACACTGGGCTGCGGGAGTGAAGCAGTGCGAGTTCAGCTGAACTCGCACGATTTCACTCCCGCCCGGCAGTCCCGATTTCAGCCGCGATTTCAGAGACATCTGTGCAGGTTTCTGCACAGATGTCAATGTAAATCGCAGACTGAAATAGCAAAAAGTAGTACAGAGACTACTTTTTGAAATCGGTGCAATGCCGCAGATGCAGCGTCGCACCGATTAGGACAGTGCCATTGCCGGCAATTTGCGGCAAAATCCGCCGTTTTGACATGCGATTTGACATGCCAAATCGCATGTCAAAACGCACCAGTGTGAACCAGGGCTTACACAGTCATAGATGAGGAGTCATGTCATGGCACCGCTTCCAGGTTACTAGATCTGAGACCTGATCAAAGCCGATTCTGGCTTTGTTCGGATCTCAGGCCAGCTGGCAGACGTGCCGACAGGTCCCAGTGGGACAGGTGAGCCCAGACTAGCCCGGTATAACCCCTTCAAGTTGAAGACCGCATATTTGCTTTACGTAGGCATGAAGGGGCTAGTCAAGTAAAGTGACAATACAGAAGTTATTCTATATTACTAAAAGGTTTACAGCAGAAATTTTAGCATTGAAGTGTGATATCTTTTTTTTTTTACTAACTCAAATTACTAGTGTAGCGCCTATGTACTTTATGGTACTGGTGCTATTTAAATTTAAGGGTAGATCAGAGTGTAGTTAAACTCTGATCCAAAATTGTTAGTTGTAAAATAGGGTCTCTGTCTCAGCTTGGCTGTACTGTAGGCTTATCCTTTTGTACTGGGGTGTTCTTCCAGCCCCGGTGCTTCAGATGGCAGCAGTGGAGTCAAGGTTTGGGTGCTCTTTTCCCAGCAGCCAATCAGGAGGGTTTGACCTTGCTGTGCATGCTGGGGAGGGATATTTATGAGGCAGACGCCATTGGTTCTGGGTCTTCTTCCTCTAGTGTGGCACCCACCTTTAGGGTGACCACACCACGGCACTCCGGCATTATGGCCTGCCGGGTGTGCATGCCACACGGTGTTCCTGTTTCCGGAGCCATGCTGGCCCGGAGCATCTGAACAGCGACGGGGACCCAGTGAGTGACTGGATTCCCACCTTTGAAGATCCCAAGCTGTACTGCTGTTCGTGGGGAGTTAGTCTGTGGAGCGCCATTGAGAGGCTGGTGGTCCAAAAGGGCCTGGACAAACCACCGGGGATCGAGGTAACCGGACACTGAGGAATTGATCACCTGTCAGTCGGTACCTGGGCGACAAGTTGAAGGAGTTCCAGACGTAACTCATCCAAGGAGGGATATCTGCCACAAGAAGGGGTCTTGTGGGCGGCAGAAGTACCTTTCTGAGGCTCACCGAGGAGAGTCTGTGGCAGACACATTCTCCTCAAGTTCAAGTTCACCAAGGAGGGTCTGTAGCAGAGACTTTATCCTGAAATTGTCCGAGTGATACTCCGGCTGCCAGGTCAGTGAGAGAGGCCTGTCTGGGTACGCTAAACCCACTCCGGCGGGAGTGGCGCAGAGAAGTGTTACGTTTGGGAACAGGACTGTTTCCTTATCATAAAGCCTGAATCTACAGTTCTCTCTTTTTCTTCAACTTTACTTTTCTCACCACAAGTTATTGTTTTTACCCAGCTGGGTAATAAAGAGCACCTGTCGTGGACATTCCTTTACTTCCATTATATACAATACGCATCATTCACCCCTAGGAATTCGGAGGAGCCAAGAGGTAATACGCCGCCCAAAAATTCAGCAGCTCCTTCAGGGGGTAATGCTACACTAGAATCAAAGTTTTTGACACAACCCATTAGGTTTTCTTGTCGGCATTACAAAATGGCTTAACAAAGAAACTTAACCCCTTGGTGTCTGCGTTTCCCAGCCCTTTAAGGGGTTTCAGATGGCAGAAGGCGGGCAGGGTTTCTGATCATGTGACGGCCATGATTGCCTGTCACATAATCAAAAAGCTCCAGACCACAAGTAGAGATCGAGAGCGTTCAGCGTTAGCCACTGGTAACAATGCCAGGAACGCATTAATAAATAGATAATAAAATATCTCATATTTACTTGTTTCAACTTTTTTTTTTTTCATTTCTTCAGTTACTTCCTGTTTTTTTTGCCTAGGCAAATGATGTTCTACATCCCAGGAGTCTTCAGGAGTAGAGTTAACAACTGGGTTACTTTTTAAATAACCTAGGGGTCTTCAGGAGTGGAGGAAGGGGTTTCTTAGCAAAGCATGTTTGAACTAAGGGCAGATTGATTCCAGGAAGTAAATGCTACATGAACCATTTGCCCTTACTCAAGATGGCCACGGACCGAAATGCTATTAAGTGTTTTTCAAAGTGATTTCTCAGCAAAATAAAGCATGGAGACATGGATGAGTTTGCTTTAAATAATAAAAATGAATGAAATCGTTTTTTTTTTGGTTTGTAGTGCTCAGATCCAGTGAAGATCCGCTTTAACATAAAATAAGTAGCTGCACTTTTCCTCTTTTTATAGACACAGTCTCCAAGCCACAGTACAATGAAGACAGAAGATTGCCATCTATTTTACCACACCCCTACCAGGTAATTTATGTATATTTAAAAGAAGACTGTTAGCTTTTTTTTAGGCATAAATGTGCATATAAAGGATATACATTAATTATGCAGTGAATTGCTTATGCTTTTCTCTATCATAATGCTTTTTTTTTGCTTAGATTGTATTGCCTGATATACAACTTTGCACCAGAAGCAGAACTGACAAATCTGTATATGGAATACTTTCATGAAAATAAAGAGCAGCATTTATGTAAAATGTGAATGTAACCGAAGGATTACTAACATGTAAACTTTACAATAATAGCAAAAAAAGAACTGATCTCCAGGCAAGTAAGTAAAGTACTTGTCACTGTTCAAACTGCCACCATTTGCAATTCTGTTTAGCCAGTCTTGTGATACAAGGACCCCTGCTAAGTAACACATTCAGGCCCTGGACCTCCTTCCAGACTAAGCTACAGTACACTTATCAGCACTATAATCTCCAGGCCTACTGTTCTGTTTCAAATGCCGCTTTTAGTATTGACAGTGACACACCTTCTTAGATTCAGTCTTTGCAGACTGTATGGTCACCTGCTGACTTGGCAACTTTCACAGGCAAATGAACTCTTCAACAAGAAGCTGAATCGGACACAATTTCCTCCAGATAATTGCAGAACAGATTATGTGTTCCCAGTCTTTTAAAGCAGTATTAAACCCCAAATCGAAATGTAATATATTGTAGCTTACCAAGCATTATACAGTATGCGGTGGCTGCATTTTAGGCTTTTCTCCTCTCTGTTTTCACCTGGTAATCTGGCCAGTAAAACAAATGTATTAGAGTGCCCCCACTCTGGATGAAGGAGCACAGGGACACCTTTGGACAGCAGCATTGTCAGTCTGGGGGAGGGGAGTGTTAAGCCTCGTAAACACGATCCAATTGTTGGCCAACCGAGCATCTGATTTTTGTCTTCAGGGCGTGTGCCTGGATCTTATCTTGCATGCTAACGGTACACAATTGTCAGGCAACAAATACGAACTTAGTGATGTACTACAAGGAATTTCAGCTCTTGAGCGCCACCCTTTGGGCCCCTTCTGCTAATTTCATGTTTGGTGAGCATTGATCCCGGGAATGCGTGTTTGTATTTTCAACTTTTGTGTAACGGATTTGTGTACTGACCATCAGAAAATCTGACAACAAATCGTTGTTCGCTGAAATTTTACTAGCATGTCATCCAACATTTGTTGGCCGAAAGTTGGACAACAATTGTCAAAAGAAGCATAATAATAGTCAGATTTTAGGACAACAGTCTGTCAACAGTCAATCCCCTGCCAACAATTGGATCACGTCTACGAGGCTTTAGGCTCCATTAACACCTCAGCATAGCGATTTACTGGTGTTTTTTGGGCATTTTTTTCAAGCTTTTTTTGCAGCTTTTTCAGGCATTTTTGTTTAGCCAATAGAAAGCACTAGCGGGAGGAGAGGGAGAGTATATTAGGGTAGAAGAGCAGAAAATGAGCGAAAAAACGCTTGTAAAACACGCAAGTCAGGCATTTCTGTTGAAGTCTAAGGCCGCGTACACACGATGAGACATGTCCGCTCAAACATGTCCGACGGACCATTTGCAGCGGACATGTCTCATCAGATTTTGGTCCGATGGCGTGTACACACCATCGGATCAAAATCCCCGCCGGCAGACAGCGCGGTGACGTGGCGGTGACGTTGACGCCGCCATGTCACCGAACCAGGAAGTGAAAAACTTCCACGCATGTGTCGAATCCATTCGACGCATGTGCGGGCAGATATGTCCGCTGGTTAGTGTACTAACCAGCGGACATATCCGACGGACATGTCTCCGGCGGACAAATTTTAAAGCATGCTTTGAAATATGTCCGCTAGCCCGTACACACGATCGGATTTGTCTGCTGAAACGGTCCGTCGGACCAGTTTCAGTGGACAAATTCGATCGTGTGTACGCGGCCTAAGGGGCCAAAAACCCTTGTAATCTGCCAAAAAGAAGTTCATGTACTTTTTTGAGTGACAGGTAATTTTGCTTCAGGATGCTCATATGTAAAGGTAGCCATTGAAATTAACGGGATTTGGCTTGTTAAGCGTTTTAGAGCTACAAGCTTCAAGCAGAAAATCGCTCACGTGTAAACAGGGATTTAGCTTACTAGCAGTTTTGGATACACTAACAAACTGAAAACAAACTCCAGCTCACACTGCAGTTACACAAGCCATTATAGCAGCAGTTTTTTTCATTTGGGATAAAGGTTTTCCATAAATAAATAAAAGCTGATCATTGTAAGCAACCCGGTCAGTGGTAGATGGTTAGTCTTGACACTCTGACACATTTGCAAGAGAGCTTGTTCTGTTGAAAAACAACAGACTTACTGGCAGGATCATCAGGTGAAAATAAAGGAAAGAAAGCCTAAAATAGAAAACGAATGCAGCCATCACATGAAAGAATTGGTAAGCTGCAATATAGTAAATGTTTCCTTTTGGGTTTAAGGCTGCTTTAACCACTTGCGGCCCCCACTATAGCCGAATGACAGCTACAGCGCGGACCTGAATATCCTAGCTGCCGTCTTTTGACGACCGCCCCTTTGGGCGTTCCCCGCGCGCGCTCCAGAGTGGGGAAGCTCTGTGTTGGCCGTGTCCCTTGGACACAGCCAATCACAGATCGCCGCGAATGGCCAATCAGAGTGGCCGTTTGCTATGCGATCTGCGCGGCCAATGAGAGATGATCTCATATGTAAACATATGAGATCATCTCTCATTGCCGGCTCACACACAGACAGCGTCCTGTCTCTGGAGAGGAGACCGATCTGTGTCCCTTGTACATAGGGACAAATATCGGTCACCTCCCCCAGTCACCCCCCTCCCCCCACAGTTAGAACACTATGTAGGGAATACATTTAACCCCTTCCTCACCCCTAGTATTAACCCCTTCAATGCCAGTCACATTTATACATTAGTGCATATTTATAGCACTGATCGCAGTATAAATGTGAATGGAGCCAAAATTGTGTCAAAAGTGTCAGATGTGTCCGCCATAACGTCGCGCAGTCCCAATAAAAATCGCAGATCGCCGCCATTTCTAGTAAAAAAAATAAAAAATAAAATAATAATTCTGTCCCCTATTTTGTAAGCCAAAAGAAAGCTCTACTTGTGGGGGAAAAAGGACATCAGTTCTGTTTGGGAGCCACGTTGCACGACCGCGCAATTGTCAGTTAAAGCGACGCAGTGCCGGAAGCTGAAATTTCACCTGGGCAGGAGGGGGGTATATGTGCCCAGAAAGCAAGTGGTTAAAGTGTAAGGAGACAAGTACTTTCCTATAAGCCCTGTTTCTGCAGAGAACTAACACTGACTGAAGTGTACTCTGGCATGTTTTACCTTAGAGAGGAGGTCCGCCCACCCCTGCAAAAATGAAAAGCCAGCAGCTACACATACTGCAGTTGCTGACTTTTAATAATAGGACACTTACCTGTCCTGAAGTCCAGCAATGTCAGCTGTTGGGTGCTGCCACTGCCATTGCCAGTAAGAGATCCCATCAGCTTAACCCTAGGTCCCTACTGCGCATGTGCGAGGCACCGCTGTGCTCTCCTACTGGCCCGGCGGGGGGGGGGGGGGGGAGAGGTAGCCGAGCCGCTGACATAATTTGCCGCAGCCTCGACTCCCAGAAGTGGGGACAGGTATTAGTTTCTCACTCTCCCCTCCAAAAGTGCCAAGTGTGGCACCAGACTGTATAGGCTGTTTTTATCAAGATCAAAATATGGCCACAACAGATGTATTGCAGTACATTGCAATAAAAAAAGCTGAATTATCTCTTATATAACAGGCCAGGTGTACCAGGTGGCCCGCGGAGCCCTCTGTTGTGGCCTGCGACCTCCTGCTCTGGGATGGTGGGTTGGCAAGCCCGGGTCACTGTTGGCGATCTGCCAGCCCAGAGCATCAGTTTTGTGAATGAAGCCATCGGATGCGTAGCAGAGCCACATAAGCTGATGCTTTCTGTATAGCACTGGCTCCTGTCATAGGCAGAGTGATGCCAAATGGAAGACTTTTTATTAAAGGTAAGTTTATTGCTAAAATCAAAGTGTATAAATGGGCATATCTGTTTTGCAGTGGTTACTGGGTTGCTTTCAAACTGATCCGCAGGTGCAGCGTGGTGCACCTGCAGGTTACCTGCATTGAGCCTTTGACTTCTGTTTTTTACCTGCAGGTTTGGTCCAGTTTCAGAAAGTACATCACACCTGCAGGATATAATATAATATACGGCAAAGTGCAGCTAACCCGCAGGAAAGCCACAGGTGCAGTGCGGGTAAACCACATTGCTTCAGTGTGAAAGCAGCCTTAGGACTAGGGTTACCATCTCATCCCTTTAAAACTGAACACCTATTAATTACACAGGTTCTGTGGCTAATTTAATGCAAATAAGGCACTACTTTAGTTTAATTACAGCCTTAATCTGCCACAGAACCTGTGTAATTAATAGGTGTTCAGTTTTAAAGGGATGAGGTGGCAACCCTACTTAGGACCCCTTTCACATGATCAATCCGACCCTCCATTCATCCCTATGGAACAGCAGATGTAAATGGTCTTGTGTCCCTTCCATTTGTCCTGATTGGATAGAGTAGAGTGGGTTGTGTCTGTGTCCTCTTTCCATATGCAGAGTGGACACGAGCCTGTCATCCACCCGCTCCGCTCATTGTGGCCCGCGACCAGTTACTAAGTCGCTTAAGTGGCCTTTGCTTTTTAAAAGGTTGGGCACCCCTGGCCTAGAGAATGTACATATTTTTATATTGCATGGGTGACCTTAAAATGATGCCCCCCCCCCCCCCGAAAAAGTTCTGCGGAAGCCCATGTAAATAACATTCAGTATATACATACAGTATATCATCACCTGAATCCTTTAACACTGCAGTGATGCCAGCACTATGTATTCCTAGAATAACAACCCTGCAAAAAACCCTGCAAAGGTTCTCATTCTGGAAAGATGCAAGGATCAGTTAGCCAGGGTTTATAAGAGAAAGGTTTATAGTAATATATGCAACTTTTATATGAAAATCACACATAATATTTATATCAAGGATCACAGCAGGATTAAAATATATATATTTTTCAACTATCTTGGAACTAATGGAAAAAAACATCATTATAAACACATTCTGAAATGCAGAATGCTTTGTATGTGCCTTAGAAACAATGTTATGACTGAGTACCTTCATTTTTTTCTACAGAATGAAGGAAGAAGCAATGAGGAACATCCATATGAAGTAAGCATCAGTTTTTGTATCAGTAACACTATCTAAAAAACATTTTTAGCTGTAATTAAGAAAGCTTTAGAAATAATCTTTAATGCCTCGTAGACACAACCATTTTTCCCGTCGCAAAAACTGCCATGACAGCTTTTGGCCAGGAAAACTGGCCGTGTGTATGCTCCATGCCAGTTTTCCTGACAGGAAAACTGCCGGCTGGGTTTGCCGGCCAAAGCTCTCATGGCAGTTTTCCTGACAGGAAAACCAGCCATGTGTAGGTGGAAAAAGCTGCCAAGCAGGTTCTCAGTTTTCCCCTCGTGTTTCCCGATGGTAAAAGGTCCGCCGGGAAATCCATACGTGAGTACGAGACATAATAGATTTAAACACATAAATCCGCTTGGGGATTGCTTCCGTACCCATTCCTAAGAAAAGACCTGCAAACAAAAAGGAAATCAATTGGTTGCATGAGAGGCAGGGTGCCAAATGAACCACACAGGTATATATAAATATATATTCTTTATTCATAAAGTTATTCATAAAGTGCTTAAAACATGTACATCGGGCCATCTGATTTGTTCCATATTCCACCTCTAAAAACATATGTATAACAATGGGGTGCATAACCCTTATGATGGGTTTTATCTGCCCCCAACCTTTATGATGGGTTGTACCTGCCCCCAACCCCTAATGATGGGTTGTATCTGCCCCCAACCCAGGGGGTAATTTTGGGGCTGTTAATCCAGAATCAATTGAGCTCAAAGCCCAGATTTGAGTTGATGAAGTGGGTAAGCATAACTTCACCTCTCTGACCCCCTCAACTCTCACTATTCTGCCATTCCCTACTTTAACCACTTGCTTACTGGGCACATAAACCCCCTTCGTGCCCAGGCGAAATTTCAGCTTCCGGCACTGCGTCACTTTAACTGACATTTGCGCGGTCGAGCGACGTCGCTCCCAAACAAAATTGGCGTCCTTTTTTCCCCACAAATAGAGCTTTATTTTGGTGGTATTTGATCGACCGTGCGGTTTTTATTTTTTGCGTTATAAACAAAAAAAAAAAAAACGACAATTTAAAAATATATATATTTATTTTACTTGTTGCTATAATAAATATGCCAAATTAAAAAAAAAAAAAACTCCTCAGTTAAGGCCAATACGTATTCTTCTACGTATTTTTGTAAAAAAAAAAAAAAATTGCAATAAGCACCTGCTTTGCGCAAAAGTTATAGCGCCTACAAAATAGGGGACAGAATTATGTTTTTTTTTTACTAGTAATGGCGGCGATCTGCGATTTTTATTGGGACTGCGACATTACGGCGGACACATCGGACACTTTTGACACATTTTTGGGACCATTCACATTTATACAGCGACCAGTGCTATAAATATGCACTAATTACTGTATACATGTGACTGGCATTGAAGGGGTTAACACTAGGGGGGTGAGGAAGGGGTTAAATGTGTATCCTGGGTGTGTTCTAACTGTGTGGGGGGAGGGGGGTGACTGGGGGAGGTGACCGATGCTGTGTCCCTATGTACAAGGGACACAGATCGGTCTCCTCTCTCCCTGACAGGACGTGGAGCTCTGTGTTTACACACAGAGCTCCACGTCCCTGCTCTGTCACCGGCGATCGCGTGTACCTGGCGGACACCGCGGCCGCCGAGTACACGCATCGAATCCTCGGCGATGCGACGGCACTGTTTTTCCCCGCTGCGCGCCACCTAGTGGCGCGCGCGGGGAATTACAACAACATTGACGTCCAAAGACGTGACCTCGGCAGCTCAGGTCCGCGCTGTTGACGTCTTTTGTCAATAGCGCGGATCTGAACTAGTTAATCCGCAAGTTCAATCTTCTTCTTTCCTATTTTAATGTGGAACTCCAGGGAAAAATCATACTCCAAAATCTACAGTAAATTTGATGCTGTAGAATGTATAAGGAGTGTCACAATAAAATATGTATTTTATGAATACCCACCTTTGAAAATACACATCAATCAATGCAGCACTGTGACACACTTTTCAAGGTGTACTTTTAGCCTACAGAAGTCTGTCAATTCTGTGAAAGGGATAGTAGGTTGTGATTGTCCCCTCAGGCCAATTGTTCCTAGCCCTTCCCTAATTTAATTTATCTTACATCAAAGGAAGGCATTAGCCAACAGTTAAACTTTTCCAGCTACGGTTAAAAAATAAGACTAAATAACAGGATCGCAAAGAGTTCTATTAGTGAAATCCCCCGATGGAGCCCCCAAGAGATTTAAAGAGGTTGTAAAGGTTCATCTTCTATTCTCTAAATAGGTTCCTTTAAGCTAGTGGCTAGTTGTTGGTTCACTTACCTTTTCCTTCGATTTCCCTTCTAAATGTTTTTTTTTGCTTTGCTTGAATTTCTCACTTCTTGTTTCTCCTCAGTAAGCTTTCCACCATCATCAGAGCGGTGGAAGGTCATTTATAATATGGCCATAGAGCCTGTAATGTGTAAAAAAAATGAAATATATGTTTGAGTAACATAGTAGCCTTACCATTGTCTTTTCTTTTTACAGGATCTTTCATATATCTACTTGAGCAGTTCTTATCATGACCTTAATGGACCACCAAAAACATGAGACAAATAATGAAACACTGTTATCACAGGAAGTCTACTAGTTTGATATTGTGAAATGAAGGCGAAATCAATAAATCTTGAAAAATGAAAATTTTATTTAACCACTTAAGGACCGGAAGGATTTACCCCCTTAATGACCAGGCCATTTTTTGTGATACGGCAACGCTTCGGTTTAACTGACAATTGCGCGGACGTGTGACGCTGTACCCAAACAACATTTTTGTCCCTTTTTTCACACAAATAGAGCTTTATTTGGTGGTATTTGATCACCTCTGCGTTTTTTTTTATTTTCTTGCGCTAAAAACAAAAAAAAGTGACAATTTAGAAAAAAAAGCAATATTTTTTGCTATTATAAATATCCCCAAAATAAATATAAAAATTATAGTGATTGGTTTGCACAAAAGTTATAGCGTCTACAAAATAGTTAATAGATTTATGGATTTTTTTTTTGACTAGTAATGGTGGTGATCTGTGGATTTTAGTGAGACTGCGACATTACGGCAGACAGATTGGACACCTAACTGACATTTTTGATACTTTTTTGGGAACCAGTGACATTATTACAGTAATCAGATGGTAAAAATATTCACTGTTATTGTACTGACACTGGCAGGGAAAGGGTTAACATCAGGGGTGATCAAGGGGTTAAATGTGTTTCCTGCAGGTGTGTTCTAACTGTATGAGGGGATGGGCTGCCTGGGGAAACACACAGCTCTGTCTTCCTGCATAGCAGAAAGATAGGATCTGTGTGATCTCTCCTGTCAGAACGGAGATCTGCTTTGTTTACACAGGCAGACAACCGTAATGTCAATGTGGGGAATGACTGCAGGTGGCAGGCACACATCAAGTCCACCCCACCCACTGACTGGCTACCCTGCTGCCCAGTGGGTACGCCAACAAAATACAGTTCCCGAGCCGTAGTAGAAAGATGGCGGCTGGTCAGCAAGTGGTTAATATTTGTCATTGTTGTTTCTGCTTATGTTGATGATGTTGCTGTCCCCACCTTGTGGTATTGAGTCCACAAAAATACCTTCTTAAAAAAAATCCTGCTCAGGAGATATATATATATGGGCTGTGCAAATTAACTTTTAATTGATCGATTAATCTTTAATTTTTTTGATCGATCAAAATCTTTTTGATCGATTAAAATTCTCACCTCTCCGCCGGCTTCTGGGCCTTCAGGGAGTACCATTCGGAAATCTGGTAACATCACGGACACTGGCGGGGCTTGCCGTGTCCATCTGAAGGGCTCCTTTGCTGTGCCTTCATATCTGCATGCCGGCGGGACTTTACAATCTTCCAAACGCAAGGGCTGTTACACTTCCCTCTATCAACCTGGGATTCTACAGCCATCCACTGGGAGTTGTGATAGTTCCCTTCATGGGACAGCTACATGCCGACGGACTGATGTTAACCCCTCCTCATCTGGATTCAGCAGTGGCATCTTTGTACCCATTTTTATACCAGTATCATACTTAACTACATGTTTTTATGACTGCTTTTGGTACTGTTTGGTATTACTCGCACCATTTTTACAGTTTATGTAGCTCCATCGATTTTATCTCCAGTGCAATATTTATTTGGTTACCTACTTGAAGACTATAAAAGTTTTAACGCAATTCCCATCGAGCACTGCCTGTGTGTGTTTTTTGTATCCTGATATGCATTGTCCCAGTGGTTGGTAGCTGCACTGGGAATCGGCCTGCAAGGAGATCAGCTAAAGGTAGTTGAATCTGTGCGTTATAATTAATCGAAATTAGTCGATTAATCGTTTGTTTTTTTAAACGATTAATCGAACACAAAAATGTTGATCAGTAACAGCCCTAATATATATATATATAAAAATATTATAATTATTATTAAAGGGCCCAGAGGTCCCCAGGGCCCCAGATGACGACCCTCCTTTTTTTATAAAAAATGTTTTACATTTTTTTATAATATTTTATTTCGTTTTTTTTTTTTTTTTCTATATATATAGATATATTTTTAATAACGGGCCCGGAGGTCCCCAGGGCCCTGGAATGCAACCCCCTTGTTTTTTTTTTATAAATGTTTATTTATTTTTTATATATATATATATATATATATATACAGTATATATATCATTTTTTTTTTTTTAAAGGGCCCAGAGGTCTCCAGGGCCCCAGATGGCTACCCCCCTTTTTATATATTTTTCTTTATTTCTTCTGTGTTTTATAAAGGGCCCCCCGCTTCTTAATTCACGGCAGCCCTCCCCCGCTTCTCAATTTCAGGCGGCAGCACCCCCCCTCCCCGGTTCTCCAGGGGGCCCATGCCTGAAGCTGTGTAACAGGCCCCATAATTCCTGATGGTGGCCCTGTATACCAGAGAAAAAGAAAAGGAAAATGGGGTGGAGGTAGAGAAGTGGGCAAGAAGAAAGAGGTCTACTGCCCTCTCTAGGCAAAATAAGTAATACAATAGGCAACTGGGCACAGTCTATGAATCATAGACTGTGTGATTTGATTTTTTTGTCTCCACTGTGAAAAATGTCATTGTCTTCCAGGCCTTTGCAATAGTTTGTTTGAAAGCAGTCAGGACCTGAAGGGAGAGTTTCAACTGAGATTTCATAAAGGTCCAGAGAGCAATGGTTTAGCACTTCAAATGCAGGGTCCAATGTTATGGTGACATTAACTAGGGTAGAAATGATATGGAAGATTTCAGTCCAAAAACACTGCACCATGGGGCAAAACCATATATGGGTGTGGGTTCTCCATTCACTGCAGCCCCGAAAACACAGGATAGTTAGGTCAAGACCAGATACCAGTGTATTAATACTTCATAATTAGTTTCCAGTGCTATAATGTTCTGAGAAGGTGAGTTAGTCAATGCCCATATTTCATTCCAGATAGATAAGGAGAGTCGGCAACTCACACATCCATATCAAAGTCTGTATTTAGCTACAGAATAGTGAAGATAAGAACAGCTTACATGTTTCGGCAAATAGCCTGCCTTATGACTGCTTATCCACTGCTATTTTTTTCTCGTTCAACTCAGCAGGCTGAAGGAAGAAAAACTGACAGCTCAGGTAGGAACCACTGTACTAACAATCCAAAGTTCGTACAATAATCTCCCCTGCTGTTCTATTGTGTTCTGACAGGGGGATCCCCCCCCCCCCAGAACACTTTGGTCAGTGCTTTCAGCCATTGGCCGAGAGTGCTGGTCAGCAGACCTTTCGGTTTCTATCGGCCTGGTTGCAGTACACACAAGACCGAATGTTGGACAGTTTCTATTGAACCGAACGATGCCGTTCGACATTTGGCCCATGTGTACAGGGCTTAAGGCTATTCCTGAAATATATAAGCTGTTCTTACTTTCATTATTCTGTAGCTAAATGAAGACTGATACAGATGTGTGAGTTGCCGCATCTCCATACCTATCTGCATTGTGTTGGGAGAACATTTAGAGCCAGAGCACCCATGCTGAATCTGTTTTTTATCAATATTTCATCCCAATCCTCTTGCTCCAGTTGTATACCAAGGTCCAAAGCCCATGAATGAGCACAGGGGACAGGGTAGTATATGCAGATGTAAGGTGGGAATGCAGTTTAGAAATAATGCCCAAGGCATGCGGATCTAAGGAGCCCAGCACTCCAGATGACGTCAATAGACGAAATTGGTAGAGTGGCTAGCAGCTGATCACAAACACTCCCAGAATTTCTATCGACACGCCTGTTTTCATTTATGTAATGTGAGTACCTGACTTTTTATTTTATTAAATAAACATATTTTATACGGTATCACACTTTATGGGAACTTCTTTCGAGCTATAAGCCGGATTGAACACATAAAGACCAGAGGTGTGCCAGAGAGCATTACAGGGCTTACACTGTGAAGGCCTTCCACCCCCAGAGGGTGCTTGGATCTGGTGAGTGCGGGACCCACCAGAGCATGAAGGAAGGGAGCACAGAGTGAACACCATTTCTATTGATGTTTTTTAAGTGTGGCACGAAGCACTTTTTGCATGGACTGTTAATTTAATAATATACCCAGCATATGGTTTATATTCATTCTGTGGCACGGAGCACTTTCGCATGGACTGTTTATTAACATACTATTAACCCCTTCCCTACCAGCCCATAGGGGAATCACGTCATGGTGATCCCCTCGCCGATGAGACAGGACGTTGCACAACGTCCTGTCTTCACGGCGTTCTAGGGCGCGCGGCAACACCCGCGATCCCGCGCGCGTGCCCGACGGCCGTGATTGCCGCCGGGCACCCGCGATTTCCGGAAATCACGCCAGGAGTGTGGATCTGTGTGTGTAAACACACAGATCCACCTCCTGTCAGCGGTGAGGAGACTGATGTGTGTTCCCAGTACAGAGGAACACACATCGATCTCCTCCCCCTGTGAGTCCCCCTCCCCCTACAGTTAGAACATACTTTAGGACACATTTTAACCCCTTCAGCGCCCCCTAGTGTTAACCCCTTCCCTGCCAGTCACATTTACACAGTAATTAGTGCAGTTTTATAGCACTATTCGCTGTGTAAATGTGAACGGTCCCAAAAACGTGTCAAAAGTGTCCGATATGTCCGCCGCAACGTCACGGTCACAAAAAAAAAAACGCAGATCCCCGCCATTACTAGTAAAAAAAATAAAATAAAAATGCCATAAATCTATCACCTATTTTGTAGACGCTATAACTTTTGCGCAAACCAATCAATATACGATTATTGCGGTTTTTTTTACCAAAAATACGTAGAATACGTATCGGTCTAAACTGAGGGGAAAAAAGTTTTTTTTAAAAAAAATATTGTGAGATGTATTAAATAAAAAGGAAAAAATATTGTGTTTTTTTTTAAATTGTCGCTCTTCTTTTGTTTATAGCGCAAAAAATTAAAACCGCAGAGATGATCAAATACCACCAAACGAAAGCTCTATTTGTGTGGGGAAAAAAACATAATGATTTAATTTGGGTACAGCGTTGCACGACCGCGCAATTGTCATTCAAAGTGCAACAGCGCTGAAAACTAAAAATTGGTCTGGGCAGGAAGGGGGTGAAAATGCCCTGTATGGAAGGGGTTAATAAGACATGTTCATACTTTATATAATATATTTTATTTAATGTCATTTATTGGTTATATATGCTATCACGGCATTAACACTATTTAGTTAATCAATATTCAACTTTCCCCACATATTTATTTATTTATTGCACAAGCACTTTATTGTGCACAGTAATATTCTTATATATTTTCTATCACTTTGAGAATTTTTTTTCACATTTATATTTTTTACTTTGTGAATATATTCACAATTGGAAGGTGCCAATACCTACTATTTCTTCTCTTTTTTAATCTTGCATTCCATCTCGGTGGAATATATGTAAGGGCAGCCACCTAGATATTACACTTGGCATTATCACACAGCCTGCAGTTTAATATTTTGAATAAGGTTATTTCCGTGGCGCGGATTCTATTTTTATATCTCTTAATTTTTCTCTCCGTCGTAGTGTTTACATCACTGCTTTTTGGATGGTCGGAATTTGGTCTGACAGTGTGTATGCAAGACAGCTTGAACGGAATTAAAAATAAATAAAAATTCCATCGGATTTTAGGCCATCGGAAATTCCGATCGTGGGCATAAGTTGTAAGAAATTACGATGTGAATTCCTTCCTACTACAATCTAGGAAGAAAGAGAAGTTGACACAACAGATGGGTCACTAGAGATTGAAAAAATTCTTCTGATCAAATGAAGTCAAGCTAAAGCTGGTCCCCAGGAGTCTGAGGTAGGATAGGGCCTAGTGAGAGATGATACCATTCTAAAAACTGCTGATCCCTTGGTTTTGCTTCCGTCCCACTAAACCAAAAAGGTACTGGCTATGCAGAGGTGCATTGGATAGAAGAATATCCTGGACTGCCGCACTTAAAACAATGTCTTTATTGTACAAATTAAATCCAAAAAACAACCAAAGCGATGCAGTCAAAATTAAGTGAACAACAGGAAAAAGGTGGATGACATGTTTCACATCATGTGATGCTTACTCGTAGCTAGGGCCTACATGAGGAAGGAGGGAAAAGATGGAGATGTGGACCCGTTACAACACTAAATTTATATACAGTGTATCATAAGAGCATCCAAACTATGACATTTTAGGAAGAGGAAAGAGGAATGAAGGCATGTAGACCTGTCACATTATCACTATAACTGCATAATTTACCTTACAAACATTTGTAAACAACAAGGTAGGCTGCAAACATGAAAAGTGTGGAAGATAAAGCCAAACACTCCAAAGGTAAGGCATAGAATAGGTTAGGACTCAGGAGGCATAATCAATGCACCCATCTAGATGGTCTGTTCATTTACAGAAGGAGTGGGAGTTACAGAGCGCCCCTACCATCTAGAGAAAGAGTAAAATCCAAAAGGCACACCAAAACCATATCAGGATAGAAGAATCAGTGAACTGCCATCCGGAGCTGTTATGGGGGGAAGGCTTAAAGCGGTTGTATAGGCAATTTTTTTTTTTTTCCTGGCACTTGTAAAGGAAAAAGCGATGTGAGTAGCTGGAGCCACGATGTGGTCACTCCCGCGCATGTGCGTGGGGGACTTCTGTCCGGCAAGGTCCGGCGGCTGCCGGGGCTTAAGCCGAACTTCCTCTGTGCACATGCGCCGCAAAACATAAAATATCATACACTGGTAATATATATCAATGTTTTTTTTATATTGAAACCATTACAATTACCTCCATAGATCAGGCCAGTGATCTCCCTTTCATTGCTATGCACAATGCAATTGCTATACAACAATGCAACAACAAATTAATGCTATGCTAAATATAAAACAAATATGGACCCAACTCATGAGATAGGTCCTGAATTGCGGCCCCTCTACATAATATATCTAATGCTGGAGGCCAATCAGGGACCAATATCGAAATATTGAAGTACCTCAGAATATATCAGTATTCAATAGTAAAGACATTCCAATAGGCAACACATGTTTCAGATAGTTAGGATAACTAGGTCATTGCGTAGGATTCCGGTTCGAGCAATCTCACAGCGAGAGAATCTGGGCAGCTTGAAATCATAACAAGTAAAATACTTTCAACGTTTATAAAACCTAGTTGTCCCTGGTAGGGGACCTATAGTCAACAACATTACAGAAGAGGTCCAGGTTAACCAAAAAAAAAAGGGGGGGGGAATTCAGAAAAGAGAGAAGGGTGTGTCCATCCGGCAATCTTCGATCGATCATCTGAAAAGGTATCTTTATGTCTCAGGGGCCTGTAGGTAAGTGAGCCAGGGAGACCAAGTTTTTTCAAAAAGGGCTTGTTTATCATTTAAAATGCTCACTATTTTCTCATTTAACCAGTTCAGATCCGCGCTATTGACAAAAGACGTCAACAGCACGGACCTGAGCTGCCGGGGTCACGTCTTTGGACGTCAATGTTGTTGTCAACAGCGGTGAAAAACAGTGCCGTCGCACTGCCGAGGATTCAATGCGTGTACCGCGGTGTCCGCCAGGTACATGCGATCGGCGGTGACAGAGCAGGGACATGGAGCTCTGTGTGTGAACACAGAGCTCCACGTCCTGTCAGGGAGAGAGGAGACTGATCTGTGTCCCTTGTACATAGGGAAACAGCATTGGTCACCTCCCCCAGTCACCTCCCTTCCCCCACACAGTTAGAACACACCCAGGATACACATTTAACCCCTTCCTCACCCCCCTAGTGTTAACCCCTTCAATGCCAGTCACATTTATACAGTAATTAGTGCATATTTATAGCACTGACCGCTGTATAAATGTGAATGGCGCCAAAAATGTGTCAAAAGTGTCCGATGTGTCCGCAGTAATGTCGCAGTCCCAACAAAAATCGCAGATTGCCGCCATTACTAGTAAAAAAAAATATAAAAAAAAATCATAATTCTGTCCCCTATTTTGTAGGTGCTATAACTTTTGCGCAAAGCAGTCGCTTATTGCGATTGTTTTTAAAAAAAAAATACGTAGAAGAATACATATCGGCCTTAACTGAGAAAAAAAAATAGTTAAAAAAAAAAAAAAATTGGGATATTTATTATAACACCAAGTAAAAAATATATATTTTTAAATTGTCGCTCTTTTTTTGTTTATAACGCAAAAAAATAAAAACCGCACGGGCGATCAAATACCACCAAAATAAAGCTCTATTTGTGGGGAAAAAAAGGACGCCAATTTTGTTTGGGAGCCATGTCGCACGACCGCGCAAATGTCAGTTAAATTGACGCAGTGCCAGAAGCTGAAATTTCGCCTGGGCACGAACGTGGTTTATGTGCCCAGTAAGCAAGTGGTTAACATGATCCAATTTAATTTACGTTTTAACAATGTTAAATCTACAATGGGGCTTTTCCAAGCTGCTGCAATAGCTATTTTAGCAGCTAAAAATATGAAAAAGATCAAAGTGTGTCTGGGGATATTTTCCACTGGTTTGATTAGGAGGGCGACTGAGGCGTCTTTGATGATATTCACCATTGTGATCGAAAGAATAAGCGCATTGACCCTGATCCAGAAACGGCGCACCTTGGGGCATGTCCACCACAACCCCTGAAGCAGGAGGCCGAGGCACCAGGGTACATTTGGCTTGTACCTTGCAACCCGCCTCTATCAAGGCCACATTGAGGATGCCTTTGTGGATTCGCGTACTCCACCTACGGCTTTTTAATATATTCTGTGTTCATTTTACAGTTGTTTGCTATTTTTCTACTTTATTCCCACTGTGTGCATTTCAGGAAGCTTTTATATCACATCAGCAGATCTGCAGAAATTTGAATAATCATCTTTGTATATCACTTTAACCCATTATGACATGTATGTATACACTTTGCAATTGGAAATTTTGGCCAGCCAAGGGTTTATTGTATTTGCTTAAAACTGTTTATTGACCATCTGTTGGATATTGGATGTTTTATTCAATATTAAACCATATGTGACATATATTTTTACAATAGAATATAAAAAAATTAAATAAAAATTATATTGATTTGTTATGTATATTATGTGTGGCTGGCATTACTTGTGTATATAAATATAGCCCAGGCCCAGTCAAAACCTTTGTTTTATTTTTGGATAGATTTGGAAAAGTTTTAAATAAACCTCTAATCTCTGTATCACAGGATTGGAGTAGGGGGATCAATTGTATGCTTTACAAAAACAGACATATATTAACAATTATATAAAAATAACATTTTATTAGTGCAATTTAAAATATAGAGAAATTGAAAACAATCCATATCTTTCTTTTTTATCTTCATTCAGTAGCATAATGTATATACACAAAAATCTTGGTGGATCATCACGTTTCACACATAGGATTGCTTCATCAGGATCCACTTGCCATAATTAAAGAAAGATATGGTAGATAATAGGATATCTAAGAAAAAAATGACAAATAAGTAATGTATCACATTTGTTTATATGGAACCATTTACATGTATCAGAGATTAATTATATAGATTGTTTAGAAACTTAAAGTGATTGTAAAGTCAGAAGTTTTTTTATCTTAATGCCTTCTGTGTGCAGCAGCCCCCCTCCCCCCAATACTTACTTGAGCCCAATCTCTATCCATTGATGTCCACAAGTGAATCAGCTGTCTAGAACTCTCCCTCCTAATTGTCTGAGACACAACAGCGGGAGCCAATCAGTTAGTGAGCCAATCAGGAGAAATATGGGGCGGGAATGAACCACAGCTCCATGTTTGATTGGATAGATGGAGCTGCTTCTCGGCTCGGGTGCCTCCATAGCAAGCTGCTTGCTGTAGGGACACTTGACAGGAGGGAGAGGACAGGAGCTCCAGCCAGAGACCCGAGAAGGGCAGGATACTGGCTGCTCTGGGCAAAACAACTGCACAGAACAGGTATGTATAACATTTTCATTATTTTAATTTAATAAAAGACTTTACACTCAGTTTAATATCACAGGAGGAACTGTGGGAAAAAAGTAATACATTCACATGCATACATACACTAATATGTCCCCTACATGTAACTCTATATATAGATATATATAGATATATATATTAGAGGTCGACAGATATGTATCGGCAGATTTTTGGCATTTTTTAAATTAATCTGCTTCGGCCGATTGTGCTGGAAAAAAAAGGCAAATAAAAACTTCAGAGCGACCTGCAAATGACTTCTGTAATAGAAGTCAATGCAAGTCGCCTGAAGTCTCCCCATGGTGTGACTTGACTCCTATCTGGGCAGCATGCCAAGTCTGAGAAAAGAAGCAAAGAGATACAATGGACCAGATTCACAGAGAGAGTACGCCGGTGTATCTACTGATACGCCGGTGTACTTTCAAAGTTCCTGCGTCGTATCTTTAGTTTGAATCCTCAAACCAAGATACAACGGCTTCTGGGTTAGATCCGACAGGTATACGTCCTCGTACGCCTTTCGGATCTAAGATGCAATACTTCGGCGTCCGCTGGGTGGCGTTCACGTTGTTTTCCGCGTCGGGTATGCAAATGAGCTATTTCCGACGATCCACGAACATACGCCCGGCCGTCGCATCCTCTTAGGTCATCTTTAGTCGGCTTTTTCCGGCGTATAGTTAAAGCTGGTATTTTGCGGCGTATAGATAGACTTGCCATGTTAAGTATGGCTGTCGTTTGTGTATGTGTGTATGCCTGGTTGTTTGAATGGACTTGGGATTTTCTTTCATATGTGTAGATAGAGGATGTGTATCTGTCTAGAGTTTGATAACTACCTGTTTTTGCAACAGCTTATTGTGCTGATGTGTGATTACTTGTGTTTTTTCTTTTTGGTTTGTTAACAAAAACACAAAATCTAAATAAACACCTTTAAAAAAAAAAAAAGTATGGCTGTCGTTCCCGCGTCGCAATTTGAATTTTTATTTTTGTTTGCGTAAGTCGTCCGTGAATAGGGATGTACGTAACTCACGTCTACGTAAAAAAAATGACGTTGTTGCGACGTCATTTAGCGCAATGCACGGCGGGAAATTTAGAAACGGAGCATGCGCAGTTCATTCGGCACAGGGACGCGCTTCATTTAAATGAATCACACCCCCTAATCGCCGATTTGAATTCCGCCGCCAGAGATAGACTACGCCGCCGTAACTTTCGGCGCGCAATTTTTCAAGATTCGAAATTACGCCAGGTAAGGTACGGCGGCGTAGTGTATCTCTGATACGCTGCGCCGATACAATTGTATGTGAATCTGGCCCAATGTTTCTACTTATTCAGAGGACTGTTGTGTAGGAGATCTTAGTTTAAGAAAACTATGTAAAGGATGGGAAAGTTTAGTTACACTTTAAAGAGGATATGGACACCTTAGGCAAATACATAAATGGTCCATATAGTAAATTAGGTTTAGAGAGAACTCACTTTTTGTTGTAATTAAAAAAAAAAACAAAAAAAAAAACAATCCCCTCTGTGTGATCAATGTACATTGCAGGGATTTGATCAAAGGTTGTTGCAGGTTCCTACCTATTTCTGAGTTAATCTGAAAGGGAGTGACTTTTTCATTATTAATCAGTTGATGCAGAAAACTGCAGTTTTCGAATGAGGAACATGCAGGATCTGCATCATGTTAGAACTGATTAACCTCTTTGGAGTATCTCCCCAGAAATAAAATTTTAATTGTGGAGGATGTTTTAAATATGTGTATTTGTGAAGTAAATTGCGCTAACTTATATTTATATAAACATTTTACCACGACTGATCCTGTGAACTTTTTACTCAAAAAACAAAAAGTATGTACATGTGTCTATGATTATTAATTAATGTGCAAACATTAATAAATTGTGTGCAAAAAAAAACAATACAGTGCCCTGTGCCAAACTATAACATATGAATTTCTAAATCCATCAAAAAAATGTGAAATAAATCCAAAAAGATTTCAAATATGCTACTGTTACAATCCACAGATTGAATGTGCCCTAAGGAAGTTAGAAATATGTATTATATACAAAAAATATCTAAAATAAAAAATATATGCAGGACCATTGCCAGCTCATCATGTCCAATCTGAGTATAACGAGGCTAGGAACGCAGGCGACAATTTCTTTGAAAACTGAAAAAAATGGTATTCATATATTATTATACAGTGTACTGTAGGTAAAACTGGTTTGTCAATTTAAAGTAATTTTGTAAATAGTCAAGCTGTTATACTGCATTTTCTCACATTTGAAGTTTATACATTTGCCACTAGATGTCACTATTTGTGATCATGCAATCCATACACATATACTGTATTTTATAGGTGAAATATATATCATTTTGCAATGTTTCATAAATACATACTTAACTTTTTTGGAATTTGTTACATTTTCCTTTTTTATCAGTATTCCTCTTTTAATCTAATTATTGTAAGCATTTTTTGGTGCTTTCATTCAGTTTTTATACATTTCTACAGGTACTTTAGCAGTAATGAGCCGAAAAAAACTTAAAGCAGAACTTTACCCAAAACAACTTCATTAACAAAGTATGTTCTTTAGCATGGAACATACATTCCACATTAATAATTATGCTACTAAAATTAGTGTGTGCTGTAAATTGCTTCCAGCACCCTGTTTCTTCTTGCTGGAGGCTGCCACTTTGCTGAAGCCTAGAGCCCTTCAACAGCAGTAAATCTTTAGGCTGGCAGCAGATTGGCCTCTACATTTTTTACTCCAAAATTTAAGAGTAACTGAGCATGTGCAGACCAGGGTGAGGCAGCATATTATTGGATTTTAAATTGTACAGCAGTGTTATTTTTGTCAACAAAAACATTTTCGTTGACTAAATACTATTTCCGTCAACTAAAATAGGACTAAAACTAAAACAATTGAGGTGACTAAAATACATCTAAAACTAAAATGTCATTTTAGTCAAAAGGCTATGACTAAAAATGTGCATCAAAAGGAACACTGCACTACCACATAAGAATACTGTGCCTTGCAAAAGTATTCACCCCCCTTGGCCTTTTACCTATTTTGTTACATTACAGCCTTTAGTTCAATGTTTTTTTAATCTGAATTATATGTGATTGAATCAGAAAACTATAGTCTAAGTTGGTGATGTCAAATTAGAAAAATACATACATCATTTTTTTTTTCGTAAATAAAAACGAATAATTGCCATGTGCGTATGTATTCACCCACGTTGTTATGAAGCCCATAAAAAGCTCTGGTTCAACCAATTACCTTCAGAAGTCACATATTTAGTGAAATGATGTCCACCTGTGTGCAATCTAAGTGTCACATGATCTGTCATTACATATACACAACTTTTTGAAAGGCCACAGAGGCTTCAACACTTAAAGGAGTTGTAAAGGAATTTTTTTTTTGCCTAAAATTAATGTCTGCAAGGTAGACAGACAGAATAGTGTAATGATTCTGTTAACAAACGAGTAAATACCTATTAAATTCCTGCGGCGTTCTAGTTTCTGTTCTCTTATTCACTTCCTGGTTTGCGGGCTCGTTCATGTAAGAACTACATTTCCCAGTATGAATTGCGGCACACCCAGTAATTCACACCTCCTTGAAGTCTCTAACACGTAGAGAGCGTCCTGACGCACAGATGTAGTTCCCAGAAGGGGGCGAGCACGTTACTGACCACCGCAGTAAAGTCTCCCTTCACGGTGGTCAGTAAAATCAGACAAGCAGGAAGTGAACATAACAGAGAAAAAACAGAGCAACTTCTGAGCAAAAACAAACAATGAGGAAGTGAAAGGAGGAATGTCTGCATGTAAAGGATGCTTATTATGAAAAAAATTAAAATTCCTTTACAACCCCTGTAAGCAAGAGGCACCACTAACCAAACACTGCCATGAAGACCAAGAAACTCTCCAAACAAGTAAGGGACAATGTTGTTAAGAAGTACAAGTCAAGCCCCGTACACACGGCCGAGGTTCTCGGCAGAAACCAGCGAGAACCTCGCTGGGAGCCGCATTCTGCCGAGAACCTCGGCCGTGTGTTCCGCCCGTCGAGTTTCTCTGCCGTGTGTAGAGTTAGGTTATAAAAAATATCAAAATCTTTGATGATTCCTAGGACATAGGTGGGTGCACAGAGTGTGCCAGGTGTGCCCAGGCACACCCTAATCACTCTGTGCATAACAGATTCCCCCTACTGACCTGGCTCTCCCTCCTTCCCCCAACAGCACTACCGGCTTCCCTCCTCTCCCACTGGTTGTTTCTGTGGATGTTTTAGGATGAGTGGGGAAAGGAACCAGTACATATGCCATTTACCAGCCCCTTCCCTTCCTGAATGAACATCGTGAGTGATCGGTAGAGTGTGTTTGAGCTTTGGGGTGCACACCCTAATGCCGAAGGCTGCGCACACCTATGCCCTAGGAGCACCATCAAATATATCATAACCAAATGAAAGGAACATGGCACAACAGCAAACCTGCCAAGAGAAGGCCACACATCAAAATTCACAAATCGGAGGGCATTAATCCTAGGCAGCTCATAGACCTAAAGTAACCCTGGAGGATCTGCAGATTTCCACAGCAGATTAGGGCACCACACACTGTAAATGTGTAGGAACTCCTTTATCTTGGTTACTCACATTCTCCTGGACCGAGACCTACCGGCAGGTTCAGCCATTGTAATGTTTTACTGCAGCAAGAACAGAATCAGGGCCGGCCTTTGGGGTGTGCGGACAGTGCGGTCGCACAGGGCGCCATAGCAACATGGGCGCCTGGCGACCGCACTGAATTCTTTTAATAATCGCCCGCGTACTAAGACTAAGTAGTGGGCGGAGGGGCGTGCCGCTCCGGGTGCCACACACTGGGGATGTCAGGCCGGCGCCAACCCCCCCCCCCCGCGACCGAAGAGGACTTTGCCGAGTGGTTCCGGGTGCCTGGCTTTGCAGGGGGGTGCGTACTAAGACTAAGTAGTGGGCAGGGGGTGCTATACACTGAGGGTGTCAGACCGGCGCCCCCCCCCTCCCGCGACTTTGCCGAGAGGTTCTGGGTGCCTGGCTTTGCAGGGGCCGTCGGCACACCCGGGACCTGGGTGATCCCCTTTCCCTGTGGCAGCTCCGCGGGTCTGAGTCTCGGCTGTCTGTGACTGTTTCACAGTCACGCAGCCGAGCAATGAAAGCTGCCTCCCCCTTGTCTGCACTGTGCTGTGTGTGCAGCACGCGGCAAGCAGGTTATCTGAACCTGCTTAACGGGTGTGAAGGAGGGGGGGGGGAGTGTTATTGTATGGGGGTCTGCACTGTAGAGGGGAATCTGTATTGTAAGGGGGGTGTGTTTTTTATTGTAGGGGGGTCTGCACTGTAGGGGGGTGTTCTGTATTGTGGGGGGTTCTTTATTGTAGGGGGGTCTGTAGTCTGCAATGTAGAGGGGGGTTTGTATTGTAGGGGGGTGTGTTCTGTATTGTGTGTGGGGGTTCTTTATTTTAGGGGGTTCTGCACTGTAGAGGGGGGTTCTGTATTGTAGGGGGTGTGTTCTGTATTGTGTGGGGGGGTTCTTTATTGTAGGGGTTCTGCACTGTAGAGGGGGGGGGGTTCTGTATTGTAGGGGTGAATCTGTATTGTAGAGGGGGTTTTGTATTGTAAGGAGGGGTCTGTATTGTGGGGGGTCTGCGTAACATGCAGGGGGTCCAGAACTGTTAGGGGGTGTCTGTGTAATATACAGGTGTCTGGGGCTGTGTAATGTAAAGGGATGCAGGGTGCTGTAAAGGGGTGCAGGGTAATGTAAAGTGGTCCAGAGGTGCAGGGTGCTGTGTAATGTAAAGGGGTCCAGAGGTGCAGGGTGCTGTGTAATGTAAGGGGGTCCAGAGCTGTGGGGTGCTGTGTAATGTAAAGGGGTCCAGAAGTGCAGGGTGCTGTGTAATGTAAAGGGGTCCAGAGGTGCAGGGTGCTGTGTAATGTAAGGGGGTCCAGAGCTGTGGGGTGCTGTGTAATGTAAAGGGGTCCAGAGGTGCAGGGTGCTGTGTAATGTAAGGGGGTCCAGGGGTGCAGGGTAATGTAAAGGGGTCCAGAGGTGCAGGGTGCTGTGTAATGTAAAGGGGTGCAGAGCTGTGGGGTGCTGTGTAATGTAACGGGGCCCCAAGGTGCAGGGTGCTGTGTAATGTAAAGGGGCCCAGAGGTGCAGGGTGCTGTGTAATGTAAAGGGGCCCAGAGGTGCAGGGTGCTGTGTAATGTAAGGGGGCCCAGAGGTGCAGGGTGCTGTGTAATGTAAAGGGGTCCAGAGGTGCAGGGTGCTGTGTAATGTAAAGGGGTCCAGAGGTGCAGGGTGCTGTGTAATGTAAAGGGGCCCAGAGGTGCGGTGCTGTGTAATGTAAAGGGGTCCATTGGTGCAGTTGTGGAGTAGTAGTGACAGAGATATTGAAGGATGCAGGGGGTACAGTGGGGTGTTTTTACATTTTACTGGGGGGGGGGGCAGATATAGGATCCCCCCCCCCCCGGGTGCCAAATGCTGTGTAATGTAAAGGGGTCCAGAGGTGCAGGGTGCTGTGTAATGTAAAGGGGTCCAGAGGTGAGGGGTGCTGTGTAATAAGGGGTCCAGAGGTGCAGGGTGCTGTGAAATGTAAAGGGGCCCAGAGGTGCAGGGTGCTGTGAAATGTAAAGGAGTCCAGAGGTGCAGGGTGCTGTGTAATGTAAAGGGGCCCAGAGGTGCAGGGTGCTGTGTAATGTAAAGGGGCCCAGAGGTGCAGGGTGCTGTGTAATGTAAAGGGGCCCAGAGGTGCAGGGTGCTGTGTAATGTAAAGGGGTCCATTGGTGCAGTTGTGGAGTAGTAGTGACAGAGATATTGAAGGATGCAGGGGGCACAGTGGGGTGTTTTTACATTTTACTGGGGGGGGGCAGATATCGGATCCCCCCCCTCCCCCCCGTGTGCCAAATGCTCTAGGTACACCTGGCAGGCCACAGGCGGATTCTGCCGGAAAGACGGCGTGGGCGGCTGTCCTTGCCTTGCTATGAGGAGCTCATACGCCATGCGCACGGAGAAGACAAAGGAAAGCAAGAATCTACAGACGCAGGCAGCAGATGTAAAAACTTTTTTCTGTAAGTAAATTTTTTTTTTATAAATGCAGTGTACTGCTTAATGTCTGTTTTGTATTTTATTATTTAAATAAGATGTTTCCTAAAGGAACAGTAAATACAAAATACTTTATTGTAATTATGTTTGATATTTGATAGTAAATTTACAGGTAGTGGTATTATAGCGTGTGATTTATAGTATAGGTGGCGTTATTATAGCGTGTGATTTATAGTATAAGCTGCGTTATTATACCATGTGAATAAAAGTTGTATTTTTATCACAGCTTGTAATCTGTCTTTTGGGAACTTAACGGAATGGAAGGCTTTAAATGGAGCCGATATTGGAGAAATGGGTGTGGACACTGAAAGGGCGTGGTTACTAGGAGGCGTGGTTACTAAGGGGTGTGGTTACTGAGGGGCGTGGTCAGTAGGGGGCGCTGTAAAGCTTTCTCGCACAGGGCGCCTAAAGGCCTAAGGCCGGCCCTGAACAGAATGTATAGGTAATTGTCAAAATACAACTGCACTTCTTTACCCTTGTTATCACTATTAGTTCCCTAGTCTGCAAAAGTAAATTAGATCCAAGGGAAACTATGAAAACAAAATTTCTCTGAAATATAAATTTGCTTATTGTGAAGCAATCCTGCAAATCTGAATTGCCAGTACAGATGGTTCAGAACAAAACTGGCAATAATATAATAAACAAAAAGCTGCTTAAGTTATTACTTAATAAAATGAGTGCATTCCAAAATATTTGCTAACCTTGGTTAAAAAAAAAAGAAGCTTTACAGCTCTTTTGTTTTAATAACGTAGATATCCTATGTACATGTGTAGCGCTACCCCCGCAGAAGCCACTGGTTAGATTGGGATGGCATGTTACCTCATGGCTCTGGTGAAGTGTCTAGGGTGAGTGGTGAATATAGCAGCAATGAAGGAATGTCCCCCAAATAGGAAGTCTCTTTATAAGTGCTCTTTATTACCCAGCCGGGTAAAAACAGTCAAACAAGTGATGGGAAGGATAGACAAAGGTTGAGGGAAATAGCAGACTCAGGCCTTGGATATTGAGGCAATCCTGCTTCCTACAACAATTAGTCTTTCTGCACCACTCCAACTTGAGTGGGAATAGAGTACCTAGACAGGCCTCTCTCACAGACCTGGCAGCCAGAGTATCACTCGAACTTGAGAAGGATGCCTCTTCCA
Organism: Rana kukunoris; assembly: GCA_029574335.1. Lineage (NCBI taxonomy): Eukaryota > Metazoa > Chordata > Amphibia > Anura > Ranidae > Rana > Rana kukunoris. Next base: position 520,187,886 of record CM056049.1, read on the forward strand.
CAGGCTCTTCTAAACGACTGTCAGGAAAGCGTCTCTGCCACCAACGGCCTTCCCTGAGTGCAATACGGAGGTACTTCTCCTGAGTAAAGGTTGTCCTGAGTCTTCCCCTAATGTTGTACTGACCGAGAGAGGAAACAGTCCCTCAGTGCACAGTACCTCGATCCCCGATGGTTCATTCCAGTGCTGTTGGGACATCAGCCTCTCATTGGTATCCCTCAACTGGACTCCCCACCGAACAGCACAACTCGCTTGGGATCTCCGATGGTGGGAACCCAGTCAGTCACTGAGTCCCCATGGTGCTCAGAGTGTTCCGGACCAGCTTGGCTCCGGAACCAGGAACTCCGTGTAGCAACCACGCTCCGGCCAGGTAGGCCATAACGCGTGGGGTGCGGTGATGTACGGTCACCCTAAAGGTGGGTGCCGCACCAGGAACCAGAAGACAAGCAAAGAAGACCCGATAAAATGGTGTCTGCCCCATAAGTACCCTCTCCCAGCATGCCCAGCGAGGCGGAAGCCTCGCTGCCACCTACTGTCTCGGGGGGGGAAGAACACCCCAAACACAGCATAAATGGAAGAAAGAAGGTATGGACAGCCGCACTCCGATAAATGTAAAAAACAATAAAAGCCTTTAATCCAGTAAAAAAACACTGCACAAACAGAAAAACAGCAAACGGTGGGATGATATAGCCTGCACCCATTGGATTTTTCTGAGTTCACACTCACCACCGAGGTGCACTCATCTGGAGCGGCGGTCTCTTTCACCCCAAACACAGCAGAGTGAGCCCACAGCACAGCCAAGCTGAAAGCGGAGTTTCACCCTAAAAAACAACTATGTACCATGCCATCCTGCATATTAGCGTCAGCTACAGTATGCCTATATTTAATTTTTTTGCGCTGTACTTACAGATTAATCTATTCGTCTGTTTCAGGCTACCGCGGGGTAATAGGCGTTCCTATCAAGAGGGGAACATGATTGACGGCCGGCTATGGCGCGTCACGCATTCCGAAAATAGCCGGAGTAGACTCGGCTCTTCACGGCGCCTGCGCACAGACTAGGAGCTGACTGCGCAGGTGCCCGTGTAGGACTCGGCTCTTCACGGCGCCTGCGCAGTCAGCTCCTAGTCTGTGCGCAGGCGCCATGAAGAGCCGAGTCCTACTCCGGCTATTTTCGGAACGCGTGACGTGCCATAGCCGGCCGTCAATCATGTTCCCCTCTTGATAGGAACGCCTATTTCCTGCCCGGAGTCTGAAACGAAAAAAACAGATTAAACTGTAAGTACAGCACAGAAAAAATAAATAAAGGCATACTGTAGCTCACGCTAGTATGCTGAATGTCAGTGGAGACAAAGATTTTTTATTTTTTTAGGGTGAACCCCCTCTTGAAGCATAGAGCCCTACATAATCACAATTGGGATCCGAGTAAGTTTACACTCTGATCTTTCCCACTAAATTCCTTACTTGGAAGTACAGGGGCGCTACATGTATCACAGTTTTTTTTTTGCTGCTTTTACTTTTATCATAATTACAATACACAGCGTTGAATGTACTATTTTTCTTTGGTAGTGCACCTCAATGAGGTTGATTTACCAAATGCTCACTATATTCACTAAGGCCCCTTTCACATTGAGGCGTTTTTCATGCGGTACAGCGCTAAAAATAGCGCTGCTATACCGCATGAAAAATCATGCCCTGTAGTGTTCAATGTGAAAGCCCGAAGGCTTTCACACTGAAGCGGTGCGCTAGCAGGAACGCTCCAAAAGTCCTGCTAGCCGCATCTTTACCGCGGTATAGGAGCGGTGTGTTCACCGCTCCTATAGCGCGCCTTCCCATTGGAAACAATGGGAAACCGCGGCAATAGCGCGGTAATACCGCCCGCAACGCGGGCGGTATTAACCCTTTTTCGGCCGCTAGCGGGGGTTAAAACCTCACCGCTAGCGCCCGAATATCGCGGTAAACACGACGGTATAGCGGCGCTACAAATAGCGCGGCTATACCGTCACCGCGGCTCCACGCCTCAATGTGAAAGGGGCCTAAGTGTGTCTTTCTGTTTACTGTGCCATATATTAGTTTGTTTTTCTAAGGGCACATTCATACACAGAGGTTGATTTTCTAAAAATAATTAGGCTGTTCATTTTGCAAGGAATTTTTTCCCAGGATCCTACTGAATGAGGTAAAGTTTCACTTTGTAAAGAATGACTAATACTGTGGAAGGAAAGTAAAACAAAATGCCTTTTTAATTGTACATGATTTAATGATGGAAGTAAGAAAAGCTCCACTTCAATCAATAAGCTCTGGGGAAAATTTCCTTGCAAAGTGCACTTCATAGAGGGTCCCCCAAGCCACTATGGGGGACCTGCCAGAGGGGTGACACCATCAACAGGGCCAGCAACAGGGGGCTAGCACTGGTCCTCCAGTAGGGGGCCCAGGCACACAGGACTACCACAATATCAGCCTGGAATAAAGAGCTGTTGGGGTCTCTGTTTTACAGGTGGCCCGTTGCTGCTCTCCCTGGTGTCTATCCTGGTCTCCCCAGTCACCTGCACTCCCCCCTTTCCTCTTCCCGGGTAGCAGCTGGCTGGGAACTCAGATGGCCATGCCTTGATCTCTGGGACATGTTTTCCCTCTGCACATGGACATCATTTAGCTGTTCAGACCCAGAGTGAAGGTGTCCCTGCTGGAGACAGAGGTGCTGAAGAAGACCCGACCCTGGGTCTGCAAACCCTCATTGAATGTTGGTTTTTTCAGCATGACTGATGGTCAAAAGCCCATCATTAGACCAGCTTCCGTTGACAGTGGTACACACATACTGAAAGTCAGATGGTTTCTGCTGAACCAGCCAACTTTCGATACATGTATACCCAGCTTTAGATTTACATTGCAGACTTTTGGAGTCGGAATCCTTAGGCCGCGTACAAACGATAGGTTAAACCGATGAGAACGCTCTGATGGACCGTTTTCATCGGACCAAACCGATCGTGTATGGACCCCATCGGTTAGTTATCCATCGGTTAAAAAAAAGCCAACTTGTTTTAAATTTTAAATTTTAAATCCAGGCATGCTCAGAATCAAGTCGACGCATGCTTGGAAGCATTGAACTTCATTTTTTTCAGCACGTCGTTGTGTTTTAAGTCACTGCATTCTGACCCGATAGTTTTTTTAACCGATGGTGTGTAGGCGCGATGGAGCATCAGTCAGCTTCATTGGTTAACAAATGGAAACGGTCCATCAGACCGTTCTCATCGGATGGACTGATCGTGTGTACGCGGCTTTATGGATCTTTATACTTTGCTCCAGAATGCCACAAGGGTTAAACTACAGATGGGATTGTAATTTACATACTAAATTGTATTTTTTTATGAAATGTGGCATTTGGAATTTATTAATATCAATACATGCTGTCCAATTTTGTACTGCTTCTTTTTTTGTGTTTTGTGTGATGCTTAACATGGTAATGGTTTTAAACTGTTCATTCTGTTAACTGCATAACCCTCCCAGGTGAAGCAGGTAATACCGCCACCCAGGTGACCCCTGGATCTGTGAGAAATCAAAGGAGACACGGAAACAGATTTGAGAGTGTTCATTAGATCTCTGACCTTTACTGAATACCACAGTGGCTTATATGCAAAAGAAAGACAAGAGGGGCTGTGTTTTAATGCATATGTCTCTAAAACTTATACAAACTCAGTATTTTCTTATCATGATTAAAACTGCTGATTTTAGTTTAACCACTTGCATACTGGGCACTTACACCCCCCTCCTGCCCAGGTGAAATTTCAGCTTCCGGCACTGCGTCGCTTTAACTGACAATTGCGCGGTCGTGCGACGTGGCTCCCAAACAAAATTTACGTCCTTTTTTCCCCACAAGTAGAGCTTTCTTTTGGTGGTATTTGATCGCCTGTGCGATTTTTATTTTTTGCGCTATAAACAAAAAAGAGCGACAATTTTGAAGAAAAATACAATATTTTTTACTTGTTGCTATAATAAATATCCCAATTAAAAAAAAAACCACATTTTTTTTTCTCAGTTTAGGGCGATATGTATTCTTCTACATATTTTTGGTAAAAAAAAAAAAAAAAATCGCAATAAGCGACTGGTTTGCGCAAAAGTTATAGCGCTTACAAAATAGGGGAGAGAATTATTATTTTTTATTATTTTTTTTTTACTAGAAATGGCGGCGATCTGCGATTTTTATTGGTACTGCGACGTTATGGCGGACACATCGGACACTTTTGACACATTTTTGGCGCCATTCACATTTATACTGCGATCAGTGCTATAAATATGCACTAATTACAGTATAAATGTGACTGGCATTGAAGGGGTTAACACTAGGGGGTGAGGAAGGGGTTAAATGTGTATGCTAGGTGTGTTCTAACTGTAGGGGGAGGGGGGGGGGTGACTGGGGGGGTGACCGATCTGTGTCCCTATGTAGGAAGGAACACAGATCGGGCTCCTCCCCTCCAGAGACAGGACATTGTCTCTGTGTGAGCCGGCAATGAGAGATGATCTATGAGAGATCATCTCTCATTCGCCCACAGATCGCATTGCAAACGGCCGCTCTGATTGGCCGTTTGCCGCGATCTGTGATTGGCCGTGTCCAAGGGACACGGACAACACAGGTTTTCCCTGCAGCGCGCACTACAGTGCGCGCTGGGAACGCCAGAAAGACATGCCGTCAAATGACGGCATGTTGGATATTGAGGCCCGCGCTGTTGCCGTCATCCGACGGTAGCGCGGGCCTCAAGTGGTTAACAAGAACTAGCTGATTTTTCTTACACAACAGGCTGCTCCATGAATCAGCTTTAACCTCAATGACTTGCAGGCTGTGTTTCTATGGAAACTGTTAGTTAACCCCCCTGGCGGTATGATTCTTTCAGAATTTAGGTGCTGAAAGCGGTACCATTATTTGCAAGGAAATTTGGCGTTTTATACTGTAGGCTTGTAATTCTTAGGAATAACTCACTTAAATCTGACCAAACAAGAGTCTAATAGGCATCCCGGGTATGACATTTTTTTTAAAAACAAAATTATAAATTATAATATAATAAATAATTATAAATAATTATAACAAATAATAATATAATTATAATAAAAATTATTCAATAATGTAATCATTCGTCGAATTGGGAGATTTCGGTCCGCTGGTTAGGCGTACTAACCAGCGGACATATCCGACAGACGGGTTTCCAGCAGACAGACTTTAAAACTTTTGTCTGCTGGAAACCTGTCTGCTAGCCCGAACACACGATCGAATCTGTCCGCTGAAACTGGTCTGCGGACCAGTTTAGCGGACAAATCCGATCATGTGTACGACCTAGCGGACAGGTTTTTCCAGCGGACAAATTTCAAAGCATGCTTTGAAATTTGTCCGCTGGAAACCTGTCCGTCGGACATGTCCGCTGGTTAGTACGCCTAACATAAATCTCCCGCATGCATCAAATGGATTTGACGCAAAGTGAGGGAATCCATGGTTATTACCAGAACCAGTGTCATTGATCGTTTCCCCCTCTACTACTGTTCTGGGCACAACCCAAAATTTAGGATTTTCTTTCACTTTTTATTATTACTATAAAACCAGACAAATAGATTCTCTTGAGTGGGGGCACAGACACCAATAAAAAATTGACAGACGTTCTAATCTATCTCCACTCTATCAAGAAAAAAAAAATAAGTTTTGGCTTTAGTTATACTTTAACCACTTCCCTACGGCCGTACGACTATATACGGCTGCAGGGTGGTTCTAATTCTCTGGGGCGCCGTGTTTTCACGGCGGCCCCTTTCGTCGTTCCCCGCGCGCGCTCCAGAGCGCGCATCGGGGAACTTCTGTGCTGGCCGTGTCCCTTGGACACAGCCAATCACAGATTGCCGCGAACGGCTAATCAGAGTGGCCGTTTGCGATGCGATCTGTGCGGCGAATGAGAGATCATCTCATATGTAAACATATGAGATAATTTCTCATTGCCAGCTCTCACAATGACAGCGTCCTGTCAGGGAGAGAGGAGACCGATCTGTGTCTCTTGTACATAGGGACACAGATCGGTCACCCCCCACAGTTAGAACACTATACAGGGAACATATTTAACCCCTTCCTCACCCCCTAGTGTTAACCCCTTCCCTGCCAGTCACATTTATACAGTAATTAGTGCATATTTATAGCACTGATTGCAGTATAAATGTGAATGGTGCCAAAAATGTGTCAAAAGTGTCCGATGTGTCTGCCATAATGTCGCAGTGGCAATACAAATCGCAGATCGCCACCATTGCTAGTAAAAAAATAAATAAAAATTCTGTCCCATATTTTGTAGGCGCTATAACTTTTGTGCAAACCAGTCGCTTATTGGGATTTTTTTTTTTTTTTTTTTTTACCAAAAATATGTAGAATACGTATCGGCCTAGACTGAATTATTATTTTTTTTTTTAATTGGGCTATTTTTTTATAGCAATTTTTTTTATAGCTGGCTCCTGGCTGCTCTTCCCTCAGAAGACGGAGTAGCCTCGGTTAGGGGGGGGGGGGATTGTCTGGTTCAGGGGTCAGGTCATCACGTATGTCAATCTGCAGGCCCTTTCTTACTGCGAAGTTGTGCAGCATGCAACATGCACCGATGATCTGGCATACAAAGTTTGGGGAATACAACAGGGTACCATGGGGGGTTCCGTATAGGAGTCATGAGATGGGGTCCCAGTGCATATGCAGAGTCACCCTGAAGGGATAAGACAGGAGGATGTTAGTAGTGCATGTGCCCCTTGTGATTTCAGCATCATGGGGGGGACAGTCATGCCTGCCACCCATGTCACTCACCAACCAGCCAGCTGTCCCCATACATGTTCTGTTCGAAATCTGTGGGGATGGGGCTAGGATTGTATATGTAGCTGTCATGGGTGTCATGGGTGGTGTCATGTGTTGGACTGGTGATGTCCTCCTGCAGGGTTGTGGTTAATTCCAGGATGGCATGAGGGGTGAATCTGAAGATGCGAGACACCTCAGAATCACTCATGCCAAAGATGTCTATGCGTGTGTGATATATCAAGTGAAGAGTGAGGGGCTTGTATCAGATTAGATTATTATATCCATCATGTATGTTATGTATTGATGTATATATGTATGTATATTTTTTGTAAAAATGTTTATAAAAGCAAAGAATTTTTTTTGGAAAAAAAAAAAATCCTCTCCCGTGCCCTCCTCCGTGCCCTCCTCCTTCTTTGCTCATCTAAAGTCAGTAGTATAGCTATGAGCATGGATGCCACTGGCATGTTGGCATAAAGTTTGTTGGGCAGCAAGTGTGACTGCTCAGCTCCTCACTAACAGTGTTGCTTTAGCTGACATGTAGACGGATTGTCTAATTTTATACCACCTTTTATATGGTCTAATTTTAGACAGGCCGTGCAGCTGTTGCGCACAGCGCGTAGCCTGCGCTGCACCAACGTTCTTTTCTGGATCCCCGTAACTCCCTCATTTGCATATTTGAATAGCAAATCAATGGTGTGTCTAGCGCAGTTTTGCGTGGACGGATACGCCGGTCTATCGAAATTACGGCGGTCCAAAAAAAGTAGATTTCTTGCGTATTTCGTTTTGGGGATGTGGCGCATCGAAACGCATGCGCAAAATTAGACTTACGCCGCGCATCTCCTGTAACACCGGCGTAATCGCTCTCTGAATCTGGCCCTGGGCTTTTTGTGAAGTTTGGAGTGACTATATGGGATTTATATTGTTTGTGTTCCCTGTATTATTTCCTGTAGAAATTTACAACCTGCAATTTCCTGGTAACAAGCAGTAAAAGCACTTTAGGATCATTTCACACAGACAGCATCTGTTTCGATCTTTAAGGGATGAGTAAACAGATCCCCAGCTAAATCGGAGTCAAGCGGTACAGTTGTCACATTTGTGACATCCATGTCCATTCAGTTTTCCCTGCTGGAGCTTAATGGACCCCTGTTAGAACTATAGGCGGGCTGTTGTTGGACATGGGTTTGTTTACATCCTTTTACCGCCAATCTATAACATTTAGGTCTGAGAAAACAGAAAAGGATGCAAACCATTTCAATCTTTTTTTTTTTCCTTGACAAACTTGAAGGTAATCGGATACAAATAGATACACTCAGTGGTGGTGCATCCATAGTGGGCTGCTCCCTCTCTCCTGCACCGTCACTCAACAATACATTATACAACAATACATTATAATGCATGAATCTACAGTATGTATTGTCGCCGCTGCCGCTCACTATTCAGTTAGCCCCTGTTGAGCGCCGGCCATCTGAATAACATCGGTGGGTGTGTTTTGGAAGTGTCTATCAGAGCCAGCGGCTCTGATAGGCTTCTTGATTACAGCCTATGGGCTCTAATTGGCTTCCAAATGGTTAACCAGAGGGCCCACAGGGTGTACATTCCCTGGTTAACACTCACATTTGTCTCAGCCAATCAGGTTCACCGGGTCTGGTTACCGGTCACCTGATTGGCTGAAGCGACAGCGAGGGCGGGAGAAGACATCGAGGGGTCGTGGAGGAGGATGGCTGACCCAAGAAATGTAAGTGCCGGGCGGGGGGGGGGGGCAATCTGGCGGTATTTTGGGTATTTTGGGGCAATCTGGCGGCATTTTAAGGGGCAAACTGGCGGCATTTTATGAGGCAAACTGGCGGCTATTGATGGGCACAGTGGTGACAATTGATGGGAACAGTGGTGACAATTGATGGCGCAGTGGCGACAATTGATGGCACTGTGGCAACAATTGATGGCACAGTGGTGACAATTGATGGCGCAGTGGCGACAATTGATGGCACTGTGGCAACAATTGATGGCACAGTGGTGACAATTAATGGCACAGTGGCGACAATTAATGGCAGAGTGGCTGCGTTTGATGGTACAGTGGCGACAATTGATGGCACCAGTGGTTGCGTTTGATGACACAGTGGCGACAATTGATGGCACAGTGGCTGTGTTTGATGGCACAGTGGCAACAATTGATGGGCACAGTGAGCCTGAAATTGATTTTTTTTTTCCGTTTGTTCGTGCCCCCCCAAAAATTTGGAGCACCAGCCACCACTGGATACACTATCATTTACATTTGCCAACCAATAGGCAAATATGAATCTTCTGTTAAGATTTTCCTGAAAAGCTGATGGGTGGATCTAATTGTAATGCCTGTGTGAAAGAGTCCTAAACAAGCCCCATTCACCTCTGTAACTACAAGCATTGTGAAAGATTGTATACCCCTCTCGCATTCAGCAGCAATGCACACAGTTAAAACAGGCGCTGAGGAGACAACATATTACCTCTTCTGAGAGAAGATCCTGGGCCCGCCAGCCTTCTATTGTAAAAAGCAGGTGTCTCAGCTGTTGAGCTAAGTTTATACATGTGTAGCGGTACCCTCGCAGGAGCTGCTAAATGTTGTGGTCCGTCTGTCACCCTGCCCTGCTAGGCACACACTCCTCACTCACTTAGAGACATGAAAGCAGTCCTTGCACTTGTTTTTATGTTTTTTTAGGGGAATTTAACTTGGATGGGGGATAGGAAACTTATGAGATGGCCAAGTAATCAACAGTTAAAGTTGGGACTACTATATACACCACAGTATATACAATCTCCTCGTCTCCTCCTGCATTTTCTTGCTTACAGATTATCACTCCATGCTCCTCCAGAACATCACTTGCTGCATTTCCCAGACTAGTTAGCACTGTAGGCCTGACACTGGTTCAACCAGGCTTAAAGCAGATGCCCTTTACAGGTAGGGACCGCAGGGTCCTATGGTGTAGCAAAAATAGAACAGCTGCCCCTTTGCACTGCCTGTGCCACCACAATCCTCCACCACAATCCTCCAGACTAGCTCTGTTGCCATCCCAGACTGCTCCATCTCAGTCCCCTCAGGCATGCCTCCCAGTTCTCCCAACTGTGTGAACACTCACCAGTCCTCCTAGCTGCCTCTGTGGAACACCGTTGTCCTCTCTTGCTCCTCCCGTGCCTCTTGGCCAGGACACCTCTGTGGGTTGTAAGAGGGTCCATCCACACCCGAAACCAGGCCCAAGGTCACCCCTCCCCCAGACTGGGGAGCTCCCTCAAAGCCTCCAACAGCCTAACACTCTATCTCCATCTTCCAGTCGATCAACTCCTCCCCAGTTGGGCTGACCCTAGGTATTTAAGGAGGCCTGCCACCTGCCAATCCAAGTTGGGAGTTGGTTAGGGCTTCTCAAAATACTCCAGGTGGCTCCACCTCCCCTCTCCACTTCTCTTTCCAGAAAGAACCAGAAGATCCTGGAAGGAAGTGGGAGATCCCAGTGACACCACCTGTGAGTGATTCAGCTCTATTCTAGGTCACTCCCAACCCAGATCGCCAAAACACACCTGGGTATTGCTGCCAGCCAAGTCTGGAAATGTACCTACGGTAAAACAACTGTACTATTCTTCTAGCAAATAAGGGTGTTAATTTTAAATAACAGTAGTTATCCAACTTATAAATTATAAAAGTCACTATATATTTACAGTATATGTATAATGTATATATTCAATCACCTGCACTGACATAAATAATTAATTTGCTATATTTTGAAGTATTTTAGAAATTTGGTTTAATTTGCAAGCAGTTTTTTTGTACCTCATCATTTATTTATAGACAATTTTAATCTGTATTCAGTCCAGATTTCCCTTTGCCAGTAAACGTAAATTAGCATAGGACAACATATGCAAATAACTATCTTCCAGCTATAACTTTGCACTCGTTTTTCTAAGTTCACTGCATCTATCATAGTTGTAGGCAGTAAAGGTCGAAAGAGGTGATTGCAAACTCTCCAATATTTTAGAAATTGTATGACAAAACTGTAACCTACATTTTTAAGTACATATTGATTATCTTGACTGTCATAAGAGAGACACTCGTCCAAACCCCTTCTGAAAATAGTTCTCTAAATGACACATGGATCCTATACATCATTACTTAAAGCAACTCTGTTGTTAGAATGGAAGTGCCTGTAAAAGTATTTCCTGTAAAGAAGATAGTAACTACTTACCTCTCCCACTGCCAGAGCAACCAAACACTGCTGCAATGAGGAGAACTCATTCCCCAAAGCCCCCAAATCCTTTCCAGAATTTGCACTTTAAGTGCAGCTCCTGATATCAACAAAATAAGTAATGCAGCGTACACACGCTCAAAATTCCGACCGTGTGTAGGCCCCATCGGACATTTTCTGTCGGAATATCCGACAACAAAAATTTGAGAGCTGGTTCTCAAATTTTCCGACAACAAAATCCGTCCTCGGAAATTCTGATCATGTGTGGACAATTCCGACGCACAAAATTTCATGCATGCTCTGAATCAAGTACGAGATGGAAACGCTCAGTCTGGTAAAACTAGCGTTCGTAATGGAGATAGCACATTCGTCAACGGACTGAAAAGCGTGAATCGTCTCTCACCAAACTTCTACTAACACGGCTGGCATTGAACTTCTCTTCTAGTGCCATCGCATGTGTTGTACGTCACCACGTTCTTGACATTCGTGTGACATTTGTGTGACTGTGTGTATGCAAGAAAAGTTTGAGCGAACATCCATCGGAAATGTATCTATGGTTTTGTTGTTGACGCAGCACTTAGAAAAGGAGCTGTCCAGCATCACAGGTAGCATGTTGAGAAGAGTATTTGGACGGCAGCATCTCATGGTTCTGTGCCTAGATGACAATTAGATACGTATTTCTATTAGCGATAGGGCCTTGTTTATGAGGATTTATAAATGTTGGTTTTCAATAATTGGAACTTATAGATCCGGGAGGGGGATTGTCCTCTTGAATCCTTCCCTTCATGTTCTGTGCCTAATTTCCTATCTCCTTTAGTGATGCTACTCCTACTTATGTCCATCTGGGAGACAGTGTAACACTACTCATTTTACAGCCATTTTTAATCCTCTATTTTTGTGGAAGCCTGAAGTTCTATAATATTTGATCCAGTCGCTTGAGTTTAATGCATAGTTCTTGGCGCCTACTACTTGTAGCTGAGGCACCCAATGGGAGATTGTATTAATGGAGCAATAATTAGAGTCCTAATTGGAAATGTGCAGGATTAGTATGGCAGTTAGCACTATATCTGTGGTGCATATAACTGCTTGTAATACAAGTCTCTCCCTCTTCCAGTGTATAGGCTCTTGGATTTTTGGCTACTTTTGCTGCAAAAAAATGTAAATACATTGTAACACATTCTGTAATTTCTTACAGAAAACCAAAACAGTGGTCTCCAAACTGCAGCCCTGGGTCCCCATGTGGCTCTTTGCTTGCCTTTATTCAGCCCTTAAAGGATCACTAAAGAAATTATTTTTTTAACTAAATAGCTTCCTTTACCTTACTGCAGTCCTGGTTTCATGTCCTCATTGTTCATTTTTGCTTTGAAGTTGCTGTAATTCTGCTCTGATCTCCACACTTCCTGCTTGTCTGTCTCCTTATGAAAAATCTCATGGCAGCTTTTCACTGTGGTCCAAGCTGTCATTACTGTGTGTCTAAAACTCCTCAGAACCAATCAGATTCATTTAAAAAACAAAACACTGCCCTGGATTTGTTTGTTTTTGTTCTGTGTATCTCTTTACTTCACAGAAACATGAAACCAGTTAAAAAATGAAACTAAACTGCAGGCACATTATATCATTGATTTTTATCTATTTTTAATCATTTTTAAAAGGAATCAGTTAACTATTATGGGCCAGATTCAGGTAGATGGGCGAATCTTTATTTTGGAGTAACTTTTCTCATTTACGTTACTCTGCCGAAACTTTAGGAGCAAGTACAGTATTCACAAAGCACTTGCTCCTAAAGTTGCGGCGGCGTAGCGAAAATGAGCCGGCGGAATTCAAATTGGGCGGGTAGGGGGCGTGTATTATTTAAACTAGGCGCGATCCCGCGGCGAACGTACTGCGCATGCGTCGACTGTCAGTGCGCATGCTCCAAATTCTGTCAGTGACGTCAATCCCCATTCACGGACGTTTTACGCAAACGACTCGAAATTTTTTAAATTCGACGCGATGACGACGGCCATACTTAACATAGGATACTCCACTAGGGGGCTGGTTTTTCTTTACGCCGCGTATCTCTTACGGAAATGTCAGAAAGTCACTGCGTCGTGCCCGAATACGATCGTGAATTGCCGATTCTCGCTGATTAACATATTCTCGGCGTTAATCAGCGGGAACGCCCCGAGCGCCATTTTTAAAATTGCAGTTCCGATACGACGGTGAAATACAATTACGCCGCTCATATAGGAACTCCAACCAGGCGTTTCTTGTTTTCTGCTTACTGAAAACAGAAACGCCGGCTCAAAGTGAGAGTTAGGCTGGAGTATCACTGATACAGAGTAACTCTACCTGAATCTGGCCCTATGTCTCTATACCCTGTAAACAGTCATTTCAGCAAAACATTTTTTTTCCTTTAGTGACCCTTTAAGTCATTATTCCTACCACTTACACCAACAATATGGCACTATTACTTCCACTGACACCAATGATGGGGCATGATTCCTTCCACCGACAACAGAAATGGGGTACTATTCATCCCACTGACACCAACTACTGTATCTCTCCTAATACCAACGATTGGACATTGTTGACTCCCACTGGGCACAGGCCGGCCCCCCTAAAGTCTGAAGGACAGTAAACTGGCCCTTTTTGTAGAACGTTTGGAGACCCCTGGTGTAAAGCAACCCTGTAAATTGGAAAAAATGTAAATATACCTAGCCCTTAAAAGCCAGCAGCTACAAATACTGCAGCTGCTGACTTTAAAAAATTGAACACTTACCTGTCTAGCGCGCCCACAAAGTCGGCAGACAAGGACGAGCAATCGATCAGTCCGCGGATGCTGCCGCCGCCATGCTCAGTGAGGGAATCAGGAAGTGAAGCCTTGCGGCTTCACTGCCCGGTTCCCTACTACGCATGCGCGAGTGTGCGGCGAGCCGTCACTGGTCCCCGCTCTCTCCTGGGAAAACTGTGTTTCCCAGAAGACAGCGTCAATACAGTGTCAATACCCGGAAGTGGTGCAAATATCTGTTTTATACAGGTATCTGCACCCCCTCCCCCCCTCCCCCCTGAAAGGTGTCAAATGTGACACTGGAGGGGGGGAGGGTTCCGAAAAGTGGAATTTCCACTTTGGGTGGAACTCCGCTTTAAGTACCTAAAAAAAAACAGCCCTTAGGACCCTGCAGTATGAACCTCTGAATGTGGCAGAGGGGCAGGCATTAAACACATTTTTTTCTACAGATTCTGACAGGGTCTTTAAGTTTGAGGCCAACAGTCCAGTGATGCTCTCAGTAGGGCTTTGTTGCTGGCTGATTTGGCAGCTGCCCAGGTTTCTGTAAAGCTTGCTCCACTCTCATGGTCCCCCCTTGTGGCCCTGAGGTTTACCAAGCTCTCATGTGAGCTTGGGACCAGAAGGATTTAGGATAGAGCGCATCATTTATTAAATAATGAAATGCTCAGCTCTGAGCACTAGGGATGAGCCAAACTCTGCGGATTCAGATGTAAAGGGGGAACTCTGTGTATTCAGATGTAAAGGGGGAACTCTGTGTATTCAGATGTAAAGGGGGAACTCTGTGTATTCAGATGTAAAGGGGGAACTCTGTGTATTCAGATGTAAAGGGGGAACTCTGTGTATTCAGATGTAAAGGGGGAACTCTGTGTATTCAGATGTAAAGGGGGAACTTTGTGGATTCAGATGTAAAGGGGGAACTCTGTGTATTCAGATGTAAAGGGGGAACTCTGTGTATTCAGATGTAAAGGGGGAACTCTGTGTATTCAGATGTAAAGGGGGAACTCTGTGTATTCAGATGTAAAGGGGGAACTTTGTGGATTCAGATGTAAAGGGGGAACTCTGTGTATTCAGATGTAAAGGGGGAACTCTGTGTATTCAGATGTAAAGGGGGAACTTTGTGGATTTAGATGTAAAAGGGGAACTCTGCAGATTCAGATGTAAAAGGGGAACTCTGCAGATTCAGATGTAAAGGAGGAACTCTGTGGATTTAGATGTAAAAGGGGAACTCTGCAGATTCAGATGTAAAGGGGGAACTCTGTGGATTCAAATGTAAAGGGGAAACTCTGTGGATTCAGATGTAAAAGGGGAACTCTGTGGATTCAGATGTAAAGGGGAAACTCTGTGGATTCAGATGTAAAAGGGGAACTCTGTGGATTCAGATGTAAAGGGGGACTTTTGTGATTAACTTCACATGATTAGAAATGTTATTTAATTGCAAAATATATGTATAGTTTATACTAGGGCTGTGCAAATTAACTTTTAATTAATCGATTAATCTTTAATTTTTTTGATCGATCAAAATATTTTTGATCGATTAAAATTATTTTGATTGGTACTCGCCTCTCCGCCGGCTTCTGGGCCTTCAGGGAGTTCCGTCGGAGATCCAGTAACGTCACGGACACCGGCGGGGCTTGCCGTATCCATCTGAAGGGCTCCTTAGCTGTGCCTTCATATCTGCATGGTGGCGGACCTTACTATCTGCCACATAGTAGCTGTTACACTTCCCTCTATCACTTCCTTTTATTAACCTGGTATTTTACAACCATCCACTTGGAGTTGTGATAGTTCCCTTCATGGAACAGCTACATGCCGACGGACTGATGTTATCCTCTCCTCATCTGGATTCAGCAGTGGTATCGTTGTACACATTTTTATACCAGTATCATACTTAGCTACATGTTTTTATGACTGCTTTTGGTACCATTTGGTATTACTCGCACTATTTTTACAGTTTATGTAGCTACATTGATTTTATCTCCAGTGCAATATTTATTTTGTTACCTACTTGAAGATTATAAAAGTTTTAATGCTATTCCCATCGAGCGCTGCCTTTGTGTGTTTTTTTGTATCCTGCTGTTGGCAGCTGCACTGGGAATCAGACTGCAAGGAGATCAGCTAAAAGTTGTTGGATCTGTATGTGCGTTATAATTAATCGAAATTAGTCGATTAATCGATTAAAATAAAAACCGATTAATCGAACACAAAAATTTTGATCAGTAACAGCCCTAGTTTATACTATAAAAAAATAGGGCTGTGAATGATCAAAATTTTTGTGTTCGATTAATCGTTTTTTTTTTTAATCGATTAATCGACTAATTTCGATTAATTATAACGCACATACAGATCCAACTACTTTTAGCTGATCTCCTTGCAGGCCGATTCCCAGTGCAGCTCCAACCACTGGAAAAATGGATAGCAGGACACAAAAAACACACAAAGGCCGCGCTCGATGGGAAGAGCATTAAAACTTTTATAGTCTTCAAGTAGGTAACAAAATAAATATTGCACTGGAGATAAAATTGATGTAGCTACATAAACTGTAAAAATGGTGCGAGTAATACCAAATGGTACCAAAAGCAGTCATAAAAACCTGTAGCTAAGTATGATACTGGTATAAAAATGTGTACAACGATGCCACTGCTGAATCCAGATGAGGAGGGGTTAACATCAGTCCATCGGCATGTAGATGTCCCATGAAGGGAACTATCACAACTCCCAGTGGATGGTTGTAGAATCCCAGGTTGACAGAGGGAAGTAATAGAGGGAAGTGTAACAGCGCTTGCGTCAGGGCTGTCTTAATGAGAGGGCACACCTGGGCACTGCCCAGGGGCCCCAGCTGCATTGGGGGCCCCTGCAATTTGCCCAAAGCAGCTGGTCCTTGAGCCTACGCTGCCCCGAAATTGGGGGCCCCATGATGGCACTGAGAGTGATAGATACACAGGGGAGGCAGTCTGCCTTCTACCGTCTGTTTACCTGCACTGTCATTATTGTAGGGGCCCCAGAGCATTTCTTTGCCCAGGGGCCCAAGATGCTATTAAAACGGCCCTGGCTTGCGTGTGGCAGATAGTAAGGTCCCGCCGGCATGCAGATATGAAGGCACAGCAAAGGAGCCCTTCAGATGGACACGGCAAGCCCCGCCGGTGTCCATGATGTCACCGGATCTCTGACAGAACTCCCTGAAGGCCCAGAAGCCGGCAGAGAGGTGAGTACCAGTCATAAAAATGTTTTAATCGATCAAAAAGATTTTGATCGATCAAAAAAATTAAAGATTAATCGATCGATTAAAAGTTAATTTGCACAGCCCTATAAAAAAATAAATAAAAAATTGCTGTGCGCTGCTGAAGTGTTTGACTTAAAGAAAAGGTGGCAACCCTATTCAGAGGTCAGGAGCCAATAGGAAGCCTTCCCACACTTTTCAAACCTGAGGGGATACTTGAAACCCCACTGCCACAATCAAGTGAGGGAAGGGGGGATATAAAACAGTTTCCCCCTCTTTTCCTTTCATTCTGTATAAAATACAGTGGTCACCAGGACAGAGGGACAGTCTAGTAGTCTCCCTGTTGGGAGATACAGACAGCAATGAAAACCTGACAGGAATCTTTATCACTTCTTCATTGTAGCCAAAAAAAACAAACACAAAACAAACAAATAACAGGAAGAGTAACACTGTAACAGACCAATGCAGTGACTTGTGTAGGCATTGCTGCCCTGCCATTCTCTAATTACTTTTTATTGACTTTCTCCTAATAGGCTCCAATGCCAGTGGCAGAGTTAGTAGTGAGGACTGAAGAACAGCCCAGCCTCCACCTCACCCAGTGTGTGTGTGTGTGTTTCCCTATAATAATCTGAGCACTAGTAGGAGCAGCAGCCCTCTCCTCTCCTCTCCCCTTGTGTCTCTCTCACACTGCAGACTGGCAGACGCTGAGTGCACTTCTCTCTCCCTCTCTCTCTCTGCAGCCCTCTCTCTGCTGACTTCTATTGGAGCTAAGGAAGGTCATTGCTTCCCTGGCTGCCCCTCACTGCAGTCACATTGTGGACACCAGGCTGCCAGCTCTGGGTGTAGGTACCAGCCTGATACACTGGAAGAGGGAGGGGCTGTGTGTAGACTGCAAGCTGCAAGATCTTCCCTGTGCTATCCTAATCCTATGAGGAAAGGAAGGTGTCTGCCTGCAACAGGAGCTTCTACCCAAAGCCTGCAAGAGAAGGAGGGAGGGGACAGGAGCCCCCCAGCTGCAAGAAGATGGCCTCTCCCACCTCTGCTCCTTCTACACCAGGGGGTGGTGTGTCTCCCTCTGTGCCCCCCAGGATACGTCAGGTGGGTTAGCATGGAGAATGGTTGGGAATGTATGAGGTGTCATGCCTTGGATGTGATGAGTGTGTGGATAGCATGCTAATGGCAGTATACAGCAGCTGCTGACACATACTATGCTCATCACCCCCCTTTGCTGCATTGCTAGAAGAGAGCCTTTAGCTTTAAGAAAGACATTTGGGGCCCAGCCCTTTTTTTTCTCCTCCTAGGCAAGGGCATTGACTTTTTCAATCATTGGGTGATGTCATAGGCACTCCTCTTATCAGTAACAATGAAATCAGCATTGATCAGTTCATCTGTATGCTGGTGAGCGTTGGGTTAAGTTCATTGTAATGGAACACTTGTTACGGTATGTGCTTCCAAAAATCCAGTACAGTATAATAACTTTGAATAATCACTACAGTTTTCCATACAGAATGTTACATACACATTTATAAATATAAATAGTATAGTAACATGTATAAACAGTATAGTAGTACTAGCAGTCTAGTATATAATAGAGGCTCGGTGCTTCAAGAAAATGATGATAGATGCTGGCACTTAGGCTGCTTTAACCTTACCCGGGCACGGTATACCCCCTAGGTCTGTTTTTGTGTGTAATGTGAGTGCTTCAAATCATGCCCAGGTATGGTTAAGCATACTGTGCCCAGGGCAAGAGGTGGTCCCAAGCACGGCTCACTTGGTGTCAGGTGCGGCTTGCTTGGTGTGAACTCAAACAGTGCCAGATCAAAGAACTCTCTATAGATAACTGAGCAGGGAAGCAGGGATCACAGTGGTCTGGCTGGCAGAGGTGATGACAAAGGTGTGCCCGGAATGCTTCCTTTAAAGCACAGTGGGGCACTTAAACTCTGCCAACTATGGAGACTGTGTGACTTACACCCCTTGGCGTCACTAGGGTTGTTACCCAGTGTGGTAAAACATGATGTCCCGCCACAAACTATAGTCCTCCTCCACCAATTATAGTCCTCCCTCAATACAGACCCCCCCTCCACTAAGTATAGACCCACCCTCTGTCAGTACACCCACCTCCAAATATAGTCCCCCTCAGTACAGACCTCCCTCCCTCAGTACAGACCCTCCCTCCGCCAAGTATAGTCCCCCCTTAGTATAGACCCCCCTCCACTAAGTACAGACCCCCTCCCTCAGTATAGACCCTCCTTCCTCAGTCCAGACCCCCTTCCCTCAGTACAGACCTCCTCCTCAGTACATATCCCCCTCCCTCCATAAGTATAGACCCCCTCCCTCAGTACACACACCCCCTCCATCAGTACAAATCCCCCTCCATCAGTATAGCCTCCCCCTCCCTTGGTACAGCTCCCCCTCTATCAGTACAGACCCCCCTCCATCAGTACAGACCCCTCCATCAGTATAGACCCTCTCCCTCAGTACAGCTCCCCCACCATCAGTACAGACCTTCCTCCATCAATACAGACCCCTCTCCATCACTACAGACCCCTCCATCAGTATAGACCCCCTCCCTCCCCAGTGGCACCACTGGGTGCAATCACACTGGGCGTGGTTGAACCAAACAATGCTTGAGTTCAACTCTCCCCACTCCCCCACTGATCTGCACCCACCCTGGGCGAGAGGAGCAAGTGTTCCTGGGCACACTTACATTATCACCTCTGCCAACTAGACTACACCTGCTTCTGTGTCCTGTGATCTATGCAGAGTTCTGTGCACAGGCATAGTTTTTACTCACACTGATGCCAACTGTACCAGACCACAAGTGAACTGTGCCTTGGACGACCTCTTCCAAGTATTCCCAGGCTCAGTACACTTAATAGAGAAGTATGGGAATTTTTGGGGTGCTGCAACTGACCCCTGTCGGCTCTAAAGCTGAGAACAGAGCGATCAAACACCACTGATTGCTTGGTTCTCAGTGCTCCCTGAACATATTCTCTGCTCTGCCCTCCTCCTACGCTCACTGGAGTGCTGGGCTGTGGAAGGGGTGGGAGAGGCCAGCTCAGGCTCTCATCGGCTTGTTGAGAGGCCAAGCCAGGCTCTGTGACATCAGCCAACAGCGGGCTTGAGCTTGTTGTCTGCTGAAAATGAGTCACAGGGGTGCAAAACGATCTGCACTCCTGTGATCCATAGGAGAAGTACAGCCGAACAAGCTTTGGCTGTACTTCTCCTTTAAAGTGGTTGTAAACCCTTAGCTATACCCAGCAAAGTGACTGGCCTCAGGTGACACACAGAGCTGAAACAAATCCTCCTACATAAGTTGTACCTGCAGTCTTCTCTTCTCTACATCCATTCAAAGTACTGAATTTATAAAACTTGTCTGAAAAAGGGTGGGAGGAGAGCTAAAATCACTCTCCTGCTCAGTGAGAATAGCTCTGATTGATGATTGTAGCGAAAAGACACATCCCCTTCACACAGGAACAGAGCTGAGGCTGCCAATCAGATGGAGCTCCCTCGCCTGTCACCTCCTTTTCTCTTGGTGTCAGGAAAACTTGTCAGAAGTGTCTCATGCTGATAGCAGAGGAAGAAGGCAGCAGACAGAATTTGCACGTATGCCTCGTACACCAGACCGGTTTTCCTAACAGGAAAACTGCCATGACAGCCTTTTGCCAGGAAAACCCCCGGGAAAAATAAAAAAATTGTTATTTTTTCCCGCAGGGATTCCCGGTGGTTTTTAAGCCGGCAGTTTTTTATGGGGAAAGCCTGCGGTGGAGCATTCACACGACTGGGTTTCCCGACCAAAGCTCTCATGGCAGTTTTCCTGCCAGGAAAACCGTCTGTGTGTAGGGGGAAAAAGCTACCGAGCAGGTTCTTGGTTTTCACCTCGGTTTTCCTGGCGGACTTTTTACAGCCGGGAAAGCCAATCGTGTGTACAATGCATTAGTGCTCTGGATTGAGACACGTAAACAATATAGAAGGATATGCTTTGTTCATATTTCATGTCTGAGCTTTACAGCCACTTTAACTGTTCCTGGGCATGGTCCAGAGTATTCACACTACACAAAAAAACTGGACAAAGAGGATGAACAATGCCCATGCGCCTTTAAAACTGCCAATGTCAGTGCACCCTTAGGCTTGCCGATTATAGGGCCGATGATCCTGTTGCTGCTGACACTTTGCCAGTGGCAAAATAATTGAAGTTCAACTTACATTATCTCTTTGAATTCGCTCATTTGCTGCATGAAGCACTGCCTTCATTTAAGTCTAAACGTTTTTTTACCTTAATGCGGTCTTTGCATTAAGTCTTTAGCAAGCTTATCTCAACACGAGAGCTAAGATTGATGAAACAAACAGCGGGAACAGGAACATTTTGGTGATTTTCTTTGCAGGGAAGACTTTTTTCTTACTTAAAGTGGTTGTAAACCCTCACATATATTAAGTGAAAGAACTGGTCTCAGGTGATACACATAGGTTAAACAAATCCTCCTACTGTACCTGTTTATCTGCAGTCTTCTCTTCTCTACAGTCATTCAAAATCCTAAATTTAGCTGTCAAAAAAAAGGGGGGGGCGCAAAGAGCTGAAATTACAATCTGCAGAGTATAGTGAGGAGAGCTCTGAGAGTTTATTGGAGAGATTAGACACTACCACCTGCACACAGGAACAGAACTGAGGCTGCCAATCAGCTGGAGGTCCCTCCCCGTCACCTTTTTTCTCTTAGTGTCAGGAAAACTTGTCATAAGTGACCCATGCTAATAGCAAGGGAACAAAGCAGCAGACAGAAATGGCACATAGTGCTCTTAATTGGGACATGTGCACACCATACTGTAGAAGGATATGCTTTTCTCATATTTCATGTCTGATCTTTACAACCACTTTAACAACAAAGATGCTTTAAGGGCGTGGCTGTAAGATCGCGGAACTGCACTACAGTTCCTAGTTTTGACCTGTAACGGAGGCCTCAAGTTGCCTGTTGAATATATATTATATTTTATAGAGATTACGGCTAAAGCACAAATAATTTGTTTGTTGTAGGACAGATAGTTCCTTGGTATGTTGGCCGAACAGGATGTACAAATCAAATCAGACTACCAGTGTTCACCCATAAATAGGAATATTTGATTTGGCTTTACTGACCCTGCTTGTCCATACAGGTTTATGATAATGCCAGCCCTTGCAGTTGTTAATACGTACCTTCAATAATGTCATGCCACTACACATGGCTGGAGGAAACAAAATGCCTAGTGCTTTCAGATACTGTACATGCAACTCATTGCTCTTAATGGTAGTGCTGATGCTTGGTAACTGGCAGCTCAATCTCCCAGCACTGTCACATAGGAGAGAGAGAGTCCTAAGTTCTGTGTAAACATCAGGTCCCTATTTGGAGCTTACACAGGGCCCTCCTTACTGCCACTAGCAAAAAGTGTGATTGGGGAGAGTAAGGAAGGTATGTATTAGCTGTACATGGGTTTGCACCAAGTAAACCTGCTACTTTGTGATGCATGGAAAAAGACAAGGTCTGCTTTAAGGAGATTCTGTCATGCGGAAGGGATGGGAAACTGCTGCACCCATTTGAAGATGGGCACACGCATCAGCCTCTTAAAGCGGAGCTCCACCCAGGAAAACAACATTTTCCCATGTTGTTTAAAAAAATAAAAAAATAAAAACCTGAAAAAATAAATAAAAATACTCACCCGAAATACCTGTTGCTATGCGGAAGTCCGTAATCTGCCTCTTCCACTCCGCGGTGCCTTTTCTTCTTGTCCTTCTGCTTGTGAATGGGGCGCGCTGCTTTCTGGGAACTGTGTGTGTTCTCAGAGAGCAGCCGCCCATTCACAAGCCAGCGTGAGACTCACGCAGGCGCAGTAGGAAATGGGCAGTGAAGCCGTACGGCTTCACTGCCTGTTTCCCATAGTGTGAATAGCGGCGCGGGACCCGGAGCGATCGTGGGACCGGCATCGGGGGGCCCATCAGCGCGGGCAAGTAGGACAAGGTAAGTGTCCTTATTTAAAGTCAGCAGCTACACTGTTAGTAGCTGCTGACTTTAAAAAAAAAAAAATCGCGGCTGGAGCTCCGCTTTAAAGCTGTCACAGCTAAATAAGCAAAGCTCCAACACTTCTGGGTAGTGTTGGAAATTAATTGCTTCTAAGCCCCCCCCCCAATCAGGGGTCAAGTCCTGGGGAAAAAAGTGTGGGAACTCCCACCCAAGATCCACTCCCCCACCAAAATAAAAAAATTATACGCTCAAATGCATAATTACTAAACCGCATGTTTTTTTTTTCTTTCGATCCACTGTACCTTTGTAATCCTTTATGTTACTGGCCACTTCCTGTATATGGATTTATCGGGTAGTGTGCGGGTATTCGCAAGTTACCCGCAAGTTCTTTCTAAATCCCGCGAAAAACTCGCGGCAGACCTCCGCAATGTCTCCTGGGAACAATGACAAAAGCTCCCAGGAGACATTGCGGCATCGAGAAAGTGACGGAATACCTGCACACTACCTGATGAATCCATATACAGGAAGCGGCCAGTAACATAAAGGATTACTAAGGTTCGCCTGCCCCTGACAGTGACTCGAGCTGGGCATCGCCGCTTAGTGAAGGATTGGCTCTGGCGGCTTGGCTTCTCTCGCCTGCTCTAGTCCTGCAAAGGAAACTGAGTTCCTGCTGTGAAAAAAGTGCAGGAACTCCGTTCCCACTCGTTCCCGCAGGACCTGAGCCCTTCCCCCAATTCAATATAGCAACATCAATGGCCAATATGATTGCGCAAGAGGTAGAAAGACATGGGCAAGTGCCAACACAGGCCCATGAAGTACCAAAGCTTTGCCTATGAGAACAACCTGAAATTTAGACGTTGTGTATGGTTAGGTATCTCTAGGTACCTACATTTCACATCTGAAGCAGTATACCACCCCCCCCCCCCCCCCAGTGATAGGGTCTCTTTAAGCTTTAAATAGCAAATCACATCTATCTCAAATTAAGAAGGGAGCAAGAAAAATGCTCAGTTAATGCACCTTCTAGCAAAGCAATGCCTGGAATACAAGATTCTTTTTCATATTAATTCGCTCTGTACTCGATAGACTTGCTATATTATTATGATAGCATATTTGTTGAATAGTATCTAATTATACAGCCTGTGATTGCCAAATAGGCTGTCTTATGCTAAATGGCAAACCCAGTGATTCGTGATTTTCTCATATAACCACCCAGAAGAGCTGCAGTTGACATCACGAGATATGACACGGCAGATTACTTTGTTGAGATCCAGGTTTGCATTTTGGTTGTAGGTCATCAGAATATTGACAAGTACAGTACTTAACATATTTCCGGATAGTCAGTAAGTGATTGCTGGTAAAGGGATTCAATTGGCTAGCCATTCCCACTTAACGTCCTTTCATACAGTATGTGTGTCCAAGAAAAATGCGGATTTTCGTGTCCTTTCCCAAGATTGTGTGACAAATTTAGTGCTATGGACCACTCAATAAAATTGCAGTGAACGCACTGCCAAATATACAATGTTTACTAAGTGTATTAAATAGAAATTGTGCATGCAGTGTAATGTAGTATATAGTGCAAAATGCTTTATATATCAAATGTCCTAGTATATTGAAGCAGTTTCAATGTGAAGCTATTCACAATGACAATCACAATACAACACCGTATCCACATCTTGCAGATTATTTTCTAAGCTGTAACTGCATCCTTGCAATTACCGGTATGTATTTTATTACAAATTTAAAACAAATTACGCTTTTTTCAAATGTTGTCATGTTTTACTCTTTGATTCGCCGATCTCCATTTAGGTAAGTTTTTAGGCCATTTAGTTATTTTTTTAATTCTAATGTGTCAGTTAGCCAGGGTGGGGTGTGAATAAAGTTTTTAGCCTTCAGCTTTAAGAAAACCTTTGCTGGAAGAAACATTGCAATTGCTATTTTCTTATTCTACAAATGTTGGCTGCCTGTCATAGTTTTCCTCTTAGGCCCCATACACACGATCGGACATATCCGATGAAAACGGTCCGCGGACCATTTCCATCGGATATGTCCGATCGGGAGTTTGATCCGATGGCGTGTACACACCATCGGATCAAATTCCCCGCCGCCGGACGGCGCGGTGACGCGGCGGTGACGTTGACGCCGCCGCGTCACCGCCACGTCACCGCACCAGGAAGTAAAACACTTCCGCGCATGCGCCGAATCCATTCGGCGGCGGCGCGGCGGCGGTGGGGGACGACATGTCTGCTGGTAAGTGTACTAACCAGCAGACATGTCGGGCGGACAGATTCCACCGGATGGATTTCAAAGCATGCTTTGAAATCTGTCGGGTGGAGAAATCTGTCCGCTAGCCCATACACACAAGCGGAGATGTCTGCTGAAACGGTCCATCGGACCGTTTTCAGCGGACATATCCCCTCGTGTGTACGAGGCCTTACAGCCGGTTTACACAGGGGCGGCACGACTTTGGGGTGACTCGACAAGGCGATCCTAAGACAACTTCAGAGGAGACTTGCAAAATGACTTCTGTATTGAAGTCAATGCAAGTCGCCCCCAAAGTCGTACAAGAACCTTTTTCTAAGTCGGAGCAACTTGAGTTGCTCCTTTTAGAACGGTTCTATTGAATAGAGCGGAACGAGACTTGTCAGGCGGCTGAGTCGCCACTATGTGAACAGGCTCTAAAGGTCTCATGCACACGGGACGTTTTTACAGCTACTTCTAGGGGCGTCTGGCATTTTGTTTTTCTTCCTCTATATGTTAACCTATCCATGTTAACCTATCCATGCACACATATGCTTTTAGCAGTGTTTAGTGGCAGGAGCTTTTAGAGACAAAAAAAAAACGCCAGTGCATCCAGGAACAGTAGATTTTGAGCAGAAAAAATGCTAGAAGTTGCTAAAAGCTGCAGAACGCATCTAGATGCTAGTGCTTGAGCATTAGTTCATGAAATTATTTAAGTTTTTAAGAAATGTCACTTAAAACGATCGTGTGTGGGCCTCAGAGCATTTTTCGGGTTCTGAAAAACGATTTTTTTTTTTTTTCGAACATGCTTTATTTTTTCACAACGTTTTAACCACTTTAGCCCCGGACCATATTGCTGTCCAAAGACCAGAGCACTTTTTGTGATTCGGCACTGCGTCGCTTTAACTGACAATTGCGCGGTCGTGGCTCCCAAACAAAATTGGCGTCCTTTTTTTCCCACAAATAGAGCTTTCTTTTGGTGGTATTTGATCATCTCTGCGGTTTTTATTTTTTGCGCTATAAACAAAAATAGAGCGACTATTTTGAAAAAAATGCAATATTTTTTACATGCTATAATAAAAATCCCAAAAAAGATATAAAAAAACATTTTTTTTCCTCAGTTTAGGCCGATACGTATTCTTCTACATATTTTTTCGTTAAAAAAAAATCGCAATTAGCGTTTATTAATTGGTTTGCGCAAAATTTATAGCGTTTACAAAAAAGGGGGTCGTTTTATGGCATTTTTATTATTATTTTTTTTTACTAGTAATGGCGGCGATCAGCGTTTTTTTTTCGGTACTGCGATATTATGGCGGACACATCGGACACTTTTGACACATTTTTGGGACCATTGGCATTTTTATAGCGATCAATGCTATAAAAATGCATTGTATTACTATAAAAATGCCATTGGCAGTGAAGGGGTTAACACTAGGGGGCAGGGAAGGAGTTAAGTGTGTTCCTGGGTGTGTTCTAACTGTTTTGGGGGGGTGGCCTCACTAGGGGAAATCACTGATCTTCTGTCCATACATTGTATGGACAGAAGATCAGCGTTTCCCCCGCTGACAGGAACCAGAGGTATGTGTTTACACACATACCTCCCGTTCCCCGCTCTGTAACGAGCAATCGCGGGTGCCCGGCGGCGATCGTATCCGCCGGGCGCCGACGGCGCGCACGGGTGCCCGACAAGCTGCTAAAGGGAGGACGTAGAGCTACGTGCTCACGCGTAGCAGTGCCACCGTCCCGCAGTAATATGACGGCGGGCGGTCGGCAATCAGTTAAACAATGTAGTTTTTTGGTTTGTAAAAAATGATCGTGTGTGGGCTTTAACAACGTGAAAAACATGCGCATGTTTAGAAGCAAGATATGAGACAGGAGCGCTCATTCTGGTAAAACTACTGTTCGGAATGGAGTAAGCTCATTCATTAAACTGTAACAGACAGAAAAGCGCAAATCGTCTTTTACTAACACAAAATCAGCTAAAGCAGCCCAAAGGGTGGCGTTATCTGCATGGAACTTCCCCTTTATAGTGCCATTGTACGTGTTGTACGTCACCGCGCTTTGCGAGAGCATTTTTTTTCACTATCGTGTGTAGGCAAGGCCGTTTAATGATGAAGTTGAAAAAAAAAAATTTTTTTTCGAGAGGCTGAAAAACGTTGTTTTTTACAACCCGAAAAATGATCGTGTGTACGCGGCATTAGAAGCTTGTAAAAACTTTAGACACTTTTAAGCGTCAGGCATTTGTTCTGCAAAAATGCTGCTTGCATGTCCTGTATGCATGAAGCCTAAAGCCTCATACACACAATCGGATTTTCCGACAACAAATGTGTGATGGTAGAGTTTTGACGGAAAATCCGTTCCGTTTGTATGCTCTATTGGACAATTGTTGTCATATTTTCAGATAACAAATGTTTTATAGGATGCTTCAAAATTGTCCGACAACAAATGTGTGATGTCGGATTATTCGATCGCGTGTACACAAGTCCGTCAGAAAAGTCCAAAGTACAAACACGCATGCTCAGAAGCAATGCTAACCATAGCACAACATTAGCAGAAGTTGCCCAAAGGTTGGCGCTAAAGAGCTGAGAAACCACGTCGTTTTGTATTTGTTGGCTGAGAAAGTTTTGCCGTCTGTATGCATACCAAGTTCAGGGCCCACGGATTTGTCCGATGGAAATCTGATCGTGTGTATGAGGCTTTATACTTTCAGAACAGGCATGCAAGTAACGACTTTATTCTGCTTTCCTGATATTCCTGGTCTGTCACTCAAAAAATATTTAAGCCAAAGGGTGAGTATAATAACTAGTTTGTAGTTTTTTTTTTGGAAGGAGGTTAACAATGGCAGTCAGTATATTATACTCTAGTTATAGTTAATGTCTTTGCTGCTTGGGGATTACAACTAAAGATAATAGCGGAATTAATTAAAAGTGTTGTCGACAACCTTTAGAATTCCGTTGGGTTGCCCCAAAAAAATTGTTGGCCCTTGCACCTGACTTATGTCCATAGTGGACAGTCACTCCTTCTTCAGTGTACTCCTTTCTTTCCGGTCACTGCACCCATCACACTGACAGGTGCATGACAGAGGGGTTTTGTAGTATCCACATCTGGCCCATCCCACAGTTAATTGATAGTACACAGAAGTGGGTGGATTCATAGCTGTCATTCAGTACAGTAGCATCTTTCAAATCTGTCCCCCGCCCTGCCGTGTCTCAGTTCCTCTTTAGGCTGTGCCCACCCAAGTGACACATCAAATAATTTCTCATAATTAAAGTGGATGTAAACCCCCAAAAAAAACCACTTTTAAGCGTCAGGCATTTTTTCTGCAAAAATGCTGCTTGCATGTCCTGTATGCATGAAGTCTCATACACACAATCCAACCGTTTGTATTCTCTATCGTACAATTGTTGTCGTATTTTTTTTTGATGTCACAATGTAGAGTATAAGATTTCCTATCATCTGTGCCCAGTCTTGCCACACAGAGTTAGGGCTCTTTCACACGGCTGGATCAGTAATGATCCGCCCCGTGCACCTCCGTTTGCTCAGCGGGGATCGCTCCATTGATCTCCGCTGAGCTGCCGGATGACTGGGCGGTCCCCGCACACTGTGCAGGGACCGCCCTGTCTTTTCTCCGCTCTCCCCTATGGGGGGATCGGATGAACACGGACCGTCTGTCATCCGATCCGATCCGCCAGACGGAAGGAAAAGTAGGTTTTTCCTCCGTCATACTTTGGCGGATCAGAGCGGGTCGGATGTCAGCGGACATGTTTTCGCTGACATCCGCGGCTCCATAGAGGAGCATGGAGCGTCCGTTCAGGTCTGCAAAAAAAACTGGCAGGCGGATCTGAACTGATGCTTCGTGTGAAAGAGCCCTTAATCCAGATCTGAGAAATCCTCTTTTAATGTTCAGTGAAAATGAACAGCCTTTCAGATAAAAACCTGTCTAAATAAAAAGTCAGTTTTCTCTCTTCTTGCTTTGAGTGACAGGTTATTTACATATCTAGCTTGGACATGTTTATCATGTCATATGTTATGTTATGTTTATCATAACATGAGGTATAAAAAGTGAGAAATCCACCCCTCCTCCACATAACACATCCTGGTAATATACAATGAACTTTGGATCACCTCATGTTATGATAAACATGTCCAAGCTAGATTTTTTAAATAACCGGTCACTGAAAGCAAAAACAGAGAAACAGACTTTATAATTTGGCAAGTTTTTATCTGGAATTCTGTTAATTTGCACTGAACATTAAAAGAGGATTACTCAGCGCTGGATTAACTCTGTGTGGCAAAACTGGGCACAGATGATAGGAAATCTTATACTCTACATTGTGACATCAAAAAAAAACATTTTTTTTTGGGGGGGGTTTACATCCACTTTAAGTAAAGGCACTATTCCTGGTTCTTTTGTTTACATTTAGCTGTAGCTGATTGGGGCAAGGGATAGAGCTCTGGACAGGAAGCTGTCACCTGTCACATGACAGCTTTCCAGTACAGACAATCTCCACTCTGAGTATTGGCATATCTCCATATGCTAGCTTAGAGTTGGTTTAAATTACTGCAAATTCTCTAATCTGCTATCTGGTGGTAATTCTTAAACAATCTACTGCTATAATATGAGTGAGTGAGTGAAGTGAAAAACGTATATAGCGCAACATATGCGAACTGAATCGCCTCTGGGCGCTTAGTATCCATTCTCTGAGTGAAACTTTTTTTGACCTCAGAAGAGATGGGTTTTGATCTTTCTTCTGAAGGCCAAATGGTTCACCTCCAATCGGATGCTGGTTGGTAGAGCATTCCACAGTCTAGGTCCTTGGACTGCAAATCTACGTTCTCCTTTGGATTTGTATCTGGCTTTGGGTATCTGGAGAAGATTTTGGTTGGTGGATCGCAGAACACGATTGGGGTTGTGAGCTTTTAGTTTTTCACATAGATATTGTGGGGAGTTTCCTTGAATACACTTAAGAAACCAATGAAGGGATCTCAGAGAAGATGAGATTGATTCCAATGTTTTTTTCCCAGTCACAAGTCTAGCGGCCGTATTTTGAACGACTTGCAGACCAGTGATTTGGTATTTGGGGAGTCCGAGATAAAGGGCATTTGCATAGTCAAGTCTGGAGTTGATAATCGTTCCCACCACGACTGCTATGTCTTCTTTTGGGATAAAGGGGGTAAGTCTGTGTAGTAGGCGCAGCAGATGATGCGATCCGCTGACTACTGACCCTATTTGTGCATCCATTGTCATTGTCAATATCTACAGGTTCTTAAAGTGGCAGCCGTTAGAACTATCTGAATTTGTCGCCCATATCGGTAGTGTTAACAAAACTGATGCAAATGCCTGCCTGACTAAGTCACAGATAGTTCTAAAGGAAACTACCACCAGGAGGGTGTTTTACATGCTTTATTAGATTCCCCTGAATTTGTCTGTAACATTTAAGACCATCTGTATATTTGAAGGATACTTTGTGGAAGGGTTTGAACCTCTGTTAATTTTTTTTATTAATGCTCGTGTTTCTGCTGGGGGATTCAGCTCCTCTATTTGTCCCCTCAACGGCTGTCATAAAGACAGAAATTGAGGGGGTATCCAAATCTCTGAAGGTTGGCCAGTGAATTTCATAATACTTGAGGCCATTTGGGAGCCATGGGAACCTTCAAAGAAAAGTAATTTCCCTTGATAAAGTCACGTGACCTGTGACGCAAGGCGTTGGAAGAAGCCAGTGACGTCACTTCGTGTGGTGTGATGGAAATTTGAAGATGTATTTAATATGTATTATCATATTGGCACCCAGTCTTGGCACTTCCCCAACCCGCTCTAATTAGAACTGATTGGGGGCAGTCTGAGGCTGGTTGAGATACACTTCCTGATTTGGAGAAGGGTGTTTGTAGAGTGGGGTTGTCGGCGGCGCAAGGGCCCCTGTGGGATGCACAGATATTCGCCTGTGTGACTCGTCACTCTGCAGGCACACTATCGGTTTAGCAGATGTGTGTTTTTGTCATCTCTATGTCTGATCAACATAAATATGGTGGCACGAGCATACAGCTGCATATAGGCTCCCCTCATCAGGAACTGTGTTAAATAGTTATTGTATTATTTCTTTTTTAGCACACTATTATTTATATTATATTACATATAGTAAAAATTACTTTGAATTCTAGCTTTTTAAGCATTCAGTATTCAGTATTCAGTATCCAGGAAGAGGGTATCTGACTCTGTTCTCTGTAAAGTCAAGTTTTAAGTACAACTATGATAAATTCTGAAGCTTTACATTACGGATATTAGACTCATAATTTACGCGTGTATACCTGGGTGCAGTGTATTCTTTCAGTACATTCCAAAGAGTAGAATTATGCACTAGCTGGGGCTCCCTGTCACAAGAAAATACAGGCAATTTACAAGATAAAAAGACACCCCATATGTCTCTGAGTGTCAATGTAAGCCTTCTAATTTGAAATAGGCTTAATTTTCTTTTCTTTTTTTTTGTCAATGTCACTCCTTATGTGAGACCTCCTTATGCAGAACCTGTTTGAGAAACCTGGTACAGTACTAGACTACACAGTGTGAATTGTGTGGAAGAAAGACAGGACCCTGTGTTTTAATTATTATAATATGTATTATAAAACAGCATGAATACCACCCATATGCAAGTAATTTATTTTAGTTTTTATATTCATTTCTGTATCAAAATAAACCCAGGAAAGTAATTGCACCAATGCTATATTCAGCATGAGGAACATACTGCCTAACCAGCCTTTGCTGTTGCATGAGGACATCAGAATAGAAGGCAACCAATCAGTACTTATAATAGGAGTGAAAGCTGCGCTTAGGATAGCCTATTCTGGGGTAATAGGAATAATAAGTGTGGCTGCAGCCCCCCCTGAATATGACTCCCCGAAGGGGGTATATAGAAGAAATATGTGGGTGTTGGGGGTGGTGGCGCTGCCACTAATATGTTGTTTGACTAACCCAATGGGGTAAAGGGTAGGTTTTAGTGGGACAACATTCCCTGAAGTGTTAAATTACACAGGTGTGGTAGAAAGAGTATTCTATATTAAGTGGCAGTAATGGTGCTAGCAAGTGCTACCAGTAGTGTGTCACCAGTAAATATATATACACAGTAGACAAAATATATATGATATAATACTAAGTGTGTACTGACGATATACCGTACTCTAGTGCAATTAATTGCCAATTAATAGAGGCTTGATACAAAACATGCAGTGGGTAAATTCACATAAAGTTAAATAAAGCTTCAAGCGAATAAGCAAAAATTAGTTAACATAAAATAGTCCATAAGTTGTAGAATGGGTGAATCTGAGTGATGTGACAGTCAAGGTGCACCTATATGAATAGGTGATACATCAAGTGGGTATCGCAGTGGATCCGGTGCTCCCCCTTGTGGGTCCCCACTCACCAAATGTAGTCACCCCTGCAGGGGTAAGAGGCGTGTCGAATCACAACATATGTTCCACCGTGTCGTGGCTCCTTCTCCTGGGTTCCAAAGCAGTCACCTGGATTCCTGATGTATATCCTTGGTATGGGTAGTTGTTTAAGGGGTTCAAAAAGTTCCTCCAAAGCAAAAAAGAAGAAAGGCTTCCATAGTGTGGTATGTACGGTAAAAAAAGGATTTTATTGGCACTGCTGAGCAGTAACACAAGCACAGGTGCAGTAATACAAAAATTATTTAAAAAATCATAGCACCATGCTAAGCTGAAGTTACAATGTAATCAGCAATAAAATAAAGATAAAATGCAAGTAATAAAAACAAAAAAGAGAATAAATAGTAACCTATGGTTTGACAAACATAGGTACTACACAAAACAAGCACTGTAAAGTTCCGATTGTAGATCAAACCAGCATGGGAACGGCGTGCGCTCCAAGCAAATACGCTGGTGATCCCGGAAGTGCGTGTAGGTGTGCGTGTGGCCGCTTTACGCACGTTTCGTAATCCTTACGTCTTCGGAAGCGGGTCAACCAATCAGTACTTGCCACAATTTTTTTAAAATAAAAACAGTTTGATTTATATTATCACTAGACCCTTTCCCCCTAAATGATTATAGACACTGTATATCCCCGCCTTGGCGTTAGCTTTTCATCACTACTGGTGTTCCATCCGTCTCCATTATGGGGTAAGCAAACCCAGTGGCCAGAAGGCTGCCAGCCTGGTGCCTAATATCCAACATAGCAACTGGTTAGAAACTATTATAATCCATCTAAACTAAACAAGCAGAACTGTAACAAATGCATTTTTAATCTAATCTGCCACAGTCAATGTCACACAATGTCTTTACAATGCAATGTCTTTGTACATCCGATTTATCTATCTTGTAAGCCACAGATTTGTGTTATGTTGCAAACAGCAGGCAGTATAAACTATGTGTAGTACTGGCACAAACTTTGCTGCAGAGCTTGCTGTGTGGGTAATATCAGATCTATATTTAAATGTCACTGTAAAGCTATGTTTGCAGTCATGTGGATATGGAAAACTAAAAAGCAATAGAAGAGCTCAAATATATATAGGGCTGGAAGATCCTCAGCTGGGCCCTGAGGATATAGTGCAATGACATTTAAACCACTTAGTGGGGGGACTGTCCTGTACACATACGGCACTGCACACTATAATTGACAGCTCACTAGTCATCAATATACAGCCCATATATTGACTTAATGGGCTATACACAGCATTTAGCAGCAGTGTGCAGTCAGGGGGCCAGGGCAAGCAATGACGCAGTTCGTATCGGTCGGGTAGGGCTGTCGGTGGGTGTGAGAAGTGGATAGATAGAGGTCTGGAGACTCCTATGTAAAGGCTGCCGCCACTGTGTATCCTACTCTTGCTAGCCCTACACCTGCTACCATGTGTGACAAGGAGTTGATGTGGGCCCTGAGGAACAGAGACTTGGATGTGTCAAAGAGTTTAATGCTGGGGTGAGAAATGCTGAGTGGCTGGTTACTGAGTGTAAAATCAGCATTGTGTTGCGTAGGGGGCTGGAGAATGACCTGTCAGTGTTGATGAGAGGGGTGCTGGAGTTTTATGTCCGTTTTGGGAACATGGGTGCTATATTCTCCTGAAAATATTAGGGACAGGGATGCTGGAGTCTCCTAGAAGTGTTGGGTAGGGGGCAGGAGAATGTCCTGTCAGTGTTGATCAGGGGGTGCTGGAGTCTTCTGTCAGTGTCAAGGACAGGGGTGCTGGAGTTCCCTATCAGTGTCAGGGGCAGGGGTGATGGAGTTCCCTATCAGTGTCTTAGGCAGGGGTGCTGGAGTTTCCTGTCAGGGGCAGGGACAGGGGCGCTGGAGTTCCCTATCAGTGTTAGGTACAAGGGTGCTTGAGTCACCTAGCAGTGTTGGGAAAGGGGCTAGTGAATGTCCTCTCAGTGTTGATCAGGGGGTGCTGGAGTTTTCATTCAGTGTCAGAGACAGGGTTGCTGGAGTTTTTTATGGGTGTCAGGGGCAGGGGTGCTGGAGTTCCCTATCAGTGACAGGGACAGGGGTGCTGGAGTTACCTATTAGTGTCAGGGACAGGAGTGCTGGCATTCCCTATCAGTGTCAGGGACAGGGGTGCTGGAGTTCCCTATTAGTGTCAGGGACAGGGGTGCTGGCATTCCCTATCAGTGTCAGGGTCAGAGGTATTGGAGTTCCCTATTGGTGTCAGGCAGCGGTGTATTTAGGTTTTATGCTGCCCTAGGCCTAGGCCTGACTAAACTTGTGCACCCCCTAATTTAAATATGACCCACCCCTTTTTGGCAAGGACACACCCCTTTCTGTTTAAGACCAGCCCTGAAATTTTTGAGTGGGGACACTAGTTCTTAGGGCCTGGCATAGATTTCTGCTATGGAGCAGGAAGTGGAGGGAAATCTCTGTAATGGGACGGGGATGGTTAAAAAAAAAAAAAAAACTGACAGGGGCTATAACCCTCCCTTACTCTATCTAAAATGAAAAAAAAGTGTTGCCTATAGCTCTATTTTAAGCAATAATTTCAGATAATTTTATGGAGAGGACTAAGAAGATATAACCATGCCAATGGTGCAGCAGAAAATATATATCACAGTGATGAAGGTTTGTGGTCCAGGATGATAGGACAAAATTAGAAGCAGCTTGCGTTACAATAACAGTGTAGCGTAAGCCGGGAGGGACTCTTTCCGTGCTGCCCCCCTGCAAAGTGCTGCCCTAGGCCTGGGCCTTGTGGTCCTAGGCCAAGATACAGCGTTGGTGTCAGTTACAGACTAACTGAACCTACCCACACCGTGACCATTTGGTCATCTCACCCCTTTGTAACCTTCAATAAAAACACAGACAACCACTTATCATTGAATGGACGTAGGGGTCGGCCACAGCTTTATTTGGTAAATAAAACAAACTTGTTAAACTTTATCAACCTTTCAAAGGTTGCTCACAGGGGGGGGAAGCAACCAGCCAGCCGCCGGCCTAAGCCGACGGGCATGATAGCCTTCCACCTCTCCTATCCATGGCTTTAATCTCCTGTACCGCCAGCTGTG
The DNA here is from genome assembly GCA_029574335.1 of Rana kukunoris. NCBI lineage: Eukaryota > Metazoa > Chordata > Amphibia > Anura > Ranidae > Rana > Rana kukunoris. The sequence continues at coordinate 520,223,593 of CM056049.1, forward strand.
ACTTAAATACACAATAGAAACACTCATCCATACCAAAGCAATTGAAAAACAGGGGCCTGTAAGGCCAACGACATATCATCCGTAATAAATATAACAAATAAGCCCGTCACTTGACGTGTTCGGTTTTTTTTTTTTTAGAAATTAACATGGTACTCCAAAAAGACCGGGGCGGGAGGGCGGGGAGCTTTCTCCGCTGGCGCTGAAAAGGTAAGAGGAAGTGGGGAGGGGTATCACCCCTCCTTTTAGGACCTCTGTCCCACTCCTGAGCCTTCCCCCCAACCTCAGAACTATTGGTCCCGCGCCAGCCTATGGGGGGGCCCCATTTACACTAAGGGGGAGGGGAAAGGGGTGAGCTCACTAACCCTCTCTGTCTACCCCCAGCCTCCTCATTTAGTCAGTGGCACCTAGGCCTAATTGGCCCGGTGCCAACCAGACTAACTGAACCTACCCACACCGTGACCATTTGGTCATCTCACCCCTTTGTAACCTTCAATAAAAACACAGACAACCACTTATCATTGAATGGACGTAGGGGTCGGCCACAGCTTTATTTGGTAAATAAAACAAACTTGTTAAACTTTATCAACCTTTCAAAGGTTGCTCACAGGGGGGGGAAGCAACCAGCCAGCCGCCGGCCTAAGCCGACGGGCATGATAGCCTTCCACCTCTCCTATCCATGGCTTTAATCTCCTGTACCGCCACAGGAGGAGCTCGCTCCCTCAGACTGAGCTCCGACCCCCACCCAAAATATATAGGGCCTGCTCAATGCCATCCTGAAGGCCAGACAAAAATATATCAAGCCCGATGTCGTTGAGGTGAACGCCATCTTGGCTCATAAGCCTCCTGTTGTCCCCTTCCAACTGTCTATGCCGGACCACCACCCCGGACCTGGCCCTAACATATCGGGACATGCGGGAATTTATGGTCCTACGTGCTCTCTCTATGCCCACCGCGTCCCTGTCCTCCTGCCATGTGACCCGAGGGACAATCTCCGACCAAACAATGATAATTTCGTAAAAGAGAAAAAACATTCTTTCAAGATCCATACGCATCAGTATGAGTATTTCCGGAACTCGCAGGGAACGTATGTCGTTCCCACCCGCATGAACCACTAACACCACCGGCGTCCGAGACACACCGGCAATCTGAAAAACTTCCATGAGGATCCGGGACCAAGGGAGACCCCCAATACCTCTCCAATGCACCTCCACTGGAAATCCCAGGGATCTACCGCCCGGCCAGCAGATAGCCCTCTGCGCGGCCCGATGAACGTAGGAGTGCCTCACAACGTGCACAACCGGAGCCCGAGGACCTGAAAAAGGAGAAAAGATTAAAGCAACAATTCCGGGCGAACGTAGCCCGCATAACACCCCGATTTCCACCGACCGATTCTCTGAATGTCGCCCACCGACATCCCAGCCCTGGCCGCTTCCGTGGCCGCACCAATTCTAAAAGAATGCGTGCCAAAATCACCAGCCGAGACCCCCGCCGCCGCTAGACAACTCCTAAACACTGAACTAAATTGATACCGCGTAAGAGGGGCCCCCGAAACATGTACTAAGAATTTTTCCCCAACAGGACTCACCTTCAGGAACTCCATCACCATGGCAACCGGACAAAGGGGACCTCCCACTGCCCCAAGGCGCAGCCAACAACCCTCGCCCAACTGATCCGTCTTGGACTTTCTAATGCTGACCTGGACCACCCAGTTGGCCAGTAAAAACATCCTCCCTGAAAAGGCCCCCAGCCCCGCTAGCCGAAGTCGGCACCAGCTCACTTACCCTTAACGCACCGAAAAAAGCCAGGCAAAAAGCCGTGGAAAAAAGAAGCCCCTCGTAAGGAGAGGAGCAAACGCCCTCGGTGACCTTAACTAAAGAATCCAGCAAGGCAAAGGAAACCGGACGCCTGTTGTCCTTCCGCGCGTGAACCTTCCGCCAACCCCTCAATGCCTGTGAGATGCCAAAGTGTTTTGTACAATCCTGCCAGCCATGTAATTTTAAGTGAAAACCAACACCCCCCAGACGGCGTCGCGCCACCGCGGCGGAACAACCAGTAAGCTCCAAACCCAAAAGGTAGTCGATCGTGACCTGAAAACGGACGCTCTCACATGAGGCCACGTCCCTGCTACCCGCCACCCCCAACCAGGCCTTCCACGCCTTACCGTGATTGGACCAGGTGGCCGGAGTCACAGAAGATGCGATGAGCGGCATAAGGTTCATAACACCAGGGTCCAAAGGAACTGCGGGCAGGGCAGGCCCTCCTGAGCCGCCCCCGGGCACAGCGTCCGGAACTCCTGAAAACGGAAACGAGACAAGACATCAGCGATCACATTGTCAACACCGGGAACGTGTCGAGATCTGAACCATATATTAAACTCTAGACACCTGAGAACCAGGTGACGGAGGAGGGCCAGGACCGGAAGGGAGGAAGAAGACAAACCGTTAATACAATGAACCACACTGCTATTGTCGGTCCAAAAACATACCTTCCTATCCCTGAGCTTGTCCCCCCAAAGTTCAACCGCCACCACGATGGGAAAAAGCTCAAGGAGAGTCAGGTTACGACCCAGCCCCTTATCCCGCCAAGCTTGCGGCCACAATTCCGCACTCCAGTTAGATCCGAGAATTGCACCGTAGCCCACCGATCCAGCCGCATCGGTGAACAGGGCCAACTCCTGATTGCATACCTCGTCCGACAAAAAACACGTGCGACCGTTGTAGCGCCGCAAAAATTCACGCCACACCAACAGGTCCGCTTTGAGGGATGAAGTCAGACGGATCCGGTGCTCGGGCCTCTTGGCCCCCTTTGTAGCCAATGAGAGCCGACGCGAAAAAACCCGACCCATCGGCATGATACGACATGCGAAAACCAGGAGACCCAAGAGCGACTGCAGCTGACGCAACGTGACCTTCTGAGCTCCGCAAAAACCGTCAATCAAGCTCAATAGTTTTTCGAGCTTGACCGTCGGTAGCCTAAAAACCATCTCAAGGGAATCAATTTCAATGCCCAAAAAGGACAGCCTGGTGGTCGGACCCTCCGTCTTCTCGGCGGAAAGCGGAACACCGAACCTGCTCATCAAGGCACAGAAGGAATCCAATAAAAATTGACAAGTGGGGGACTCACCCTGGGCCACGAACAGAAAATCATCCAAATAATGAATGATAGATCTGCAGCCCGAGTCACGTCATGCCGCCCATTCCAAAAAGGAACTAAACATTTCAAAATAGTGGCACGATATGGAGCACCCCATCGGCAAACGGGTATCGTAGTAAAACAGGCCATCCACGCAGCAACCCAGAAGATGGTAGCAATCCGGATGTACCGGCAATAACCTAAAGGCAGATTCAATATCCGTTTTGGCCATAAGGGCGCCCCGACTGGCTCGCCGGACCAACAGCACCGCCTTATCAAAAGAGACATAGGAAACCGATGCCTCTTCCTTGGAGATGCCGTCGTTGACCGATGAGCCCCTCGGGTACGATAAATGGTGGATTAGGCGAAACTTACCACTGTCCTTTTTGGGGACTACTCCCAAAGGAGAAACCCTCAAATTGTAAAAAGGGGGGGAAGAAAACGGGCCCTCAATACGACCCAGATTAACCTCTTTACTAACCTTGTCTCGAAGAGCCTCCGGATAAAGCGTAGCCGATTGCAAATTACCAGCCAGTTGAGGGGACACTGAAGGAACAAAGGGGATGAAAAAAACATACAGAAAACCTATGCGCAGTTGCTCCCCTTCCGACCTATTGGGGTAGCGCTCTAGCCAGGGCAACATCTCGTCCACGCTCACTGGCGTCTTTCCCATCAGCAGGCGCTGCGCCCCTATGCACGGGTTTGGCACCGCGGGGGCAACGGACTGCCCCGTGGGAGCCCCCACAGGAGGAGCACTCATGCTTAAATTTGCATAACCCGAAAAACTTACAGTGGCCCTCGTTAAAGAGCCAGCAAGTTCCGGGTCTCTTTGCGGCCGCTGCGCCCTGCTGAACTGCTGAGGACGCAGCGGCCCCTCCGAGAAAGGGGGTCTGTCTCTGCGCCATCATAAGACGAAGCCATACGTCCGTGGCCTTGCAACCCCACCCTACGTCGGGCTGCAACGCCAAACGCCGTCGGAACTCCTCATCGTATTTCCACCAGGCACTGCCGCCATGGGATTTGTATGCATTATAGATTGAATCCAAATAGATGAAGAGCTCCGAACAACGCTCAGGATGTTTCTCCCCCATTATACCACCCAACACCACAAAAGCCTAAAGCCAGTTACCAATTGTCCTGGCAACGCGGGGCCTGCGCTCAGCCGACCTGTCCATAAAAAGCTTGCGCTCCCTGTCAATTGTGTGTTGGTCCACAGATACCAGGGACCAGATATCCACGTACTTATTATCCCAAATTTTTTGCCTAACGTCATCACTAACATGCGAGCCCAACGGACTTATCCCGCAGAAAAAAGACTCCTTGTGCACGCTAGCTCTTGGCGGAGACAGGGCCCGAGTGCTCGGAATAGGCGAGACTGCCCCTTGGGGGCCGGACTCCAGCTGCGTCAACAAGGCCTTAAGGGCCGGTACCAACACCTGTGACCCACCCCCAGCACCCCAGGCCCCAGCGTAATCAAACTCACCAACCATGGCAGAAGACGGAAAAGGAGGCGTCGCTGAAGAATTTGCGGACGACACCATCACCGGAGGAGCTGGCGCTGGAGCGCGTGGAGGCTGCACCGACATCGATGGGAGTGCCCCTGGGACAGGAGCATCCAAAGGAATAGAAAAGGAGGCGGGCGCGCCAGACCTGTCGTCCGCGCGAGAAGGCTGCCTAGAGCGCCCTAAGGATCCGCGCCTGGGCCCATGACGTTCCTCCCGGCCCCTAGGGGTCCTGGAGCGGCTGCGAGAGGAGGATGGGGACCTCCAGTGGGAAGATCTAGAGCGCCTGGACCTACTGCGGCGCCTATGTGACCTATGGCGACGACTCCTGCTATGTCTATGATACCTCCCCGAGCTGTGGGACGACGACCTGGAAAAAGACCGTATCTCCCGCCTGCGGGAGCGGTCGCGCCTGTTACCCGCGGCGTGGGGGTGTTCATGAACGGGGGTAAATAATAGGGGAGAGGAAGGGCCTGCAACTTCATCCCCCGCATCTTCAAATCCCGAGGCCGGGGGGTCATCATGGATGTGCTGATCAGGATGTGACTCTAAAGCATGCGCAGCTGCAGAAGTAGGGACAGCAGTACTGACTAAGCCAGCCTCCTCTGTAGCAGAGGAGCTGGAACCATCTGGGGCGCTAGCATTGCCCATAATCATTGGCTGAAGGTGGGGAAAGGCAGAGCTATCCACAGCAGCTCGGCAGGGGAGTGAGAAAACACCACGAGGAGAGCCGGAAGAAGAAGGGGGCGGAGCCACCGCACCACCGCGCGCACGGGCGCCAGCGCCGCCCCTCCCCCCCTTCCAGCCCCCACCGCCACAGAGCTCCCCCGACGCTGTGAAGCCCTGATGGGGCTTGGGCTCAAGCGATCCGGCGGCCGGGTGGCCCTACGAGGGGCCCGCCGACCCCCACATCGGTACCTGTAACGCGGCGCGGCGAGCGGGACGGTCCAGGTGCTCCCAGGTCGGCGGTGACACGGGCCAGGAAGCCGCCATCGGACCGCACCCGCTCCCGGATCATCCTTACCAGCTCGTCAGCCATCCTCAGCCAGAGCTTTCTCCGCTGGCGCTGAAAAGGTAAGAGGAAGTGGGGAGGGGTATCACCCCTCCTTTTAGGACCTCTGTCCCACTCCTGAGCCTTCCCCCCAACCTCACAACTATTGGTCCCGCGCCAGCCTATGGGGGGGCCCCATTTACACTAAGGGGGAGGGGAAAGGGGTGAGCTCACTAACCCTCTCTGTCTACCCCCAGCCTCCTCATTTAGTCAGTGGCACCTAGGCCTAATTGGCCCGGTGCCAACCAGGAGTGCTGGAGTTCCCTATCAGTGTAAGGAACTTTAAAATGTTACTAAACCCACAACAGTAAAATCAGTCTGTAAATGCAATAAAGCGTGCTTGTTATACTCACTGTGGAACCTAAGGGCTCCCCTTCTTTCACTGTCCCTAATCCATATCCTGATTAGACAGAGTCTTTGGACTCTGCACATGCTCTGTTTGGTGTGTATTGCTAGAGAGTTTTTTTTGTTTGTTTTTTTGGGAGAGTGGATGTGATCAGCAAAGGACCAATCAGCAATGTCCAGACAGAGGGTCAGGGGTCCTGCAGCCTTATAGGACAGTCAGAGTAGAATGAAAACTCTTCCTGAAAGCTTTAACCAGACACTGATATGTCATAAGACTTCTATATACTGCTGATGAGAAAAGGTATTTAGCAGTTTATATTTACTAAAATAATAGCATTTCCATGTACTGTGTATTGCTGGAGAAGACCAGATATAGTGAATGCAGGGTCCTGGGTTTAGTAACACTTTTAGCTAGAAGTGCTAAAGCAAATTCAAGCTGCAGTAGATTTTCACCAGAAGGATGTTCTTGAGCAAAGTGCTGGTCAGTTGGTGTGTAGCACCTCTTAATTGTTCAGTGGGAATGCAGCCAACACAAGTAGCAATTATAAAACACACAGACTTCTGTAGCTTCATTGAGCAGAAAACTCTGTCATTTGTCCACCTTCTGCTTTGTGATATTTTAAATAGTATCTGCTGGATACTTGGCTGCTTATTGTCCTGATTGCATCGGTTGCTAGAAAACATTCTCCGCTCTGTTGATCGAATAGTCTCCAAACTAGCAGTATATTTTAGTGCCGGTTCACACAGAGACAACACAACTTCCAGCGTGACTTTGCAAGACGGCTTCAGCGCAACTTGGAGGAACTTACAACGCAACTTCAAGTCGCCTCCAGGACAGGTGACTTTGCCAGTGGCCAATCAAACAATAATCAGCTCTGTGGGAGGGAGGGGTTTGCCTGAGAAAACTATTTTCTCTTCCTGCAAAGTTGCTTCAGTTAAGACAGTGAGTCTTAACTGTAAACACACAGCTCACGGTCCTGTCAGGGGGGGAAATGACCTATCGCCTGTTCATACAATGTATGAACAGCGATTTGTCATTTCCCCACGTCAGTCCACCCCCCTTCAGTTAGAACACACCCAGGGAACATACTTAACCCCTTCCCCGCCCCCTAGTGTTAACCCCTTCACTGTCAGTGCCATTTTTATAGTAATCAATGCATTTTTATAGCACTGATCGCTATAAAAATGCCAATGGTCCCAAAAATGTGTCAAAAGTGTCCGCCATAATGTTGCAGTACCGATAAAAATCGCTGATTGCCGCCATTACTAGTAAAAAAAATATATAATAAAAATGCCATAAAACTATGCCCTATTTTTTAAACGCTATAACTTTTGCGCAAACCAATTAATAAACGCTTTTTACGAAAAATATGTAGAAGAATACGTATCGGCCTAAACTGTGGAATTTTTATTTTTTTATATATTTTTGGGGTATACTTATTATAGCAAAAAGTAAAAAATATTAATTTTTTTCAAAACTGTTGCTCTATTTTTGGTTTATAGTGCAAAAACTAAAAACCGCAGAGGTGATCAAATACCACCAAAAGAATGCTCTATTTGTGGGAAAGAAAAAGGACGCCAATTTTGTTTAGGAGCCACGTCGCACGACTGCGTAATTGTCAGTTAAAGCGACGCAGTGCCGAATCGCAAAAAGGGGCCTGGTCTTTGACCAGCAATACGGTCCGGGGCTGAAGTGGTTAAAACAAGCTGCTACAAGTAAGCATCACATGATGTGAAACATGTCTGCCATCTTTTTTCTGTTGTTCACTTCATTTTGACTGCATCGCTTTGGTTGAAATAAGGCAGCTAAATTTGGGACTTTTGGATTAAGCGTGCAACAATAGGAAATAACATGGCATCAAACTATAGTAATGTCTGGTGATTGGGCCATCAATTGTGTCATATAGTAAGTGCATAAACGTCATAGTCATCATAATAAGGTAATAAAAAACATTTATTCCATAACATGATACATAATAAAAAACAGAACAGCATAATGACACAGTGATAGCCTGCTGGCCTAGAGCCACAATCATAACATAAAAACCACATCAGACTAGTTGTAACGTATTTCCATTGTAAATTGTAGATTGGCATAATCCAGTAAACCATGGTAATGGTAATTTAGATAAAAAACTGGCAGGGAAAAGCATCTATGTATCTTGACGCGTTTCGTAACTGTAGCGCTATTCTTCAGGAAAAAATATATAAAATATATTACTCGTACTTGCAAGTCATAACGGACTATGGACAAGGACCTGGAGACTAGTGGCAGGTCAGTCAGCACCGGAACCTGAGGCGGTGAACCCCAATCAAGAGTGGAACTAGGGCTAGGAAAGAGCATTACAGTAGGAGTGACCCCATGAATTGTGAGATAATATAAATCGTGAGGAAAAGGTTTCCATCTAAAAAATTGAATGGGTAATGTAACGGAATGACCCGTGACAACCAACGACTTTGGAAGGATGTGAGATACTCCTGTGGTGGCGGCACTAATAACTCCTGGGTCTAAGTCCACCCTGTGCCCTTTTTGGGTGTAGGGTGGCTAATAGGATCATAATTCATGTATTACATGAGATGGGACATTATTGATACTTCACATGGCAGGATACTGAGATATTAAGGTGTTCCTACTAGACATCTGCTTTTAAAATGCTAAGTGACCCGGCTTGTGAAAGACATTTTATTCTGTTGAAAGGTGTTAATTACATCGGCTCCTGGAAGACCTTTTCATTGTGTGATAAAACTGTTCAAAGCCCTGTGTTAACGTCTCTCTTCAGATGTATTGAATTAGCATGCCAATTATGTTTAGCAAAGGAATGTATTGCTGCTCAGGTGCTCCCTTTGTGGATTGAGGTCAAGGCATTGTGTAATTGTATTAAGGAATGTGATAGATCTCGTCAGGGTCGGTGCCGAAATGTCTGCTAGAGAATTAGCCTCAGTGTGTGAATAGGGGGGTGGAGATTGCATTGTCCTGTGATTAACTGTAACATGCTGTACTAGATATAAGCAAGCTAAGAAGCCAATAAAGTGTTCATACATTTGGAAACAAGTACAGAGCAGAGTCTCGTCTTGATTATGGGAAATGGAATGGATCATGTATGCAAGATTGTCGCAATGTGTCGGATAAGCTTGTCGTGGGTGGATGGAAGGTCGTAAATGGTGGTGACCGTTACAGGTAAATTGTAAAAAAGGGGTTTGTGGTAGAAGGTGCCTAACTCAGTGACTGGTAGTATAGTAAAAGAAGTAGGATTGTGTCTTATTAAGATTAATAATAATGGTAGCCTAGTAATAATAGGGATTACAAGTAGGTGAACAACAATTGTCCTAAAGTGACACGAAAGGGGGGCATGTTCCTCCAGCAATTTGTGAAAGGGAAAGTAGGGGAGTAAAATAATGTAACAGATTATATACATCAGTGATAAAGTGTAAAAAACTAGCAATAACATACCTGGGTCGCCAAGAAGACGAACATTATTCAGGATAGTGAAGCAGTGTGTGTCGGGAAATTCCGAGGAATGCTTCCTAGAGTAGACTGTAGTACAAACACTGCAGTGATGGGGATAGCCACCAACGTCACGTCGCAGCACACGGGGAGGGACGGAGTCGGCTTTGGTTGTTTTCTTGGATTTTATTTGTGCAGTAAAGACATTGTTTTAAGGAGTGCGGCAGTCCAGGATCTTCTTCTATCCAATGCACTTGTGCATAGCCAGCACCTTTTTGGTTTAGTGGGAAGGAAGCAAAGCCAAGGGATCAGCAGTTTCACTCTTTTCCAGCCAGTTCCATTGCTGTGACAGTGCATGTTTTTAACACTGATCACTGTATTAGTTTCACTAGTTCCCACAAAGTGTCAAAGGTGTCAGTTAGGCCGCTTACACACGATCAGACATGTCCGATGAAACATGTCCGACGGACCGTTTTCATCGGACCAGGCTGAAGTGGTCTGTTGGTCTGATGTGCGTACACACCATCGGACCAAAATCCCCTCGGACCAGAGCCCGGTGACGTAGAACACAACGACGTGATGAAAAAACGAAGTTCAATGCTTCCAAGAATGCGTCGACTTGATTCTGAGCATGCGCGGGATTTTGGTCCGATGATTTTGTGTACTAACCATCGAACCTGTCCGACGAACAGGTTTCCAGCGGACAGGTTTCTAAGCATGTTTTGAAACTTTTGTCTGCTGGAAAACGGTCCGGTAGGCCGTACACACCATCTGCCGACCAGTTTCAGCGGACATGTTCGATCGTGTGTACGCGGCCTTAGTGTCAGATTGTCTACCACAATATCGCAGTCCCCCTATAAGTCACTGATCGCTGCCATTACTAATATAAAAAAAATCCTGTATATATTCCATAGTTTGTAGACGCTATAACTTTTTGTGCAAACCAATCAGTATGTAGAAAACATATTATGAAGATTTTTTTTTTTTTTTTAAATGTTATTGGATATGTTTTATAGCAGAAAGTAAAAAAGATTTTCTTTTTTTTTCCAGAATTGTCTGCCTTTTTTGTTTATAGTGCAAAAAATAGAAAATGTACAGCATTGCACACCCACGCAATTGTCAGTTGGCCAGGTCATGAAGGGGAGTAAATCTTCGAGAGGTCAAGTGGTTAATAAATAAAAATGCAGCACAGGCACTCAGGCAGACATCACAAAGGTATTATGCATTTATAAAACAGGTATAACAAAATCTTTTTAATGGTTTCTTAAACAGACCAAAAGAGAGCAAGAAGAATTATTATTTGTTAGGGATTATATTCACTGTAACTGGGAAAGAAAAGAATTGCTGTAACAATGCATTGTCCTGGAGTGTAACATTAGCGATTCATGTGGCTTTCCTATCACAGAACTCTTATTAGTAAATGATCACATGCAGCCTTCTGTTCTTTATATCTACAAGGTACATCAGCAAAGAAAATGTTTTTCTCTTCATATCCATTAGCTATACATGACTGTGTTATGTACAGGGCTGCCTGAGGGTACATTTGATAATATTATGAAGAAGACTGCATCTGATTTTGACATGAGCAGCATTTGAAATCTATATGAAAGCAAGGAACAATGGATTTCAGACCACTGTTAACCCCTTCCATACAGGGCATTTTCACCCCCTTCCTGCCCAGACAAATTTTTAGTTTTCAGCGCTGTTGCACTTTGAATGACAATTGCGCGGTCGTGCAACACTGTACCCAAATTAAATTGTTATGTTTTTTCCCCCACACAAATAGAGCTTTCTTTTGGTGGTATTTGATCATCTCTGCGGTTTTTATTTTTTGCGCTATAAACAAAAGAAGAGCGACAATTTAAAAAAAAACACAACATTTTTTACTATTTTATTTAATACATATCACAATTTAAAAAAAAAAAAAAAACTTTTGTTTCCCTCAGTTTAGACCGATACGTATTATTCTACGTATTTTTGGTAAAAAAAAAACACAATAATCGTATATTGATTGGTTTGCGCAAAAGTTATAGCGTTTACAAAATAGGTGATAGATTTATGGCATTTTAATTTTTTTACTAGTAATGGCGGCGATCTGCTTTTTTTTTTTTTGTGACCGTGACATTGCGGTGGACATATCGGACACTTGACACGTTTTTGGGACCATTCACATTTACACAGCGATTAGTGCTATAAAACTGCACTGATTACTGTGTAAATGTGACTGGCAGTGAAGGGGTTAACACTAGGGGGCGCTGAAGGGGTTAAAGTGTTTCCTAAAGTATGTTCTAACTGTAGGGGGAGGGGGACTCGCAGGGGGAGGAGATCGATGTGTGTTCCTCTGTACTGGGAACACAACATCAGTCTCCTCACCGCTGACAGGAGGTGGACCGGTGCGCGCGGGCGCCGCCGCCGGCTCGCGGGCGCCCTTGAACGCCGTGAAGACAGGACGTTGTGCAACGTCTAGTCTCATCGGCGAGGGGTTGTTCAGAACGTAAATCCTCTATGGGCTGGAATTGAAGTGGTTAATTCTGTAATATGTCTACTAGGTAAGAAAATAAAGATCCATAGTCATTTTTTTTAAATGGATTGCTTAAGTATAGGGCAAATGGTTTCTTGACTGTAGTGCTTGCTTGGCCATCTGCAATTCACTTCAGGTGCTGGCATGTACCTTTAGGTAGGATCTTCAGTACCCGAATTTCCAAAACTGGGGTACACTTTCATGCAAATGTTGATACTCTTTTAGACCCCCCCCCCATTGCAGATTCCCCCCTCACTCTGCACTCCCAAAGAAAAAGCTATAGCTAGTAGACGGAGACCTTGAAAGACAGGCTGCTTAAGGTGGAGGTCCACACAAAAATGGAACCTCCCCTTTTTGGAACCCCCCCGCCCTCTGGTGTCACATTTGGCACCTTTCAGGGGGGTGTAAATATATTTGCACCCACTTCCGGGCATAGACCCCCACGGGGGTTACGCCACTTCCCGTTCCATCTGCTGTCTTCTGGGAAACACACCGGTCCCAGAAGACAGCAGGGACCAGTGAGGACACGCAGCGCCACATCTGCAGTAGGGACCCCGGGAAGTGAAGCCGCATCGCTTCACTTCCTGATTCCCTCACTGAGTATACCGGCAGGGCCAGCTGAGAGCCGAGCGATTGATTGGTTTTGTCTGCCGACATCGCGGGTACCCTGGACAGGTAAGTGTCCATTTATTAAAAGTCATCAGCTGCAGTATTAGTAGCTGCTGGCTTTTAATATTTTTTTTAGGCAGGCCTCCGCTTTAAAGCAGGAACTTTACCTATAAAAACTTGGACAAAAATATTGTTCTTTAGCAAAGAACATACATTAATAATTGTGCTATCAAAATGAGTGTGTGTTGTAATTGCTTTCAGCATTTTGCCTGCTTCTTCTTGCTGAAGGCTGCCATTTTTCAGAGCCCCTGAACAGTAAATAGTAAATCACACATCAGAACTAAAATCAATTTAACCATTTAAAAAAAAACAGTTACATTCCTGGAATGTTGGGATTGCTAACTGTCACATTTTCTTGTGTCTTCAATCAAACTGTCAAACCATCAAATTTCTGTTGTCATAACTAATCCTATGTGCAGCACCATGGCAGTTGCAGATCAAACAGAAGTAGCTTCCTTGGCTGTAAAGGATAGGAGGGTTTAATTCTGCTTTAAAGGGTCACTGAAATTACTGTTTACAGGGTATAGAGACATAATAGTTAACTGATTCCTTTTAAAAATGATTAAAAACAGATAAAAATCAATCATATAATGTGCCTCTAGTTTCACTTTCGTTTTTGCATCTAGCTTAGTTGTTGCATGTAATTTAATGCCTCTGTGCTGGACCGTGCCATAGAGAGTGATGGTTAGGAAAACGAAACTAGAATCTCCCAGTACTGTGGTCATCAGGAAACAGACAACCAGGAAGTGTCCAGAACAGAGAAGAATTACAGCAACATCAGAGCAAAAACTAACAATGAGGACATGAAACCAGGACTGCAGTAAGGTAAAGGAAGCTATTTAGCTAAAAAAAAAAAAATATTTTAGTGACCCTTTAAGGCTGGTTTCACACTGGGACGGGCAGGCATTGATGCTAGTAAAACTGCAGTGTATTACTGTAATTTTAGCGGTGCTATTCGGCCGCTAGCGGGACACTTTTAACTCCTGCTAGCGGCCTAATAAAGGGTTAATGTGCCTGTGTAGCGATGCTGCCGAAGCCCTTTGCAGGCGATTCAGCAGCAGTGCCCATTGATTTCAAGATGCTGCTTGCAGGACTTTTTTTTTTGTCCTGCCAGCGCACTCTGGCTTTCACACTGGGACTGCAGTGGAGGCGTTTTTCAGGCGCTTTACTATTTTTATCCCAAAAGTACCTAAAAGATGCTTCTGTGTGAAAGGGGTTTAAAGCTGTCAGTAGATCGGCCTCTACAAATTCAGCAGTACCTAAAAATGGAGAGCAACTGAGCATGTGCAGAGCAGGGGGAGACAGTGTATTACTGGTTTTTAAATGTTTTACATACAGTAGCTATACCCACAAAAGGGGCAAGCCTGAAGTTATCTAGCAGGACTTAATTTTCATCAGTTTAATGCAGTGCCGGCTCCCATTTAGCTTTTTTTATGCAGCATGTAAGGACAATGAAAATAAAACCCTGCACAGGGTGTAAACTGAATCCGCTCTCCATTTATATCTGGGCACCTCCGATCAGCTCCTCCTAAACGCAAGAGGATGGAGTCCTCTCCTATTTTATTTTAGCAGATCCAGACCCAAGTCTGTCTCTAGATTAAGGAGTGATTTTTTATTTGATTTATGAAAGGCCTGGAAACTTATATAGGTGGAAAGGTGGAGCCGTGAAATCCTAATGCCACAGGTTTGGCATATACCGTACATACACTACTCATATTGGTTAAAGCTAGACCTAACTATGTAAACTATGTAAAAATTGCATTGAATTCAGCTTAAAAAAATGCAGTTACTGTGCACATACTCGTTGCATCTTTTTTTTTATTGCAGCAAATTAGCATGTACAAAAAAAAAAAAAAAATGGTAAATCAGTAAAGTACAACATGTAAATAAAGAAAATAAATCAGTAAATCGTAAACCAACAGTGGCACTGGGAGTGAGTCAGACTCTCTGTTAAGAATTTTTACTTTTATGCCGCGTACACACGGTCGTTTTTTTGCGATGAAAAAAAAAACAACGTTTTCTGTGAAGTAAAAAACGACGTTTTTGAAACGTCACTTTTCAAAGACAATTTTGCATACACACCATCGTTTTTTCACAAAAAGCAAGGTTACGTTCACCACTCTTTTCCATTGAAGCTCGCTTCATAACTAGCTTCTGGGCATGCGCGGGTTGAGAAACGTCGTTTTGAACGACGTTTTTGCTACACACGGTGACTTTTTGTGAAACAAAAAACGACGTTTTGAAAAACGACACAAAAAATTCAAGCATGTTGGAATTTTGTTTTGCCCACACACGATCAATTTAAATGACGTTTTAAAAAACTTCGTTTTTTTTCATCGCAAAAACAACCGTGTGTACGCGGCATTAGTCTCTCAGTTTTATATTTTTCATGATGCCATTTTGAACTAGAACACATAGTTACAAAGAATAAAGGACCTACAAGATAAAAATAAAAAGGGTCATTTTGAGCGCCTACTAGTGTCAGCAAAAGCGACATATTCTGCCCATATTCTTTTAAATATTTTTGGGCACCCTCTGGCTTTATAAGTTAGTCTATAAAGTTATAAAGCTTGATTTGATATCCTCTTCCAATCAGAGATTTGTATAGGAGTAATGTTCATCCATTATAAGACTATACGACTACTGTTTTTTTATGCATACAAGTAAAGTAAGTAGGGTAATTGCTTTTTTGCACAGCTAATATCTGCTTCTACTATTATTGCCATCAAGGTTCTCCCTGGAGAGCATATATTAGGGATGGAAAAGTTGTCAGATATGAACTGTTTGCCTGCAGACCAGAATAGTCTAATTTTGTTACAGCTCCATATCATATGTAGCAAGTCACTCTCAGCTCTTTGACATTGTATAACAAACTGGTGTATCACGTTTTCCTATTCATACCATAGTCTGTATGGTATGAAATAAACTCTATGAAAAAAACAAAACTGAATAAGCCAAGGTTGACACTGAGCTGTGGGAATGAAGCCGTGCGGGTTCGTCTGATTTTGCGCGATTTTACTCCCGCATGTCAGTCCCGATTTCGGCCACGATTTCAGAGACATCTGTGCAGGATTCTGCACAGATGTCAATGTAAATTGCAGCACAAAATCACAAAAAGTAGTACAGAAACAACTTTTTGAAATCGGTGCAGCGCCGCAGATGCGGAATCACACCGATTAGGATGGTGCCATTGACGGCAATTGCCGCCGATTTGACATGTCAAATCTCATGTCAAAATGCTCCAGTGTGAACCAGGGCTAAGTCTGTTTTTAGATGAAATGATCTTGGAGAAATAATTGAGAACATTTTTATAAACTCCTTCCAATCGTGGTCATCTAAATCTGCAATATCATTCATCCTATGTTCCCTAACTTTTTGAAATCTAGAGAGTCATGCTTTTGCATTGGAGTAGCATAATAAGTAAAGACTAATTTTGTGCGTGTAGGTGGAAGTAACAGAGTTTCTTGCACGGAATTTTAAAGAGTGACTCTGTGGGAGCCAAACCGTGCTCAAGCCACATGTCCCAGACATAGACATTTCAAATATGGTTGAGCATAAGCTTGTTTAAAGTGGATGTAAATCCACTCTTATCCTTTCCAAACTACTGTCATAGTTGTCAGCTATAAGGATATACATGCCTCCTGCATGTATCCTTACCTGTCAAATTTCTCCCCTCTGTCTGTTATGAGAAAAACTGCATATTCTGTGGGTGAGTCTGCTGTCTGGAGCTCGGTGGGTGGAGTCCTGGTGTCAGTAGACTCCCCGCCCTCCTCTACACTACCCATGTCAGCATGCATTTCTTCTGTGTATTTCTTACACTAAATTCTGCTATGATCACTAACATCCAGTTACAACCCAGAAAAATAACCACATGACTTCAGCATGCCCAATAATGCTGAGGCGTGGAACAGCCAATTCTGGGAGAGCTGCAGAAGAAAGGAGTGGGAGTGGGAATTAAAAATTAATGCCTCAAGTTCCTGCATGAGATATGTAAATCACCTGTCACTCACAGCGGGGGGGGGGGGGGGGTTTGGATAATAGACAGGGTTTTCTCAATTGTCTGTTTTATCTCACTGAAAAAAGATAAGTGGATTGCTCAGAGCTGGGTTAACACTTTGTGGCAAAACTGGGCACAGATGATCTTAAATTCTATACCATACATTGTGCCAGCCAAAAATAAAGAAAAACAATTTGGGTTTACGTCCACTTTTAGTGGAGTAAAGCATCAGAATCCCCCAGATCGTTGCATCTTTGATGCACTTACATCAGCAACCCATGTAAAATGCACCTAAACTTAAAGAGGGGGTTCACCCTTAAAACCACTTTCTCCCATCCCATCCAGCATACTGGCGTCAGCGCCAGTATGCTGTCTTTTTTTTTTTGTTGTACTTAGCTCTTAATAGATAATTAAATTTTCGTCCTACCGCAGGGTATGGCACCGCTATATAGCGTCACGCCTTCCGAAAACAGCCGACTAGCACTCGGCTGTTCTCGGCACCTGCGCACAGACCCAGGAGCTGACTGCGCAGGCGCTGTATATAGCCGCGTCTCGCTCTCCGAAAAAAGCCGAAGTAGGACTCGGCTGTATACAGCGCCTGCGCAGTCAGCTCCTGGGTCTGTGCGCAGGCACCGAGAGCAGCCGAGTGCTAGTCGGCTGTTTTCGGAAGGCGTGACGCTATATAGCGGCGCCATACCCCGCGGTACGACGAAAATTAAATTATCTATTAAGAGCTAAGTACAAAAAAAAAAGACAGCATACAGGCGCTGACGCCAGTATGCTGGATGGGATGGGAGAAAGTGGTTTTAAGGGTGAACCCCCTCTTTAAGAGGTTTGAACCAGCCCTAATGGCTGTCTGGTCGGTAGTTCAGCCCATGTGCTCCAGACTGACATTATTTTCTATTGCTGTGTGCTGTACATACACTTCCACTTCATAAGCTGATGCAGAGATATAAAAGGCTTATTTGAAAATGTATCTTTTTGACTATTGCCTCCTTGAGAAAGCAGTTTTCCATAATTTTATGTTTGTGTTTAAAAAAAATTACGATTCTTATCAGTTTATGAGACTATGTTTTCTCTAACATTACTACACAATTTGAGAATGTTAGAGAACTGCAGTTTGCTTTATATACAGTGCCTTGCGAAAGTATTCGGCCCCCCATGAACTTTGCGACCTTTTGCCACATTTCAGGCTTCAAGCATAAAAATATAAAACTGTAATTTTTTGTGAAGAATCAACAACAAGTGGGACACAATCATGAAGTGGAACAAAATGTATTAGATGTTTCAAACTTTGTTAACAAATAGAAAACTGAAAAATTGGGCGTGCAAAATTATTCAGCCCCTTTACTTTCAGTGCAGCAAACTCTCTCCAGAAGTTCAGTGAGGATCTCTGAATGATCCAATGTTGACCTAAATGACCAATGATGATAAATAGAATCCACCTGTGTGTAATCAAGTCTCCGTATAAATGCACCTGCACTGTAATAGTCTCAGAGGTTCGTTTAACCACTTAAGGACCGCCTCCTGCAGATTTACGTCGGCAGAATGGCACGGCTGGGCACATCAACGTATATATACCTTGGTTTTAGTACCCAGCCGTGGGTCGCGGGCGCGCGCCCGCGACCCGGTCCGAAGCTCCAGGACCGGGACCGCGGGATTCACGGACCCGATCGCCGCTGCAGTGCAGCGATCCGTCCCTGGAGCGGAAGAACGGGGAGAGCCGTGTGTACACACGGCTTCCCCGTGCTTCTCTGTGGCCGGAGCATCGATCGCGTCATCCCTGTAATAGGGGGACGCGATCGATGACGTCACACCTACAGCCACACCCCCCTACAGTAGTAAACACACCATTAGGGCACACATTCCCTACAGCGCCCCCTGTGGTTAACTCCCAAACTGCAACTGTCATTTCCACAGTAAACAATGCAATTTAAATGCATTTTTTGCTGTGAAAATGACAATTGTCCCAAAAATGTGTAAAAATTGTCCGAAGTGTCCGCCATATTGTCGCAGTCACGAAAAAAATCGCTGATCGCCGCTATTAGTAGTAAAAAAAAAAATAATTAATAAAAATGCAATAAAACTATCCCTTATTTTGTAAACGCTATAAATTTTGCGAAAACCAACCGATAAACGCTTATTGCGATTTTTTTTACCAAAAATATGTAGAAGAATACGTATCGGCCTAAACTGAGGAAAAAAAATGTTTTTTTATATATTTTTGGGGGATATTTATTATAGCAAAAAGTAAAAAATATTGCATTTTTTTTAAAATTGTCGCTCTATTTTTGTTTATAGCGCAAAAAATAAAAACCGCAGAGGTGATCAAATACCACCAAAAGAAAGCTCTATTTGTGGGAAAAAAAGGACGCAAATTTTGTTTGGGAGCCACGTCGCACGACCGCGCAATTGTCTGTTAAAGCGACGCAGTGCCGAATCGCAAAAACCCCTTGGGTCATTTGCCAGCGTATTGGTCCGGGTCTTAAGTGGTTAAAGCGCAGGGAGCATCATGAAGAACAGGGAACACACCAGGCAGGTCCGAGATACTGTTGTGGAGAAGTTTAAAGCTGGATTTGGATACAAAAAGATTTCCCAAGCTTTAAACATCCCAAGGAGCACTGTGCAAGCGATGATATTGAAATGGGAGTATCAGACCACTGCAAATTTACGAAGACCTGGCCGTCCCTTTAAACTTTCAGCTCATACAAGGAGAAGACTGATCAAAGATGCAGCCAAGAGGCCCACAGCTGAGGTGGGAGACTCTGTCCATAGGACAACAATCAGTCGTATACTGCACAAATCTGGCCTTTATGGAAGAGTGGCAAGAAGAAAGCCATTTCTTAAAGATGTCCATAAAAAGTGTCGTTTAACCACTTGCCTACTGTGCACCTACACCCCCTTCCTGCCCAGACAAAATGTTAGCTTCCGGCACTGCGTCGCTTTAACTGACAATTGCGCGGTCGTGCGACGTGGCTCCCAAACAAAATTGCCGTCCTTTTTTCCCCACAAATAGAGCTTTCTTTTGGTGGTATTTAATCGCCCGTGCGGTTTTTATTTTTTGCGCTATAAACAAAAAAAAAAGCGACAATTTTGAAAAAAGACACAATATTTTTTGCTTTTTGCTATAATAAATATCCCATTTAAAAAAAAACAAAAAACATTTTTTATCTCAGTTTAGGCCGATACGTATTCTTCTACATATTTTTGGTAAAAAAATGTAAAAAATAAACTCGCAATAACCGTATAGTGACATAATTATGATTTTTTTTATTTATTTTTTTACTAGGAATGGCGGCGATCTGCGATTTTTTCTCAGGACTGGGACGTTATAGCAGACACATCGGACACTTTTGACACATTTTTGGGACCATATACATTTATACAGTGAACAATGCTATAAATATGCATTGATAACTGTATAAATGTAACTGGCAGGGAAGGGGTTAACCACTAGGGGGCGGGGAAGGGGTTAAATGTTTCTCCTAGTTTGTGTTCTAACTGTGGGGGGAGGGGGGGTGACTGGGGAGGTGACCGATTGTGTCCCTATGTACAAGGGACACAATCGATCTCCTCTCTCCCTGAGAGGGACGTGGAGCTCTGTGTTTACACACAGAGCTCCACGTCCCCGATCAGTTACTGGGCAATCGCGTGTGCCCGGCGGTCGTGCGATATGGCTCCCAAACAAAATTGGCGTCCTTTTTTCCCCACAAATAGAGCTTTTTTTGGTGGTATTTGGTCACCTCTGCAGTTTTTATTTTTTGCGCTATAAACAAAAAAGGACGACAATTTAAAAAATAGCCCAATTTAAAAAAATTAAAAATTCAGTCTAGGCCGATACGTATTCTTCTACATATTTTTGGTAAAAAAAATCGAAATAAGCGACTGGTTTGCGCAAAAGTTATAGCGCCTACAAAATAAGGGACATAATTATTATTTATTTTTTTACTAGTAATGGCGGTGATCTGCGATTTTTATTGCGACTGCGACATCATGGCGGACACATCGGACACTTTTGACACATTTTTGGCACCATTCACATTTATACTGCAATCAGTGCTATAAATATGCACTAATTACTGTATAAATGTGACTGGCAGGGAAGGGGTTAACACTAGGGGGTGAGGTAGGGGTTAAATGTGTATCCTGTATAGTGTTCTTACTGTGGGGGGAGGGGGGGTGACCGATCTGTGTCCCTATGT
The DNA here is from genome assembly GCA_029574335.1 of Rana kukunoris. NCBI lineage: Eukaryota > Metazoa > Chordata > Amphibia > Anura > Ranidae > Rana > Rana kukunoris. Next base: position 520,244,457 of record CM056049.1, read on the forward strand.
ACAAGAGACACAGATCGGTCTCCTCTCTCCCTGACAGGACGCTGTCATTGTGAGAGCCGGCAATGAGAAATGATCTCATGTTTACATATGAGATCATCTCTCATTCACTGAACAGATCGCATCGCAAACGGCCACTCTGATTGGCCGTTCGCGGCGATCTGTGATTGGCTGTGTCCAAGCACAGAAGTTCCCCGCTGCACGCTCTGGAGCGCGCGCTGGGAACGACAAAAGGGGCCGCCGTGAAAACACTGCGCCCCAGAAAATTAGAACCACCCTGCAGCTGTATATAGTCGTACAGCCGTAGGGAAGTGGTTAAAGAAGAACTCTGTTCTCTCTCTCTTCACAGATAACATCTTATTAACTTGAACTTAACCACACATAACTCTCCCTAAACTCTATCGAGCCTTGGATTTATACAGGTCACTCCCGGGATATTACATTAATAAAAGGAAAATGGAATCATTCCCCCTCAGTATGCCTTTCCAAACGCTCCATCTGTTGTTGCAGTTCTCAAACACATGGAAAACTATCTCCGTCCAGTAGGATTGAAGCTAACCTGAATATACAGTAATTGTTTATATAAGGAAAATTTCCCACCCCTATATCATAAGATTAAAAGATTAATATCTACTTGGAAGTCATATCACATCGCTTTCCTAGGTCGTATAGCGACCATTTAAATGTGAGTTTTTCCTAAACTACTATAACTATTTTAGACACTACTGATTAATATCCCGGTGTTCTGTAAAAAAGTACAAATTGATCTTTTCTACTTTGCATGGAACTACAAAAAACATGGAATAGCTAAATCTGTCTCATATGCTACCTGAAACCAAACCCCACTAAATACTTTTTAGCTGCCCACCTAAAAGCGCCGGCTTCATGGTCCTCTCTTTGCTTACAACATTTGTAGTGAAATAGAAAAACGAAGTAAAGCACCAACACATCTGAACTTTATGCTGTTGAATAGGAATACAACTCTAGAACCGTCTAAACATTCCACAATTTGGCGTCGAGCAAAACAACCATATCCTCTAAAATTAACATTAGGCCTTATTACAAATAGGTCATCTGGTAGCTAAAAGAAAACAATGCATTTCATTTTTTTACAGAACTTCAAAGCCAGTTTGAATGAACTAAACATGTATTTTATGGATATTGGCAAACCACTGCTCTATGCTCAGTCAATCTTTAATACATTACAATTCTTTAAACTCTGTTTGAAGCTCTGGTGGGCCCTACCTGCAAGTGACTGGTATCTGACATCTACATGCATCTAAACATGCATACATGCTGAAATAAGAGAAGACTCTGGGAGAGGATCTGCCTCTGGAAATCTGGCACATCATACAATTATAGGCTTCCATAAGCTTGATCTGCACAAAATACTTTTCTATTGGTATCAGACCCCAGAATTCCACATAAAATATAGGCGATGGCTTCAGATCGATGCTGGTGCTGTGGAAGAGATTTAGGCTCCATGCACACTGGCTTAAAAAAACGTTGCTTCTACAGGAGATTTGTGTTCGGCTTGTAGAAGCTACTCAATGTTATCATATGTGTCCATGCACATTAGGACGATTACAGGCATATTTTAAGCTCAATGTTTAGAGGCAGGAAAAAATAATACATCTGGTTCACGTTTCTGATTGGAGTTCACTGGCAGAAAAAAATTAAAACTCTCCTAAACTCTTCTAAACTTTGTACAAAAAATGCTGTGTATGAGCGTTTTTTTTATCCCAAGAGAATAGACGTTTTGTTAAGCCCAGTGTGCATGGAGCCTTAGGCTTCTTATACCATATCTATTGGCAGCTTCTGCTTATCAAAGCATATTGGGAAACAGTACACTCCCTGATACATTTGGTATTTAATTGGTGGATTGTCTTCTCCACACAAACTTTTCTGTTGGGACTTCATTTGAAAGATTTCTCTAATTCAGCTGAAAAACTACCATTGAACATACTTACAGCCACTAGATGTTTAGTGGCCGTTCAATGGAAATATAAGTTGGCACTATCTCTTTACATACAAGAGTATGGGATGGTATATGCCTGAAATGCTCAATGGCCTGCTTACACAATATGGGCCAGATTCAGAAAGAATTAGATTCCCGCAGAGTTTCAGACATACTCTACGCCGCCGTACTTTACCTGGCTCTAGGAGGAATTCAGAGAGATTTTGGCCCGTAAGGTACGGCGGCGTAGTGTATTTCTCCCGGCGGAATTAAACTACGCGATTAGGGGGCGTGAGGCATTTAAATTAAGCGCGTCCCCGCGGCGATCGAACTGTGCATGCTCCGTTCAGAAATTTCCCGCCGTGCATTGCGCGAAATCACGTTGTTACGTCATTTGTTTTCTGAGTAGCGTCGTTTACGGACATTCCTATTCCCGGACGACTTACGCAAAAAAAAAAAAAAAATTGAAAGTCGACGCGGGAACGACGGCCATACTTAACATGGGCCGCGTAACGTTAGACCAGCTAATAGCTGGTTTAACTTTACGTAGCGAAAAAATGACGTACGCGATTGCGAACGACGCTCGTAACTTCGTGGATCGCCGGAAAAAGCTCATTTGCATACCCCGACGCTGAAAACAACGCGAACTCCACCCAGCGGCCGCAAAAAGATTGCAGCGTAGATCCGAAGGCGTACGAAGACGTAAGCCTGTCAGATCGAAGCCCAACGCCGCCGTATCATGGTTTGAGGATTCAAACTAGTGATACGGCGCGCAAAATTTGAAAGTACTCCTGTCTAACACCAGTTAGACAGGCGTAATCGCTCTGTGAATCTGGCCCTATATTCGAGCTGTGGCTGCTAATAGAATCTTCTATGACCCAGAGGTTTTTTCCTAATCTCTTTACTTTATTTCTTTCTACTTTCTCTCTACCTACAATATTCTTCCCCGACACTCTGCTGACCAGTCTTTTCATTGGACTGTTTACCAGTGGTCCTGCCTACCATACTTGCTCAATAAATATTGCTATTCCATGGCAAACTGATAATGTAACATTTCAGTTACAGGCCATAAGTTTGTTTGTTAAAAGCTATTAGATAAGCCTCACTCCCTTTCTCTACTCTACTCTTGATGTACTTGTAAAATACTGAGGCCCTTGTCTCCGCTTAGTTGATTCAGTCTAGTATTTAAAGTGGTAGTAAACTCAAGGTCTCAGGTGTGAATGGAGAGCAGGTGTATTAAACATGGTAAAAAAAGAATTGTTGCTCTACATGAAGATGGCCTAAGCTATAGGAAATGTGCCAAGACCCTGAAACTGAGCTGCAGCACAGTGGCCAAGACCATACAGCATTTTAACAGGACAGGTTCAACTCAGAACAGGCCTCGGCATGGTTGACCAAAGAAGTTGAGTGCACGTGCTCAGGGTCATATACAGAGGTTGTCTTTGGGAAATAGACGTATGAGTGCTGCCAGCATTGCTGCAGAGGTTGAAGGGGTGGGGGGTCAGCCTTAGGTCTTGGCAATATGCCTTTGAATAAATATTCATACCCCTTTAATTTTCCCACATTTTTTCATATTACAACCGAAAACATAAATGTACTTTATTGGGATTTTATATGATAGACCAACCCAAAGTGGCACATAATTGTGAAGTGGAAGGAAAATTATAAATGTTTTTCAAAATGTTTTTCAAATAAATATCTGAAAAGTGTGGCGTGCATTTGTAGTCAGCCCCCCTAAGTCAAAGCTTTGTAGAACCACCTTTTACTACAATTACATCTGCAAGTCTTTTTGGGTAAGTCTCCACCAGCTTTGCACATCCAAAAAGTGAAATGTTTGCCCATTCTTCCTTGCAGATTGGATGAAGAGCATCTGTGAACAGCAATTATTAAGTCTTGTCACAGATTCTGATTTGGATTTAGGTCTGGACTTTGACTGGGCCATTCTAACACATAAATGTGCTTTGATCTAAACCATTCCATTGTAGCTCTGGCTGTATGGTTTAGGGTCATTGTCTTGCTGGAAGGTGAACCTCCACCCCAGTCTCAGACTCTATGTAACGTTACGCCAAAATGTTTTTAGGAATATGGATCGCAACTGCGGATACTCCTCAGGATCGGACCCAGGTTTCACTCTCTTTTGTGCAGAGAGTTTGGGATCCTCGCATCACAGTCTCGATAAAGTAAATAGTGCTTATTCCAGCATAAGCAACATAAAAGTAAATCTTGGCGGGGCAGCACAGTGGTCCAGTGAGTAGCACTTTCGCCTAGCAGCAAAAGGGTCGCTGGTTCGAATCCCGACCACAACACCATCTGCCTGGAGTTTGCATGTTCTCCCTGTGTCTGCGTGGGTTTCCTCTGGGTACTCCGGTTTCCTCCCACACTCCAAAGACATGCTGGTAGGTAAATTGGATCGTCCAAAAATTGACCCAGTATATATGTATATATGTGTGTATGACTGTGTGTCCATAGCGTGTCAAGATCCTACGGGGTAAAAATGACCGCACCAGCCAAGCAGACACTGGCTGGAAAAAGCGTCCAGAGGCGATTCAGTTTGCATGCGTTGCGCTATACAAGTCATTCATTCATTCATTCAATGGTATAGGGACAAGTATAGCCTGTACACTAGGGGTCAGACTAAATAGAGAGAGTAAACTCCTTGCTACTGGGTTTGTACAGACAGGGCTGGTTCCTTATGGACAGAATAGTCTACATAACATAGTTCAATGGTAAGTACTGATAGTATCCGATCTCATAGACAGAGCACAATGGTGAAGTTTATCTGTAGCAGTGAACATAATATGTGATCAGCAGGTCAGACTTGAGTGAAACTCCTTAGTACTTAAACGATGAACACAGGCCTGAAATGAATAGCAACAAGCATGAAGAGCAGAGCATAATAACTTCTTTAGGAAAGTACATGCGGTTACAGATAGCTGGGCATGGATGAGCTGTAGCGAGCAAGGAGTCCTCGTAGTCCAGTTCAGGAAGCTGAAGATCAGAGCAGGTGAGTCTGGAAGCTCAGCTGACAGGGGCGTTGTGTCAGCAATAAAGGAACACCTTCCTGTTAGTGCTGGGAGTTTAAATAGGCCGCCCAGGAACTAACCAGGAAGTGAGATCAGAGTAGGCTGGGAAGGAAGTAACAGATGAGAGTTGACTGGGAAAGAAGTAAGTATAATTGTACTTAGTGCAAAGTTATTCGTGAGACGTTACACTCTAAGGCCGTGTACACACGATCAGACATGTCCGATGAAACTTGTCCGACGGACCGCTTTTATCGGACCAAGTGGTCTGTTGGTCTGATGTGCGTACACACCATCGGACCCAAATCCCATCGGACCAGAACGCGATGACGTAGAACACAACGGCGTGATGAAAAAATGAAGTTCAATACTTTCAAGCATGCGTCGACTTGATTCTGAGCATGCACGGGTTTTTGGTCTGATGATTTTGTGTACTAACCATCGAACCTGTCCGATGGACAGGTTTCCAGCAGACAGGTTTTCAAACATGTTTTGAAACCTTGGTCCGCTGGAAAACGGTCCGATAGGCCATACACACGATCGAACATGTCCGCTGAAACTGGTCTGTGGACCAGTTTCAGCGGACATGTTCGATCGTGTGTACGCGGCCTAACAGGTTTTCTTCTAAGATTGCCCTGTATTTGGCTCCATCCATCTTTCCATCAACTCTGAGCAGCTTCCCTGTCCCTTCTGAAGAAAAGCATCCCTAACTGCCACCACCATGTTTCACGGTGGGGATGGTGTGTTCAGGATGATGTGCAGTGTTATTTTTCCGACACACATAACAGTTTGTTTTTAGGTCAAAAAGTTACATTTTGGTCTTATCTGACCAAAGCACCTTCTTCCACATGTTTGCTGTGTCCCTCACATGGCTTGTTGTAAACTGCAAACAAGACTTATTATGGCTTTCTTTCAACAATGGCTTTCTTCTTGTCACTCTTTTATAAAGACCAGATTTGTGGAGTGCATGGCTAATAGTTGTCCTGTGGACAGATTCTCCCACCTGAGCTGTGGATCTCTGCAGCTCCTCTTGGTTTCTTCTCTGATTAATGCTCTATTTGCCCGGCCTGTCAGTTTAGGTAGATGACCATGTCTTGGTAGGTTTCTGTTGTGTCATACTCTTTCCATTTTTGGATGATGGATTGAACAGTGCTCCGTTATATGTTCAAAGCTTGGGATTTTTTTTTATAACCTAACCCTGCTTTAAACTTCTCCACAACTTTATTCCAGACCTGTCTAATGTGTTCTTTTGCCTTTGTGATGCTGTTTGTTTACTAAGGTTCTCTAACAAACCTATGAGGGCTTCACAGAACATCTGTATTTATACTGAGATTAAATTATACACAGGTGGACTCTCTTTACTAATTAAGTGACTTCTGAAGACAATTGGTTCCACTAGATTTTAGTTAGGGGTAAATGGGGCTGAATATAAATGCACACCACACTTTTCAGATATTTCTGTGTAAAAAAAATTGAAAACCATTTATCATTTTTATTCCACTTCACAATTATGTGCCACTTGGTCTATCACATAAAATCCCAATAAAATACAATATTTTGATTGTAACATGACAAAATGTGGAAAATTTCAGGAGGTATGAATACTTTTTTAGGGCACTGTATAGCAATTAAGGGGCTAATTGGTCCTTTGCTATTTTTTTTTGTGTGCCATTTTTGGTGTATTATGTAAGCAAAAAAGAAAACTTCTGTTGTAATAGAAAAGGAACCTGCTAAAAATCAGGTCCTCATTGTTTCAATTCTTTCAGTAACACACCTGAATACAGAAACCCCAAAGTAGTTACATTTTTAAGCTGAATTAAGTATATGCAAAGAGTTTTATGATTTATCTTGTTTCTTATATCCGCACAGCCTCAGTTAAGCTAATAGCTGCTTAATAGAGATAAAATACCACTTTTCTGGGATTTGTGTACTCTACATGTAAGACGATTCTGACTTGGCAGCAGCTCATGTAGTCCTTAGCTGGCAAATGCTATTTAATTGAGAACTGGCAGTTACCCCTGTGAATGCGGTCAGAAAAAATGTGCTTTACTGAAACCTGTTAGCTGAATAGTGTTAGTACTCATTAGCATGTTGCTCAATGCTTGGATATAAAACAGGAGCCTTTTCTTTTAAATATTGCTCTTTTCATGTCTGTCCGGTAAACAAGTTTTACCATGTGTGTTGAATGCCAAAGTATTTCCAAGTTGTTAAATATTTTTCTTTTTACAATGTGGGGGTATTTTTAGGAGATTTCCTTTTATTTTCTAAGTACAAAACACGGATCAAATTAATGAAACCATTGAGTTGTATGGAACACACAATTCCTTTCCATTCCCAGGCTTTCTACCAGCACGCTGACTCATTCAAACGTTTGGCAAAGTCAGAAAAATATCTTTTATGCCATTTCCAGTTTCTGTCTATATGCTGTATTTACCTACCACTGAATAAAAACCAAACTAACTACGCACGGGGCAAATAATTATTAAATAATAAAAATTACTAACAATATTTCTTATCAATAAGTATGTAATTAGTATACCTAAAATTGGTGTAGGAAATGTGTGTATTAGAGTATATTTGTTTTTAACTGTATTTTTTTTTTAACATATCATAGCTGTATGTTTCTGGGTTTTCCATTTTATTTTGTTAGTGACCACACCCCTTTCATTGGGAAATTTTTACATGAATTGTAAACATATTTTTTAAATCACAGTCACAGACATAACACTAGGGACAGCGGGGGTTACCCCCTGCTTTTCCAATGGATTGGAGCTTATGCAGTCAAATTTAAGAAGTCCTCACTAGGGCCACTGGAGGTGCTCACAGGGCTGGGGGAGAAGTTCCTTGACCCCGTGGGTATAGGGTGGAAGTGATGTCAGCTTGGGGGTGGACCGCCTCTACATCTCCTCCAGCCCAGTAAGCACCTCCAGCGGCCCTAATTTGTTACCAAATATGTAGTGTGAGTGCTTACCATGTTTAATCTGACCACTAGGTGGCGCTTTAACCCCTTTCTGTACACGCAGACACATAAGAGCAGTGGGGGAAATTGCATGTGATTCGGACAGGAATCACACTGCATTCCTATTCAAATCGCATGCGATTATTTGCAGTGAGATTTGCACCCATTCATTTTATAATGACGTAAATTGCACCGCAAAGATCATTTTCGGTCTCTGTTAAAAAAAAAAGTATCAGTTTCGGTATCAGGAGCATTTCGGCGAGTACCAAAACTCGCTCAATGCTCAATATCTCTCTATGCTACATTTTTCTATTGACCCTATTGACCCATATAAATTAAAGAGGTTCTACAGCTAATACATTTTTTACAGCACTGTGTAAATTTAACTGTGATTTAACTGTGATCGCCATGGTCGTGTGTTTTTTCCTACAAATAGAGCTTTCTTTTGGTAGTATTTGATCATCTCTGCATTTTTTTTTTGGGGCTATAAACAAAAACAGAATAAGCATATATTGATTGGTTTGCGCAAAAGTTATAACGTTTACAAACTATAGGATTTTTTTATGGAATTTTTTTTTATTTCTATATATTTTTTTTAGTAATTGGGGCAATGAGCAACTTATAGCAGGACTGCGATATTGTGATGGACAGTCGGGACACTTTTGACACTTTCTGGGGACCAGTGACACCAATACCGTGATCAATGCAAAAAAATTTGCACTGTAACTGTACTAATAGCACTGACTGGGAAGGTGTTAACATCTGGGACGATCAATGAGTTAAATGTGTTCCTAGCCAGTGTTTTACTAAATTGTGGGAGGTGCTTGTACTAGGGGAAGGCAGAGATCCATCTTCCTGCTTATCAGGAACACAAAATCAATGTATTCCCCGCTGACAGAACGGCAATCTGCCTTGTTTACATACAGTAGGCAGACTGCCGTTCTGTCTATGAAACTAGCGGGTGCAGTGGTGGACAGTAAGTCGCACCTGCGTGTCCCCAAACCGGAAGTGCTTGATTATGTACTAGGTAGATGATGCTGGACAGAAGAGCCTCCTTGCCACTGTATATATACTGTATACAGATGGCAAGCGGATAAAGTGGTTGTAAACCTCAGTCATGAAATCTGAACAAAGCACATATATCTGTAGTGTTTACTTGTCTATTTCCAATGCTCTAGATGTTGTTTCTCTCTGGTGCTTCATTCCTCTGTTATCAGCATGAGTCACTTTTGACAAGTTTTCCTGACACATGAGATACATTTGTGATGGGGGAGAGAACTCAGCTTGTCTATTCAGAACACAGCTCTGTATCCTTCCTTTGTTCGCATGTATAGCAATTTCTTCTTTACAGGGCTAGATAGGTTAGTCTTTGATTGTGTGATTACTTTAAAGGAGTTGTAAATCCTTGTTTTTTTAAAATAACAAACATGTCATACTTACCACCACTATGCAGTTCGTTTGCACAGAGTTGCCCCGGTCCACCTCTTCTGGGGTCCCTCAGCGGCGCTGGTGGCTCCTCCCCGCATCCAGTCTCCTAAGGTGGACACTCCTTGCGGCGTGCTCCCGAGTTTTGCATCCAGGGCAGCCATCAAAAATTTTGGGGCCCCTTACACAGCTTTAGGCATGGCCCCCCTGGTTTGGTTTGGTGGTCCTTACGGACCATTGGGCTCCTTACAAGTGTAATGCAAATAAATATAAAAAATAATAAACAAATGGGAGGGGGGCCAGCTGGGCCTGTAAGGGGCCCTGGGGTTAATTGCCCCCCTTACAGGTGTAATGCAAAATAAAAAAAAAAAAATGGGAGGGGGCCTGTAAGGAGCCCCTTACAGGTGTAATGCAAAAAATAAATAAATAAAAAAATAATTAAAAAAACGGGAGGGGGGCCAGCCAGGCCTGTAAGGGGCCCTGGGGACAATTGGGCCCCTTACAGGTGTAATGCAAAAAATAAAAAAAATGGGAGGAGGCCTGTAAGGGGCCCTGGGGACCATCGGACCCCTTACAGGTGTAATGCAAAAATATACAATTAAATAAAAAAAATGGGAGGGGGACAGCCGGGCCCCTGGGGACCATCGGGCCCCTTACAGGTGTTATGCCTGTACCCCCCTGCCTGCATCTGTGTCCATTCACACAGAATGCAGGACAATGGCTGCACTGCTATCAATCTATCCAATCAGAACACAAGCTAAAGCTGGTGTGCTCTTTCCCGGACAGAAGATGACAGCTTTCAGGTAAGTAAAATGGGGGGGGGGGGGGTCTTGTGGGCTGCAGCACTACTACAGAACATTTTTCACCTTGCATTAAGGTGAAAAACCATGAGGGTTTACAACCCCTTTAAGTAACCTATACAGTTATTATTATTTCATTTGATTAAATAGCATGCATACATACATAATATTACATGTTTGGCAACAACTCAGAGATTGAATAGAGTGCTAGTACCTGTGACCTTTTCAAGCTTGTACTTTGAAATAGATGTAAACCCTCATTAAATAATAATAGGATTTCAGCGAAGATCATTAGATCCTAACATTTGGGTTATAGTGCCACTTTCAGGAGTAGCACTGTATGTTAGATACTAAAAGAAGCACAGCCTAGGAATGGCCCCTGCCGGTCGTCAAACTCCCCATTTGCTCCAGGCAGTTCAGTTAAAATCACAGCAATACAAGAAAACAACTCCCCAACACTGGCAATGCTCAAGCAACCCAGAGGGACAAGTGCTCTGCCCTTTAAAGAACGCAGAGAATATAAGACTTTTATAATGAGTACAAAGAATACTATTTTCTCTTTTCATTGAAGGACACAGTGGAGATTAGGGTTGTCCCGATGCCTCTTTTTTAGGACCGAGTACAAGTACCGATACTTTTTTTCATGTACTCGCCGATACCGAATACTTTTTTTAATGTGTCCCCAAATGCAGCCATGTCCCCTAGCCATGTCCCCCCACATATTGCAGCCATGTCCTGTCCCCCACATATTGCAGCCATGTCCTGTCCCCCACATATTGCAGCCATGTCCTGTCCCCAACATATGCAGCCATGTCCTGTCCCCCACATATGCAGCCATGTCCTGTCCCCCACATATTGCAGCCATGTCCTGTCCCCCACATATTGCAGCCATGTCCTGTCCCCCACATATTGCAGCCATGTATGTCCCCCACATATTGCAGCCATGTATGTCCCCCACATATTGCAGCCATGTATGTCCCCCACATATTGCAGCCATGTATGTCCCCCACATATGCAGCTATGTATGTCCCCCACATATGCAGCCATGTATGTCCCCCACATATGCAGCCATGTATGTCCCCCACATATGCAGCCATGTATGTCCCCCACATATGCAGCCATGTATATCCCCCACATATGCAGCCATGCATGTCCCCCACATATTGCAGCCATGCATGTCCCCCACATATTGCAGCCATGTCATGTCCCCCATATTGCAGCCATGTCATGTCTCCCATATTGCAGCCATTTCATCTCCCCCATATTGCAACCATGTCATGTCCCCCATATTGCAACCATGTCCTGTCCCCCATATCGCAACCATGTCCTGTCCCCCATATTGCAACCATGTCATGTCCCCCATATTGTAGCCATGTCATGTCCCCCATATTGCAACCATGTCCTGTCCCCCATATTGCAAACATGTCCTGTCCCCCATATTGCAGCCATGTCATGTCCCCCATATTGCAACCATGTCCTGTCCCCCATATTGCAACCATGTCATGTCCCCCATGTGTATGTCCCCCATATTGCAGCCATGTCATGTCCCCCATATTGCAACCTCATATTGCAACCATGTCATGTCCCCCATATTGCAGCCATGTATGTCCCCCATATTGCAGCCATGTCATGTCCCCCATATTGCAACCTTGTCATGTCCCCCATATTGCAGCCATGTCATGTCCCCTATATTGCAGCCATGTCATGTCCCCCATATTGCAGCCATGTCATGTCCCCCATATTGCAGGCCATGTCATGTCCCCCATATTGCAGCCATGTCATGTCCCCCATATTGCAGCCATGTCATGTCCCCCATATTGCAGCCATGTCCTGTCCCTCATATCTGTAGATATGATAATGCCGCCGCCGCTGCCGCATACCGCTGTTAATCTTCCTGCATTATAGCGCAGCGCGCATTACAAGCTTTCGTTCTGAATACTTGTAAATGCCCGCGCCGCCATGTATAGACACTGCCCTTCTCGGGATTGGAGGGATCCGTCCAATCCCACGCAAGGGGGAGTGTCTATACGCGGATTCGTGCATAGACACTCCCCCTTGCTCGGGATTGAACAGATCCATCCGATCCCAAGAAGGGGAGTGTCAATACACGGCAGCGTGGGCATTTACAAGTATTCAGAACGAAAACTTGTAATGCGCGCTAGCTATAATGAAGGGGGATTAACGGCGGTATGCGGCAGTGGCGGCATATCTACAAGTATGAGGGACAGGACAGCGCTGCAATAGGGGGGGGGGGGAAGTATTCTATTTTAGTATCGGGGATATTTGCGGGAGTACAAGTACTCCCGCAAATACTCAGCATCGGTCCCGATACCGATACTAGTATCGGTATCGGGACAACCCTAGTGGAGATGTAAAGATCTTGACCATTGGGACATCCCAAAGCAGTGTGAGATAAGGATGGGCTTAATGTAAATTTACAGTATAAACAAGTGTCCCTTCCTTCATAAGAACACATAGTCTGCAGAACATTTTAGACAAAACTAGCAACTGAAGATGCATCCATATCAACTTTTTCAATCGTAGTAAAGCAGTGGCGTCTCCAGCTTTTATATTTAAGGGGAACACATGGGGGAACAGGGACAAAAGTAGGGGGCAACTATAAAACGCAATTATATACGTATCTCACAAAACTAAGTACATCCATCTCATTTTTGTAAATATTTTATTATATATTTTCTTGTAACAACACTGAAGAAATTACACTTTGCTACAATGTAAAGCACTGAGTGTAGAGCTTGTATAACAGTGTAAATTAGCTGTTCCCTCAAAATAACTCAACACACAGCCATTAATGTCTAAATTGCTTGCAACAAAAATGAGTACACCCCTAAGTAAAAATGTCCAAATTGGGCCCAAAGTGTCAATATTCTGTGTGGCCACCATTATTTTCCAGCACTGCCTTAACCCTCTTGGGCATGGAGTTCACCAGAGCTTCACAGGTTGCCACTGGAATCCTCTTCCACTCCTCCATGACAACATCATACAGATGGTGGATGTTAGAGACCTTGTGCTCCTCGACCTTCAGTTTGAGGATGCCCCACAAATGTTCAACAGGCTTTAGGTCTGGAGACATGCTTGGCCAGTCCATCACCTTTAGGGCTCTTTCACACGTCCGTTCAGTTTTTTAGATCAGTTTTTTCCCCCTTCAGTTGATCCGTTTTTTCATCAGTTTTTCGTCAGTTTTCCGTCCGTTTACATCCGTTTCCGTTCCGTTTTCCATCCGTTTTTCATCAGTTTTTTTCATCCGTTTTTTCATCCGTTTTTTTTTTTCTTAGAACTTTTTTTTTTTTTACATATATTTCGATGAAAAACTGACGTTAGCGGATCGGATGGTAAACGGATCATCCGCTAACGTCCGTTTTTCGTCCGTTCCGTTTTTTGGACGGAAGAAAAATAGGGTTTTCTTCCGTCCAAAAAAACGGAGCTTACCGCAGACGGATGTTAACGGACGTTAGCGGATGCTCATCCGCTAACGGACGCTAACCCATAGGAAAGCATTGAGGTCCGTTAACGGACGTCCAAAAAACGGACGACCGGAACGGACGTGTGAAAGGACCTTTACACTCAGCTTCTTTAGCAAGGCAGTGGTCGTCTTGGAGGTATGTTTGGGGTCGTTATCATGTTAGAATACTGTCCTGTGGCCCAGTCTCTGAAGGGAGAGGCTCATGCTCTGCTTCAGTATGTCACAGTACATGTTGGCATTCATGGTTCCCTCAATGAACTGTAGCTCCCCAGTGCCGGCAGCACTCATACAGCTCCAGACTATGACACTCGCATCACCATGCTTGACTGTATAGTTACATAGTTAGTCAGGTTGAAAAAAGACCATCCAGTTCAACCACAAAAAAATAAAAAGCATTGTACAATCCCATACCCCCAACTCCATACCCACAGTTTATCCAGAGGCAAGACAAAGACAACAGTTTAACTTGGTTTCATCAGACCACAGGACACTGTCCCAGTAAACCATGTCCTTAGTTTGCTTGTCTTCAGCAATCTGTTTGCTGGCTTTCTGGTGCATCATCTTTTGGGATGACAGCCATGCAGACCAATTTGATGCAGAGTGCGTTGTATGGTCTAAGCACTGACAAGCTGACCCCCCACCCCTTCAACTTCTGCAGCAATGCTGGCAGCACTCATACATCTATTTCTCAAAGACAACCTCAGGATATGACGCTGAGCACATACACTCAACTTCTTTGGTCGACCATGGCGAGACCTGTTCTGTATGGCTGTATGGCCACCATGCTACAGCTCAGTTTCAGGGTCTTGGCAATCTTCTTATAGCTAGGCCATCTTTATGTAGAGCAACAATTCTTTTTTTCAAATCTATAGAGAGTACTTTGCCATGAGGTGCAATGTTAAACTTTGAGTGACCAGTATGATAGAGTGAGAGCTATAACACCAAATTTAACACACCTGCTCCTCATTCACACCTGAGACCTTGTAACACTAATGAGTCACATGGCACCGGGGAGGGAAAATGGCAAATTGGGCCCAATTTGGACATTTTTACTTAGGGGTGTACTCAATTTTATTGCCAGCAGTTTAGACATTATTGGCTGTTTGTTGAGTTATTTTTAGGGGACTGTTATACAAGCTGTACACTCACTACTTTACATTGTAGCAACGTGTAATTTCTTCAGTGTTGTCAAATGAAAAGATATAATATAATAGAATAGAGTGCACTCCATAGGTCTTGTTACAAATTCACCTTTGTTTTATTCGTGCAATATACAATACACTTGAGCGTCAAGGTTTCAGTCTGACTGGGGATTTTTATCAAGATGCTAAAAAGTCCCTAAGCATACTTCCGAGAAGGAAACTGGAGAGTCCCTTTAACCGGTTCCCGACTGGCCCACAACGATGTACGTTAACAGGATGGCACGGCTGCGCTAATGGGCGTACAGGTATGTCCTCTTTAATTTGCGAGCCATGTGGTTTCTCAACTGAGGCTTCCCCAGAGGAACCACCCCCTGACTCTCTTAAGTTGGCCATACACGGTTTGAATCTTGGTTCAGCAGGAACTGGACAAGATTTGAACCATTAATGGGCGGGCTGATTGTACCAAGTTGATCGATTGATCAACTTCGGTACAACCAGCTTGCCGGATTCGCTTGTGATTATCTCAAGTGGATGCAACAGCCTTTAGCGATAATCACTGTCTTCTCCTGGTGGGGATGGCTTCCCCCGCCCCAGCTCCATGCATTGGAGCTTTTAAATGGCTATTTAGAGAGAGCAGGTAGCTCTGGGGGTTAGCTTAAGAAGAGGAGGAGTCTTTAAAATGCATCCTGTGACCCCAACTTTCACAAGGGACCATGGTCCACAGAGTGCTGTCTATGGGAGTGAGGAAGCCAAGAAAGAACAAAGTCATCAGGCTCTTCATCTGTCAGCTGGTTACACATCGGATGCATTACGCTGTGGCTTCTCATCCATCCTTCCTACATTAGTCTGTTGTGTGTTCCCTTGGACTTCATTTCTGTGAGTGTATTTATGACATTAAAGATCAATAGGGTCTCTTTTATCAAAAAAAACCCTGCCTGTCACTTTTTTTTTTTTTTTTTTTAGATTTCCTTGAGTTCCATTATGTTTTACTGAGAATTCCTATAGGGTTACTGAAATGTAATTAACTTATTGCAGATTAAATGTTTTTTTCACAGTGCAAGAAAGGGAGTGGTGTCATGGCAATGTATACTGGTAAATCATACTTTTGTGACTTCATGAGTCTGCTAATCATAACTAAAGAGGATGCATTAGGAAACTTGCCTATGGTTAAGGTGGGGCAGGAGTGGATTGAAATTCAGTGTCAGCTAAGGTTGCTGTGTTCTGTGTTTCCTAATTATGTTTATTACCTTTTTTTACTTTCATTTGTATATTACAGAAAGCTTCATACACAGTACATTGCGTACCTTTATATAGCTATTGAATAACAGGCAGGAAGATCCACTGAATGTTAGTGATGTCTACTAAATGTCTATAATTTTTTAATGTAGGCAGAGTCGTGTGCAGCATTCATTTTGCCTGGACACACAAGAGTATTTTTTAACCACTTCAGCCCCGAAAGGATTTACCCCCTTCCTGACCAGAGCACTTTTTGTGTTTCGGCAATGCGTCGCTTTAACTGACAATTGCGCGGTCGTGCGATGTGGCTCCCGAACAAAATTGGCGTCCTTTTTTTCCCCACAAATAGAGCTTTCTTTTGGTGGTATTTGATCATCTCTGCGGGTTTTTTTTTTGCGCTATAAACAAAAATAGAGCCACTATTTTGAAAAAAATGCAATATTTTTTACATTTTGCTATAATAAATATCCCCAAAAAAATATCGAAAAAAACTTTTTTTTCCCTCAGTTTAGGCCGATACGTATTCTTCTACATATTTTTCGTAAAAAAAATTCGCAATTAGCGTTTATTGATTGGTTTGCGCAAAATTTATAGCGTTTACAAAAAAGGGGGTAGTTTTATGGCATTTATATTAATATTTTTTTTTTTACTAGTAATGGCGGCGATCAGCGTTTTTTTTCGGTACTGCGATATTATGGCGGACACATCGGACAATTTTGACACATTTTTGGGACCATTGGCATTTTAATAGCGATCAATGCTATAAAAATGCATTGGATTACTTTAAAAATGCCATTGGCAGTGAAGGGGTTAACACTAGGGGGCAGGGGAGGGGTTAAGTGTGTTCCTGGTGTGTTCTAACTGTATGGGGGGGTGGACTCACTAGGGGAAATCACTGATTTTCTGTTCATACATTGTATGAACAGGAGATCAGCGTTTCCCTGCTGACAGGACCGAGAGCCCGCGGGACTTGGGGGGCGCGTGCGGGCCGCAAAAGATAGGATGTAGAGCTACGTGCTCTCGCGTAGCAGTGCCGACCTGCCGCAGTAATATGACGGCGGCTGGTTGGCAAGTAGTTAAAGACAACATAAAGGGTATACAAACTAAGCTCTTTTTCTTGCCATTTTAAATGTTTATAACTAAAAACTCAAACTTGAGTCTACCGTCTACAGCAGTGTCAACTCAATTTCATCTTGGGCCACATCACCATTATGGTTGACCTCAAAGGGCCGGTTCTGTAGGACTGGTGTTGATGAGGGAATTGCTGCAGATGCAGGAGAGGTGTGAGGGCCACATGAAATGGCCTGGTGGGCCTTGTGTTCGACTCATGTGGTCTACAGCCTATAAAGAAACAGGAGATATCTGCGTTTTAATTGTCTGCAAAGGCCTTATGACTCCTCTAAACTGGGTGTAGGAGTCTTATTAGTGTACCCAAGTATTGAGAGAAATCACTGCACACTTTTGAGCCATGACGATATCTGCGTTTTAATTGTCTGCAAAGGCCTTATGACTCCTCTAAACTGGGTGTAGGAGTCTTATTAGTGTACCCAAGTATTGAGAGAAATCACTGCACACTTATTTGCTGTTTATATAGTAGAATTTGAATAGGCACAAAACTGAAGTGTTATACCACACACAGGTCCTTAAGTGTTTAATCAGACTGGCTCTGTCCTTAACTTACTCAAGATAGACACCCAAATCCCAAGGGATTTAGGCATCCATTAGGGGATACCGTCATTCCCAAGATGCCCACCTGGAGTTCATAGACAGAACAGCTTTTTATGATCTTCTGCCAGCCTGAATGAATGGCACAGTGCCACCTTCAGATTAGCAGATTTACTTCAGTTCACCAACTGCCTTTGTACCTATTATGTTTTTGTTTATTGTCTTTTTCTAAAAACTGTTTATGCATTTTACTACAAGCTATGCAGGATCACTGGAGAAGGGTCAGCCTAGACAAGAGGAGACACTAATTTTGTTTGAAGATAATTTGTTTACTGGAGTCTTTACAAAAAAACAGATTACTATCAGTAAATAAAATAACAGCTGCATATAATGTCATTGTAATGACAGATCATGTGACCCAATGCTGCTTAATTTTGGGCAGGCCATAGATTATGCCATTTTCTTTCCTGCAACTAAGGGTTGCAGGATAGAAAATTGCTCAATTTCCCCATCAACACAGTCAGTGTTATTAAGGGAATTCCTCCCACAGAGCCATTATGTTCTCCCTGTGCGAGCCGTGGGGAGCTGTTCCTGCCGGGAGAACACAATGCTTACTGCTAGCGGCTAAACCCACTGGCAATAGTCGCATTACCTAGGCCCTGAGCCCTTGCCCATTTGCCTTCTCATTGTGCAAGTCTGGACTATCTGCTCTTTTTCTGTTATTTTATTTTATGACCGTGTATGTTCATGCTCTCTGTTATTTGACATGTATAACTGCTACTTCTGATGATTGTCAACTGTATTTTATACGATAATAAAGGATTGAATTACAAAGAAAAAATCGGACATTAGGGGTGTTCTGATTTCACAAATTGCTAAACTAAAGAAAAATTCCAGAGCATGGGAGCGAGAGATAGTGGCATTCGTTACAAAAACTAAGGCAGCTTTTGTAGCACATCCCTCTATAGAGAATCAGCGGGCTTTGCTACAGAGCCAACAGGTATATTCCTCCCTATCCTTGAGAAAGTCTGATAGAAAGGACCCCAACCATAATCCTATTGCAATTCTGGGAGGTAACACCAGTTGAATTACTGGTGTTAGGTCAATTCCATGTGAAACATAATTTCCTTTCATTTCTAATGTTTCATCACCTGTGGAAATCATCTAGGGAACTATCCGATCATCCAAAATGTTTTCTCAATAATATTAGCTCCGACATGCTTTACAATGCCAGGCTGCCATTATTTCCTTACAACATAACCTATCCTCTGTTCTTACCATGGCAGTATCTACCTCCTATTCCAGGAAGGGATTAATAGGGGATCTGTATTCTATATTGCAGACAGCTGTTAGTGCCCAGGTACAGATGAGCTGTAGACAAAAATGAGAAGAGAGGATGACCAGTGGCAGCAGGCTCTAGAGCTTATTCCTATTGTTTCCCTTTCACCCTCCCAATGCCTGACACAATTGTTTATCTTCCATAAAGTTCATTACACACCTCATCGGTTACACTTTTGGGGCAAGCCGGCCTCATAAAATTGCCCACGTTGTGTAGTAAACACAGATACTTTTATTCATATATTTTGCCTTTGTCCTACGCGCCACTGATACAGGATAGATCAATTTAAGAGACTTAACAGTATATGTTCTGTCCAAGTCCATCTTGATCCTAAACTAGCTGTTTTGGTCATTATACCAGAAGAAGGTTTGCCAGCTGAGTACAACTTGCTTTGGACTAGGAGAGCATTGTATATAGCCCATAAACTAATTTTACAAAATGGCTCTCCCCTTCCCACAACTTCAATGACGTGAAGCGGTTAATTTAAACCTACGAAGGGAATACTAACATACAGACATGGGGTGTCCCAAAAAATCTGGCAGGGTCTGGGACCTCTGGTTGTCCTTGGCAGAACCTAATTTTGTTTCTATGGATCATTAGCATATTGGAGAGGTGGCAAAGTTATGCAGCTGGGATTAATGTCTGTATTTCCTGACAATTGTGAGTAGTGTTGGGCTTGACTGACCACTGCCAATCATAGGCATTGAGGCATTTCCTGACCATCAGCTGCACATACACACGCTGCCTATGATTGTCGGTGTGCATTGACGGCTTCCTGGCTGGTTTGATCCGATCACGCCGAGCCCATTCCTAATTGTTACAGAGTGGTTATGTGTTTTTTACCAGTATTAAAATGCACAATGTGTTTTTTTTTTTTCCTTTATGTTGTTCTAAAGCGATGATGTTCATATGCCTATTGTTAAGGCTGTATTGACGATTTGCTTTTCCTCTATCGGAAATGTTTGTAACCTATTTTCAAAAGAAAAATCTTTAATGAAAACGACCTGATATAAAAAAAATTGACAAACTGTGTGGCGGTCTAGCGCTACCCGACGTGCGGACATACTACCATGCCGCACATCTGGTCAGACTGATCGACTGGTGTAGACACACTCGCACTAAACTATGGACGCGGGTAGAACAAGGCCAATGTAGGATCCCACTCCGTCGGGCTCCCTGGTGCTATACGACACTCCCCCTACCTGTGACAAGACACCCTCTGGTGGGAACGACAGCTAAGGTGTGCGCAGACCTATTTGGACGGTTCTCCCTCTCGTCTCGGACCTCCCCACTCAGACCTATCATCGGCCACCCACTTTTTGAACCTGGCCTGCAAGACGGGAAATTTCTTGACTTGGCAAATAGAGGCCTCTTTCAGGCCTCGCATTTTAGCTCGGGGGAGAGGTGGAGAACGACAGTGGAGCTGACGGACCCTGATGGCGAATACTGCCTAGACTTTATGAGAGCGCATCAACTAAAACATTTCCTGAATAATCTCCCGACCCCTCAGGCATCTCTGACGACCTTAGAAGAACTATGTAGTGAACAGGAGGTCCTCCCACACGCACTGTCCCTGACGTACGCACTACTGAATACTCCACCAGGAGAGTACCAGATCCCAGCCCTGGCTAACTGGGAAAGAGAACTAGGCACGCAATTTACAGCCAACAAAAAGCAAAACATAGTTCGCTTTATGCACAAGTCGTCTGTCTGTGCGAAAACGCAAGAGACGAATTATAAAATACTTACACGCTGGTATAGGACCCCTGACCTATTAAGTAAACTGTTCCCTGACACTTCAGCCACTTGCTGGAGATGCCAGCAAGAGAGGGGCACCATGTTACATGTATTTTGGTCATGCCCGCGGATCAGGGGCTTCTAGGGAAGGTGCGCCGATCACCGATTCACGGAAATACAGTCCGGACGACCCGGCCTACTTTCTATTACACGCGAATGACATGTCACCTAAAGCCTACAAGAAATCAGTGGTGCGCCACCTACTAGACGAAAGCCTGCGTTCCACTCCTCTGGAAGTCCCCTCATCCGCCGACCATAGCCATGTGGCTACATAAAGTAGACGAGATTAGTCGCATGGAGGACCTAATTCTCTCTAGCCAGCAAAGGGAGGAGACGTATTCGGAAACGTGGCAACTATTTAACTTCTACAGATATTCTGAGGAGGGCCAGAGACTCAGGGAGACGGAATGCAACCCGCCGTCCCCACCATAGCTAAGTCCCTTACCAATGAAATGAGTCACCGAAACAAGACCTAAGCGGAACTTAAAATGTACTGTACGCCCTTAGAGGTGCTTATTGGGCTGTCCCTGCTCGTGCAGCTCCCCCCCCCCACTCTCCCCCCCCTCTCTCCCTTACCCGCTACTTCCCTCTTTCTCATACCCCTTCTAATTCTTTATCTTCTACTACTTTATTCTACTGCGGAAAAAGGAAAATGGAGTGGGAAGCCGTCCCGCTGGAACCAGATGGTTAGAATAAGAAGGGACAATATGGAGAAGTACCTAAAGATTTATATGTTAGCATAATGTGTCAGTACGTATGTCGATGCCTGCAAGCATCGCTGTTATGTACCTCATGTGTGATGTTTTGATTCCCCTTGTTCTGTTGATGTGATGTTGGTCCGTGCGGACTGTTTTTTTCCTCTCCGATGACAAATAAAAAATTAAAAGAAAAAAAAAAAAAAAATTGACATGCTGGTTGTACGCAAGTCGATCGATGGATCGACCTGGGTACAATCAGCCTACCCATAAATGGATCGAATCTCGCCTCGTCCGCTGAACTGGTCGAGATTTGATCTATGGCAAGCTTTAACCTCCCTGGCGTATGATTCTGTCTGGAATTACGTACCAAAAGCGGTACAATTATTTTGCATGGAAATTCTGCGTTTTATACTGTAGGCCTAAAATTTTTAGGAATAACTCACTTAAATTTGTCCAAACCAGAGTCTAGTAGACATCCCAGGTATGATAAAGTTTGAAACACAAAATCATAAAATTATAATATAATAAATAACTATAAATAATTATAACAAATAATAATGTAATTATAATAAAAATTATTCACTAATGTAATCAATCAAAATCACTGAAATTTGCTCAGTTGCAGAATTGTCGCTGTCATTACTTTTATTTTTTTATGACGAATTTCCCCACAAATCGCTATCGCTCAATTCTGCAAGTGATTATAATTTATTATCGCTGTTTTCTAGCTGCTCTAAAATCACTTTTGACATAAAGGGACACTTTTGATTGCTATGGACAATCTACAGTTTGCAGGCACAAAAAAAATGTTTTTATTATATAAAAGAACATGCAGGACACTGGGCAGACCACTAGGGACAGGGGGGGTGTGTACTTTTTACATACAGTACTGTAATCTATAAGATTACAGTATTCTGTATGTAATGTGTTTGTTTACTTTTTTGAATTTGCCGCCGGTCTCCGCCCCCGTGCGCCGTTACGTCGCAGGGAACGGAGATCGGCGGCGTGCGGGCACTGTGTGAGTCGAATGGAGGACGCCACTCGCTCACACAGCGGGGATGCATCGCTGGATCCAGGGACAAGGTAAGTACAGTACCCCGCCTGGATCCAAGGTAAGCCAGCGCGCGCTGCAGGCTCTGCATATTGACCCCGAGCGCGACTCGGGGATATCGATATTTACATGAGAAATCCAACCCGAGTTGCGCTCGGGGATACTGGCAGGGGGGTTAAACAGTTAAGCCGCGTACGCACGATCGGTCAAAGCTATGAGAACGGTCTGAAGGACAGTTGTCTTAGGTTAACCGATGAAGCTGACTGATGGCCTGATGTGCCTACACACCATCAGTTAAAAAAACGATCGTATCAGAACGCGGTGACGTAAAACACAACGACGTGCTGAAAAAAATGAAGTTCAATGCTTCCAAGCATGCGTTGACTTGATTCTGAGCATGCGCAGGTTTTTAACCGATGGTTTTGCATACTAACGATCGGTTTTGACCTATCGGTTATCAATCCATCGGTTACATTTTAAAGCAAGTTTGCTTTTTTTTAACCGATGGTTAAATAACCTATGGGCCCCACTCACGATCGGTTTTGACTGATAAAAACGGTCCTTCAGACCGTTGTCCTCTGGTTAATCTATCGTTAACTTTAGTGTACCTTTAGCAGAAAATGCTGTACACACTCTCTCTTCTGAGCACCATTATACTATACACTACACACCTTCGTCACATACCTAAATGTGGTCTGTCCCAAAACAATGGCTTTGTTTATATCTTTTCATGGTTACTCCTTTACCAGTTGGCTGCACCTGTGCATTTGCAGTCTCCCATCTTCACATGGAGGTTAACCAAGGCTTGTTCTCATCACAAAACAAGCTGGGGTGAGCAAAGAAAGGTTTAAAACAAAGTGTATTTATCTTCTTTGCCCCCTTTCCTTGGCCTAAGCTAACCCCCTCCTCCCCTTCCACAGAGACATTGTTACCTCAATCCAGTGGCTGCAACTCTAGCGACGACACACCCCATAGAAGTCTATAGGACACTACTGCGCAGGTGCCTTCAAGACAGTGAAGACGTATGGCATTCGATGTAAATAAAAAAAAAAAAATTCTTTGCACACATGTTAAAATCTAAGTTTTATGCCGCGTACACACGATCATTTTTCAGCATGAAAAAACATTGTTTTTCAAAAACGTCATTTAAAATGATCGTGTGTGGGCTACACATAATTTTTCAGGTTCTGAAAAACATTAAAAAAATAAAATAAAATCGAACATGCTGCATTTTTTAACGTCGTTTTTCGGGTTGTAAAAAATGATTGTGTGTGGGCTAAAACGACGTAAAAAAGTCGCGCATGCTCAGAAGCAAGTTATGAGACGGGAGCGCTCGTTCTGGTAAAATTAACGTTCGTAATGGAGTAAGCATATTCATCACACTGTAACAGACAGAAAAGCGTGAATCGTCTTTTACTAACACTGAATCAGCTAAAGCAGCCCCAAGGCGAATGGAACTTCCCCTTTTCAGTGCCGTTCTATGTGTTGTACATCACCGCGCTTTTTTAAAAACAATGGTGTGTGGGCAACATCGTTTTTAATGATGAAGTTGGGAAAACGTCGTTTTTTGGACATGCTGAAAAACAACGTTTTTTTTTTCATGCTGAAAAATGATCGTGTGTACGCGGCATTAGGCCTGAACATCACTTAAAAGCCACAGATATTATATATTTTTAATAGCATATGTAGCACTACCCCCGAAGGAGCTGCTGGTTTGTTTTGGGTGGCATGTTACCTCGTGGCTCTTCCGCTGTCCTAGGGGTGTATGGTGCATATAGCAGTAACAGAATGTCCACGACAGGTGTCTTTTGTTGTGCTCTTTATTACCCAGCTAGGTAAAAAACATTAAAACTTGTGATGAAGAGTAGAGGTGAAGTAGAAGAAGAAATAGCAGACTCAGGTGCAACAATAGGGAAACAGTCCTGCTCCCAACAATGCTTTGTATTCTCCGCCACTCCAGCCAGGGTGGTTATAGCATACCTGGACAGGCCTACTCTCACTGACCTGGCAGCCAGAGTACCGCTCGAACTTGAAGGAAAAGTCTGCCACAGACACTCCTGAAATGGACTCAGGGAAAAGCCTCTGCCACAGGCCCTCTCTGTGATTGTGATTATATATCAGACAGGAGGCTCATATCTTATGCATTAACTTTCTTTATTAATGCCCATAGCAGACATATTTAACTTTCTTTAATCAACTTAATGTAAAAAAAGAAAAGAAAAAACTTTTTTTATATAAACTACAAATCCCAGCAGTCTCGGTAAACCTAGGCCACGCCCAGGCAGTGACCTCTATATAATGGACTGCTTCCAATGGTTCCTCCTCTTTCTTTCTGCTCATGGCTGAGATAAGTACTTCCCATATTTATATATATTTATTTATTTATTGACAAATGTACGGCATCCGGGAAGGATGAGGGGAGTTTTTACCCCCTGACTCCTTGCCGGCTTATTACTGCTTGTCATTTTCTCCAATGCATTCATTTCATATCTATTTGGTTTACACATGTGCGCTCGGGTGCTCCTGCAGCCTTTAATTGTTTTTTAGCTGCCGTTCAGTCGGGGAGTTTTTTCTCCCCCTTCTCCCCAGAAACCGGAGCGCTGTGTCTTGCGGTGTCTATACCGCTCCCTTTTCCCCGCCGGGCGCCATCACCGGACGTCGCCATCTTGCCTCCCTCCCTTCTCCTCACACTCTCCTTCGCGCGCGAGCGGGAGGGCGGCTCTTCGCCGCTCGCCCAATCAGCTCCTGGGGACGTAGTCTCGCGAGACTTCGCCCTCAGGTCACGAGGGATCCCGAGCTTCAACTTCCCTCTGCCGCAGTTCCGACGGGTGAGGAGACTAGGAGAGGAGCCTGTCCCTGTAGGATCCACATTACCTCTCTCTCAGGCATTACTCACGGCCCCATTGCTCAGGCATACACACGGAGCAGCTAATTAGGTACTCTGCCTTCCTCACTCCCCTCTTAAAAAACGGTCCATTACCTTGACATCTGCTTGTTCACAGAACGCTGCATAACAGCCTGACATGTCAGATATACCTGCCTCAACCCCCCCCAGAGGGGATAACTCCCCCTCAGACTTTGCCCACACCCTGAGTACATCTCAATTACAGAACATCATACAGTTGTCCATACAAGCTGCCCTGACCTCTACCTCATCCTCCAGGCAGCAATCTATGCCTCCACCAATGCCGCCGCCTCAGCGCGACGAACCGCCAGTAAAGAAGGGGAAAGCCTCACACAAGAGGAAGCATACCCCGGCGGTACATGACTCCCCGGCAGGGGAAGAAAATAATGTGCTCCAGGCAGCCCCTAACACGGGCTACCAGACCCAGCATCCCACAGTCAAATCTCGACCCCTGGACCCCAGGGAGATACACCACAGGGGGTATAAGACCAGTAGAAGGGTCAAACCTGACTCTTATGTGGACTCCTCAGAGGAGGACTCGGCCGGTCCTTCTGTCGAATCAGACTTATCGGAGTCAGAGTCATATACTGACGATGCTGGGGATACGGCGCCTGACACAGCCGCCACCCCTACTTCACAGGGCGAAGTTCTCCTAGACGCCCTAGGAGAACCTTTCTTTCACCCAGACGCCATTACCCACCCGCGTTCTGGAGAGTGGACCCCACTTCCTCACGTTTCCCAATACGTGGAGGTATGGGCTAGAAAATCACTGGACAGGACTAATCGTAATAAACTGAGGGCAGAATGCCCCAGACCCTTCATTCCCAAGAAGGTTGTGGCTACCCCGGAGGTAGACCCCGTCCTGACAAAGTATTTGTTGAGGTCTGGAAAATTCCAGAAGAAAGGCATAGAACGCTCTTTTCGATCTATACAAGATCGCATTCTGGACCTGATCGGCCCCCTAACCAAAATCCTGAACCTCTCTGAGCAAGCCGCGGCAACCCAACAACCAGTGGATCTTCAACAACTCAGAGGCTGGGCACAGCGGGCAATATGCTTAGCAGGCACCGCCAACACGGCTTGCTCAGTAGAAAGGCGCCGTTCCATTCTTATGCGCCTAGATCCCCAATTGTCTCATTTGGCAGAGTCGGAGCCTGGACCGTCGGCCGACGGCATGCTGTTTGGCGACTCGTTGATAAAGGATATCAACAAATTTGTTGGCCTCTTTACCAGCCTTGATAAGGCCCAAAATTCACTGAGAAGATCTGGGGCCAATAGAGTTTTTACCAGGGCCGGCAGAAATAAGGGCCGTTCTGCCGGCCGTACTCCCTCCTACAGGCCACAGGGTAGAAACCCTAATCAATACCAGTACCAACAGGCTCCATCCTATGTCCCCCCGATGGCGCAACCTGCACCATTCTTTCCTCCACGAGGCAGACCCTGGCGCGGACGTGGTGGACGTGGATACCCCCGATCCCGACCTCCTACCGGTAAGTATAGCCTACACTCCACGCATTCACATTCATGTGGGGGGACGACTGAAATATTTTATCCACGCCTGGTCTGCGATTACGGCAGACGCCTGGATCCTACACACAGTCACGGGATTTGCCATAGAACTACACTCTCTACCAACACTCAACATTATTCCCCCCCCAATCCGGTTTGCAAACCAAAAAGTTGTCCTCATAGACAACGAACTACGGGACTTGCTGACCAAACAAGCAGTTACCGAAGTAGACCCCTGCTCTCCAGGCTTCGTAAGCAACCTGTTTCTAGTACACAAGAAGGAAGGAGGCTACCGCCCAGTAATAAATCTCAAAGAACTAAATCAGTATGTCGAGTATCGACACTTCAAGATGGAGGGAATTCACTACCTCCGAGACCTCCTCCACCCTGGGGATTGGCTCGTGAAGCTAGATCTAAAAGATGCCTACCTCACGGTACCGATACACCCAGAATCACAACACCTACTTCGATTTCTGTGGAAAGGCAGGATGTGGCAATTTACCTGCCTACCATTCGGCCTATCGTCCGCTCCTTGGTGTTTCACCAAACTCATGAAGCCAGTGGTAGCGGCACTAAGGAGCAGAGGGGTACGTCTGATCATATATCTGGACGACATCCTCATCATGGCATATTCCATGAATCAGGCACATCTTCACATGTCCTGGACAATGTCTTTACTACAAAGACTGGGCTTTATAATCAATCGAGAAAAATCGATCCTCGTCCCCTCTCAACAACTGGAGTTTTTGGGATTTACGGTCAACACCGTACAATCCACCCTGAGTCTCCCCAAGCCCAAACTTGCTTTGATCCGCAAAGAGATACGGACAACGCTATTAAGAGGTTATCTGTCACTTCGCACACTAGCACGCCTGGTGGGTCTCCTGGCAGCTTCCATTCAAGCCATCTTCCCGGCTCCATTACATTACAGAGCTCTCCAAAGACTCAAGATTATGCATCTGAGACAGGGCCTCAAATACTCAGACGAGGTTCCCCTCTGCCAGGAAACTACCGAGGAACTGAAATGGTGGCTTCACCACGCTGTAGAGTGGAACGGCAAAACCATCTTCAACCCCACTCCAGACATTATCATAGAATCAGACGCCAGTCGCCAGGGCTGGGGAGCCCGGTGCGGCACGTCCTCCACTGGAGGGACGTGGTCCACCGCGGAGGCCACACTCCATATCAACGCGCTAGAACTCTTGGCAGCCCTCTTTGCAGTCAAAAGCTTCATACCGCACTCTTCCACCTGCTGTCTCCTGCTTCGCATGGACAATGTGGCGGCGGTACAATACGTCAACCGTCTGGGAGGCACCAAGTCCAAAGTCCTGGCGAATATCGCAAAGGATTTTTGGCACTTCTGTTTAACCCACAACATAACCCCCATTGCGGAATACATTCCGGGTATCTCCAACTCGGTAGCCGACTGGTACTCGCGTTATCTTCGCGACTCCAGCGACTGGAGACTAGATCGTTCAGTGTTCCTTCAGCTACAACGTCTATGGGGACCACTGTCTATGGATCTCTTCGCCTCTCGCCTAAATCATCAACTGCCTCACTTCTTCAGCTGGAGGCCGGACCCGGAAGCATACGCGGTGGACGCCCTCCGCCAACCGTGGCCGACGGGCACACACTATGCTTTCCCCCCGTTTCAGCTCATCCCCAGACTCCTCCTACGAATAGCCACTCTGGAAGCGAGCGTAGTTCTGATCACGCCATGGTGGCCGACCCAACCGTGGTTTCCACTACTGCTAGGAATGACTGTGGACCTCCCCAGACTGATTCCTCACTTCCCTCACCTTCTCACCAGCCCGACCAAGGACTTACACCCCTTGATTCTAGAGAACAGCATGCCGCTCTTGGCGTGGTTGGTCTCGGGATCACGGACACAGATAACAACCTTTCAAAGTCAGCTCAAAACCTCCTCGCCCTGGCCTGGGCCCCCGGGACTAGATCGGCATATCGATCAGCCTGGGGACTCTGGGTTCGTTGGTGTGACCAACAACAGGTTGATCCCGTACAGGCCCCTATATCGTTGGTGGTGAACTACTTGGCGGATTCATTTGAATCCGGCAAGTCGTATAGCTCCATTAACATATATCGGTCAGCTATCTCGGCATATCACTGCCCCGTGGACTCCTTACCCGTCGGCAAACACCCTCTGGTTTGTCGACTCTTGAGAGGTGTAAAATTCCAACGCCCCCCACGGCCTAGATACCAGGCGACCTGGGATGTCTCCAAGGTGCTTGATATGTTCGCCAGATGGGAAGACAACACAGACCTTTCACTGAGATTGCTATCCATTAAGTTGACAGTTCTCCTTTGCCTAGTCTCCCTCAAAAGGGTGTCGGACGTTAAGGCCCTAGACATCTCTAGGCGACAATTCTCGCCACAAGGGGTCACCTTTTCAGTAGTGCGCAGGACCAAGACCGGTATTCATTCGGTTTTCTACCCACTCTTCCCTACACATCCACTGCTCTGTGTCGTTCGCTGCCTTCAAGCATACGAATCACAGACCACTACGTTACGCTCCTCAGACTCTTCACAGCTACTCGTGTCATATGTCAGACCGCATCACCCCGTCTCGTCTGCCACTTTGGCGCGATGGGTGCGGGTCGCCATGGAGATGGCGGGAATCGATGTTACCCTTTTTGGGGCTCACTCCACCAGGGGAGCTATGGCTACTAAGGTAGTCACATCAGGAGGTTCTCTTTCCGATCTCTTACTAGCGGCAGATTGGTCCTCGGAGACCACCTTTCGTCGTTTCTACTTCAGACCACAAGATCATATAGCCATGTCGGTCCTACCTTAAGTATTATGAATGTATTACGTGTAGTTATTTTTTACATGCTTAAATGCTAGCTTTGAACTTGCATAAGATATGAGCCTCCTGTCTGATATATAATTCTAGATTTTCCTAGCTTGTGACGGAAAATATTGATTATATGATGACAGGAGGCGAGTATCTTCCCTCCCGACCCACCCTATTACGTGTGTTTTTCGCATCTTTCAGGTTACTGAGTGCCGATGGTGGATTCTAAAGCTGGAAGATCCAATTAAGAGGACCATGGAGTCCCCTTCCCTGTTGGGATAATGTTCTTTCCCGAGGATTCCTCGTTGGTTTTCCTTCCTCCGGAGTCCCCCGTTGGGGACACACTCTATGGTCAAGTCATTCCCGAGAGCCCTTTGGATGTCGGCCGGCCGGCCTGAGATTTATAAGACATTCTGCGTTTTCTCTGGCTTGTAGTGTTTCCTGTACCGAATGTTTTAGCATCAAGAAAGAGGAGGAACCATTGGAAGCAGTCCATTATATAGAGGTCACTGCCTGGGCGTGGCCTAGGTTTACCGAGACTGCTGGGATTTGTAGTTTATATAAAAAAAGTTTTTTCTTTTCTTTTTTTACATTAAGTTGATTAAAGAAAGTTAAATATGTCTGCTATGGGCATTAATAAAGAAAGTTAATGCATAAGATACTCGCCTCCTGTCATCATATAATCAATATTTTCCGTCACAAGCTAGGAAAATCTAGAATTACGGAGATGATCCTCCTTGATAGGATTGCGTCTGGAACTCTTTCAGATAGTTTTCAGGTACCGACTGAAAGGTGACCAGTCTCACAGTGTCCGGCTACCTTGATCCCCGGTGGTTTTTTTGAGACCCTATTGGATCGCCAGCCTCTCAATGGCTCTCCTCAGATGGACTCCCTACCGATCCCTCTCTAAATTTAACTAGCATAGTATAGGAACAGTCTCTTTAGCAGCACTGCCACTTGGCACCGTAATTCCCCAAGTCAGTTGCGGGAACAGCCATCCGTGGCGCGGTGTTCCTGGAACATTTCTGGTGTTTGTGGGGCTTGGAAGCACGGGAGGTTCTGCCCCAATGTGACTCAGGCAGCTCCGGCTCCATCTACAGATCGTCACTCACAGACCAACATGGTCCCGGAACCAGGAACTCCGCGTGGCACCCGCACCCCGACCTGTTAAAAAATAGAAATAAAAAAAATGCAAGCTCATTGCCACACTCTCTGCACCTCACTTCTCTACGTAGACTGCAGTATGTTTTTGCAGCCATTCTGCGGCCTAGTGATTAACAGATGCAGAAAACAGGGAAAACACACTAAAAACAGCCATAATATTAACCCCCAGCAATCCCCTGTATTTTTTTTTTTGTATATTTAATTATTCAATTTTTTATTATTGGATTTCCAATCCAGTTTTGAAAGAAAGAAACATCAGATGTTTACTTTAAAAATAACTATTATATCATAATTAGGATAATTAGGTACATTTTCTCAAGCTGCTGGATAGTTTAGTAATTGCTTGAACAAGTGTGACAGCACAGAAGTAGTGCACAGAACTGGAGATCTCCTATGATATGATCCTGGAGAGTTTGATGTAAATACATGTTGTCAGGCCTCCTCGTACTGAGGCTTCAGTAACCATGTGTACAGTCATGTTGTATTTGCTGCCCCCAGCACTAATCTTGTTTTGTTCTCCTCCCCTTGTGTTCTTTACTGCTGCCTCTTATTACTAGGATTTTACAACAGAAGCTGATGTTTTATATGTGAGGGGATACTAAGAGAAATTCCAGAAGCCCTCATTTGTTTCCCTTCGGAACCTTATTAACAAACACATAATAAAATACAAGGGACACAAAACCAAGGCACAGACAAAACAAGATGGAGAGGTAATCAACAACAAAATACACTGAAACGTTTAAAAGAACAGCTTGTGTTGGCCATTGTAGCCATTTACATGCCTCTTTCATAAACCTGGCAGCCTAGTTTCAGGCATTATGGTGCAGTTGCTTCCATTAACATATCCAGTAGTCCTGGCACACAGTTCACAAACTAGGAACAATAGGAATGAGGAATGCTTGAGACCAGTGTGCATGCAATGCGTCAAAAAACATCATAAATTGAAAAAATTGCAAACTTAAATCTGAACCCCATGGCAATCTATGTAGGGTTGCCACCTGTCTGGATGGACAGTCCGGGTTTTAAATCATGTGTCCAGGTTTCAGGCGGACTGAAACCCGGACACATTATTCAGAGCGGGCTGTGGCTCCCCAAGTAACCAAGATAGTCACACACAAATCTGTTGCTGCCCAGGAGCTGTGGGTGGCTGTCTGGGGGGCAGGTTCGGCATCACTGGGGGGCAGGGTGAGGATGTCAGCAAGATTTGGTCACACCTACGTTCTGCTGCGGCACGCTCGGTGCACCGCATTACTACTCTCTGTGGGGCATCCAAATGTGTCCCAGGATGTTAAAGTGTTCGAGTTTGGCTTGAAGAAAAGGTGGCAACCCTAAATCTATGGTGGTTGGCATTTTCAACGATAATAGGCAAAGGATTTTCAACCAAAGGGCATGGGAAGCAGGGCACTGCCCAGGGGGTATATGCACCAAAGCAAAAAAAAAAAAAAGCAAAAAAAAATAGTTTACCAGAGAGTGAGGTCCTCTTTTTTTTTTATGTAGAGTTCAACACTGGAAAAAAATTAGTCCTTTAAATTACATGCTTGGGAGATTTTTTAAGCTGTATCCGATGTTTCAGAACTACTTTTCTCACAGATATAACATAATTTGCATGTGTGATATATTATATTTCATTTTACATTATTGATTGTCTTTAATATAAGGGCTGCAGCACTCCAATTTGAATAATAATACCTAGGAAGAAAACAGCCTTTTCTGTAGTTTTGGATGTGCCCTCCCGGAAAGGCGAGTTGATCAGTAAAAGTAGCAGCCGCAGATCAAAAGCTATAATAAACTCCTAAAAAAATGTAAAATAAAGTGTAGTTTGACCAATGGAACAGCAGTTTGGTATGGTTTTAAAATTTTATAAAATGTCAAAACAGAGTGCACCAAAGTTCTTCAAAACCATAACCCCGCATTTTCTAAACCCTGGCATCCCCGTATCCCTAAATATTCCACAAACATTTAATATATGGACTTCAGATATATGTTTGATAGAAGTTAGCTAGCATGAGGAAAGTATACAAGCATGTGAATAGGCAGCAATTAAAAAAAAAAAGCTCTGCAGTTTAGACTTCTACTGGTAACAGAACCATTAGGGCCTTTGCCTACAACATATCAACCATGGCCAAAAAACTAGCAATTTGGGTACCATACCTCTATGATACTGGTTAGTGGCAAATGACCAGCACTCAGTATTGGGACAAGGCTAAAGTGTGCGCAAATTAGTTGTGAACTAGTTTAGCCGGATAAGTTGAAGGTC
Organism: Rana kukunoris; assembly: GCA_029574335.1. Taxonomy (NCBI): domain Eukaryota; kingdom Metazoa; phylum Chordata; class Amphibia; order Anura; family Ranidae; genus Rana; species Rana kukunoris. The sequence goes on from CM056049.1 coordinate 520,277,674, forward strand.
CTGCCCTTTTTGCACCACCTTCCTGCTGAAGAACCCAAGGTGGCCTACCCCCCAGCCTGGACCTAATAACACTCCTCCTTTTTTCTAATTTTCCACGCTCTCACTCTACACAGGATTCACCATCTGCATCCCCTGCATCATCTCCAGGCTCAAGTGATAGGGAGGGAAGTCTGACAACAGGTTTGAAAGCCTTAATTTACTGCACATTAGGCAGTAAGAAAATTACAATTTTGTGTAGGTCAAATGTAAGCTTCAACCTCACCCATAAATATCCTAATCCCACCCTGCTGTCTCTGGTAGTATTCTTGGCCAGGCAAGTGTCTCTTCCATATCTGCTGGAGTGGAAGAAATGTCCTCTAATAATCCCTATGCCCAGAGTTTAAATGCTGTCTAGGTAAAACTGCTAAATTTACAGCTGCTCCCATTCCATGCTGGTGGAGTTGGTCCCTTTTGGACAGTCTATGGCTTGTGCAGGTAGGGTACACATGACCACAGACATGTGGTCCAGAAAGCATTAGAATAAGTGCATCTCCTTTTTCATTTATACAGAATAGAGCGATTCAGGTAAATACCACAATATTGCCACTACAATATGCTGTTGATCATAATAAATAAGTATTTACTGGCTGTGATCATCAACTTCATTTAGTGGCCATAATGCAGTACTTTCTTAATTCACACTGTTCTATGAATAATAACCATCCAACCTGGAGAGAAAATAGCCTAGTAACATTAGGCCTTGTACACACGATGGAATAGATACGATGGGAACGGTCCGACGGACCGTTCCCATCGGATCTGTCCGCCGGATTGCTTTGATCCGATGGCTGTACACACCATCGGATCAAATTCCCCGCCGGCGGACAACGCGGTGACGCGGCGGTGACATTGACGCCGCCACGTGACCGCCACGTCACCGCACCAGGAAGTAAACACTTCCGCGCGTATGCGTCGGATCCATTCACAGGATACGACGCATGTGCGGGCAGATATGTCCGCTGGTTTGCCGTACTAACCAGCGGACATATCTGTCGGACAGCTCTCCGGCGGAAAAATTCCAAAGCATGCTTTGGAATTTTTCCGCCGGAGGAATCCGGCCAGAACAGTCCGTTTGCCCCTACACACGAGCGGATTTTTCGGCTGAAATGGTCCGTCGGACCATGTTCAGCGGATTTATTCCCTCGTGTGTACAAGGCCTCAAGTTTTGCTGTAACATGTTTTTATCCTGTCTGCAATTATCTGGATTTATGTTACAGTGTAATATAGAATGGGTATGGCCATGTGAATAATTACTTTCAGTGCTGGCAGAGAGTGGTATTGGCATCCCTAACTTCAGTAAAAGAAAACTACATAAAATTTGCTAGGTGATGAAGAGCTCAAAACCAGTAACTTTGTGTAAAATATCCCCTAGCAAACTCATTTGAAGGGTCTTTTGTCCATATTAAAATATAGCTAAAGGCAAAACTTTTTTCTTTTTAAAGTGGTTGTACAGCCACTTATAAAGTCTCTCCAATACTCTCTGTTAGATAATGCTATGTTCTCCAGTCAGTGGCGGCTGGTGCTTAAAATTTTTGGGGGGGGCGCAAAGGAAAAAAAAAATTGCAGTCTCACTGTGCCATGCTATCAAACGCAGCCACTGTGCCATCAATTTGCACCACTGTGCCATGCTATCAAATGCAGCCACTGTGCCATCAATTCGCACCACTGTGCCATGCCATTAAACCAGCCACTGTGCCATCAATTGTCACCACTGTTCCATGCCATTAAACCAGCCACGTTGCCATCCATTGTCACCACTGTTCCATGCCATTAAACCAGCCACTGTGCCATCCATTGTCACCACTGTCCCCATGGTCACCGCTGTGCCAATTGTCCCCACTGTGCCCTGTAAATTGCTCTCTCCCCCGCTGGCACTTACCTTTACTGGAGTCAGGCATCCACGTCCCACGATGTCTTCTCCCGCCCTCGATAACTGACAGGCGTCTCAGCCAATCAGGTTACAAGTAGCCAAAACCGGCCAACCTGATTGGCTGAGACGCCTGTCATCTTATCCAAGGGGCGTACAGTCTGTGCGCTCCGAGAATAAGCTTCCGGGACCCGAGGACTGTACTAGGAAAGCCTATCAGAGCTGTTGGCTCTGATAGACATTTCCGTACAGCCAACCAGCTGGCGTTATTCAGATGGCCAGACATGAGCACCGACCATCTGAATAACAGCGGCAGCGGTGATAATAACATAGATTCGTGCAATGCATGAATCTATGTTATTAGACTCAGTGGCGGTGAGAGCCAGAGGGGGCGGCGCTCCAGCGCCCACTATGGACGAACCACCACTGTCTCCAGTGCGTGTGATTTTTAAAATAAAAGCAGCTGTGTGCCTTATTCCATAAAGCTCACGTGACTGCCTGGCCCTCTCCTCTCCCAGGCTGACAGCAACAGTGGGAGAGGCCAAGAATTCCCACTGATGTCAGCCGAGAGCAGGAGAGGAGGAGAGAGCTTGGTGGTCACATGAGCGCTAATCGGCACTATTGAATAAGGTACACAGAGGCTTTTTTTTTTTAAATCACACACACTGGGGAACATAGCATTATCTAACAGAGGGGATTGTAGGGACTTTACACTGTTATTCTATCATCAGGAGGGGAGGATCGGGGAGCTGACTGACAGGGAGGGAAGAGGGAGAGGAGGACAGAGGAGAGCTGCTTATGATGGAGGCACGTAAACTGACCACGGTGTCAAGGCTCAGCAGCTATGATAAACCGTGGTCAGTTTAAAGAGGGGGGGGCAGAACCAAGCAGGATCAGCAAAGTATTTCAGGTGATACAGGGGGCCAAAATTACACAGCACAAGCACTGTGCTGTATAATAGGCAGGGTGTCAAACTGGCAGGCCTCCAACTGTCCCATAACGCATTGCAAGGCTGACAATTACAAGCATGACTCCCACAAGCAGAAGCATGATGTGACTTGTAGGTGTGCAACAGCTGGAGGGCCCCCAGTTTGAGACCTCTGCTTTAACCACTTCCCGACGGCTGTATGAATATATGCGGCCGTCGGGTGCTTCTAAATCTCTGACTGGACGCATATATGCGTCCTGCGCTCTTCCTGGCCACTAGAGGGCGCTCGCGTGCTTTCCGCATTCCTGAGATACCGATGCGCGTGCCTGGCGGCCGCGATGTCCGCCAGGCACTCGCAATCGGCGGTTACAGGGACAAGGACATGGATCTCTGTGTGTAAACACAGAGATCCATGTCCTGTCAGGGGAGAGAGGAGACCGATCTGTGTCCCTTGTACATAGGGACACAGCAACGGTCACCTCCCCCAGTCACCCCCCTCCCCCCACATAGTTAGAACACACCCAGGAATACATTTAACACCTTCCATGCCCCCTAGTGTTAACCCCTTCACTGCCAGTCACATTTATACAGTAATCGGTGCATTTTTATAGCACTGATCGCAGTATAAATGTGAATGGCGCCAAAAATGTGTCAAAAGTGTCCGATGTGTCCACCATAACGTCGCAGTCCCAATAAAAATCGCAGATCGCCGCCATTACTAGTAAAAAAAAATAATAATAAAAATGAATACTAATTATGTCCCCTATTTTGTAAGCGCTATAACTTTTGCGCAAACCAGTCGCTTATTGCTTTTTTTTTTACCAAAAATATGTAGAATAATACATATCGGCCTAAACTGAGAAAAAAAATGGGCTATTTATTATAGTAACAAGTAAAAAATATTGACTTTTTTTCAAAATTGTTGCTCTTTTTTTGTTTATAGCGCAAAAAATAAAAACTGCAGAGATGATCAAATACACCAAATGAAAGCTCTATTTGTGGGGAAAAAAGGACGCCGATTTTGTTTGGGAGCCACGTCGCACGACCGCGCAATTGTCAATTAAAGCGACACAGTGCCAGAAGCTGAAATTTCACCTGGTCAGGAAGGGGTATACGTGCCCAGTAAGCAAGTGGTTAAAGTAGCAGGATCTATTATTTAATTTTTTTTTTAGGGTTACAAATACTTTAAGTTTTGGATAGCGTGGAGAGGGATTAGAACGCTATTTTTTTTTTCCTGTCGCTGCCCCTATTAGAAAGATTGACTCACTCTATTTGTCCCATTACTATCCAAAGTAAAAGAAAATCCCAAATTTTGTCTGAAATTTGAACAGTAATGGAAGGAAAATTTTCCAATGGGGACACTACTTCTATTGACCCAGTTGACAACCCGGAATTCCCTCAATTTGCAGAGATTTTCTCTCACTTTCTATTGGAACAGAAAGTGAAGGAAAATCTTCCCTATGGGACGCAGATGGTATAAAAACTGACAGGGGTTATAACCCTCCCTTATTCTATCTAAAGTGAGAAAAAAAAATGCCTTAAAGAGGAAGTAAACCTTGATGGGTTTTACTTCCTCTTTTTCCTCTGCAAAGTAAAACCATAATGGGCTAGTATGCATCATGCCACTTACCTGCAAACAATGTCCATGAAGCCCCTTAGAAACGGCACAAGTGTGCCCTTCAGTGCGCATGCACCTATAAAATCAGCACAAGCCTATATGGTAAATATCTCCTAAACCGTGTCCAGTATCTAAAGGAAAGCCTTATTATTGGCTTACCTGTAGCTACAAGTGGTGTAACAGGGTTACACTTTAACCACTTTGCCTCTTACACCTGTTCACCCCTGTCAGCTTAAGCAGAGAATTATCTGCATAGAAAGAATCTGGAAAAATGCTTTGTTAAGATCGCGAGGGGGAAAAAATTGCGATAGAAATTATTATCAATTAATTATGCAGCTCTACTGCGCATGATCAGAAATAACAAACAAAAGCCTTTGTCATACGTGAATTTTCGTAGATTATTTCTAACCTTGGTTTTGACTTGCTGTGAAACATCGAGGAAAACCATCCGATCATTTGCCTCATGTTCTTATAGTGCACACCTCACTTTGGTCTTACCTTTTATGACCAAATATTTTATTATATTTTATTATATCCCCGGAGGAGCTGCTGGTTTGTTTTGGGTGGCATGATACTTCTATCTCTTCGCCGTCTAGGGTACTTGATGAGAGCTGAAAGAAAGTTCAATGTCCACACATTGCACTTCTTTTTCTTTGCTTTATTAACCAAACGTGGTAGAAGAATAGAAGTAGGAGTTGAAGAGGTGGAAGGGTAACAGGTAATAGGTTCAGGTGTACAAATTTCATCGGAAACACTCCTGCTTCCAGCAATATAGCTTTCGTCGCCACTCTAGCCAGAGTTTGTATTACGCACCTGGATAGGCCTCTTTCACTGACCTAGCAGCCAGGATGTCACACGGAAATAGGTAAAGTCTCTGCCACAGACCTTCCCAAGGATGGAGATATATTCAGTCCAGAATCCTGTCAGCACAGGATTAAGCACCCGGATAAATTCTTGTGAACTCAGAACTGACAGGCGACCTTCACTCAGCCTCTCAGTAATAGTGCGTCCTTCAATGAAGTTCAAGGCCTCAACTGAGTGTACCAGCCTTGTGCTTGGTGCTCTCCAGACCAGGTGCTTCATTAAGTGGCTTCCTCCATCCAGGACGGACAGCACAGGACCACTCTGCAAACGTAGGCCCAGTCTGACTACCGGGTCTACCAAGTAGATCACAACTCCGGACCAACATGGTCCCAGAGCCAGGAACGCTTGAACACGCACCTCCGGCCAGGAGGGCCACTCACGGGGGGTGGTGGGACGACTGACCAGGTGACGGCTGAAGACCACAAACTAATGACGTCTGTCCCTTAAGTACTCTCCCCCAGCTTGCACATCAAGACGATCAACTCCCACTGATTGGCTGCCGAGGAAGAACACCCAATACACCCTGACTTGACTGCTGCCACCCTTGGCCTGGGGTGGTACTAACACCCCAGACAACAATAGTGGTCACTTACAGTACAGAGGCCCAAATTTGGCAAAATAATACAATCAGAGGTAGTTAAATCTCTGATTACCTTCTAGCAGGTCGCAGGTCGCTACATTTGGAATAAATTAATTATATTTTATACACTTTAAAATTCTCTTTTGTTTAAGTTTTTTGATGTGCATTCCACCCCACAGTTCCCAACATGAGGAGGATACAGTTCAAATGCCCATGGCGAGAGATTCTTTTTAAAGCTCCTCTTCCCTAACAACATCCCCCTTCTTGAAGCCATGCATACATACCCCCTTTTCCTTCAGTCCTATGGCCATTCCACTGATGTACTCCTTCTCCTCAGCAGCAGGGAATGATCCTTTTGGACAGTGTGGTGCTCACACAATAACATGTGTGCACTATAATGTGAGCCCCTAGGGGGTGTGTCCAAGATGACCTGAGTTCACAGGAAGTATTTTGGGGAACAGCTCCAGATTAACTATTATAATAAAAAGTGTTTATTTTTATTTTATTTGCTGAACCACATATTTAAAAAAAATCTCTAAAAGGCAGAGTATGGCTTTAATTAAAAAAAATACCTACACAAATGAAACTTTGAGAATAGCAAAATGAAATTTAAAATTAAATAGGTTTCTATATTTATAACAAAAACATTTTAATATTATGCATTTAACATTTTTTTTAAATGTTTTTTTTTGTTTTTGCGTGTAGCTTTGTATAACTAACATGGTGGTAAATGTAGAGTAGTAGGTATGCCCATTACTTGAGTGTGTACCTGGAGCCCCAGGATGCTAAGTGTTTTTATTTTTTATTTTTATAAAATATAAAAATAACCAGACATTATATTCAGCAAAAACACACATTAAATAATCCTAATTTTATAATTAATACATGTATATTTATCTACAGAAAGTATTTCCATGGAATGTAAAAAGTTTCTCCGTACATAATGTATACCCATGTGTATATTAAAAGCACGTCGGCTTACTTATTATACCCAAGGCTAGGGATAGGAGAAATGTGTCCTTGGCGACCTGTCCCCTTGTGTATACTTCTGTCTAATGTACATGCTTTATTGTATTGTATTGTTCATTTCACCCTCTGCAATAAAATTCTGTCTTTTTTTGTGCATACTTTTTATGTTTACTTCTTTGGACAGACAAATCAAACCTGGGTTTCCCCCCTGACATCTGAATGTAAAAAAAAGAATGCCGGCAATTCCCCCGCCCCAATGCATACCAGGGCCCTTTGGGTCTGATATGGAATTTACGGTTAAAGACATGGCAAAAAAAAAATGCGTTAGGTCCCCCTCAAAATCCATACCAGACTCTTATACGAGCATGCAGCCCGGCAGGCCAGAAAAGGGGAGACAAGTGAGCGCCCCCTTCCTGAACCATACTAGGCCACATGCCCTCAACATCAGTGGGTGCTTTGGGACAGGGGGGGTTCTGCCCCCCAAAGCACCTGTCGCAATGTTGATGGGGACAAGGGCCTCTTTCATACAACCCTGGCCAGTGGTTGTGGGGGTTTGTGGGCTTTTCATTTTTTTTCCATTGCCGGCATTCTTTTTCACAAGTTGCATCCAAATCTCATCTATATAATATAGGTGCAACTTTCATATGACTTTTAAAGGTTTTCATTGAGGTCTATGAAAGTTGCATTAAAGTAGTGCAGGAACTATTTTGAAGTCGCTTTTACTTGAAGTCGCACATGTCACATGACAAGTCACACAAGTGTGAATAGGGGCTAAAGCATAATTAACAGTTCCAGCATTCCAAACGTAGGCTGCCCACAGATAGGTCTTTTTTTTCAATCAGCCAGCAGGCTCGTTGAAAAATAACAAACGGATCCCCCCATTCACACAAGCGATGTGGATGGAGGAATTCTCCCTATTGTGCTATTATAATCTGACAGTGGGGAACCTTCTGCTGTCAGAATATACTGATCAGCACTGCAGCAGCTGTGCGAACGGCCCTCGCGACCCGGGGGCCGATTGCGGCCCGTGAACGGCCCTCGCAGCCCACGAACGGCCCCCGGCAGCTATTAAGCCTCACTGTGCCCATCAGATGCAGCCACTGGGCCCATCAAATGCTGCTACTGGGCCATCAATTGTCTTCACTGTGCCATGTCATCAAACGCAGCCACTGTGCCATGCCATCAAACGCAGCCACTGTGCCATCAATTGTCACCACTGTGCCATGCCGTCAAACGCAGCCACTGTGCCATCAATTGTCACCACTGTGCCATGCCATCAAACGCAGCCACTGTGCCATCAATTGTCACCACTGTGCCATGCCATCAAACGCAGCCACTGTGCCCTTTAATTGTTGCCACTGTGCCAATTGATGCCACTGTGCCCTTTAATTCTTGCTCATTGATGCCAGTGTGCCAGTGATGCCGGCGGCTATTAAGCCTCACTGTGCCCATCAGTTGCAGCCACTGGGCCCATCAAATGCTGCTACTGGGCCATCAATTGTCACCACTGTGCCATGCCATCAAACACAGCCACTGTGCCATCAATTGTCACCACTGTGCCATGCCATCAAACGCAGCCACTGTGCCATCAATTGTCACCACCGTGCCATGCCATCAAATGCAGCCACTGTGCCATGCCATCAAACGCAGCCACTGTGCCATCAATTGTCACCACTGTGCCATGCCATCAAACACAGCCACTGTGTCATCAATTGTCACCACTGTGCCATGCCATCAAATGCAGCCACTGTGCCATGCCATCAAACGCAGCCACTGTGCCCTTTAATTGTCGCCACTGTGCCAATTGATGCCACTGTGCCCTTTAATTGTTGCCACTGAGCTCATTGATGCCACTGTGCCCATTGATGCCAGTGTGCCCATTGATGCCACTGTGCCCATTGTCGTGGCTGAGCCAGAGGGGGCGGCTGAGCCAGAGGGAGCGGCGCTCCGGCGCCCTCTATAGATGCACTGCCACTGTCTATCTATCTTCTTTCTTTCTATCTTTATCTATCTTCCTTCCTTTCTATCTATCTATCCATTTTTATCTATCTATCTAGATCTATCTACCTATTTTCCTTCCTTCTCTTCTTTTTTTCTATCTTTATCTATCTTCCTTCCTTACTATCTTCTATCTATATCTATCTGTCTATCTATCTATCTATCTATCTATCTATCTATCTATCTATCTATCTATCTATCTATCTATCTATCTATCTATCTATCTTCCTTCATTTCTTTATCTACCTTTCTTACTGTATCTATCTCCCTTCCTTCCCTTCTTTCTATCTATCGTTATCTTTCTTTCTTTATCTATCTTCCTTCCCTTCTTTCTTTATATCTTTATATTTCTTTCTCTATCTATCTATCTATCTATCTATCTATCTATCTATCTATCTATCTATCTATCTATCTATCTATCTTCCTTCCTTCCTTCCCTTCTTTCTTTCTTTCTATCTGTATCTATCTTTCTTTATCTATCTTCCTTCCCTTCTTTCTTTTTCTATCTTTCTTTCTTTATATATCTTCCTTCCTATCTATCTATCTATCTATCTATCTATCTATCTATCTATCTATCTATCTATCTACCTTCCTTCCTTCCCTTCTTTCTATATTAATCTATCTTTATTTCTTTATCGATCTTCCTTCCCTTTTTTCTTTCTATCTATCTTTATCTATCTTTCCTTCTTGCTTTCTATCTTTATCTATCTTTCTTTCTCTATCTATCTATCTATCTTCCTTCTCTTCTTTCTTTCTATATTATTCATTCTTTCTTTATCCATCTTCCTTCCTTTCTATCTATCTATATCTATTTATCTATCTTCCTTCCTTCCCTTCTTTCTTTCTATCTTTATCTATCTTTCATTCTTTCTGTATCTTCCTTCCTTTTTATCTATCTATATCTATCTATCTTCCTTCCTCCCCTTATTTCTTTCTATCTTTTATCTTTCTTTATCTTCCTTCCTTCCCTTTTTTCTATATCTATCTATCTATCTATCTATCTATCTATCTATCTATCTATCTATCTATCTATCTATCTATCTATCTATCTATCTTAATTTCTATCTTAATCTTTCAATCTATCTTTCTTTATCTCACCTCACATCCCGTCATTAACCCCCGCTGTGCCCCCCCCCCCCCCTGGGCTGCTCAGTCTAAAATGCCCGGGCCTATTTTTTGTCCCAGTCCGGGCCTGGTAAGAGAGTAGAATATATGGCTGTAGTCAAGATAGAGAACTACATATATGGCTGCGGTTATAAAAGAAATCGTCATATATGGCTGCTGCCTGTGAATAGAATATACAGTGCTTTGAAAAAGTATTCATACCCCTTGAGATTTTCCATATTTTGTCATGTTACAACCAAAAATGTAAATGTATTTTATTGTGATTTTATATGAAATAAAAAAATATATATATTGCAAATAAGTGTGGCATGCATTTGTATTCAGCCCCCCTCAGTCAATATTTTCTGTAAACCACCTCATGCTGCAATTACAGCTGCAGGTCTTTTTGGGGATGTCTCTATCAGCTTTGCACATCTAGAGAGTGACATTTTTGCCCATTTTTCTTTGCAAAATAGCTCAAGCTCTGTCAGATTGGATGGAGAGCGTCTGTGAACAGCAATTTTCAAGTCTTGCCACAGATTCTCAATTGGATTTTGGTCTGCACTTTGACTGGGCTATTCTAACACACAAATATGTTTTGATCTAAACCATTCCATTGTAGCTCTGGCTGTATGTTTAGAGTCGTTGTCCTGCTGGAAGGTGAACCTTCACCCCAATCTCAAGTCTTTTGCAGACTCTAAAGCCTTGTACACACGATCAGTCTATCCGATGAGAACGGTCTGATGAACCGTTGTCATCGGTTAACCGATGAAGTTGACTGATGGTCTGATGTGCCTACACACCATCAGTTACAAAAACGATCGTGGTAAAACGCAGTAACGTAAAACACAACAACGTGCTGAAAAAAATGGTTAAATAACCTATGGGGCCCCCACACACGATCGGTTTTGACCGATGAAAACGGTCCATCAGACCGTTGTCCTCTGTTTAACCTATCGTGTGTATGAGGCCTAACAGGTTTTCTTTTAAGATTGCCCTGTATGGGGGGGGGGGGGCAAAAACACTAGGATCACCTAGACAAACTGAGTGGAAGTGGGAGCAGGTACCCACCAAAACTAGGTACCCCGTTCCCCAGAAAATATAATTTTACAGATGAAGGGGGGAGACATAAAGCAGAACTTCCTCTTTAGGGTGAAGTTCTGCATTAAAGCGGTTGTATACCCTGTTATTTTTTTTATTTATTTTTTACACCTGTAAAGTAAAAGCCATAATGAGCTAGTATGCACCGCATACTAGCTCATTATGAAATACTTACCTTAAAACGAGGTGAAGAGAACTTACCTGGTCCACGCCGAGCGAGATGTCATCTTGCTCCGGCGTGTCTTCCGTGTATTGCCGCTCCAGCGCTGTGATTGGCTGGAGTGGCGATGATGTCACTCCCACGCATGCACGCGGGAGACTTCAATTCAGCAAGATCTGGCGGCTGCCGGTCCTTTAGCCGAGCATCCCCGCTGCGCATGCGCCGCTGCAATCAGCGGCGCATTGCGGGGGGAATATCTCCTAAACCGTATTATTGGCTTACCTGTAGGTAAAAGTGAAAAAGTGGGGTATACAACCACTTTAAGACCACTTTCACACTGATGTGCTTTACAGGCATTTTAGCGCTAAAAATAGCGCCTGTAAAGTGCCTCTCCTGTCACTCCAGTGTGAACGCCCGAGTGCTTTCAATCTGGAGCGGTGCACTTGCGGGACGTTAAAAAAAGTCCCGCAAGTAGCATCTTTGGGGCAGGTTAGGAGCGTTGTATACACCCTTGCCTATTGGAATGCATGGGCAGTGCTGCGGAAGCACCTGCAAAGCACTTCAGCAGCAGCGCTTTGCGTCGCTTTTAACCCATTTTTAACTTCTTCAGAGCATTACCGCTACCACCCCCACCACCTCAGTGTCAAAGTGCCCTAAGAGTGTTTTCTTTTATAGCCATTATGAAGAATCTAACACACTTCTCTCCCAAGAAAACGAAGTAATGTTTTGTAAAGATGTTTGTTCAGTTAGGGAGGCTTTTGAAAGATAGTGAAAGCCATTAAAATGAGTTTGAAAGCTGTTGTGTTAATGGGATTAAATGATCTTCTGTTAGCTCATGCTGCTAATATGGAAGAGTTGTATGAGAGAAGGCAACTACTTTTGGAAAAGATCCAGCATGAAAAAATCTACAGTAAATACAGTAAATCACAAAAAAAAATAACCATATAAAAAAAACAGCATATAGAGTGTGGGGCTTTCAGCATAGAAAATAAAGCCTTCGGATCCCTAATTTTGTTACACTTCATCCAACCTGTGTCCAGGCTATGTACGTACTTCATGTCTTTGGAGATTGTGATATTGTGGAAAGAGCGTGATCTCCTGACTTTGCTGCAAGCATTGGTTAGTAACATGTCTTTGAAAGTTTATTTTTTTGTGCTCTCATGTGAACTTTTTCCTAACAATTTTGGTGCAGTCAGTGACAAGATTGATAAACTATACTGAGCTATTGTATTCTGACAGCAGGGAGACACTGATATGTATAAGCGGCAGAAAGGGCTTAAAAAAAATCTGATCCCCCAGAAAGTGGTCGGGGGATTCAAATCCCCCCACCCCCCCCATCCTGGCACCCTAAAGTGGCTGCCGAAGCAGATTTATGCTGGCACTGGCCCTGATGCGGAGCATGGAAGGGTTATTCCTGGCCGACCAGTGTCCAAATCCTTCTGTAGGTGGCAGTATACTCCAACCGTATCAAAACAACAAAATCCTATGCCCCTTAATGTGTTTGTTACCCCCCCCCCCCCCCACAAAAAAATATATGGATCATGCTCCTTTAAAGAATGTTATACAGCAATTTGGACCCCTGTAACACATAAAAAAAACTGGCTTATCCTGACAGTTTCTCCCCTACCTTTGTAAACTGACAACGGTAATCATGGCTGCTGATCCCTGACACTGTGGTCAGTTTACGTGCCTCCGTCATCCACAGCCTGCTATTCTGTGTCTGTCTCCTCTGCCCCACCTCTCCCCTCTCTACATGTCACCTAGTGACAGTGCCGCCCTATCCCCCTCCTGCTACAAGAATAACCAATATATTTGTATATTTGTATATAAGGAACACATTCATTTTGGACTTCTTTACTATATTGATTTATTTTATATTCACTTGAGTGCTGCACTATTGGACTATATTACTTTTTGTTTGCTTTATCTACAAACTGTGCTAGCTGCTTTTTATATTGAGTTTATTGTATTTTTTGAGTTAGCGCAGATATCTGTTCACCCTTTTTTTATTTGTATATTAATATTATCCATTTTATCTCCTAATACAGTGCACCCCTATTTCAGTGCTTTATTAAAAATATTCCTCCTTTATCATATCTCATGGCGGTCACATGACCAGCCACATCTCCTCTCCTCCTCGCGTCCTGTTGACATCAGCAGGGGAATCTCGGCCCTGCACGCTGCTTCTGTCAGATGGACAGAGAGGAGACACGGCGGGTTACATGAGCGCCGGGAGCCACCGTGAGATACGATAAAGGAGACTTTTTTTTATAAAACACAGAGACAGGGGGCCACTGTATTAGGAGACAAAACGGTTTGTGTTAACATGTGAAAGTGGGTTAACAACTATTTTAATGAACCTCAATGAATGGATTTTATGTTAAAAGTCTCCAGTGGGGAAAAATAGCAAATAATAGAAAAGAAAAATGAATACAAAGTGCATAAGGAAAAAATTCATATAGAGATATACATAAAGTCATAAAAAATCTCCCCTAGGGGAGAAAAACACTGCGCTAACGTGAATAAGTGAAAATATATTGAATAAAAAAGCTGCCAGTACCAATCACTTAAACCAAAGCAATCCACAAAACTATAAAAAACTATAGGTACAGCGCTAAAAATTATGACATATATATGTGAAAAATAACAAATTAGTGAAAAAGACTTAAAAATGAAGTGAAAATGATGTGATTAAAAGAAATGAGAATCGAAAGTGATCCAATTAATATAGTCCATAATATGTGAAATTTGAACAAAAAAATCTTCTTCCACCAAACGACACCCAGTGAATAAGGTTGGCTCCTTACCACAAGAATAGACCGTATGTGAACCGGTCAGATGAGCATGGGGATGATTATAGTCTTCCCAGACCAACTTCTCCAAAGCAACAGACAGAACAATTGATGGTTCCACAACGTTGTTTAAAGTAAAGCATGGGGATGTTTCAAAGGTGCAGCTCCAGTGTGTCGGCTCTCGGCGTCCAGGGGCGGCTCATAAACCCAATGCTGAGCGGCGGCGGCGGCGGCGGCGATGTGATCCTCTATGATCGATCCCTGATCACTCCTCACACTGAGTCCAATCATTGGACTCAGTGTGAGGAGTGATCAGGGATCGATCATAGAGGATCACATCGCCGCCGCCGCCGCCGCCGCTCAGCATTGGGTTTATGAGCCGCCCCTGGACGCCGAGAGCCGACACACTGGAGCTGCACCTTTGAAACATCCCCATGCTTTACTTTAAACAACGTTGTGGAACCATCAATTGTTCTGTCTGTTGCTTTGGAGAAGTTGGTCTGGGAAGACTATAATCATCCCCATGCTCATCTGACCGGTTCACATACGGTCTATTCTTGTGGTAAGGAGCCAACCTTATTCACTGGGTGTCGTTTGGTGGAAGAAGATTTTTTTGTTCAAATTTCACATATTATGGACTATATTAATTGGATCACTTTCGATATACATAAAGTGCCTGATAAAAGGTCATAGAGCTACACACTCGAAATACATAAGAATACATAAGAAAAAATTCATATAAAAATGCATAAAAAACATACCCATAACTATATGCAAAAATTATACATCTGAATATTATGCAAGCAGGAAGCCAGGAAGGCATCCTTTATGAAAGATGCTCATCATACGGAGCCCAAAGTACCATAAATATAGTGGTATTTTTATTTAACCATAAAACCAAAATAAAATCCATGTGGAATATTCAAAACAAATGCAGCCAAATTTACTAAGTGGCACTTTATATGTTATGTTATACATTTTTGCTTGCATAATATTCAGATGTATTTTATGTTTATAGTTTTATGCACTTTATATGAATGTACAGTGTGTGGAGCTCTATGAACTTTGAGTATGTAGCTCTATAAACTTTTGTCATGCACTTTATGTATATATTTTTTTACATTTATTATGCACTTATGTATATATCTATATGATTTTTTTTCCATATGCACTTTATTTTAAACGCTGCACTGTTTTTAATTTACTGATTACTAGGCGTGTCAACTTTTTTGTGCTAGCTGCTCTATTCTCTGAAAGCTCATGGTTTGCCCTTTTCTAAAAATAATAATAAAGCATATACAATTTCTACACAAGTCATATCGTAATGAAATCTTATTAAAAATTGCCTTTCCTTTTCAATCTGCAGCTCTGTAATTCTCTGTAAAATGCAATGCAATATGGCTACCTGGAGGCGTTCTGTACACAGATGGTGTTAAGAATGCCCCCCCAGAAATGGAATTTCTTGCTTGTCTTACTGTTTTTCCCAGAAGTCTGCACTAAAGCCTTGTACACACTACTAGTTATTTTTTTTTTTCGTTCAACCCAGCAGGTTTAAAAAAATAACTCACAGCCCAGTTGCAGCCGATGTACTAACAATCTGATGTTAGTACAGCGATCTCTCCTGCTGAGCTATTGTATTCTGACAGGGGGATGCCCTCCGCTAGAACACTCCGGTCAGTGCTCTCAGCCAGTGGCTGAAAGCGCTGATTGGGAGCCAGTCGTCAGACCCTTCTCCACCATGACCCTTTGACAGAAGCCGGCCAAACGGCTTCTGTCGGACTGGCTGTCCATACACACGACCATATAAAAGTGATTCAATGTATAAAGTCCATAAGAAGTGAATCAAAGTGGGCAAATAGAATCCTCTTCCACCAAAAAGCCACCCAGTGTATAGGTTGTCTCCTTACCAGAAGATATTGACCGTTATGACAGCGGTCTCATGGGCTCAGGGATGATTAAAGTCTTCCCCAGTAGACTTCTCCAGGTATAAATAAATAGTGACTCCACAGCGTTTGTTGCGCAAGATGGATGAGTACTTCAGGGACTCAGAAGATAAAAACAAAAAAAACAACCCATAGTGTGATACTGTAAACAAGCTGGTTTAATGGACGAATATAGTTGCACTTACAGTTGGTGATTTGAAACAGCGCAAAATAGTGCAAAACGAAGGGATGCGGCGTCTCCTCTATTCTGCTCCTGTGTGTTGGGCTCCATGCTGTGTATTTCCGTGATCGAATGGGCGTGATGACGTTCCACTGCTTAAGCCACACCTACGCGTTTCGTCATCATAAGACGTCATCGGGGATAGCCCAGCTTAAGTGCTGGGCTATCCCCCCAAGTGCAACTTTATTTGTCCATTAAACCCGCTTGTTCACAGTATCACACTATGGGTTGTTTTTTTGTTTTTATCTTCTGAGTCCCTGAAGTACTCATCCATCTTGCGCAAAAAACGCCGTGGAGTCACTATTTATACTGCTCGTTTATACCTGGAGAAGTCTACTGGGGAAGACTTTAATCATCCCTGAGCCCATGAGACCGCTGTCATAACGGTCAATATCTTCTGGTAAGGAGACAACCTATACCAGGGGTGTCAAACAGGCGGCCCTCCAGCTGTTGCAAAACTACAAGTCCCATGAGGCATTGCAAGGCTAACAGTTACAAGCATGACTCCCACAGGCAGAGGCATGATGGGACTTGTAGTTTCGGAACAGCTGGAGGGCCGCCAGTTTGACACCCCTGACCTATACACTGGGTGGCTTTTTGGTGGAAGTGGATTCTATTTGCCCACTTTGATTCACTTCTTATGGACTTTATACATTGAATCACTTTTATATGGTCATCTTTATATAACTGCAATCTATTATCTATGTCACACATGGTATAATAATAACATCATAATTTTTCTAATTTTAAATTTGATAGCGCTGTACCTCATGATTTATTATTTGTTTTTTACTTTGGTTCTTAGGTAAATGGTACTGGCAGCTTCTCAATTACTTTTGATTTATTATTCACTTCACGTTTATTTCTTATCGTGTTAGCGCAGTGTTCTTCTCCCTCCTGGGAGGATTTTTTATTTTTCTGTCCATACACACGGCTTACTATTGGCCGGTTTCTATTGAGCTGGCCGATGTCATCTGAGATTCAGCTCATCTGTACTATGCTTAAGATACTTCAGATTTTTTGCATCCCCTGCATCAAAAATGGATGCAGACCCTGCCACTTTCCTCATTAGAAAACTGCAAGTGCAGTAGCTGATTGATAATTATAAAATCGCTCCCATTCACATTCATTTTGCACATGCACACAGACAAACAGCTTACTTCGCTATTACAAAAGGTACATAAAGAGTACCTGTCACTGCCTATTGCTGCCACAAGGGATGTTTACAATTCTTTGTGACAGCAATAAAAGTGATCAGTAATTTATTTTAAAGGGACTGTGTAAAAAAATATATATATAAAATAAAAATAAAATTGAAAGCACTCCATCCCTCGCACACAGAAGAGAACGCATAGGTATGTCGCATCCGCAAATGTAAACAGTGTTCAAACCACACATGTGAAGTATTGCCGCGATCGTTAAAGTGAGAGCAATATTTCTAGCACAAGATCTTCTCTGTAACTCTAAACTGGTAACCTATAGACATTTTTAAATCTTCGCCTATGGAGATTTTTAAGTACCATAGTTTGCCGCCATTCCACGAGTGTGTGCAATTTTAACGCATGACATGTTAGGTATCTATTTACTCAGCATAAACATCATCTTTCACATTATACAAAAAATTTGGCCTAACTATACTTTATTTATGAAAGTGTATTTCTTCCAAAAAAAATTGCATTAGAAGACCACTGCGCAAATACAGCGTAACATAAAATGTTGTGACAACGATCGCTATTTTATTCTGTAGGGTCTCGGCTAAAATGAAAAAAAGAAAAAATATATATATATTTAATGTTTATGGGTTCCAAGAAGTAACTTTCTAGCAAAAACTGTGGATTTTTAACTTGTAAAGAACTAATGTCAGAAAAAGGCTTAGGCATGAAGGGGTTAATTTAGATTGCACTTATATATGACATCCGGACCCCTTACCCTTAGCTCATCAGTAAATGTCAAAAACCATATTGCCCTCCACAGATCGATAATCCATGACCTCCTTGGTGGAGAAAGCCGACACCAATAGGAAGGATAATTGGAGGAGCAAAGATCATCCTTATGATGATACTGTCAGAAGGGCAGACTGGCGTGGGCGTGGCAGAGGATACTAATCTCCCTGATTGGTCACCTCGCCTTGAAGTGACATCACCGCTGATCGGTGTGGGCGGTGCGACCAATGTGTCAGCAACATCAGCAGCAGCAGCAGCATCAGCACATGGGCGATCAGTAGAAGCTTCTTGGCATCCTGTGTGCGGGCGCTGCCGGCTCTGTGTGGAGCTCGCTGTCTTCTCTGGGAATCATCTACATACAGACACGTCTGTACCGAGTAAGTGATCCGCTGTCCGTCTATAGGGAGGGAGGGAGAGGAGAAGGGAATGACAGCAGTGCCAGCACGGGATTTAATAGAGCTGGTTATCTCATCTGCACTGCTCAGCTCTCAGCCCTAGCAGCACAAGATCGGGAGAAAGCTGCTAAGTAGACTGATAGTAATGAAGTTGTCTCTGTACTGTGTGTGTAAGTTGTGAAGAGGATGTTGTGTGTTCTAGTTTACAAACTTGTACAATGTTCCCTCTGATATTCTGGGGACTGTTGCTTGCTTATGTATTAATGTGTGTAGTTGTTTGGAGGACCTGCTGTGTTTTATGATGTGTTCTCATTATCAGGTCCTCATAGAGTCCAATGTGGTATTATACATCCCAGATCTCAGGCAGTCGTTCTGCAGCATCATCAGCTAATGGGTACCACAATGTACAATGTCTGGCTCCAGGCGGCCACACCCTTCCCATCCTATGGCAGGGGGACACAGGATCAGACATCACCAAATCCAGTGTGCCAGCATCAGTGTATGGCCAGGGGGGAAGTTCTACCTTCATTTCACACCTGTATGGCATAAAACAAAATACCTATTGTCATAGTTTACCTTGTGCTCTTCATGGGACAAGAGATCTTCTATAAAGTGTGTACAATAGACATTATGGCCTAGATTCACAAAGCGATTACGCCTGTGTAAATGTTGTTAGACAGGAGTAATTTCGATTTACGAGCGTTTTTACGCTAGTCGAAATCCTCAAACCATGAAAAGACACCTGCGTGCTAAATTTCGACTTTATTACGTGTTAGTACGCCTTCAGATCTACGCTGCCTGAAAATTGCGGCCACTGGGCGGACTTCCTGTTGTTTTTCACCTTCATGGTATGCTAATGAGCTTTTGCCTGGAATCCACAAAATTTCGCTCTTCAAACGCAATCTCTTACGGCACCTTTAGTCATCTTTTTTTTCCGTTTCACTATACCAGCTTTTTGCTGGTCTAATATTAGACAGCCCATGTTAAGTATGGCCGTCGTTCCCGCGTCGAATTTCAACGTTTTTCGATTTCTTTTATTATTTTTAACGTAAGTCGTCCGGGAATAGGAATGTTCGTAAACGCCGCTACTCAAACAACGAATGACGTCACGACGTGATTTCGCGCAATGCACGGCGGGAAATTCCTGAACAGAGCATGCGCAGTTCGATCGTCGCGGGGACGCGCTTAATTTAAATGCTTCACGCCCCCTACTCACGTATTTCGATTGCGCGGCGGAAAAAAAATACGATACAATAGCGTACGCGCAAAAAAACTACCTGAATTCGGCGTAGAGTCTGGTGATAGACGGCAGCGTAGCGTATTTCGATTACGCAGCGGAAGATTACATCTATGTGAATCTGCCCCTATATATGCACCTTCTATTCAATAGTATAGATCTAGTATCTTATATACATAGCTTGTACATCTTATATATGCATCTTGTATATGATAGTATAGATCTTATATATCTAATATAGATCTATTTTATAATAGTATATATCTTGTATGTCTTATATATGTATCTACCATATAATAATGTAGATCTTATATGTATAAATCCAGTATATAATATTATAGATCTAGTATCTAGTTTTGTAATAGTATAGATCTTATATACATATCTTGTACAGTTTATATATGTATCTACTATATAATAATGTAGATCTTATATATCTAGTATAGATCCAGTATATAATATTATAGATCTAGTTTATAATAGTATAGATCTTATATTCATATCTTGTACAGCTTATGTATCTACTATATAATAATGCAAATCTTAATCTAGGATAGATCCTGTATCTAGTATATAATAGTATATCTAGTATATAGTTTATAATAGTATAGATCTTATATACATATCTTGTACATCTTATATATGTACCTAGTATATAAAAATGAAAATATATATCTAGTATAGATCCTGTATCTAGTATATAATAGTATAGATCTAGTATCTACTTTATATTAGTATAGATCTTATATACATATCTTGTACATCCTATATATAATAGTGTAGATCATATATAACTAGTATACATCCTGTATCTACTATATAATAATGCAGATCTTATATATCTAGTATAGATTGTGTATCTAGTATATAATAGTATAGATCTAGTGTCTAGTTTATATTAGTATAGATCTTATATACATATCTCGTACATCCTATATATGTACCTATAAATAATAGTGTAGATCATATATAACTAGTAAACATTTTCTATCAAGTATATAATAGTGAAGATGCAGTATGTTGCATAAACTTTATATATGTATGTTCAATCCATTATAGATCATTTATCTTGTATAGATCTTATATAACCTTCTTGTATCCAGTATAGATCTCATATCTTGTAGATCTAATATTTTGTATAGGTCTTATATAAGCATCTTGCATCTAGTGGGCTAGATTCTCGTACGGCGGCGTAAGTACGAGTGGGGCGTAGCGCATCCTATTTACGCCTCACCTACGCAAAGTTACCTCTCATATAGCAGGGGTATCTTTACGCTTACGCAAACAACGTAAAATACGATGACCTGGCGCAATTAAGTTCGGGAATCGCCATATCTAGCATATTTGCATATTTGACACGGTTAATCGACGGAAGCGCCACCTAGCGGCCAGCGTAAAATTGCACACAATTATACACCGGCGTAGGCTAGTTTCGTCGGCGGAGGAAGCCTATTTTTTTCACGTATCTGCGTTTGAGAATCGGCGTACATACACCGGCGCAGATTTGAAATTACGGCGGCGTATCTGGAGATACGCCGCCGTAACTGTTTTGAGAATCTGGCCCAGTATATCTATCTATATATATATATATATATATATATATATATATATATATTATCTTGTATATAGTGTAGATCTAGTATCTTGCATAGATCTTATATAAGAATCATGTATATAGTGTAAATCCTATGTACAGTATGTACCATGTGTCTAGTATAGCTATTGCTTCTAGTATATCATAGCATAAATCTAATGACTTGCACAGATTAAATATATATGTATCTTTTATCTAGTATGGATCTTGTACAGATCTTATATAAGAATCATGTATATAGTGTAGATCTATATACCTTGTGTCTATATAGATCTAGTATATAATAGATCTTGCTTCTAGTATAATATATATGTATCATAGATCTAATATACAGATTAAATATATATGTATCTTGTATCTAGTATAGATCTTATAAGTATCTTGTATATAGTGTAGATCCTATATATGTACCCTGTATTCAGTATAGATCTTGTATAAGTATCTCATATCTAGTATAGTTAGTATAATCCTTATATAAGTACCCTGTATCTGGTATAGATCATGCATGTAGTATATGATAGTATATAGATTAAGTGTCTTGTGTAGATTGAATATATAAGTATCTTGTATCTGATATAAATCTTGTATTTTGTATAGATCTTATAAAAAGTATCTTGTATATAATATAGATGCTTTACATGTACCTTGTATCCAGTATAGTTTATATATGTATCTTCAGTATAGATCTAGTTTCTTGTATCTAGCATAGATCGTGTATGTTGTATCTAGTATAGCTAATAAAGGAGCATATAAACAGAATGGTAAATCCAATGGAAAAAGAAAAGTAACACAAGGAGGAGCAGTCATATGAGAGTGAACAAGACTTATGAGAGGCTTAGGCTCTGTTAAGACTGCTGCGATGGCAAAGTTGTACAACTTTGCCTGCGACTTTGCCCTGCAACTTCCTTCTGAATTGGATGCTATTTAGGAGTCTGTACAAGGGCTGAAATCACACCCCAAAGTAGTGCAGGAACCTTTTTTAAAGTCAGCGTGACTTGTGTAGTATCTTTCTTGGGGAAACATTGAATTTGACATGTCATGCAACTTGGGGTCTCACAAGTTAGATCCCATATGGGTGAAGGGTGAACGGGGCCTTATGCCTTGTACACACGATCGGAATTTCTGATGAATAATTCAGATGGAATTTTTTCATCGGATATTCCGACCTTGTGTGGACCCCATCGGACCTTTAGAAATAGAACATGTTTTATTTTTTTTCTACGATTGAAATTTCGACCGTCTGTGTGGAACTCCGACGGAGAAAAACAACACGTATGCTCAGAATCAAGTCGATGCATGCTCGGAAGCATTGAACTTAAATTTTCTCGGCTCGTCGTAGTGTTTTACGTCACCGCGTTTTGGACGGTCAGAATTTGGTCCAAGGCCTCGTACACACAACCGTTTTCCTCGACAAAATCCATCAAGAAACTTGGTGGCAGAGCATTTTTGCTGAGGAAAACGGCTGTGTGTATGTTTTTAGTCGTGGATCTCGACGAGAAAAAAAGAAGACAAGTTCTCTTTTTCCTCGTTGGGAGTCTCAATTTCCAACACGTTCGTGTGTATGCTTAGAAACCCAGAGAATGCTCAGAATAAAGTATGAGACGGGAGCGGACCTTTGGTAAAAGTAGCCTTCGTAATGGAGATAGCACATTTGTCACCCTGTAACAGACTGAAAAGTGCAAATCGTCTCTTACCAAACTTTTACTAACACGCAGCAACATGAGATTAGTAAAAGCAGACCCAATGGTGCCGCCAGTGGAATCAAACTTCCCCTTTATAGTGCCGTCGTACGTGTTGTACGTCACCGCGTTTGAGAATGACAAGATTTGGTCTTGACTGTGTGTACGCAAAGAAAGCTTGACAAGATTCTCGACAAGCCTGACAAGGAACTCGTCGAGGAAAACGACGTTTCTTTTACGACGAGTTTCTCGGTCGTGTGTATGAGGCCTGACAGTGTGTATGCAAGACAGGTGGAATGGAATTCCGAGGGAAAATTCCATCAGATTTTATCCCATCAGAAATTCTGATTGTGTGTAGAGGGCATTAGGTCTAGAAATGACAGGATCCTGGATTGTGGTAGTAATGGTAAAACACAAAGACCTTTTAACCACTTGAGATCCGCCCCACGTCTAAAGACGTGATTTTTTTGAAGATGGATATCTCGGTAACGGCGGCAGCTGCTGCCACAACCAAGATATACATCTCTTCGTGGGGCGGACCTGTTAACGATAACGGTGGTCATCGCGGCAGATTCGCTGCGAGATCACCGTTATCGGCGGCGGGAGAGGGTGCCCCCCCTCCCGCGCCCTCCGCCGCTTACCGTAGCCGTCGGTAGCGGCGGAGGCGATCGGGTCCTCTTGCTGGCTGTCCGGGGATGCGACTGAGGGAAAAAATGTCCCTCAGCCGTCCCCATACCTCTGCTGGGCGGAAGTGAAGTCAAAACGTCATTTCCGCCCAGCGTCTTAAAGAGACATTTATTTTGTTTACATTTTTTTTTTCTTTTGCATTAAAGCCTGAATATGAGATCTGAGGTCTTTTTGACCCCATATCTCATATTTAAGAGGACCTGTCATGCTTTTTTCTATTACAAGGGATGTTTAGATTCCTTGTAGTAGAAATAAAAGTGATAATTTTTTTTTTCAGCGTTAAAAATTATAAAATAAATAAAAATAAAAATGAAAACCAAAAAAAAAAAATGTTTAAAGTGCCTCGTCCCGACGAGCTCGCGCGCAGAAGCAAACGCATACAAAAACTGTGTTCAAACCACACAAGTGAGGTATCGCCGCGATCGTTAGAGCGAGAGCCATAATTCTAGCCCTAGACCTTCTCTGTATCTCAAAAAATGCAACCTGTAGAATTTTTTAAACGTCCCCTATCGAGATTTTTAAGGGTAAAAGTTTGACGCCATGCCACGAGCGGGCGCAATTTTTAAGCGTGACATGTTGGGTATCATTTTACTCGGCGTAACATTATCTTTCACAATATATAAAAAAATTGGGCCAAATTTATTGTTGTCTTATTTTTTAATTCAAGAAATTGAATTTTTTTCCAAAAAAAGTGCGCTTGTAAGACCGCTGCGCAAATACGGTGTGAGAAAAAGTATTACAATGACCGCCATTTTATTCTCTAGAGTGTTAGAAAAAAAATATATAATGTTTGAGGGGTTTTAAATAATTTTCTAGCAAAAAAAATTGTTTTAGTCTCGTAAGCACCGAATCTGAAAAACAGGCTCGGGGCTCAAGTGGTTAAATTAAGATGGACCCTTTTTGAGGAAAGCCTCATTCACAACATTGAAATCAGTATATTATAAGTGTTATAAGTATCAAGTGTTATGAAATGCCATTGTCACCTAATTCTAAAACTTGCAAACGGGTTACACTGTATACACAGATAATTCTCCCTATCTGTGTGTATCATTCCGCAGTTATACAATGTTTCTGTTTGTATTCAGGGAGTTGCCTTGATCACTAAAATGTGTGGTGCTATATTCTCTCAGTAGAACAATGTGATGTGAGAGAAATTACACAGACCGTGATTACAGGCTGACAGATTATTAGAGGTATCGCCAACAGTCATTTGTCAATTAGCTAATTTAGTAAACTGTATGATTGGGTTTACTTAAAATAAATTATATTACAAGGCCTCAGTCATTGTCATTTCTTTCAGTGTTACTGCTGCTTATTTAATGCTGCCCCACCTTTTCTATTATGTGACTCGAGTTTTGGGTGTAATTTTTTTCTAGACCCTGGTTAGTTCGCCACAAGATTAATATATATAAAAATACTAGGCCCCCAAATAATATTTTTGGGACCCCATGTTAGGTCTTTTAACTAACATAGTGCATATTTGCATACATAAAATACAGCTCTATGGATTTTTGGTACTATAAATCCTGTATAATAACACTACTGTGATTTTAATAATGGGAAAAAAAGACTCCACCCAGAATTTATACTTCAATGGAGGCCCAAGTCATTTGCTACCCTTCTTATAACGCCTAGTACACAGTATGATTGGCAGAACTGCTGTACTAACTATATGAAGTTAGTACATCTATCTCCCCCACTGAGCAGTTGTGTTCTGACAGGGGTACGCCCCCCCACCCCTCCACCGTTGCCTGAGAGCGCTGATTAAGAGTATGCTTGTCCGACAGAAGCCAGCCAAACTGTGTCATACACAGGGGCCGAATGTCCGATGTCGCCCGGCATTCAGCCCTTGTGTACAGGGCTTAAGTGTTCAAAAACTCAGCTGCAAGATTACTCTACTGCAGTTTCTGTCTCTATTACCACCTACCTTGGAGTTTAGGGCATCCTTACCCATTTTAAATTGTGCACATTTCTCTTGCTGTAATATTTAAAGAGGTTGTAAACCCTTTAAAAAAAAAAAAACAACAACCTGTAAGTCAAAGGCATACTGAGCTAGTGTGCATTGCATCGCATATTAGCTCATTATAGAATACTTACCGTAGAACGCAGCCCTGCAGCGGCGCTCACACACTGCTGAGACAGCTGATATCTTCCCTGGTGTTTCTTCCGGGTCTGCGGGTTCTGGCGCTGTGATTGGCCGGAGAGTCAATAACATCACTCCTGCGCATCCGTGGGAGCCGCTGGTCATGATACGGGCTGTTCCTTCAGAGCTCATGCTTCGATAATGTCATCAGCAGCTTATATAGTAAACATCTCCTTAATGGTGCAATAGTGTATAGAAGATATTTACAGTACCTACAGGTAAGCTTACCTGTAGGTCAACGCTGAATCCTGGCCTAGGCCAACAAGGCACAGGCCTAGGGCAGCACTTTGCAGGGGGGGCATCATGGAAAGAGTCCCCGCCGGCTTGCGCTACACTGTTAGCGCTGCTTCTAATTTTGACTGTCCTATCATCCTGGACCACAAACCTTTCTCACTGTGCTATATGCTTTCTGCTGCACCATTGACATGGTTATATCTTCTTAGTCCTCTCCATAAAATTATCAGAAATGTATTCTTAAAGTAGAACTATAGGCAACACTTTTTTTTTTCATTTTGGATATAGTAAGGGATGGTTAAAGCCCCTGTCAGTTTATTTTTTACCATCCTTGTCCCATTGCAGAGATTTCCTTTCACTTCCTGCCCCATAGCCAAACAGGAAGTGAGAGGAAATCTATGCAAATTAAGGGAATTCTTTGCCCCCCCCCCCCCCCGGCCCTTTAGAACTAGTGTCCCCAGTTGAAAATTTCAGGGGTGTGGCCTTGGCAGAAAGGGGTGAGTCATATTTAAATTAGGGGGTGTACAAGTTTAGACGGGCCTAGGGCAGCACAGAACCTAAATACACTAACGCTGTAGGTTCAATAAGACAAGAAGACTTTACTTTCTCTTTAAAATGTAAAATACATTTTCAATCCAGCAGGGAGCGTAGAGCCATTTATAATATGCTTGGAGGTGTGCTGGACTGGAAAATCACAAGTCAAGGAATCATATTTGTCTGTTGTTTTTTTTTTAAAATAAAGCTATTTTCACTGCAATAACCATGTTAGCCTTGGTACGGCCTTTCACAGACTTGCCACTCGAGGGCCGTCCAGCGCGGTTTCTCATATTGAATGATGGCTAGAATCATTCGGCCCACTTCCTGTAGGCTGAGATTGTC
The DNA here is from genome assembly GCA_029574335.1 of Rana kukunoris. Classification (NCBI taxonomy): domain Eukaryota; kingdom Metazoa; phylum Chordata; class Amphibia; order Anura; family Ranidae; genus Rana; species Rana kukunoris. The sequence goes on from CM056049.1 coordinate 520,304,648, forward strand.
ATGGACCCTCTGGGCTTACAGGACTTCTAGACTGAGCAGTGCTCACATTATGTGAGTTCCGATCAGTCCAGGAAGGACAGCCTACCTCCACTGCTGATTAAGAAAAGGATGAAAAAAGACAAAAAGTCCATCTAGTTCAAGCAAATAAATAAATACAAATTTAAAAAAATCCCATATACACTATCCATTTGCTCAGGTTCACACTGGGCTATGGGAGTGAAGCCGTGTGAGTTCAGCTGAACTTGCACGATTTCACTCCCGCTGGCAGTCCCGATTTTGGCCGCAATTATAGAGACATCTGTGCAGATTTCTGTGCAGGACGGTGCCATTGCCGGCAATTTGCGGCAAATACCGCCGTTTTGACATGCGATTTGAAATGCCAAATCGCATGTCAAAACGCACCAGTGTAAAACAGGGCTTACCCATCCAGAGGCAGGCAACCCCAGCAAAGCATGATCTAATTGCTACAGCAGGGAAAAAAATGTCTTCCTGATCCCTGAGAGGCAATTGGATCCCTGAGAGGCTGGATGTTGTTGAGACACAGTGGGAACGATTTACTAAAACTGGAGAGTGCAACATCTGATGCAGCTCTGCATGGTAGCCAACCAGCTTCTAACTTCAGCTTGTTCAATTAAGCTTTGACAAAAAATAAACTGAAAGCTGAGTGGTTTCGATGCAGAACTGCACCAGATTTTGTACTCTACAGTTTTAGTAAATCAACCCTATCGCTCTGTAATTGTCCTGCTGCATGACCCCCTCTATGTGCTGCCCACATCTGATTTCCCTGTGTGCCTGCCCCCCTCACACCCCCCCCCCCTCCCACAGCACTGCTTTCTTCCTTCTCCTGTCAGCTGCTGTGGGGACAGCATAGATAGTGAGGGAAGGGGTCAGTAAATATGTAATTTACCAGCCCCTTCCATTTCTAAATTGGACACAATGAGCGATTGGTACCGACTACTCTTTTGTCCATTTAAAACTAAAGCAAAACTGTGTTTACTCTGCTTCAGTTTATGAATGGACTGAAGCCTCTGTCTCCTGTTCATTCATCTTTAGTGCAACTGAGGCCACAGAGAAAGGAATTTAGGAATCTGTTTCCTCAATTCCTTTCTCTGTCTCAAAGATGAGATATCAGGGGTCTGTTTAAACCCCTGATATTTTACCCAAGCCCTCCCCAACAGTGTTGTAAAATTTTTTTTATAAAGAATAATTATAAAAAATAAATAAAATTAAAGTAAATAGTAAAAACAAATTTTAAAAATTAAGGGCTCATTCACATGGGTTCCCTGGCCCATACAGTGTGAACGAGTGGTTTGTTTCTGCACCTGCAGATGCCTGTTATGGCCCGTACACACGATTCAAAAATTGAACAAAAAATACAGATTTTTAAATCGATTGTACGATAATCGGATTGTTAGTACAGAGCTTTCGAGAGCAGATCATGAAACTTCATCCGATATTATCCAATCCAACAAACACAAAAATGTTGTATAGTTTTTGTTTAATCAGTAAAGTTGTCATCCGAAAAAACATCCGAAACATCCGAAAAAACAATAGAAATACTGTCGTCCGATTTTCAGATCGGGTGTACAGGCCATTATTCTATGAGGATGCACTAACTGTATGAACACAGCCGCACATCCTAATTCGATAAGTACGTAGGTGAGTGGCCCCAAATGCACACTTTCTGTGTTTGGTGCCATACAGCTGCACCCACACGTCTGACGAATTAAGACCTACGGATGTGTTCATACAGCAGCTGCTCCCCATAGTGTAACACAGGCTGCCTACACACAGCAAAAGCCACATTTGATATAAAAAAAAAAAAAACACTGATTCACACCGTACATGCCACAGAATGTGATTGAGCTTAGGAGCTAAGTACACATATAATTTTATTTTTTAACTCAATACGGTTTTATATTTTAGATTTAGTAGGACTTTTGTAAGTTATATTATGTTTGTGTCAACTTTTAACCCCCCTGGCGGTATTCCAGAGTCTGACTCGGGGTTAGATTTTTATGCTGCGATCGGTAACCCCGAGTCAAACTTGAGCTCGCCTCGCAGCTTTCACAGGCAGGGTTTTCTTACCTTGTCCATAGATCCAGCGATGCATCCCCGCTGCGTGAGCGAGCGGGTGCTCGCTCGATTCACACAGTGTCCCCGTGTGCCGCCGAGCTCCGTTCCCTGCGACGTTACGACACACGGGGGTGGAGAACGGCGCCATATTCATAAACAGTAAACAAACACATTACATACAGTATACTGTAATCTTATAGATTACAGTACTGTATGTAAAAAATACACACACCCCTTGTCCCTAGTGGTCTGCCCCGTGTCCTACATGTACTTTTATATAATAAAAACGGTTCTTTCTCCCTGCAAACTGTAGATTGTCCATAGAAACCAAAAGTGTCCCTTTATGTCAAAAATGGTTTTAGATCAGCTAGAAAACAGCGATAATAAATTATAATCACTTGCAGAATTGAACGATATCGATTTGTGGGGGAATTCGTCATAAAAAAAAAAAAATAATGACAGCGACAATTCTGCAACTGAGCAAATTTCAGTGATTTTGTTTTGATTACATTATTGAATAATTTTTATTATAATTATATTATTATCTGTTAGAATTATTAAAAATAATTTATTATATTATAATTTATAATTTTGTTTTTAAAAAATGTCTTACCCGGGATGCCTATTAGACTCTAGTTTTGTCAGATTTAAGTGAGTTATTCCTAAGAATTCCAGGCCTACAGTATAAAACGCCAAATTTCCTTGCAAATAATGGTACTGCTTTCAGCACCTAAAATCTGAAAGAATCATACCGCCAGGGGGGTTAATGATTTTTGTGTATTTTTTGTGAAAGTAGAGTCTTGATATTTTTCTTGAGGGGGGGGGGGGCAGCTATCTGGTAGGCTGTACGGGGCCCCATGATTTCTAACTGCATCCCTGGGTATAGGCAGGTGCTCTTTAGTGACATGGTACCCCCTAGGTGTAACTTGTACCATGTTACTGCAGGTGAACCTATCCTTTAACATACTTCACAAGGTCAATGCGCTCTGTTTCTTTGGTTTAGGGTAAAGAAAGTGTACTATGTATGAATCGTGTTAAAAAAGAAGAAAGTGCCATCAGAGGGGAAGACCCTTGGAAGCATACATTTATACAGTACAGGCTGGGTCCCTTCTAGTACATAAAGTCTTCCACAGTTATAGGCATTGCTCCACCACAAGCAGTGCAGCTCAGACATAAACAGCTCTTAGAGGAGGTCAGATATGAAACCTAAAGGCCATACAAGTATCAGACGCTGCAGGTTCTAGAACAGGGAAGATGTGTTTAGAAAATCATGTTGGGTATATAGTAGTATGGGATTACTTGATTAGCTTGAAGCAATCAGCTTATCCTAATGAACTGTGGGTAATAATGCAGCCTGGCCTAGCTGTTGAACTGTCTTTGACTAGATGCACCATGATTACAGTGCAGGGAATTACCAATGTTGGATTATATATGTACGGTCAGCATGCAAGAGATGTAACACTTTCTGTGGTGTCAAAGCTGAAAGACATTTGATTGCACTATATTCTGTAAAGTACCGTAGATACTCGAGTATAAGCCAAGTTTATCAGCACATATTTTTGTGCTGAAAATGCCCCCTTCTGCATATACTTGAGTCACCTTTTTGTGCCTGATCTCCCGGCTTTGGGGATCTGGTACCGGCCAGCCGTAGGTCCTCTGGACCCCAAACTTGGCACACTCTTGCTCTACAAGTATGCCAAGTTTGTCATCTGGGGGATCTACGGCCAGGGAGCACCGTTTTTTCAAAGCCAGGCACCCCTTCCATAAACTCCCATGTTAAACAGTAATTTCTCTGGTGAATTTGGGGACCCGGTACTGGCTGGTTGTAGGTCCCCTGCACCCGGAACTTGGCACACATGTAGCCCCATTTTTCCTCTACAAGTGTGCAACGTTTATTGTCTGGGGACCTAGGGCTTGGGAGTACAGATTTTTCAAAGCCGGGCACCCCTTCCATAGACTCCCATGTTAAACGTCAGTCTAGTCATGGGCACAGTGAGCAGGGCCGCTGATAGGGCAGTACAACCAGCCCTGTTGTACCAGGCCCGGGCCCCATCAGCTCAACAGGGGGCCCGGACAATAATTTCTACATGAGTTAAATGCAAAGGATTTTTCTAAACCACACTCTCACTCCACTTCCTGCTTACCAGGGAATGATAAATTTTTCCTGGGCCCCACCAGGTCAACAGAGGGGCCCAGGAGGTGACTGCAGAGAAGGGACTCTTTCTCCTTTTTCGGGCGCAGGCAGACAGGACCGCGTCGCATATTGTACAGGCTCACCCATAGTTCCGGCTGCAGTGCCTTACTTGGCGGAGTGATTCTCTTATACACCGCTCACTCCGCAAGAGCCACGGCCTGAGGGAAAACTGATGCGAAGAGGACCGGCGGCTGGAAGGGCGTGCAGCAGCATGCTTATTTCGGTGGCGGATGGCACTGTACAGCTTCAAGCAAGCAGCGGCACACACAGTGACACTAAATGCTGTGAAAGTAAGGTACAGTCCCCAGGCTCTGTCCCCACTGTGTACCTATTATCATCATTATGATCATAGCACAACAAATGTTCTTTTGCTCTGTCAGTGTCAGTAACAGTGTCATGAACACAGAGAGGGGACCAGCAAGAATGCAAACATTTTGTCTCCATAAAGGTACAGTGAGTAGAAAAACACCCCATTTACAGCTATGCCATGTCCCTGTTGCCCATGATTGATACAGCTAAATCTGATCATCATCATTATCTTAAAAAGTCACACAGTGCAGGTGCATTGAACCACAGCACCTGTATTGTGTGATTACCATGAGAATAATAATAATGAAAGGACATGGCACTGCAGATATGCATCTCCTGTGCAGGGCCGTCTTTTACCAGCACATAAATGCACAAAGTGTTTAATGCATCCCTGAGCCATTCATTTCTACAGCCACTGTATCCCATATATAATGTGGGTGTGCCCGTGTCTCTGAATGCATACGAGTCAGCTTGTGGGGACAGGGGGCATGGTCAGTGGTGTGGGTGGGGTTAAGAGGGCCCCATCAGATAGCCTGTAGGGGGCCCCATGATTTCTAACAGTGGCCCTGACAGTGAGGCATGGGCACAGTGAGTAATGGGCACAGTGAGGCATGGGCACATGACACAGTGAGGCAAAGTGAGGCACAGTGAGTCATGGACACAGTGAGGCATGGGCACAGTTAGGCATGGACACAGTGAGGCAAAGTGAGGCACAGTGAGGCATGCAGATGGACACCCTAGGCTTATACTCAAGTCAATAAATGTTCCCAGTTTTTGTGGTAAAATTAGGTGCCTCTGCTTATATTTGGGTCGGCTTATACTCGAGTATATACGGTACATAACAAATGTCCTTTATTTTATGAGAGCTTTTCACTTGCTTCATATTTTTTGCTAATTAGACACTGTTATTATATGTCATGTAATAGAAATAATGCACATTTAGCTCCCAACTGTCCCTGATTTTGAAAGGGATTGTCCCTTATTTGGAACAATGTCCCTCTTTCCTTCTTATTTGTCCCTCATTTTGGTCTGACCTATATAGTAGAGCTGCACGATTAATCGTTAAGAATCGAAATCGCAAACTTTTTCCCTTCCCAATTTCCAAAACAGCATGTCACCATCTTTCTAACAAGTGCAGAGAATTGTTACAGCTGAAAAAACAAAATCAGCCTGCCAAGTTTTATTACAACACACAAATAAGTAGAAACAAAGGCCCAGATTCACAGAGCGATTACGCCTGTCTAACTGGTGTTAGACAGGAGTAATTTCAAATTTCGCGCGCCGTATCACTAGTTTGAATCCTCAAACCATGATACGGCGGCTTCGGGCTTCGATCCGAGAGGCTTACGTCTTCGTACACCTTCGGATCTACGCTGCGATCTTTTTGCGGCCGCTGGGTGGAGTTCGCGTCGTTTTCAGCGTCGGGGTATGCAAATGAGCTTTTTACGGAGATCCACGAAGTTACGAGCGTCGTTCGCAATCGCGTACGTAATTTTTTCGCCACGTAAAGTTAAACCAGCTTTTAGCTGGTCTAACATTACGCGGCCCATGTTAAGTATGGCCGTCGTTCCCGCGTCGACTTTCAATTTATTTTTTATTTTTTGCGTAAGTCGTCCGGGAATAGGAATGTCCGTAAACGACGCTACTCAAAAAAAAAAATGACGTAACGACGTGATTTTGCGCAATGCACGGCGGGAAATTTCTGAACGGAGCATGCGCAGTTCGATCGCGGCGGGGACGCGCTTAATTTAAATGCCTCACGCCCCCTATTCGCGTATTTTGATTCCGCCGGGAGAAATACACTACGCCGCCGTACCTTACAGGCCAAAATCTCTCTGAATTCCTCCTAGAGCCAGGTAAAGTACGGCGGCGTAGAGTATCTCTGATACTCTGCGGGAATCTAATTCTTGCTGAATCTGGCCCAAAGTATCTCTTCTTTTATCAAAGGAAATTACTCCAATGAGGGAAATGTAACCATTTAAAAACCAAACCTTTTCTGACATTTGATGCTTACCTGTAAAAATCATTATTTTCTGCTAGAAAATTATTTGGAGCACCTAAACATGATTTTATATATATATATATACATATATATATATATATATTTTGCAGAGACCATAGAGAATACAATGGTGGTTGTTGCAATCTTTTATGTCACACCGTATTTGCTCAGCTGTTTTTCAATGCAAATATTTGGGAAAAAATACACATTAATTAATAAAAAAAAAAAAAAAAAAACAGTAAAGTTAGCCCAATTGTTTTTTGTATAATGTGAAAGAAGATGTTACACTGGGAGAATCATGATCTTTATTCTAAGCAAAAAAATTGTGATTCTCATTTTAGCCAGAATCATGCAGCTCTAATGCCCTTAGGCCGCGTACACACGATCAAATCTGTCTTCTGGAATATGGTCGACCTGACCGTCCCAGCAGACAGATTTGATCGTGTGTACGGGCAAGCCAACGGATTTGGCCAGCAGACAGATTTGAAAGCATGCTTTCAAATCTGTCGGCTGGGAACCCGTCCGCCCGACATGTCTGCTGGTTAGTACGCTAACCAGCAGACATGTCTTCTCGCACACGCATCGAATGGTTTCGACGCATGCGCGGAAGTGTTTTAATTCCTGGTGCGGTGACGTGGTGGCGTCAATGTCACGGCCACATCAGCGCGCCGTCTGCCGGTGGGGATTTTGGTTTGATCGTGTGTAAACGATCAAACCAATATGTCCCCGGCAGACAGATTTGTTCAAATCGGTCTGTCCGACCGATTTGAACAAATGTGTCTGCTCGTGTGTATGGGGCCTAATTCTTTAAAAATGTGTTTCACAGTGCTAAACCTTTCATCCAATTTCTAAATGGCTGCATTTGTACATTTTAAAAGCCAATATAAAGGAAGAGTAGTGGTAAAAAAAAAAAAAAAACTTGTGGGTTTAACGAATAATTTTTGTTGTATAATTCTCCTTTAAGGGTGTGGCAAGGTTTGTGTAATATGTCTACATACTGTGTTTCCCCGAAAATAAGCCCCAGGTCTTATATTAATTTTGGCAACAAAAGACAGTAGGGCTTATTTTTGGGGTAGGTCTTACCATGTAATGTGCTGTCTTCTCTCCCCCTCTCTCTCCCTGCCTGACAGGAATCCCCAGTGTTAACTGAGTTAAAATGCTTGTAAAATCCTATAATCAACTCTATTACAGTGGTATATAATGTACAATGTGTGTGTTTCTGTAAAAAAATGTGGCAAATACCTTCGTTATAGCGCTGCTCTGCGCTTCTGTGACCCGCCGGAGCTCTATTTCCCGCAATTATATTACAGAAACACACACATTGTACATTACATACTACTGTAATAGAGTGGATTATAGGATTCTACAAGCATTTTAAACTAGGGCTTATTTTCAGGGTAGGGTTTATATTGCAGCTCTCCTAGAAAATAATGCTAGGTCTTATTTTCAGGTTAGGTCTTATTTTCGAGGGAAATGTGGTATTAGGTGTCCCTCGTTCCCATCTCAAAAAGTTGTGAGTTATGCATTTATTGTGATATTCCAGGTCATGTACAATGCTGTATTAGAGAGAATATATACAGTACAGTATAGAGAGAATATTTGTTTATTACTTACCACTTACCTTTATATTCTAGCTACTCATTACCGTAAAACAGTGTAGATATACGGTAAGGACTATGCATAGGTTGGATCGAGGACTATACTTGAAGTCATAAATAAAGCATCCAATATAAATTAATGCTAATGTACTCTCTGCAGGAGTCAGAAGCTTTGCTGGGTTATTATAACATACTGGGCATATAGCCCATCCACAAAAATGTCTGGAGGAGGCTAGAGTTACTGGCTTTCTGTATTGTGGACATCGACTCACTTAAGTGCCAGATGCTACTGTTTATCAAAGCTGGGAAGTCAGGAAGAGAAAACAAAGCATATTTAGGATTTTATTTAGGTATCGCACTGAGTGGCTTATTTATTAAAGACAAAAAAAATCACAGTATGGCGTCTCTGAGAAAATACAATTTCCATTTACTTTAAGACATTCCTTAAATTCTAAAAAGTGCATATTCAGCATTTGGGTTTTATCTTTTAAAAATAAATTCCAGTTATGGAGCAAGCATCAGATTTTCTGTGGATCTCTGATGTGCTGTCACTGGGATATACGTGACAACAACTGCAGTAGGTTTAAAAGCAATTGGTCAGCAGCTTTGATGACAGCTTGTATAAAGGCCTGATAGACACATTTTTGGGGGTTATTTACAAAAGGCAAATCCACTTTGCACTGCAATTGGAAGTGCAGTCGCTGTAAATCTGAGGAGTAGATCTGAAATTAGAGGAAGCTCTGCTGATTTTATTCTCCAATTATGTGCAATCTAAAATGCTGTTTTTTATTTTCCTTGCATGTCCCCCTCGGATCTACAGTGGCTGCACTTCCAAGTGTACTTTCAGTGCAATTTCAAATGCACTTTGCACTTGCAGTTTGCACTTTTAGTGCAAAGTGGATTTGTCTTTAGTAAATAACCTCCTTTGTCTGTTTTATGCTAATGGTAAGCTTACAAATGTTGGTTGGAGTGGCTGGGGCAGGGGGGATTAAATGCTAACTTTTACTCTTAAACATAAACTATCCTTTACTTTTTTAATATGACATGTGCAATGTGCAAAAATGCCTCAACTGTGTGCAGAAATGTTTAGCAACCACTTCAGTTATGTGTTTTCATTGTTTTAGTGTTTTTGATGCGTTTTTCATACATTTTTTAAGTGTTGTTCAATCACACCCCTGGAAGTCTAAGTAGATTTAAAAAAAAAAAAAAAAAACACACTGGGGGGATTTACTAAATCTAGAGCATGCAAATCTTGGTGCAGCTCTGCATAGAAACCAGCTTCCAGTTTTTTTTGTCAAAGCTTAAATTTACAAGCTTAAAGTGGAGTTCCACCAATTTTTTAATGTTTGTCTGTGCTGCATGCCCTAATCTCATAGTGTTCAGAATGGACAATTTTTATTTATTTTGTTGCTTGTAAATACCTTTATTTTGTAGGCCTTCATTACTTCCTCCTCCTTATTAGCCTAGGCCAGGGGTGTCAAACAGGCGGCCCTCCAGATGTTGCAAAACTACAAGTCCCATGAGGCATTGCAAGGCTAACAGTTACAAGCATGACTCCCACAGGCAGAGGCATGATGGGACTTGTAGTTTCGGAACAGCTGGAGGGCCGCCAGTTTGACACCCCTGGCCTAGGCTATTAAGTCACAAGGCTATTTGCAAGGGTTTCTGGGATAGGCATCATGTTTTCCAGTAGTCCTTGCAAACCTGACTGAAACCTAGTGTGCAGCACTGAGCATGTGCGAGATATGCAAAGCTGAAATCCAGGAAGTCATACAGTCTGGCTTCATGATGCCCACACTTAAGATGGCCACAGTCTATTTCTAGATTATAAACTAATGCTGTAACAACCTAACAAAACGGACCTAAGTTTACAGACTAACTTTACTAGAATACATTAAGCTTCTGTATTACAGGGGTATTTATATTTAAAAAGTGAAATTGTGGGTGGAACTCCCCTTTAAATTAGAAGCTGATTGGCTACCATGCACGCCTGCACCAGATTCGAAATGCTTCAGTTTTAGTAAATCTCCCCCACTATGTTACACCAGACGAACCATCTGTATTTTTTTTCCAAATCACTGGAAGCACCTTGAATAGGCCCATGGACAATCATGAGATTCTTCGTGTTGTGTATTGTCACATGATGATACAAGCACAACAGATCGCACAGGTGTGAATGTGGACTAATTATGGTACTATGGGTTACTGCACTGTATACTTTTGTTAAAAGTATGCCATACACTCTGGTGTGCCACAGTCGTTACCCCCTGAATAGTAAATTATCTGTTGTATCATAATTCCCAAGTAAAATGTTTACTGAAAAAGCCTATAAATGTTCTTTTTCCAGCAGAAAAGCTTTTGTCCTTTGACCTGCCGTAGACAAAATCTAAAAGCAAAATGGTTAGCATGCTTTACGTCTTTGGCCGCGTACACACGACCGAGAAACTCGACAAAATCCATCAGGAAACTTGGTGGGAGAGCTTTTTTGCAGAGGAAACCGGTCATGTGTATGCTTTTCATCGAGAAAACTGACGTGGAACTTGACGAGGAAAAAAGAGAGCAAGTTCTCTTTTTCCTCGATGGGAGTCTCAATTTGCTCATCATGTTCCTCGTCGGGCTGGTTGTCGACGAGAAACACGTTGGTGTGTATGCTTAGAAACCCACGCACCTTCGGTAAAAGTAGCATTTGTAATGGAAATAGCACATTTGTCACGCTGTAACAGACTGAAAAGTGAAAATGTCTCTTACCAAACTTTTACCTAACACGCAGTAACATGAGATTAGCAAAAGCAGCCCCAAGGGTTGTGCCAGTGAAATCGAACTTCCCCTGCCATTGTATGTGTTGAAGTCATCGCGTTTGAGAATGAGGAGATTTGGTCTTGACAGTGTGTACACAAAGATAGCTTGTCAAGTTTCTCGAGAAGCCTAACAAGGAACTCGTCAAGGAAAACGATGTGTCTTTTTCGACGAGTTCCTCGGTCATGTGTACGATGCCTTTGAGTCAAGCAAACATCCCAAGTCATCCCAAAAGTCCACAGTGAAGAGGGGAGGTGACACTAATAACTGCACTAAAACAGCTACGGAGCAGTGGCTTTACCCGTCACTGGAAGCCCTGAAGTTAAAGACCTGTTTAGCAACCCCAAAAAATACTTTAAAGGAACCACCTTAGACTTTGGCATATTGGGTGTAGAGAAGCCCTTAGGTGATATACAGTGATACCTCAGTTTACGAACACTTCTGTTCACAAACAACAAGTTCACGAACAGAAGAGTTCACAAAAATTAGTTTTGGTTCACAAAATCGGCTTTGGTTCATGAATATGAGCTGCGGCCATCTTCCCTGCTCTAACACGTTCATATTGAGAAGATGAGAGTCTTAGGTGCCGTACACACGGCAGAGAACCTCGACGGGCAGAACACATCGTTCCGCCCGTCGAGGTTCTCTCCCGGCCGTCGGATTCGGCGACCCGCCCGTCGGGAATGGCAACCAGCCATTCTTCCAGGCGGGCCGTCGAGGAAATAGAGAGCGTGCTCTCTATTTCGGCTCGACGGGCTTCCCGACGGGAAGCTCGCTGAGACCGTACACACGGCCGAGGTCCTCGCTGGAATGTGCATTCCAGCGAGGTTCTCGCTGATTTTCAGTGAGAACCTCGGCCGTGTGTACGGGGCCTCAGGAGAACCAGTCCACTCAGATAGGGGTTTCTGCCCCTGACTACAATAAAGGTGGGCGCACTTGCTTGGGAATCATGGAAAAACAGTTCATAAGAATTCTACAACTTTTTCATGCCCTCACATGATCTTTTCCTGGATGCACAGTGCTGTTTTCTGGCCTCTAGATTAGTCATTTAAAGTGGTTGCAAACCCTTTTTTTTCTTTCTTATGCTACAGGTAAGCCTATATTAAGGTTTACCTGTAGCTACCCAGGATATCTCCTAAACCTGCACGGTTTAGGCGATATCCCCCTGTGTCTGCATGTGCCGAAGTCATCGGCACATGCACACTAGGGCAAACTGAAGCAATGGCACCTATGTGCCGTTGCTTCAGTCTTCGTGCCCAGGGCAATCACAGCGCCGGAGCCGCGATACCCGGAAGCATACTAGCTCATTATGCCTCTGTCTTGCAGGCCATTTTTTTTTTGAGGAGAGTTTACTTCCTTTTTAAATTGGGTTTTGGGCTGGTTTCAAACAAGTATTAAAGAGGAGCTATATATATATATGTGTATATATATATATATATATATATATTCCTTTTTAGATGTATACATGGAAGAGGTCAGCTTATGTTTAAAATCCTTGTTTTTTGTACATACATTTCATAATTTTACTGTGTATATATAAACAAAAAAAAGTTTAGAACGTAATAACCTGATTTACATTGAACCCTATGAGAAAATTTGGCTCGGTTCACAATTAAGTTTGTGAACCGAGGTATCAATGTATTTATGTTTATTGCTGGAGATTTGCTTTAATTATGTGAAATGACAAAAAATAGACAGTGGCATTGTATAAACAATGCTCATTTGTATTGGAAAATTAGGAATATACTTTCTATTTGGAAAAAGAAAACTAACCATATTAGTGACTAAGAGTACTTTGGAAAGCTGTGCAATCTCCATTAGTGGATTAGGTTACATATTAAATTACACATGCTGCTCTCAGAGATAATCTACAGTATGTCTGTGGCATTTACTAGGAAATGTTCAGAGACTTTCTTGTTTATCAGAAATGTTTGGAGTTCTAGTATCTCATATGAAAACTTCTGAAAAATAGACTAGCTGATTTATACCTTGATGTAGTATGTACTAACTAATAATCAAAGACGCTGGAATCTGCTAGCTTACATTTTCACATTGGTAAAATTGGTCCGCAGCCATCATTGAGACCTCTATCATTTAAGGTACTCACGGTACTCATGGTATATGGTGCCCATTAAATTGGCACATCTCCACCCTGCTTATTCCAATTTGGGGTTGTAACAAGATCAGAGATGTATTTCACATCTGATGGACCTTCCCCAATGCCAGGCAGATTTTGGACCAGTGCTCAAACCTTTTTCATACATTGTTCAACTGTCCCATTCCCCAAAACCCTAAAAATCACAATTCAAACTAACTGCACATGGATTTCAGCTAAACAGACCATTGCTAAAGTAAAGCAAAAAGCAAAAACAATTTATACATTTTTAGAAATTTTAATAACACATGGGTTTATTCTTTGCAAATGACAAACTTACAAGCAAACTCATGAAAACCGTAGGGAATTTCTCAATTTGTGGTCCATATGGACCTAATGCTCCACTTCTAACTGATAGCTATACTTCTAAAAGGGACATATCGGAAATTCTGGTACTTCCCTTCTAGGTCTCTACCATTTACTCTCCTTCCTCTAGCTCTTGGGCGGCCCCTTCCTTCCTGCCTACTTCTAGTTTTCTCCTGTTCGGTTCTCCGTTTCTTTTCCCCTCCTCTTTTTTTTCCTCTACAATTGCAGAGACTGCACTGCAGATGCATCTTCTCTGCCTCAGTCAAAATCATTGTTAAAATCACTGCTTGGGCAGATGGGCCTCTATGAACATACAGGTGGGCCCCTATGAACATTTCTATTTCATTGTAGACCCATCAAAAGTGGATTACATTAATATGTGGCCCTCTGTAACTTTGTTTAAATTTATGAAAATTAAAAAAGGACTTCCTACTCACATTCATAAACAACATCAGGATCCTCATCCACTCTTTATTCATATTTGCGCTGTAGTCTACACATTTCAGACACAGCAGCATGACAGGTAATTATAATTATATCAGAAGGTAAGTGCACATGTTCCTGGTTACACCTGCTGCAGGCAGTGCACAGGAAAAATCCAGGTATGGATGTATTTGCATAGTTACGTTGGTCCAGCTTGGACCAATGTAAGTATGCATATTTCATACCTGTGGGATTCCTGTGGAAGTAGAGAGTAACTGTTGTAGCTGCTGCTGCTAAAGTTATCTGTCCTGCTGCATACTGGCTACAGGGAGTCACTAACTTGGCAAAGATTTTCTGTTTCCACATGGATTTCTTAGGTTTGGAATATGCATACTTACATTGACCCAAGCTGGACCAATGTAACTATGCAAAAATATCCATTACTGGAATTTATTGTTAATAGATCATCAGGAACCCATGTGTATTGAATTCTACCATCTAGATCAGGGGTCTCAAACTCCCGGCCCGCGGGCCAGTTGCGGCCCGCAGACCGAGATTTTGCGGCCCACTGACAAGCCCTTTCCCCGCTCAGCGCATGCAGCGCAGCGCGGTCCCTTTCCCTGCAGCCCCCCCCCGTACTCATCTTTGTGTCCGGCAAAGCAGGGGTCGTCATGTGACGTCAGCAGCGTAGGGCGGCGCTCCGTATGCGCACGTCCGCACTGAAGTGAAGTTGTGAAGTGAGCGCCCTGCCCTCGCAGCAGCGTCCTTCAAGTAAGCTGCTGCTACTGTAATGCAAGTAGCAGCTTTGGGTGGTAGGGGGAATAGGGGGTGCTACTGCTGCGGTTGTTGTTGGATGATTGGGAGGCTAGCACCCTGTTTTACCACAGGGGGGGGGTGTTGCTGGTGAATGATTAGGGTGCTACTGTTCATCAACACCCCCCAGCAGTAGTACCCCCATAATCTTTCAGCTGATGCTATTATCACAGGTGGTAGGGGGAATGGGGGGTGTTGCTTGTGGATGATGGGGGTGCTACTGCTGGGGGGTTGGGGAGTGTTGATGAACAGTAGCACCCTAATCATTCACCAGCAACAGCCCCCCCCCCTGTGGTAATAACATGAGGGTGCTACTGCCCTTGCAGTAGCATCCCAAT
This sequence comes from Rana kukunoris, assembly GCA_029574335.1. Classification (NCBI taxonomy): domain Eukaryota; kingdom Metazoa; phylum Chordata; class Amphibia; order Anura; family Ranidae; genus Rana; species Rana kukunoris. Next base: position 520,319,658 of record CM056049.1, read on the forward strand.
CATCCAACACCCCCCCCCCAGCAGTAGCACCCCCATCCTCCGTCAGCTCATGCTATTACCACAGGGGGTAGGGCGATTGGGGGTGTTTCTGGTGGATGGTGGGGGTGCTACTGCCCTGGCAATAGCATCCCAATCATCCAACAACACCCCCCCCTACCCCAGCAGTAGTACCCCCATCATCCGTCAGCTCATTCTATTACCACAGGGGGGTAAGGTGGATGGGGGGGGGTGTTGCTGGTGGATCTCAATCATCCAAACCCCCCTTCGGCAGTAGCACCCCCCAACATCTGTCAGCTCATGCTATTACCACAGGGTGGTAGGGGAATGGGAGTGTTGCTGGTGGATGATGGCAGTGCTACTGCTGGTGGGGGGTGTTATTGGTGGATGGTGAGGGGCGCATGATGGGGCATTATATGTGAGGGGCACATGATGGGGGCATTATATGTATGTGAAACATATTCGCTCAGCCCTGATAGGAAATTTCTGTGGGTGGAACAAGAGCTCAGCCTATCAGGCTGAGCGAATATTGGCTCACTGCCCTAATAGACTGAGTGCTAATCTATGTGATTGGCTGGCAGTGCCGAAAGAAGAATGGAGAAGAGTGAGTGTGTGTATGTGACTGCAGCCAGGGTCATAGGGACTGTCCTGGAGAGTGAACATTAGGGGCGGCAGGGGCGCAATCTGTGACATTTTGGTCCAATACTTGATGCGGCCCAGCCTCACCCAGCTTATACCTCCAGTGGCCCCCAGATAATTTGAGTTTGAGACCCCTGATCTAGATGCTCAGCAGTCATTTGAATCCCACAGCTCTATGTTTGTTGTGGTTGTGCACTTGTCTAGTGGTAGGCTTTCCTTTCTATGTTTCCCGCTGTTGTCTTTTCTGGGTCCATGCAGTACAGGTGAAACTTGAAAAATTAGAATACAGTACAAAAGTTCATTTATTTCACTAATGCAACCAAAAAGTTGAAACTAATATATGAGATAGACTCATTACATGCAAAGCAAGATAGTTCAAGCCATGATTTGTCATAATTGTTATGATTATGGCTTACAGCTCATGAAAACCCCAAATCCACAATCTCAGAAAATTTGACTCAGCTAATTAAAACATAACACCTGCAAAGGGTTCCTGATCCTTTAAATGGTCTCTCAGTCAAGTTCAGTAGGAATCACAATCATCGGAAAGACTTCTGACCTGACAGTTGTGAAGAAAGCCATTGACACCCTTTATAAGGAGGGAAAGCCTCAAAAAGGTAATTGCAAGATAAGTTGGATGTTCCCAAATTGCTGTATCAAAGCACATTAATAGAAAGTTATGTAGAAGGGAAAAGTGTGGAAGAAAAAGGTGCACAAGCAGCAGGGATGACCGCAGCCTGGAGAGGATTGTCAGGAAAATGCCATTTAGAAGTGTTGGGGCCTTTCACAAGGAGTAGACTGAGGCTGGAGTCAGTGCATCAAGAGCCACCACACACAGAATGATCCTGGACATGGGCTTCAAATGTCGTATTCCTCTTGTCAAGTCACTCCTAAACAACAAACAACGTCAGAAGCGTCTTACCTGGGCTAAAGAAAAACAGACCTAGTCTGTTGCTCAGTGGTCCAAAGTCCTCTTTTCTGATGAGAGCAAATTTTGCATCTCAATTGGAAACCAAGGACCCAGAGAATGGAGGAAGAATAGAGAGGCACACACTGCAAGATGCTTGAAGTCCAGTGTGAAGTTTCCACAGTCTGTGTTGATTTGGGGAGCCATGTCATCTGCTGGTGTTGGTCCGCTGTGCTTCATTAAGTCCGGGGTCAATGCAGCCATCTACCAGGAGATTTTGGAGCACTTCATGCTTCCTCCGCAGACGAGCTCTATGGGGATGCTGACTTCATTTTCCAGCAGGACTTGGCACCTGGCCACACTGCCAAAAGCACCAAAACCTTGTTCAGTGACCGTGGGATTACTGTGCTTGATTGGCTAGCAAACTTGCCTGACCTAAACCCCATAGAGAATCTATAGGTCATTGCCAAGAGAAAGATGAGAGACATGAGACCGAACAATGTAGAAGAGTTGAAGGCCGCTATTGAAGCATCCTGGTCTTCCATAACACCTCAGCAGTGCCACAGGTTCATGGCTTCCATGCCACGCCGCATTGAGGCAGTAATTGCTGCAAAAGGGCCCAAACCAAGTGCTGAGTACATATGCATGCTTATACTTTTCAGAGGTATTGTTCTATGTACAATGCTGGTTTTATTGATTGCATGTAATTTACAAATTTTCTAAAATTGTGGATTTGGGGTTTTCATGAGCTGTAAGCCATAATCATCACAATTATGACAAATCACGGCTTGAACTATCTTGCTTTGCATGTAATGAGTCTATCTCATATATTAGTTTCATTTTTTAAGTTGCATTAGTGAAACAAATGAACTTTTGCATGATATTCTAATTTTTTTCGAGTTTCATCTATACACCGGTTGCCATTATCACCATTTCTGCTGCCCTTCTTGGATCCTCCTGTCTGTTTGTCACAGCCTTTCTGGCAGCTCTCTCCTCTGCAAGCCTCACCCAGGCTTCTATCCTGTACCCTGGTATGAGCATATTTGTTTTATTTGTCAATTCATGTAAACTGTGTACATGGATGAACATTGGAAATTGCATGTTTCCTGGTTGGCCTATGCTCCCTTTAAGGGCTAAGTTCAACCTTTTCCAGAAAATAGCCTATACAGTCAAAGGGCACCAGTAGACATGAAAAAACTTTGCAGCTTTGGAAAATGATCAGTCATTTTATTGTTTTACCTGTAAGGCCACGTATACACGATCAGACCAAACCTGGTTTCATCGGACCACCGCTGAAGTGGTCTGATGGTCTGATGTGCGTACACACCATCAGTCCAAAATCCCATTGGGCCAAAATGCGGTGACGTAGAACACAACGACGTGCTGTAAAAACAAAGTTCAATGCTTCCACGCATGCGTCGACTTGATTCTGAGCATGCGCAGGTTTTTGGTCCGATGCTTTTGTGTACTAACCATCGTTTTGGTCCGACGGACAGATTTTAAAGCAAGTTTTAAAACTTTGGTCCGACGGACAACGGTCCAATGGGCCGTACACACGATCAATTTGGTCCGATGAAACTGGTCTTCGGGCCAGTTTCATCGTACGGGTCTGATCGTGTGTACGCGGCCTTAGCCATTTAAGTCCCCTCAGAAGCCTAGCTACTGAAACTATTGGATGCTCAATCGCAGCATTGCAGGAGTGGTATCACGTCCTAGCCACAAGGCAAGATGTGGGGTTTGCTGACTAGGAGTGTTTGCTCGCCCTGTCTCCTCTGTATTCTGTTGCTCTCAGTCTGCCTTACTCTGCTACCCTTTTACTTCTAATCCCTGTGAAACTGCTTTCTCCTATCCTCTGATCTGTTGGACTCCATGGATCTGACTAATTCTTTGTCCTGACCTCACTAGTACAGTACTTTGCCTGCCCTGACCTTTCTTGTGTTATTAGCATTGTTCTTGCTTTACACAATGGTTTTGATATCTCTGTCTCTGCTTACTTCTGGCAGTGAAGAAGATGATAAATATATAAATCTATACAGTATATATAATATGCAGTGCACTATTGGATCTAAAATATATACGGTATATATTCTGTTCTATAAACCACGAGCGAATATTTACAATTATGTTCAAAAAGATTCTACAGCTCTATGTGTATTGGAAAACCCCAATGAACACTGTTTTTGAACTTTTTTTTACTTGTTTTATATTACAATTTGGTAAGGGGAAAAGGAAATAGATGAGGGGAGGGTGGGAGGAGGACAAAAAGTAAGGATGGATTTTGGATGTACTTCACAATTAAATGTGTTTATTAGGTCCCCTTTCACACTTATACGACTTGTCCCACGATTTTGGACTGCAAAATCGTATGACAAGTCATTCTCCATTCTTTTCAATGACCAACATTCATACTGGCACGACTTTAAGTTGTGCCTACTTCAAAGTAGTCCTTGCACTACTTTGGTCCGATTTTGATGCCACTTACACAGGCATTCATTGAAATTGCGGCCGCAAATCGCGGTAAAATGGCGGCCCCTAAATCGCGGTAAAATCATGCAACTTTGAAGTCATACAAGTGTGAAAGGAGTCTAAATGTTTTTCATCCCATTTCTGATATAGTGTATAAGATAAAGAATAAAAACACATAAAGAAGCTTTAGTATCATTATAAGCTGTGCTTTGTAAATGGCAAAAGATTGAGGGGACTGAGGCACAACACTAGAACTAGTGTTTTTAAAGTGGAGTTCCTACTAAAATAACAATATTAAAAGCTTATTACAAAGCTTCCTCTAATTGGTTGAGGCTGAGATTGTGACATTAATCATTCACCTCCCTGCCAATCAGAGACAGCTTTATATCTGTTTTCTCTTTTTTTTTTTCGGGATTGGGAATGGAAGTTTTATTGTCTCACTGCTGGAACACAATGCTGTATAGTGTATGTAGCTTAGGGTACATACAGGTAATACAGCACACCCAGCAAGTGCACCTGTTAGTGCAGTAAATAGTTTGTTTGGGCCAAACAAACAAAAAAATCATAATTTGTTTGCTAAAAAATTACATAGAACCCCCAAACATTGTATATGTTTTTTTTAGCAGAGACCCTGGAGAATACAATGGCGGTCATTGCAACTTTTTATCTCACACGGTATTTGCACAGCAATTTTTCAAACGCGTTTAAAAAAAAAACTGTTTCATGCTTTAAAAAAAAAAAAAAACATTAAAGTTAGCCCTGAATAAATAGATACCTAACATGTCATGCTTCAAAATTGCACACGCTCGTGAAATGGCGCCAAACTTCAGTACTCAGTACTTCAGTAAAAATCTCTATAGACGATGCTTTACATTTTTTTTACTGGTTATATGTTTTAAGTTCCAGAGAAGGTCTAGGGCTAGAATTATTGCTCTCATTCTAACATTAGTGGCGACACCTCACATGTGGTTTCAACACCGTTTTCATATGTGGGCAGGACTTACGTATGCGTTCACTTCTGCGTGTGAGCACACGGGCACAGGGGCACTTTGAAAAAAAAAATGTATTGTTAATTTTACTTAAAAAAATTAATTTGACACTTTAAAGAAAAATAAAATTTTGATCACTTTTATTCCTATTACAAGGAATGTAAACATCCCTTGTTATAGGAGTATGGCATGACAGATCCTCTTTACAGTGAGATATGGGGTCAATAAGACCCCACATCTCACCTCTAGGCTGGGAAGCCTAAAATAATAATAATAAAAAAACTGAATGCAGAGGCTGGGCATGACGTCATAACATCGCGCCTGGCCTCCAACTATCATAGAGATTCCGGCGACCATCTGGTCTGCTGAAAATCTCTATGGTAGACATCCGGGGCCGGCAGACCCGTTTTTCCGACTCACTGATCGCAGCGGTGATGATGGTAGAAGCACCAGAGGGCGGCGGGAGGTGGGGTGTCCCCTCATGGCAGCATAGTGTCTTAGTATAGTACTGCAGAGGACGGCACTGATGTCAACTTCAGCACTGTTTTCTGCAGCATTGTGGTGTGCCCACTACCACTGGAGGAAAGGAAGGACCAGGGGCGGACTGACAACTTATGGGGCCCCCGGACAATAGAAGATTATGGGGCCCCCAGGCTTACAGATGGCAAATGCCAGGAGGCAGTGCAAAGGTGGGGCAGCTAAAATCTTGGGATTTTCACATCAAATGCATGTCGGTTTTGGACATATCAGGGACAGATGTAAAAAAAAAACACAGATTTTTACATACTGTCCCTGGTTTTACTGAGCCTGGCAACCCTGATGGGGCCCCCTAGTGGCATGGGGCCCTCGGGCAGTGCCCGGGTGTCTCAATGGTCAGTCCGCCCCTGGGAAGGACCTTACTCGGGACATTACATGACTGGCCAGAAGACAGCTGGAAAAACTGTATCTATGCTGGAAATATTTTAAAATCTGAGGTGGTCTTTAAATATTAGATCTGGGAATTTAACTCTTTGCACACTCTTATACTGCATCACACACACACTGCATCACACAAACATTCCTAAATTAGGAATTGCTGGGTCACATAAATCACAAGACTTGTTCTTATTTTACTATGATGTTCAATAACTTACAAAGCCACCCACAGCTCTGCCCCCAGCTATATCACTAGCCTAGCCTCAAAATACCAACCAAATCCTCCTCTTCATTCCTCCCAAGACTTCCTGTTCTCTAGATCCCTTGTCACCTCCGCCCATACTCGCCTCCAGGACTTCTCTCGAGCCTCTCTGATCCTTTGGAATTCCCTACCCCAACCTGTCTCACTATCTTCAACTCTATCTAGCTTTAGGTTATCCCTAAAAACTTTTCTCTTCAGAGAAGCCTATCCTGTCTCCACCTAACAACTGTACTTCCATTATGTTCATCAGCTCATCCCCCACAGTTATTACCTTTTGTATCACTTAACGCTCTCTCCTAGATTCTAAGCTCTAACAAGCAGGGCCCTCTGATTCCTCCTTATTGAATTGTTTTGTAACTTTACTGTTTGCTCTAACAGTGTAAAGTGCTGCGCAAACTATTGGCTCTATAGAAAACCTGTATAATAATAATAATAATAATAATAATAGTGTTCAATTAATCATGCAACCTAATTGATCTGGTAACTGGCTTGTCACTTTGTAATAATGTATTGTACTCAAAATAGTAAGACAAGAAGTATAATTAATCTTGTGCTATTTTCTATGCTTTAATTTGTAACGTTGATGTTGAAAATATGAATATTCACTGTCCTTAATTAGTTCCTGTTACAGCCAAAGAGGGAAAGTAGTTACAACTAGGTCGATTCATGTATTTGGGTACAGGGGTATTTGCTTTCCAAATTGGTCTGTGCTCTTTGATCATCAGATAAGAAAAACACGAGTCAGCTTGCTGTTGTGTACACTATTGATCATTATTGTAAAGCTTAAAGCGGTATTTCACCCTAAATATAAGATCTCCCATGCGCTTCAGCATACTGGCGTCAGCGCCAGTATGCTGGGTTTTTTTTTTTTTTTATAGCACACTTACTGTTTTATCGTAGAAATCCTTTTCTGTCCCCGTGGTGGACGGCGCCAGTACAGCGCGTCACATCTTCCTAAGATACCCGATATGGACTCGGGTATTTCCGGCGCTATGCGGCGCCTGCGCACAGACCTAGGAGCTGACTGCGCAGGCGCCGTATTTCTCCGAAATAGGACTCGGAGAAATACGGCGCCTGCGCAGTCAGCTCCTAGGTCTGTGCGCAGGCGCCGCATAGCGCCGGAAATACCCGAGTCCATATCGGGTATCTTAGGAAGATGTGACGCGCTGTACTGGCGCCGTCCAACGCGGGGGACAGAAAAGGATTTCTACGATAAAACAGTAAGTGTGCTATAAAAAAAAAAAAAACCCAGCATACTGGCGCTGACGCCAGTATGCTGAAGCGCATGGGAGATCTTATATTTAGGGTGAAACTCCGCTTTAAGTGCATGGCTCATAAATAATTGCAATGCATGATTTATGATGTCCTCAGTAGTATTTAAAAGGTCTGAGATACAGTTAATTTTATTTTAGTAACCTCAGATAAAATTAGCATTTACAAACTATACTCGTTTTTTTTTAAAGTACCAAGATTTTGGAGTATTGATTTTCTTCTATTTTCAGGACCTATGCTGAAACTGCTCAAAGTGCAACTTCAAGTTTAAACCCAAGTCCAGTATTCTTCCCCATCACCCCCTTTAAAACTACACTATATTACCAAAAGTATTGGGATGCCAGTCTTTACACATGAATATAAGCCCCTGTTCACATTTGACATGCCAAATCGCAGCCTATTGCTGGCAACTGCACTGTCCCAATCGGTGCAACGCCAACTTTGCAACGCTGCAACGACTTCCAAAAGTAGTTTTTGCACTACTTTTGGCGACTTTTAACTCACACAGATGTCTTTCAAAACACACCCGAACTTGCACGGAAATGCGGGTTTGAAATCGTGCAATTTCAGCTGAGGCTTAATGGTATCCCAGTCTTAGTCCGTAGGGTTCAATATTGAGTTGGCCCACTCTTTGCAAATATAACAGCTTCAACTCTTCTCGGAAGGCTGTCCACAAGGTATAGGTAAGAGTGTGTCTTTGGGAATGTTTGACCATTTTTCCAGAAGCGCATTTGTGAGGTCAGGCACTGATATTGGAGATGAGCCTGGCTCGCAGTCTCTGCTTTGATTCATTCCAAAGGTGTTCTATTGGGTTGAGGTCAGGACTGTGTGCAGGCCGGTCAAGTTCCTCCACCCCAAACTCGCTTTTCCATGTCTTTATGGACCTTGTCCTAAACCTTGTGGACAGCCTTCTTAGAAGAGTTGAAGCTGTTATAGCTGCAAAGGGTGGGCCAAGTGAGTATAGAACCCTACGAACTCAGACTGGGATGTCCATAAAGTTCATGTGCATGTAAAGGTAGGCGTCCCAATACTTTGAGTAAAAATGTTACCTCTAACCTGGTAAAAATGGAGGTAGAATAATTGCATTAGCTAATCCTCTCTGCTTTTAGCTAGTAATATACAAATCTTTACATTTAATACACTAGCCAAAATATGGGGATCAAGCAAATTGTGAAAGTCATATATAAAGTGTCTTTAAAGTGTTATTAAATCTATTTGAAAAAAAAGCGTATCACACAGCCTTACTTACAAGATGCTTTGCCTTTGCTTTTTTTTTACCCCACTGTATTCCATTTTGCAGAGTATTCTTATTTTTTCCTGATAATTACATCTGTTTCTGTGGTGGCCTCTTTTACCTGCCTCCATGAGGGCACCACAACATGTGCTAATGCTCTGTGCACCCCACACAAAGGCTGCACAGAATAGCTAGCGATGTGGGATGCTTGAGGTATGAATCAATGTGTTACTCACCACTGATTAAAAATGTTGTTAAAATGTGCGCATGCACATTAGAAAAGTTGCACTTGCATTCATTGTAGTCCTACAGACAAGGCATCAGCAATAATAGTGTGTGCACTCAGGAAGTTTACCAAAGCCCACCAGGGCTGAAACGCTTCAACATATATGTATTGGATTTTCCTTTACTGTGATGGATTCAAAATAAAGATTTTATGAGTCTGGCATACTGATTTGCTGACCTTTTGGTTTGAGGATTGTCTTGTCTGACAGTTTGTGCTGGTGTAGTCTGAGCACAGGTATAGTCAGGGCTTTTTTTTTCAGCAGGAAGGAGGGGGAACGCAGTTATGGCATCCCCAGCACTGAATATATTTGTTGGCAAGAGGAGTCTATTGATGCTGGCTACTGGAGGATCTATTGTCACTGGGGTGGTGTAGTGATTCTGGGGGGATCTACTGTTGTGGGGAGGAGTCTTCTGTAGCTTGGGATATACTGTTGTGGGGATGAGTCTTCTGTAGCTTGGTATTTACTGTTGTGGGGATGAGTCTTATGTTTCTGGGGATATACTGTTGGGGGGGTCTATTATTGCTTACAGCTGGAGGGTCTATTGATGCTGGCTACTGAGGGATATATTGTTGCTGGTGTGGATCTATAGTTGCTGTTAGGCATCTTTTGTTTCTGGGGGGCATTCATAAAAATAAAAAAGCGAAACGTTGGGACTTTATATGTACCTCCTTGGGTTGACAAACAAATTAAAAAAATTTTTCGCATAGCTTTATTTGACATATTATACAATGTCTTAAAAAAGGGGGTCCATTCTTTTAAAAACAAGATAACAAACTGGTTTGTCCAGGTTGCTGCTATCCTGGGCTTGAGATGAGTTTTATAGCCAACGCGTTTCGCAGGCTCAACCACTTCGTCAGGGCTGCAGATCCTAGTATATACTGTAACAATATATAGAAGAACATTTTGCATATAGGAAATTTTTACATTAAAAATAAAACTTTTCCATGTACTGTGTTTAATTGAATGAAGCACTTACTACTGATGATTTCTAGAATCTAATTATTGTGGAAATTCACAAAAAAGGATGTGTAACGTCATGGAACAAATTATAATTTCTCATTTCATGGTAGGTTTATTTTAACTATGAGAGACAGAATAACAACAAAAATATCCAGAAAAAGCATTTAAAAAAAGTTATAAATTGATTTGCATTTTAATGAGTGAAATAAGTATTTGACCCCTTGGCAAAACATGACTTAGTACTTTGTGGCAAAACCCTTATTGGCAATCACAGAGGTCAGACATTTCTTGTAGCTGGCCACCAAGTTTTTCACACATCTCAGGAGGGATTTTGTCCCACTCCTCTTTGCAGACTCTGTCACAGTCATGAAAGTTTTGATGCTGACGTTTGGTAACTCGAACCTTCAGCTCCCTCCACATATTTTCTATGGGATTAAGGTCTGGAGACTGGCTAGGTCACTCCAGCACCTTAATGTGCTTTTTCTTGAGCCACTGATTTGTTGCCTTGGCCATGTGTTTTGGGTCATTGTCATGCTGGAATACCCATCCACAACCTATTTTCAATGCCCTGGCTGAAAAAAGGAGGTTCTCACCCAACATGACAGTACATTGTCCCTTTGATGCAGTGTAATTGTCCTGTCCCCTTAGCAGAAAAACATCCCCAAAGCATAATGTTTCCACCTCCATGTTTGACGGTGGGGATGGTGTTCTTAGGCCGCGTACACACGATCGAACATGTCCTCTGAAACTGGTCCGCAGACCAGTTTCAGTGGACATGTTCGATGGTGTGTACGGCCTATCGGACCGTTTTCCAGCAGACAAAAGTTTCAAAACATGCTTAGAAACCTGTCCACTGGAAACCTGTCCGTCGGACATGTTCGATGGTTAGTACACAAAATCATCGGACCAAAATCCCGCGCATGCTCAGAATCAAGTCGACCCATGCTTGGAAGCATTGAACTTGTTTTTTTCATCACGTCGTTGTGGTCTACGTCACTGCGTTCTGGTCCGAGGGGATTTTAGTCCGATGGTGTGTACGCACATCAGACAAACAGACCACTTCAGTCTGGTCTGATGAAAACGGTCCGTCGGACATGTTTCTTAGGACATGTCTGATCGCGTGTACGCGGCCTTATGGTCATAGGCAGCATTCTTCCTCCTCCAAACACAGCGAGAGGAGTTGATGCCAAAGAACTTGATTTTGGTCTCATATGACCACAGCACTTTCACCCAGTTCTCCTTTGAATCATTTAGATGTTCATTAGGAAACTTCAGACGGGCCTGTACATGTGCTTTCTTGAGAAGGGGGACCTTGCGAGCGCTGCAGGATTTCATTCCTTCCCAGCGTAATGCGTTAATAATTGTTTTCTTGGTGAATATGCTCCCTGCTGCCTTGAGATCATTGACAATTTTCTCCTGTATAGTTCTGGGCTGATTCCTCACCGTTCTCATGATCATTAAAACTCCACGAGGTGAGATCTTGCATTGAGCCCCAGACTGAGGGAGATTGACAGTTATTTCATGTTTCTTGCATTTGTGAATAATCACACCAACTGTTATTACCCTCTCACCAAGCTGCTTGACAATGGTCTTGTAGCCCATTCCAGACGTGTGTAAGTCTACAATCTTGTCCCTGACATCATTGGACAGCTTTTTGGTCTTGGCTGTGCCGGAGAGATTGAAATCTGATTCATTGCTTCTGTGGACAGGTGTCTTTTATACAAGCTGATATTAGGAGTACTCCTTTTAAGAGTGCTCCTGATCTCAGCTTGTTACCTGTATAGAAAACTCCTGGGATCCAGAAATCTTGCTGATATGGGATCAAATGCATATTTCACTCACTCCCCCCCCCCCCCCCCCCCCCCCCACTGAAACTGACATTTCACTTTGAATTGGCTTCCATCACCTTTACAGTGACGGGATAATTTCCATTTTGTTTCTCAATTCAGTTACATATTTCCGTGGCCTAAGGGTCCTTTCACACGTGCGAACCGTTTTTTAGGTCCGTTTTTTTCATCAGTTGATCAGTTTTTTCGTCCGTTTTTTATCAGTTTTTCGTCCGTTTTTCATCCGTTTTTCATCCGTTTTTCATCCGTTTTTCCATCCGTTTTTCCATCCGTTTTTTTTTTTTTAGAACTTTTTTTTATTACATATTTTGATGAAAAACGGATGTTAGCGGATCGGATGTTAAACGGATCGTCCGCTAACATCCGTTTTTCGTCCGTTCCGTTTTTTTGACGGAAGAAAAATAGGGTTTTCTTCTGTTCAAAAAAACGGAGCTTAACGGAGACGGATGCAAACGGACGTTAGCGGATGCTCATCCGCTAACGTCCGCTATCCCATAGGGATGCATTGCGGTCCGTTTTTCATCCGTAAAAAAACGGACGAACGGTCCGCACGTGTGAAAGGCAATTCCAACACAGTAGAGATTTATGCCGGATGATTTTATTGTTCAGAAAAGCAATGTAGGTTTAAATGCAGTTTGGGGTGTTGTCAAGTAATTTATAGCCTTTCGTGGAGGAGACGTTTTTCCCATAAAATGTAGGTGTTGGTGGAAAAACTGCAAGGATTATTGGTTGTATAAAAAAGATCAACAGGGCCTATTCATATTAAAGCCCTAAACGCTCATATTAAATTTTGAATACATTTTTTTTTTTTTTTTTTTTAGATTTTATTGAGGCCACTGGTCACGTTGAACTTTTTTGACTATGTGATGATAAACATATATAGTAAAAAGCCATAAGCTTTTGCTTATTCAGTGATATGACTGACTGCTGGAGGTGTATTTTATATACCAATACCATTTACATACATACACCAGAATTTATTTATTTCTCCACTCTATAGGAACTAATAAATTCTCTATTCTTATCCATTGATATAATATTAAACACACAGGGCCAGATTCTGGTCAATTCTGCGGCGGCGTTGTGTAAGCTATTTACACTACGCTGCCGCAACTTACAGGAGCAAGTGCCGTATTCTCCAAGCACTTGCTCCGTAATTTGCGGCGGCGTAGTGTAAATGGCCGGGCGTAAGGCCGCATAATTTAAAGGGGGCGGCTTGTATTTAAATTAAGCACGCCCCCGTGCCGAACGAACTGCGCATGCGCCGGCCTTAAACGTAGGCCACTGCCCATGCTCCATAGTACGCCGCAAATACATTGATTACGACAGCAATGTAATTAACGTACAGGCCTATTCGCGAACGAGTTACGTAAACGACGGAAAAACACGACGCTGTCCCGAGTCCATAGTTAACATGGCATACGGTGGACTGACGTAAGGTTACCCCTCATATAGCAGGGGTAACCTTACGCTTACGGAAACGACGTAAACTACGGCGAAGCGGCGCAAAAACTTTTGGGAAACGGCGTATCATGCTCATTTGCAAATTCAACGCTGAAATTGAGGGAAACGCCACCTAGCGGCCAGCTTAGAATTACATCTAAGACCTGAAGGTGTAAGTGACTTACGCCAGTCGGAGCGGGGCGAAGTTGCAAAACGTAACACGTACGGGGGTTCAGAAGTCCGAAGACACGTCGTTTGCTGCCGTCCTTTTGGAACATTTAGTTGTCCATACATATCCTGCATGTTTACTGCCGTTTTTTTACTGGCTAAAATGTGAGTAGCCTGTGCTTTTACTACCTTTTAAATAAATGCTTGAGTTTAACGGAGAGCTCTTAGATTTGTGATTCCTCTTTTCATGTTTGGGTCTGTATACACCGCTGACCTTTGAGGATCTGAATTGCTACCCTGCTTCCTGGTCTCCTATGCTGAGATACCTGCTCATTTGACCATCTAGTAAAATAGTGGTCTATATGCGAAGGTGAGGCCCCGTACACACGACCGAGCTTCTCGGCAGAATCCAGCGAGAAGCTCGCTGGGATCCATATTCTGCCGATAAGCTCGATCGTGTGTAAGTTTTCGCCAAGCAAACTGTCGAGCGAGGCGTCGGGCCAAAATAGAGAGCAGGTTCTCTATTTCCTCGACGGGCCATCGGGACTAATGGCTCAACGCCTTTTTCGACAGCCTGGTCAACGAACTCGACGGCCGGCCGAGAACCTCGTCGGGCGGAACGATGGGTTTAGCCCGACAAGGTTCTCGTACGTGTGTACGCGGCCTGAGAGTACCCATCCTTACTGGTGGAGGGATCACTTTAAGTTTTTGGCTTCTCATCGTCACGTGGTGGAGAATTTTAAGATTTGGCTATCTGGATCTCTCTTACATATTTCTGTGGACTTTATTTCATTAATTTAGTATAATTATTCCTCCTATATATTGTTTGTTTCACACATATATATATAAAAAGTTATAGCACCTACAAAATAGGGGATAGTTTTATGGCATTTTTATTAATATTTTTTTTTTACTAGTAATGGCGGCGATCAGCAATTTTTATCGTGACTGCAACTTTATGGCGGACACATCGGACACTTTTGATGCCATTTTGGAACCATTGTCATTTATACAGCGATTAGTGGTATAAAAATGCAGTGAAGGGGTTAACCAGTAGGGGGCGCTGAAGGGGTTAAGTTTGTCCTAGGGATGTGTTCTAACTGTGTGGGGGCTGGGCTACGTGTGACATGACCCTGAACACTGCTCCCGATCACAGGGAGCTGTAATCAGTGTCCTGTCACTAGGAAGAATGGGGAAATGCTTGTTTACATCAGCATTTCCCTGTTCTTCCTCTCCGTGGGATGATCGCAGGACTCCTGGCGGACATTGAGTCCGTGGGACCCGCGGTCACACTCACAAAGCTTGCGGCGGGTGCACGCGTGCCCACAATCCCGTGTCTTTAAGGCGACATACCCATCCATTAATATGCCCAGCTGTGCCATTCTGCCGGCGTATATCGTCGTACAGCGGTCGGCAAGTTGTTAAAGACAGCTTAAAGTGAGTGGAATTCTTCTCACAGTTGTCATTGAAACAGGTATCTTCCTTGAACTGATTCAGAGATGGCTGTTAAAGTTTTGATTTGCTATACATTTCTCTGCTGCTGACAATAGTCACAAGGTCAAATAGTAGTGGTAAATCTCCTCAACTGTGGTAATAACCTGGCAAAAGCTCTAACTGTTCTCAGCCCTTCCTGCTGGAAGTAGCTTTCATAAAGGGATGGACATGGTCAGGAACAATATGCAGGTAGGCTGTTGCTTTTAAACGATGCTTAGTTGGTACTAAGGGACCCAAAGTGAACAAGAAAATATTCCATATACCACAACCAGTCTGAACCGTTGATACAAGGCAGAATGGATCCATGCTTTAATGTTGTTAATGTCAAATTCTGACCCTACCATCTGAATGTTACAGCTGAAATCGAGACTCATCAGACCAGGCAACGTTTTTCCAATCTTCTATTGTCCAATTTTGGTGAGCATGTGGGAATTGGAGCCTCAGTTTCCTGTTCTTAGCTGACAGGAGTAGCACCTGCTGTGGTCTTCTGCTGCTGTAGACCATCTGCTTCAAGGTTCAATGTGTTGTGTGTTCAGAGATGGTATTCTTTATACCTTGGTTGTAACGAGTGGTTATTTTAGTTCTAGTTGCCTTTCTGTCATCTCAAAACCAGTCTGCCCATTCTCCTCAGACCAGCCTGTCTTGCACTAATCACCATTCCATGTTCAAAGTCACTTAAATTCCCCTTTCTTCCCCATTCTGATGCTTGATTTGAACTTCAGCAAGTCCTTTTCACTACGTCTAGATTCCTAAATGCATTGAGTTGATGTCGTGTAATTGGCTGATTAGCAATTTGTGTTATCAAGCACATACTTTGCTGATCATTGGCCTGTGTATAGAAAGGATTCTACTTTTCCTCCCAATTTAATCTGCTTAGATATCATTCAGGTTAGTGGGAAAATCTGTTCACAAGAGTACTGTATCTACTTTTGTAAGCAGTTATCTTGTGACTATTTCACTATTTCCCACAGGGTCAGGTTGAGCAGGGTAGTTACAGTATACAATGTAGGGGTAAAGATTGACAGATTCCACCATGAAAGTTAATAGAACCCTCTGGATCGGTCAAAATAATTTGCTGACCTGAGGATGGTAACTGACTGTTAGACCCCCGTGCACATCCTTTAATACCTTCTGCCTTGGCACACCTTTTCTGAAATGAGTAGAGGTCAGTGAGATAAAATATGTAAGTCAGTAGAGTAGAAAACCATCTCTCTCTATTTTGTGCATCACCTATAGCAGGCATGTCCAAAGTCCGGCCAGCGGGCCAAAATGTGGCCCCCCTGTTGATTTAATATGGCCCCTTAGGGGATTTGGATATATACATTGTTTGTGGCCCCCAGGGCCACAAAATATATATACCATATTTATCGGCGCTGCCTTGGAGGGGACAGGGAGGGGGCAGGACGAGCGTTGTCAGATTACATGAAGAGAATCTCCTGTTTACTCAGCAGCGTCTATATTGGAAGTCCCGTCTCCTGGGATGCCATTGAACGATTTTTCTGTCTATCATAGGAGGCGGGACTTTGTAGTAAAGAGACCACAGAGTAAACAAGAGATTCTCCTGTTTGTAATCTGTTGGCACTCGTTCCACCCCCTCCCTCTGCCCTCCGAGGCTGCAGATGGGCATCGATCAGGCTGCACTTATGGCAATGGTTAGGCTGCATTCATGGCACATGTGAGGCTGCATTTATGGCACATGTGAGACTGCATTTATGGCACATGTGAGGCTGCATTCATGGCAATGGTGAGGCTGCATTCATGGCAATGGTAAGGCTGCATTCATGGCAATGGTAATGCTGCATTCATGCCAATGGTAAGCCCATGCGTGTTATACGCCGATAAATACGGTATATCCAAATAACACGCCCAAGCTCATCCTTAGTCCTGAGCAGCACTCTGGGATTCGTTGGGGCCACAGAAGAAATATATACAGTATATCCAAATAACACGCCCAAGCTCATCTCTTCACCACACACAGCCACAAAGGCAAGATAATTGTGTGTTGGTGCTCGGAGGAACACACTTAGACCAAATTTTAGTGGTTCAAAGAATGTTATAGTTCATGTAAAAAAAAAAAAGGGAAGTCAATATTTAGTAAACCTTACGGTAATAGCTACAATCCCATTACTTTTTCCAGTATGGAAAACCACAACAAAACGTCAATCAGAGGTTTCACAAGCTAATAAACAGCATTCTACACAGTCTAATATTTTGACAGACGTGATCATTTCGGTAGCACACATATTCAGTGAATATTTCCTTTCTCGAAATCTATCTGGAATAGCATTATTTAGTTATGCTATTGTTACAAATGTAGTACTAATCTGCATTTTGTTGCTAACTAGCAAAATGTGGCCATCGCAGAACGGGCAAGATTAAGGATAATATAACAGATTTTAGCCCTGGTTCACACTATAACCCATATGTGAATCGCACAGGGATCGCACGCATTCCTCTGCAATTTACATGTCATTTTTAGGGGAAAATCCTAAATAGAAAGTAATTTTCTTATTTTTATTTTTTATTTACACAAAGTTGTCAATTGATATGATATTTCCAACACATAGCATAGGCATACTTAAAATTACAGACCAAAACACATTCTGCTACTCCTAGTATGGTGATATCACATGAGGCTTTTTCACAGCCTAGCCACATAGTGAGCCCAAATCCAAGGAGCACCTTCAGGCTTTCTATGGGCATAAATTACACATTTCATTTCCTGACTACCTATCACATTTCAGGAGACTGTGACTGGTGTGGTGGTTATCGGAGACACTGGGGGAAATTTGCTAAAGATAGATGGTGCATTCAGAATCTGGAGTAGTTGTGCATGGTTCTAACTGAAGCTTGTTCAATCAAGCTTTGGCAATAAAACCTGAAAGATGATTGGTTTCTATGCATAGCTGCAGAAGATTTTGCACTCTGCAGTCTTTGTAAATAACACTTACTGTGACTGGCTGCACTATTAGGGCTGCACACATTAGGTTGGGGGGTAAATACTTTAGCTGCAGGAGAAGCAGCTGGAGCATACACACTGTTGCTTTCATTGGGTGCCAACTGTAAACGTATTCAAGTGAATGGGGGCGCTTGTGCATGGTGTTAAAGAAGGAGATGAGGAAGGCGATACAATGCCTCCTCACCACCTGAAAATGGATCACTCTTTAAAGAGCACCACACATATGCAGGAGGCCTT
This sequence comes from Rana kukunoris, assembly GCA_029574335.1. Classification (NCBI taxonomy): domain Eukaryota; kingdom Metazoa; phylum Chordata; class Amphibia; order Anura; family Ranidae; genus Rana; species Rana kukunoris. The sequence continues at coordinate 520,337,734 of CM056049.1, forward strand.
ATCATGACACTGGGACTGGTGTGGTGATAAAGTGTCTGGCTGCACTGGTCTTGTGACATTGTACTGCTGTGACGGTGATCAGAGGTGATGGCTGGCTGCACTGACATACAGTGATATCGGAGCAGTCAGCCATTGTATGTAATCACAAACACAGCCGTACAATGTCCCATTAAGACCCCCTTTAACACTGCAGCACCGCCAAAACAGTACTAAAATGTCGGTCTAGTCACAGCGCTCCCAAGCTGCCCTAAAGATGCTGCTTGCAGGACTTTTTCTAACGTCCCGCAATCGCACTGCCCGAGTGTGAAAGCACTCGTTGCAAAGTATAGGAGGCAGTTTTCAGGCGCTTTTTAGAGGCTTTCTAGCACTAAAACATCTGATAATTACAGCAGCATGACGTTGTTAGGGTATCCACATGAAATTTAACCAAGAAATGCGGATGCTCATAGCGTATATCCGTAGTAAAATATTTGTATATTTATTGGTCAAAGAATTAAAAAAATGGAGCTCTAATTTCACCAGCTTCACATAAAGTAACAGACAATCTCCAGGGTCTGGACGGCGTGCGTTCCACAGACCACAGTATGAAAAACCCAGATGTCCTGCAAGTGACGTAATGCGTACCAAGTCCCGACTTGCGCGTTTCGTCACTAGACACCTCAGACGGCATCTAGTGAGGAAAAGCGTAAGGCAGGACTTGGTACACATTGCGTCACTTCCGTTTTTTCCATACTGTGTCTGTGGAATGCACGCCATCAAGACCCTGGAGATTATCTGTTACTGTATGTGAAGCTGGGGCAATTGGAGCTCCATTTTTTTAATTCTTTTACCAATAAATATACACATTTTTTACTACGGATTTATGCTATGAGCATCTGCATTTCTTGATTAAATTTCATGTGGATACCCTAACAACGTCACAGAGAAGGAGGATACCTGGATCGGTGGGATATCAGAAGTGAGGATATACCCTATTACATACTTTTCACCCCTGCAGTGGTAAGGCTTTTTGGTGAGTGCACATACAACTGGGGATCACGAAAAAGTCACCCATAATCTGCAGAGGAATCACGATAGATTGGATTTTGCACTCACCTTTGGGAGTTATTTGCAATATTGACATTTATTGCTAGTAGTTTTTTTATATATTTTTTATATAGCTTTGGATTTTATATACAGTATATATACATTTTACATATAGTCTTGGACTCTCATATACACTTTTTATTATTATTTATTAACCGTCTTATCACTGATTTTGGTTTTCACAGGTTTGCATTTATATGCAATTTGAAGTTACTTATACAGCACTTTGGATATAGCATTCATATTTATGTTTCCTAATTTTGATTAATTGGATTTTCTTGCACTAATTCTTTAACCAGTAACTAATCCTTTTTATCACACACGAGTGTACTGGGTTATGTTTATTATTATTTTATAGAACCACAGGGACTCATAAATTATCCCGAAAGAAATGCTAATTTCCCTTTCTCCTTTTAAAATATTTTTTCCTGGACTCCACTATTGTGTTTTTTTTTTTATAGGGAGGCAGCAGCTTAACACACACCTAAGTGTGGAATTTTAATTATTCTTATGAGACATCATTATGCCTATTTTCTTGGTAAAATAAAGAATATGGAGTAAAACTGCATGTGCCAGTGAAATGGCAAAAAACTATCATACTCAAAATTGTCCAAAGGCAATGCTCTAAAAGCCTGTACAGGTTATCAGCTTATAGTTAACCTTGACGTATGGCCCTAGAATTAATGCTCTCACTGTGATGTTCATGGAGATATCTCACGCGTTTACATACATATGTACACTCCATGTGTGCGTTTGCATGTGTGTGCATGCCGATGGGTTGTGTTTAATTTTTTTCATTATTTTTATTTATTTATTACAAATTCATTTAACACTTTTCTATTTTTTTTTATTTAACTTTATTGCTATCACAAAGGGGCTAACATGATATTATAGATGGGTTACAGATCATTTTTATGGAGACATCAGGGGTCTGTTAGACCCCCAATGCCTCCTCTACCCTCCACCACAGATAATGAAGCACATATCATACTTTACTAGCTGCTACCCCAGCTATAGTAGCTGGGAAATGACAGCTGTGAAACCAGAGGTGACAAACAACGCTTTGTGGGAAATTTTACAGCTGGTACCGGAGTGGGGGGGGGGGGGGGGTACAGCACCTTATTGGCACTGTAAAACTAATCAGGCGACTCTACAGCTACCCGGATCACTTTTCCATGAAAGCCAATTACCAGCTTAAAAAACCCCCACTAAACTCACTCATGACTCCTATGCCTTGTTTTAACCCCTTGTATATCAGGGTGTTTATAATCGTACCTTGGCAAGGGGTTAAAGGGGTTGTAAAGGCACTAAGATAAACATCCTTCTGTGTGTAGCAGCCTCCCCAGCACCCCTAATACTTACCTCTCTCTCCAGCAATGTCCACGAATCTCTCAGCTGTCCGGGACTTTCCCTCCTGATTGGCTAAGAACATCAGTGGCGCCATTGGCTCCTGTGGCTGTCAATCAAAGTCAGTTAGCCAATCAGGGGAGAGAGGGGATGGGGCCAAACAACAGCTTTGTGTCTGAATGGACACACGGAACTGCAGCTTGGCTCAGGTGCCCCCCATAACTAGCTGCTTGATGTGGTGCCACTCGACAGGAGGGAGGGGCCAGGAACAGCAAAGAGGCAACCGAGAAGAGGATCTGTGCTGCTCTGTGCAAATCCTACTGCGCAGAGGAGGTAAGTATAACCTTTTTTATTTTGCTTTTATACAAGACTTTACAATTATTTTAAGGATAAACTGGTAAACATTTGAAAAGAAGCAAGAGCTTCATCTGCAGGTCTGATAGAAGTATTCAAAGTTTTTATATGGCTTAACCACTTACTTACTGGCCCTTATACCTGCCCAGGTGATATTTCAGCTTCCGGCACTGCGTCGCTTTAACTGACAATTGCGCGGTCGTGCGACGTGGCTCCCAAACAAAATTTACGTCCTTTTTTCCCCACAATTAGAGCTTTCTTTTGGTGCTATTTGATCACCTCTGCGTTTTTTATTTTTTGCGCTATAAACAAAAAAGAGCGACAATTTTGAAAAAAAATACAATATTTTTTACTTGTTGCTATAATAAATATCCCAATAATAAAAAAAAAAAAAAAAAACAGTTTAGGGCGATACGTATTATTCTACATATTTTTGGTAAAAAAAAATAATAATAATCGCAATAAGCATCTGGTTTGCGCAAAATGTATAGTGCCTACAAAATAGGGGACAGAATTATTATTTTGTATTTATTTTTTTACTAGAAATGGCGGCGATCTGCGATTTTTTTTGGGACTGCGACGTTATGGCGGACACATCGGACACTTTTGACACATTTTTGGCGTCATTCACATTTATACTGCGATCAGTGCTATAAAAATGCACTAATTACTGTATAAATGTGATTGGCATTGAAGGGGTTAACACTAGGGGGTGAGGAAGGGGTTAAATGTATTCCCTGCATTGTGTTCTAACTGTGGGGGGAGGGGGGTGACTGGGGGGGTGACCGATCTGTGTCCCTATGTACAAGAGACACAGATCGATCTCCTCCTCTCCAGAGACAGGACGCTGTCTCTGTGTAAAACAGCAATGAGAGATGATCTCATATGTTTACATCTCTCATTCGCCCACAGATCGCATCGCAAACGGCCACTCTGATTGGCCGTTCGCGGCGATCTGTGATTGGCTGTGTCCAAGGGACACGGCCAACACAGTGTTTCCCCGCAGCGCGCTCTGGAGCGGGCGCAGGGAATCTGCTAGTGACAAGCCGTCAATTGACGGCTTGTTGGTAATTTAGATCCGCGCTAAAGCCGTCATTCAGCTATAGCGTGGATCTCAAGTAGTTAAACAAAGGAAAACTAATTGTTTACGTTTTTATTTTTTTATTTGCTATTCTGCTACAACCATTTGAAAACCACTCTGACTTGAAGTTCTTAGCATAAAATATGATAAAAAAATATTTATTTGCCTGACTCTTCTTATAAATAAGACATATTTGTAATTATAGTTAGTTGCATTCCTCCTCCCACCCTAATAAAAGTGTAAAAGCAGATTATTTGTTTTGCTCTTGATGATCCTATGATAAAGTGCTCTGCCCTAGAGATTTGAATATTATTTAATGCTCATGAAGATAAATATTGTGGTGGGAACCCTTCATCAACTCAAATCTCCTCTCCTTCATAAGATGGACAAGCATAGATGAATAGATGCCAGGTAATATACAGTATACTTTTTACTGCCTTGTTAGCTTCCATTTACTCCCTGTCTCGAGTATAATATACTGTTGCCAAAACCCCTACAATATGACATCCTTGATCCAACCTCAATATAGATTACTCTAAGCCAGGGGTCTCCAAACTTTCCAAACAAAGGGCCAAGTTTACTGTCCTTCAGACTTTAATGGGGCCGAAGTGAGGCCAGTGGGAGTAGAAAATATCCTGACATCAGTGTCAGTGAGAGAAATAGTTCCCCATTTTTGGTGTCAGTGAGAGAAGGAGTGCCTTATTGTTGGTGTCAGTGGGAGGAATATTGCCCCAAGGGCCGCATAAAAGTAAGCAAAGGGCCATATCTGGCCCCCGCGCCACAGTTTGGAAACTAAAACATTATTACAGTTAAATCCATTTTCTGCTTATTCAGATTCCTACCCTCAACCTAGTTTCTTGTCAGATCGAGAAGTATGATGTACAGTCTGATCATAAAGAAGAGATGATCAGCATGTTCAGTCATGATCATAAATAAAATGTTCCATGGGATGTTTTCAAGAAATTTATACAGGAATTTATACAATGTTGCTTTCACTTTACCAACCCTTGCTTACCCTATTAAAAAAAAAATATATATGTTTTTGGCTAGACTTCTACTTTAAATGTTTAGGGATTTTCATTATCTCAATTCTCTGACTAAATTAGTTAGCTGCTTTCCTACTGTTTCCTACAGTTCTAATAGCCAATTTTGGCACCTGGAAAAATGTAATCCTTGAGTGCAGTTAGCTAGTTTAAGTTAATGAAAGTTGTTTTACTCCCTTAACTGACTTGAGAACTCAATGGTTACCATTCCTAAATTAGTTCTTTATTGAATTTAATGGTCGATTTCCATCCTTTGTGTGGCATAGCACTGGCTGGACAGCTACTATAATTATGTCTGTAAACTGGAAAGTGTTTGCTTACTTACTTACTTTCAAAGTAGAATCATTGTTATCAGTTAAAGATTATGGGCCAACTGTCAGAATGAAATGTTTTACATATTTTGAACAAGCAGTAAAGGTACCTTTTTAGCCCAGGTTCATACTGCTCTGACATTAAAGGATCACTAAAGATTTTTTTTTTTTAGCTAAATAGCTTCCTTTACCTTACTGCAGTCCTGGTTTCATATCCTCATTGTTCGTTTTTGCTTTGAAGTTGCTGTAATTCTGCTCTGATCTCCACACTTCCTGCTTGTCTGGCTCCTTAGGAAAAATCTCATGGCAGCTTTTCACTGTGGTCCAAGCTGTCATTACTGTGTGTCTAAAACTCCGCAGAACAAATCAGATTCATTTTATAAAACAAAACACTGCCCTGGATTTGTTTGTTTTTGTTCTGTGTGTCTCTCTACTTCACAGAAACATGAAACCAGTTTAAAAGTGAAACTGAAACTGCAGGCACATTTTATGATTGATTTTTATCTATTTTTAATCATTTTTAAAAAGAATCAGTTAACTTTTATGTCTCTATACCATATGAACAGTAATTTCAGCAATTTTTTTTTTTTCCTTTAGTGACCCTTTAAATTCACGCAACTTCCAATCCAACTTTGCCCTGCAACTTCAGTTCAACTTTGATCTGACTTATTGTGATATTTTACACTCTATGGCATTGAAGTCGTATCAAAGTTGGACCAAAGTAGTGCAGGAACCTTTTCTAAAGTTGGAGCAACATGTGTTGGATCAGTTAAGACGGCTTTCATAGGGAAACATTGAATTTGACAAGTCATGCTATATGTGTTCTCACAAGTCGGATCCCATGTTGCACCACTGTGAATTGGGCCTTAGGCCAGGTTCACACTGCTCCAACATAGAAGTCAGATGACTTCCGGTTGGACTTTGCCCTATGACTTCATGTCCAATTTCCATACGACTTCAATGTATGGGATCTGACTGTGATCCGACAATACCAAGCCCTTTGAGTCTGGTATGAATCTTGAGGGGAGGAACCCCACGACTAAATAAAATAAAAAAACTTTGTGGTATCGTCCCCCCCCCCCCCCCCAAGACTATTCCAGACCCTTCGGTCTGGTATGGATTTTAAGGAAACAAAGAGTAGCAATTATGTCATGGGTAAAATAGCTGCTCCATCCCTATTGAATTATTGAAAAGATATCTCCCATGGGACGTTGTTGTGGCAATAGAAATCACACAACTCAAATATATATATAAAATGGAAAATCTATGAATTAAAAAATGCAGTTCACGTCCTATTCTATAAAATATTTTCTGCCAACCTCACAGGGAGCAGAAATACATATTTGTGTGAGAAAGAAAGATTAAAATTGTATATCCACCAAATGAACTCAATACATTTCAACCTTAGGTAGGTGGAAGCAATCCTACATGCATAAGAAAAAGAGAGAAAGAAGCACATAGCAAAACTTATATTGAGTTATCCAAATTACATATAATAACAGTATCTTGTGCAGTTTTTTTTATGAAAGCGTCTTAAACTTACAGAAAAATGGACATGATCAGGTGTCCAGACCAGCAAAGATAGCTAATGGTGCATACTGTTCGGGTCTTAGCCTGTAATGGTCTCCAAGTCCCACAGAGGGTCAGTGGTCATCAGAGGGAGGCAACTGAGGCAGGCTCAATCATATTGGCTAAATCAAAAGGTAAGGGCACTCTGTCATTGGTTTGTCACATACTATTTATAATTTAAAACATGGCTGATTTATTTGAAGATTATATACTAAGTTCAGTGGCAGAACTACCAGGGTAGCAGCAGCCACACTCACGACTGGACCCTGGCGTTCCGCCACTGTGGGGGGGGCCAAGAAGGCCAAAAAAAAAAAAAAAACAATATGGTATCCAAAACCACAAATATAGGACAAATGTTATTTTTGAATATGGCCACGTACACATGACCTGTTTCCTCGACAGAATCCATCAAGAGCTTTATTGCCGAGGAAACCGGTCGTGTGTATGCATTTCATCAAGAAAACTGTCGAGGAACTCGATGAGGAAAAAAAAGAGCAAGTTTTCTTTTTCCTCGACGGGAGTCTCAATTTCCTCGTCGTGTTCCTCGCCGGGCTAGTTTTCGACGAGAAACACTTTGGTGTGTATGCTTAGAAACCCGCACACCTTCGGTAAAAGTAGCATTTGTAATGGAAATAGCACATTCGTCACGCTGTAACAGACTGAAAAGTGAAAATGTCTCTTACCAAACTTTTACCTAACACGCAGTAACATGAGATTAGAAAAAGCAGCCCCAAGGGTTGTGCCAGTGGAATCAAACTTCCCCTGCTGTTGTATGTATTGAAGTCACCGCGTTTGAGAATGAGGAGATTCGGTCTTGACAGTGTTTATGCAAAGACAGCTTGTCAAGTTTCTTGACAAGCCTAACAAGGAACTCATCGAGGAAAATGATGTTTCTTTTCCGACAAGTTCCTCGGTCGTGTGTACGAGGCCTAAGACGACAAACCACACTGAATGGGTGGGTGATATGAAAAGGGGGAAAGGGAGAGATGTAAGGAGAAGATAAGAAGATAATAGATCAAAGCCAAGGTCTGACTGAGCCTGTCCTGCACCAGAGCAATGGAGGAGGTGAGCTCCAGCCAGGCCACACACAGTCTATAGGGGGGGTCGCTGTGGTCACCAGAGTCCCCCCTCCGCATCATACTCTTTACAATAAAGTTTGCAGGATTTCCCCCAGTGCAAGGGTGAACTCTGCGGATCCTGATGTAAAGGGGAACTCTGATGTAAAGGGGAATGCAAAATGGGTCAGTGTGGCATAAAAATGAACTACAGTACATAATACGGAATATAAAACAGAGAATGTGATAAAAAAAGAGAAAGGGGAGGGCTCTGATGGTTCCTGAAAAGGAATAATAGGTGATCACAGTTAGAGTAATAACTTAGAAGATGAGTCACCTGGGGGGGTGACCACAATAGCAAATGGTGGAACAAAAACCAACAGGTATGATAAACAAAATAAATGTGAACGACCCTATAGAAAGTAAATTTGAGTCCAGCAATCAGAACAGTGGAAAAACATATGAAGGAGATTCTTCCAGAACTTGTCATACAATCTGAGTCCAACGTGATAGTTAAACCTTCACCATAAACACAGCTTCACCCGAAGTGCTCTGGATTATTAATGCGCTTACCACAACATATGGACTACTGTAATGAAAAAGATAGTCATAAACTGCTGGACAGGGTAAGTGCCTGCACACTCTATGGCATGGACTGGAACTAGGACTTCAACCTCATATACGATGTGTAGTTAAACCAAACAGTAACAAATGGGAAAACCAATAGCATAATTCCGTTTATTTAACCACTTAACCCCCGGACCATATTGCTGCCCAATGACCAGAGCACTTTTTGTGATTCGGCACTGCGTTGCTTTAACTGACAATTGCGCGGGCGTGCGACATGGCTCCCAAACAAAATTGGCGTTCCTTTTTTTTCCCACAAATAGAGCTTTCTTTTGGTGGTATTTGATCATCTCTGCGGTTTTTATTTTTTGCGCTATAAACAAAAATAGAACGAATATTTTGAAAAAAATGCAATATTTTTTACATTTTGCTATAATAAATATCCCCAAAAAATATATAAAAAAACTTTTTTTTTCCCTCAGTTTAGGCCGATACGTACTCTTCTACATATTTTTCGTAAAAAAATCGCAATTAGCATTTATTGATTGGTTTGCGCAAAAGTTATAGTGTTTACAAAATAGGGGGTAGTTTTATGGCATTTTTATTAATATTTTTTTTTACTAATAATGGCGGCGATCAGCGTTTTTTTTTTCAGTTCCTTGACATTATGGCGGACACTTCGGACACTTTTGACACATTTTTGGGACCATTGGCATTTTTATATCGATCAGTGCTATAAAAATGCATTGGATTACTATAAAAATGCCATTGGCAGTGAAGGGGTTAACACTAGGGGGCGGGGAAGGGGTTAAGTATGTTCCTGGGTGTGTTCTAACTGTATGGGGGGGTGGACTCACTAGGAGAAATTACTGATCTTCCGTTCATACATTGTATGAACAGAAGATCAGCATTTCTCTCACTGACAGGACCGGGAGCTTTGGGTTTACACACAAAGCTCCCGGTCCTCGCTCTGTATCGAGCAATCGCAGGTGCCCGGCGGCAATCGTGCCCACCGGGCACGCACTCAGGACTCGGGGGCAAGCGTGCGCGCCCCCTAGTGGCCGTGAAAGTAGCCGACGTAGAGCTACGGGCTCTCGCCCAGGAGAGCCGACCTGCCGCAGTAAAATGATGGCGGCAGGTCGGCAAGCAGTTAAAAAATATTTAAAATCAGATAGGCGATTTGCCTCTTACTTGGAAGAGTGTCTGCCCGGCAACGGGAGCTGTAAGCATTACAAATTCCTAGGCAGCAGCCTCGCTCTTGCAGCGTTCAGCTTGCGGCGTGGTGTCTTGTAGTTTGGCTGACTATTCAGGTGCCGGGAATGGCTGGGGCATAGATGTGACCAGGTACTTGCCGCCCCTGATGATGTGTGTAACACGTCCCCCTGAGGAACTCGTTGTAAATGAAACATTGTTTTCCTGAACTAATTCCTTGTTAGGCTTGTCGAGAATCTTGACAAGCTTTCTTTGCATACACACTGTCAAGACAAAATTTCGTCGTTCTCAAACGCGGTGACATACAACACGTACGGCGGCACTATAAAGGTGAAGTTTGATTCCACTGGCGCCACCCTTGGGGCTGCTTTTGCTAATCTCATGTCACTGTGTGTTAGTAAAAGTTTGGTAAGAGACGATTCATGCTTTTCAGTCTGTTACAACGTGACGAATGTGCGATCTCCATTACAAACCCTACTTTTACCGAAGGTGCGCTCCCATCTCAAACTTTATTCTGAGCATGCGCGGGTTTCTAAGCATACACACAAACGTGTTTCTCGTCGTAAACCATCCCGACGAGAAAAACGACAAGAAAATTGAGACTCCCGACGAGGAAAAAGAGAACATGTTCTCTTTTTTTATCGTCGAGTTCCACGTCAGTTTTCTCGACGAAAAACATACACACGGCCGTTTTCCTCAGCAAAAAAGCTCTGCCAACTAGTTTCTTGATGGATTCTGTTGAGGAAAACGGTAGTGTGTATGAGTCACAGCAAAGAGAATGTAAAATATTATACATTAATATTTGGTATATGATTACAGATTGTCTTGATTTAGATATTGAGCAAACAGCGAGGTGTTATTTTTCTGTTAGTAAAGCTCTTGTCCGGTTCATATTTTTTCTAATAATTAGTGATAAACAGACTTTTGTGTGTTTGTGCACTGACCTCCTTCTGTCAGCTTTAAATGTTACTCATAACAGAACCAGCATGTTCTCTATTCATCATCTGCAAACAGTTCTTATCCCTCGATCTTTTTCCATTGCTAGAAGATATGGTCATTTTACTTTTCTGAATACTAGCAATGTGCCAAGAATAGAAAGGTCATTCTTGAATGATAAACGTGCAAAAATACATTTTCCAATCCTATAATTATTTGTCACCTTAAATAGAGGGTAACAAGTAACCGTAGTACAATAAAACCTGGTGATATGTAGCTATAAAAGAGAATTTATTAAAACTGGAGCAGCCAGAATCCGGAGATCAGTGCATGGCAACCAATCAGCTTTTATCTTTTTTTTTCCAAGCCTAAAGGATAAGTTCACCTTGTGTAACATGTTACATGTTACACCCATATTCAGGGTATAAATAGTGCAGCACTGCGTATCTATAAATCTTATATAAACAAATAATTATACATTTCATAAAACAATTTATGAAAAAAGAAAATAAATAAATTATAAAAAACAGTTCATATGTAGGTTTCAAAAGCTATCCGTGATGTCAGGCGAAGCACCGTGAGTCTAGATCTGCGGTGAATGTGCTGGTGATTTGATACATGCTGTTTTTATTGTTAGTTCTTGTAAGTGTAACTTTTTAGGCAGGCTTTTACACTGAGATGGCAGGGCAGGAGTTTTTCGGGCGCTATTTAGGTGCTATTTTTAGCGCTAAACCTTTTTTTTAATGACTTTTATTGCTGTCACAAGAAATGTAAACATCCCTTGTGACAGCAATAGGCATGTGACAGGTACTCTTTATGGAAAGATCTGGGCTCTATAAGACCCCAAATCGGTGTAATCAAATGCTTTTCATATTTAAAAATGGGGCTGTTTACATCCAGGTTTACATCGGAAGTGATGTAAGGTCATCGCTTCCAGTTCATAAAGGCAAACAAAGAAGTTTCGGTCTTTGTTTTTCTCTATGATCAGCTAGCAGGAGCACCGGCTGGTCGATTGGGTGTCACGGTGAGGGACGGGACAGCCTGGTGAAGTTGTGGAAGGTGGTGGGGGAGGGGCATTTTAAAGCAATCCAGCGGAAGTCTGCAGCAGGGCTAAATGTAAAAAAAAACTACCCGGCACCTGGAACTGCGTATCCCTAATATCAATTGTGTGTTTAGCTGTTTGTCAGGAGTTCAGCTTCAGATAAGGTAAAAAAAATTATCATATTAGCAGAGCTTAATCTCAACTTGGGCAGGAATTGAGGTTCAGTGTGCAGCCTGGGGTCTAGGATTCAAGTTTGAAAGCTAATACAGGTACGGTACTTTAGCACTGCTATCATCATAGAGACGTTTTAGGACCAGGTGGGGTTTACTTTAAAGCGGTTGTATACCCTATTTTTACACTTTGACCTACAGGTAAGCCTACAATAAGGCTTACCTGTAGGTAAAAATAATATGTCCTAAACCTGTATGGTTTAGGAGATATTCCCCTTGCAATGAGCCACTGAATTTAGCGGTGCATGCGCTCTGAGTTCGCCGGCTGAAAGGTCATGGCAGACGACGGAACTTGCCGGAAAGAAGTCTCCCGTGCGCATGCCGGAGCCGCGATACCCGGAAGACACGCCGAGGGAAAATGTCCGCTCCCTCTGTGTGGACCGGGTGAGATTCCGACACCTTGTTCTAAGGTAAGTATTTCATAATGAGCTAGTATGTGGTGCATACTAGCTCATTATGCCTTTTGCCCAACAGGTTTATAAAAAATGTATAAAAAATCAGCGAGTTTACTACCACTTTAAGACTTTTGGAATGTACCTAACAAATGAACATGGATTTTTAGGGAGCACATTGTTCACATTTTAATGACTTGGATGTTTAAAAATACATGTTGTTAAAGACGTATTGTAGTAAAATTACCAACCTGACAGTGAAACTTTTTTGTACGTTATTTGACATAAATTTAACTTGCAATTTTCCTTTTTCTTCTCTTTTTAGGTAAGTGGCTGATGACAGATATGACGATTTAATTTAAATGCTCAACATGCTGCAAAAGGTAACTGTGCATGAACCAATTATATGACAGAATCGGTAAATAAATTGTAAAAGCTTTCTTGTACAGTACAGTATACATGAAGCATTCTACAAATTATAAGATACCTGGCCACTCTTTAAATGATTAGTAGTGATGAGCGGAATATGCCATATTCGATTTCACGAATATATAGAAGAATATTCGCGAAATATTCGTTAATATCGAATATTCGTGATATTTTATCAAAAAAAATTTTCGCTAATGCGAATGCCAAATTGATTGCGAAATTCTCGTCAACACGCGAAAACTGAGATAATTTCCTGGATTACTAAACTAATATGCACTAAACACTAACTCTACTTACACAAACTTATATGACTAAACTAAAGCTAATTTTTTTTTTTATACACAAAACACAGAAGGGCAGAGAAAGTATTCGCAAATATTCGTAATACGAATATTGGCATTGCGAATATTCGGCAACATAAAAGGATTGCCTCAGCTACTCGGCCCAGGGTCTCTAATCATACCAGCAATGCTTTTAGACGTCGATGGAGATCACTAGAATGTGATCTGTTTTAAAAATAAATTTGAAAAAATACGAATATTCGCAATATGCAATATTCGTAACGAATATTCGCAATGCGAATATTTGTGAGCAACACTAATGATTAGGGATATTTGTGCATCCTCAAACTAACTATACATCAAAAAATATTTAAGGATCCTGAAAAAACCCATAGACTTAAAGGGAAACACCACTTTTGCAGGAAAATAATCGCACATAAATAAATATAATATTGCATATACAATTGCTATACAAGCCATATTGTAATTGAATGTAATTAACATTTAATTTTCAAACTGCAGTGCTGTCATTTTCTGTAAAATGCAATATGGTAACCTGGGAGCCTTCTGTACAATACTTAATCTAAAATATAATTTCCTGCTTGTGTGATTGGCTTACTGATTTTCCCAGAAGTCAGATTTTAGGCCTCTTCTGCAACAAACATTACATTTTTTGAGATACACCCAAAGGCCCGGATTCACGAACGTTTTACGCCGGTGTATCTATAGATACGCCGCCATAAGTACAAATGTGCGCCGTCGTATTGTTACGCCGATTCGCGAAGCTAGATACGCCGTAAAACAAGGCTTCGTATCGTGGGTGCATAGTTACGCTGGATGCATTTGGCGTTCCCATTATAAATATGCAAATGAGTAAGATACGCCGATTCACAAACGTAGATGCGCCCGGCCACTTCATATACGCGGCTTACGTCCGGCGTAACATTACCCCTGCTATAGCAGGCGCAGCTAATGCAAAGGTATGGGCCAGGGAACGACGTCGTTGAATTTCACGTCGCGTACGCCGTTTACGTAGTACTACGTGAATAGGGCTGTGCATAAGTGACGATCACATAGTAGGCATTGCGCGGACGTCTCTTAGGGAGTATATGCGACGTGATTCTGAGCATGCACGCGCATTCCCAGTTCGACGGGCTAATCATTAGCATGGGGTCACGCTTAATTTAAATAGATGACGCCCACCTCTTTCCTACTTTGAATTACGCTGGCTTACGCCGGCCAATTTACGCTACGCCGCCGCAGCTTACGAAGCAAGTTCTTTGTGAATACTGTACTTGCCTCTCTAAGTTGCGGCGGCGTAACGTAAAGAAGATACGCTACGCCCGCACAAAGATACGCCTCTCTACGTGAATCCGGGCCCATAAGTTTATCACTTCCAAAGGGATGCTGACTCTGCAATTTTCCTTATTAGAACACTGTACGTTCATCAGCTAATTAATAGTAAAAGAGTCACTCCCAAAATCTTTGCAATGCCATTGTTACCCAGAGGGGAATGCTTTTTTTTTTTTTTATAACAAAAGTGGAGTTACTCTTTAAAGTGTAACTAAAGGCAAAACTTTTTTTTTTTCCATTTTGAATAGAGTAAGGGACAAAGAGAGGAAATCCCCCAAAGTTAGGGAATCCAGATGTGTCACCAGAATTAGTGTCCTCATGGAGGATTTCCCCTCTATTACTGTTTTGATATCAACCCAAAATGTGGGATTTTCTTTTACTTTCACGTTCCATGATAATGGTGAACAGGACAAATAGAGAGGGTGCATTTCCCTAATGGGGACACAGGCAGCAATAAAACCTGACAGGTTCTAATCCCTCTACATTCTATCCGGAACAAAAAAAAAAAAAGGTTTTGCCTTTACTGGTAGTTACGCTTCAAGATGGGAGGTATTGTTTTAGGTCTGATCTTATGTCTGTGATTTCACACCAGTGTCGTCAAATTATCAGTTGGGCAGGCTAGAAAAGTGTTGCTTACCTGCTCATAAGTTGGTCCTAGGGGTCGCTATACATGACCATTTTAGTACCCTTGAGACTGTATAAGCTTATGGGCAAATTGTGCTTGCGTATGTGTAAAGTCTATGGCCAGCCTTAGAGTGGCTATAGATGGCAAATTTCTGAAAATGACAGGTAGGGAAATATCTTTCTGTGCTAGAACAAGACTCTTCCCTTGCTCTGGAACAAAAGACTGGCTTATTTACAAAGGAAATGTCCAAGAAGCTGTAAAATCTCCTTATGCGTAATGAGCAGATTGGACTGCTTTGGGCAGTCATTATCACTCTCTAGCCTGATAATTACTTGTGATGCTTAGAGTATCCCATGTTATTATGGTCTCCCTTATTTCATGAGCCAAATTTTAGAGTGCAACAACCAACAGAAAAACAAGACGTCATCATTCTGTGTTGTAAACCCAGAATTCTGCATTCACTATATGTGGTCTTCCACAGTACACAGAACTGTTAAATACCTTTTCTCATCAGCAGTATATAGCAGTCTTGTGACTAATGTGTCCTAGAAGACTGCAGGGAAAGGAAGGGGGGCGAACTTCCTGTTCAGATTACCACAGTGAATTTGACCGTAAATGGAAGCGGGTACCTTTCAAAACCAGGTACTCACTCCCCCAGGTTCCCACTATCAGAGTGCTCAATAGCACCGTAGTAGTTCATTAGTCCGTCAGCGGTAAAGGATGTCGGTACTTCTAGTTCATTCATTCACATAACTCTGTGAATGAATGACTCAGCCATGTGGGCTGAGCCTGACGTGACTGCTGGTGAGGGGGAACGTGTTCCCTGTACTGCTGTCACACAGAGGCAGCGGATCCCCAAACAACTACAGGACTGGAAACATGTTACACGTTTAACATAAAAATGTCTGGAACATGTAACATGTTTCCAAAGGTGAACTTATCCTTTAAAGATGTTGTTTTTCTAAAGGCAAATAGACTGTTCACTTTACAAGAACCAGCGGTTCTCAACCTGTGGGTCGCGATCCCATCGGTGGTCGAATGCCGATTTGCCAGGGGTCGCCAAATCCCGATCTGATCCGTCTGATCTGCAGACACGACTCCCAAAAGTGACATCAGCGGCCAGCGAGACGTCACTTCCGGGAGGGGAGAGTCCACAACGGAGTAACTCGTAAGGTAAGTAGGCTTTCATGATTTGCTTGTTGATTATACTCGCTCTGCCTGGGAACTTGGTGTGGTTGGATATGATTTAACCTCTTCAGGTCAGCGCTATTGACAGAATACGTCAGCAGCGCGGACCTGAGGCGCCGGGGTCACGTCTTTGGACGTGATTTACTTGTAATTCCCCTGTGGCGCGCGGCGGGGAAAAACAGTCCCGGCGCATCACCGAGGATCCGATGTGTGTACCCGCGGCCGTCGAGGTTCTCTGCCGTGTGTACACGGCCTTACACGTCGGTGAAGAGCATAAAAATGGCTGGAACTCTGATGTAACATGTTTCCAAAGGTGAACTTATCCTTTAAAGATGTTGTTTTTTGTAATAGGGAGACAGCATAGGTCACTCCCCCAGTCACCCCCCTCCCCCCACTTTACAATAGAACCACCCAGCAATACATTTAACCCCTTCTCAACCCCCTGTGTTAACCCCTTCAATGGTCGCGATCCCATTTATACGGTGGTCGAATTAGCCGATTTTTATAGCCAGGGCTGTATAAATGTGAATGGCGCCAAAAATCAAAAGTGTCCGATCTGATCCGTCTGATCTGCAGACACGACTCCCAAAAGTGACATCAGCGATCGCCAGCGATTACTAGTAAAAAAAAAATATAAAAAAAAAAATCACTAATTATGTCCCCTATTTTGGGAGCTATAACTTTTGGGAAAGAGTCACTTATTGTGATTTTTTTTTTTTTTACAAAGATACGTAGAGTAACTCGTAAGGTAAGTAGGCTTTCATGAAAAAATTTGCTTGTTGTCATTATAAGCGACGCAGTCCGGAAGCTGAAATTTCCTGGGAACTTGGTGTGGTTGGATATGTGCCCAGTAAGCAAGTTAAATTCATTTACCGAGCTATGTGGCTGAGCAAATGGATTTTAGAGAGGGAATTTAACTTATGTAATTCTGTCTGTAAATGTGTAAGGTAAGAGACATGGGAGAGATCTTGGGATGAGGCTTAAGTGTTAATAATATTACATTAATACCAGAAGATATGCCCCCAACAAAGATCAGAACACCATGCCACAGATCAATACAAAAATAATAAACAACAATATTGCACAGCAGCCATTATAAAAAGAGACAAATATTAGAACAATATTACCTATACATACGGTATATGATAAAGGTAAAAAGTGGGGCTTAAAAATGATGAAATCACATAAAAATCACTTTGCACCCTTTCACTTAGGGGACAAATGTAATGTATGCATATACTTTATGAGAGTTGGTAAAATTGTGATGTGTGCACAGGAGGGTAACTGCTACTCCAAGGGCCATGAGGTAAGGTGGGGACTGGGCTGGATTAGGTTGCACTGCTGCCTGCAGAAAGTGAGGCATTTGCACATATTAATTTGCAGTTTCATCTTACCCTTGGGCCTGGGCCTAGGCGCATTAGCAGAAAATAAGCTCAAGTGCCCACTGTAAGTAACTATATAAAGCCATCATTTCCTGCTCAGCTTGACAAAATAAATGTCAGTGTCTAAGAGAACGTTGAATTGTTGGTATGTGTATTGGTATGTGTATCCATGAACAACAGATATCTGGCAGCGTAATTAATGTTTTATATATTTTTATAAAATCTTTTTTATGTGAACAAGTCAAAACTGTAAAAAAAAACGTAATATTTCTAACTTCAAGAATAAAATCGATGAAATTAATGTTAAATTATAGGTGTTTGATATTTTAAACTGCTTGTGTAAACAAACCATTATTTTAGAGGGAATTAGGTTAACTGCCTTTTGAGATTTGTATAAATATGAAAATCTGTTATTGTTCTCTTTACAGCAACTGTTTCCTAATGTTTGAGCTTTTTATTCCTGTGTAAATATCGTGCAGAGTTAATTAGCCACAACTCTTATTGAGTTAAATTGGTTAGGGACACAGATTTTGGTTTGTGCTGTAAGGCCTTCTACACACGACCGAGGAACTCATCGGAAAAGACACATCGTTTTCCTCGACGAGTTCCTTGTTAGGCTTGCCGAGAAACTTGACAAACTGTCTTTGCGTACACACAGTCAAGACCAAATCTCCTCGTTCTGAAACGCGGTGACTTCACCACATACTACGGCAGGGGAAGTTCGATTCCACTGACACAACCCTTGGGGCTGCTTTTGCTAATCTCATGTTACTGCGTGTTGGGTAAAAGTTTGGTAAGAGACATTTGCACTTTTCAGTCTGTTACAGCGTGACAAATGTGCTATCTCCATTACAAACGCTACTTTTACCGAAGGTGCGCGGGTTTCTAAGCATACACACCAACGTGTTTCTCGTCGAAAACCAGCCCAACGAGGAACACGACGAGGAAATTGAGACTCCCGTCGAGGAAAAAGAGAACTTGCTCTCTTTTTTTCCTCGTCGAGTTCCTCGACAGTTTTCTCGATGAAAAGCATACACATGATTGTTTTCCTCTGCAAAAAAGCTCTCCCACCAAGTTTCTTGATGGATTCTGTAGAGGTTCTCGGTCGTGTGTACAAGGCCTCAGTATGATTTGACACACATTTTAGACATTTATAGCCGGATTCACAAAGCACTTACGCCGACGTATCTCGAGATACGCAGCGTAAGTGTAAATATGCACCGTCGTATCTATGCGCCGTACCCATAGAACTAAGATACGGCAAAAAACTGACTTCATCCGACCGACGTAACTTGCCTACGCCGGCGTATAGTGGGCGCATATTTACGCTGGACGCATTTGGCACTCCCATTGATTTTCGATGCAAATATGCAAATGAGGGAGATATGCCGATTCACGAATGTACTTGCGCCCGTCTCATGTTTTAAGCGATTTGCGTAAGGGTTACGTCCGGCGTAAAGTTATTCCCCATATTGGGGGCTCAACTCATGCAAAGGTATGGACCAGGGATCGAACGCCGCCGAGTTTTATGTAGTTTACGCTGTACATGCATAGGGCTGGGTGTAGGTTATATTCACGTCGTAGGCAGTGATTCGACGTATCTTAGCAAGTTGTTTCAACGTTATAGTGAGCATGCGCACTGGGATGCGTTCAAGGTACGACGCATGCGCCGTTCATTTTAAGTACTTGTTTGAAGCTCAGCCCATCATTTGCATGGGGTCACGCTTCATTTAAATGTATCACGCCCACTTCCAACCCACTTCCACCTACTTTGACTTACGTCGGCTTACGCCTATGACTATACGCTACTCCGACGCAACGTTGGGAGCAATTGCTTTGTGAATTCCATACTTCCCTCTCTGCATTGCGCCGGCGTAGCGCAAAGAAGATACGATACGCCGGCATATATATACGCCGAGGTATGTGAATCCGGGTCTTAGTTGACAATTATAAAATTTACAGATGTTTCTGCCTGAATTAATTCAGTAAACTGGCAAACCACTTCAGGTCAGTCGGCTAAAGTGTGATATCACAGGAGATCAAGCACTTAGGGCCAGATTCAGGTAGATCAGAGCATCTTTGCTCTGGAGTAACGCTTCTCATTTACGTTACTCTGCCGAAATTTTAGGAGCAAGTGCTGTTATTCATGAAGCACTTGCTCCTAAAGTTGCGGCAGGGCATCGCAAATGAGCCGGCGGAATTCAAATTGGGCGGGTACGGGGCGTGTAGTATTCAAACTAAGCACGATCCCGCGGTGAACGTACTGCGCATGCGTCGAGTGTCAATGCATCCCAGTGCCCATGCTCCAAATTCTGTCAGTGAACGTCAATGACGTCACATCCCCATTCATGAATGTTTTACGCAAGCGACGCGATTTGTTTTTTTTCCGACGCGATGACGACGCCTATACTTAACATAGGATACTCCACTAGGGGGCTGCTTTATCTATACGCCGCGTATCGCTTCCGGAAACGACGTAAAGTCACTGCGTCGCGCCCGAAAAAGATTGTGAATTGCCGATTCCCGCTCATTAACATATTTTTTGAGCGTAAATCGGCGGGAACGCCCCCGGCGCCATTTTTAAGTTGAAGTAACGATGCGATGGCGAAATTCAATTGCGCCGATCGCATCGGAACTCCAACCCGGCGTTTCTTGTTTTCTGAATGAATGAATGAATGAATGAAGAACTTGTATAGCGCAGCACATGCGAAGTAAATCGCCTCTGGGCGCTTGTTGTTCCTGTCTCCTTTGAGATCAAAAGAGATGAGTCTTAATCTTTCTCCTGAAGACTAAGTAGTTCTCCTCCAGTCTAATGCTGGCTGGTAAGGCGTTCCATAGTCTGGGACCTTGGACAGCGAATCTCCTGTCTCCTTTGGACTTGTATCTGGCTTTCGGTATCTGAAGCCGATTTTGATTGTTGGATCGTAGAATACGATTGGGATTGTAATTTTTTAATTTTTCGCATAGATAATGGGGAGCATTCCCATGGATACATCTATGCGTTAGACAGAGTGCTTTAAAGGTGATTCTGTCTTTGACTGGTAGCCAGTGAAGGGATCTCAACGAAGGTGAGATTGATTCCCAGGGTTTTTTCCCAGTCACAAGTCTAGCGGCCGTATTTTGAAGACTTGAAGACGAGCGATTTGGTACTTGGGGAGTCCGAGGTAAAGGGCATTTGCATAGTCCAATCTGGAGTTTACAATCGCTCCCACCACGACCGCTATGTCTTTCTTGGGAATAAAAGGCGTGAGTCTGCGTAGTAGGCGCAGCAGATAGTGAGATCCGCTGACTACTGCCCCTATTTGTGCGTTCATTGTCATGTCGGAGTCAAAGATGACCCCAAGACTTTTGACTTTGGCGCTAGGGGTGATGACTTTGCCCAGAATGGGCCGATCCAGGTTGTTATCGATTGATTCCTACGCTTGGCGTGAAACAGAAGAAGTTCTGTTTTCGCTCCGTTGAGTTTGAGATAACTCTTTGTCATCCAGTCCTCTATCAAAGAGAGGCATGTCTCTAGATTGAGGTGGTGATCCTTTTTATTGCAAATGCGGAAGTACAGTTGCGTGTCGTCTGCGTAAGAGTGATATAGCAGTTTTTGGCTGCTGATGATTTCAAAAAGAGGACGCAGATAGATGTTGAATAACATCGGCGACAGGGGAGATCCCTGAGGGACCCCACACGATAATGTGCGTTGTTCCGAAGTGAATGGTCCTAGCTTGACTATTTGCGATCGGTTTTCCAAAAAAGAGGAGAACCAAGATAGATTGCTTTCTGCGACTTTGGCTATTTTAGCCAGCCGAGTCAATAACAGCTTGTGATCAACTGTTCTGCTGGACCTGTATCTTAGGTCCAGCAGAACCAGAAGAGAAGATTCTCCTTTGTCTGCGGCCTCAAGAACGTCGTCCCATATCTTAAGCAATGCTGTTTCCGTCCCGTGTCCGGGACGGAATCCTGATTGCAATGGGTTGAGTAAGTTGTGGGTATCTAGATGCTGTTGCAGCTGCTGTACCACTGCTTTCTCCATTACCTTGGAGAGAACATTTAGGCCTGTTATGGGGCGCCAGTTGAGTGGATCCTTAGGATCCAGGGTGGCTTTCTTCAAGATGGGTTGAATGAAGCCCTCCTTCAGCTAGGAGGGCATTTTGCCCTCCCTGAAGGATTGGTTAATAAGCTGCGTGACAGGAGGTGCCAGGATGTCGGCGCATTCCTTCAGCAGTTTGGTGGGGATAATATCATTTGGCGCAGTGCTGTTGCGCAGAGTGCCGATGATATTTTTAGTGGTCTGAATGGAGATGGGTTCCAGCGTGAACTCACCAAACTGTGGTGAATTGTTGCCGGTGCTGTGTAAATGACTACGGGGGGGGCTGGGAAAGCAATTGTTCTGCTGAATGCTTTGCCGGATTGCCTCAATTTTGTTAATGAAGCAATCCGATAACTCATCGCAAAATTCTTGTGTATCCAAGTTGGGGGCTTCAAGACATCCTGGATTCATGGTCTGAGTGACCAGCTTGAAGAGTTCGCGGGGGCGATTTAGGGCACCGTTGATAGCCTCAGAAAAATAGTTTTTCTTGGCTTCGAAGATTTGCTTGTAGTATTTTCTGGTTATTGCCTTGTAAATCGCGAGGTTCTCATCTGAAGAACTTCTTTTCCAGGCTGCTTCTGCCCTTCTGCGCTCTTGCTTCAGTAACGCCAGCTGGTTGTTGAACCAGCCGGAGTTATTTTTCCTGATCTCGGTCTTTCGTTTCGGCGCTATCAAGTCAGCTGACTGCAATAGTGCTGTGTTTATGGCCTCTAGTGTTTCTTCCGCTGTTTGGTGCGGCTGAATTGTGTTTATTTTTCCCCCTAACGTGGCTTTGAAGAGTTCCGAGTGGAGCTTCTTCTGACATCTGGTTCAGTGTGTTGTCACTGGATTTGATGTTTTTGTTAAGGGGGGGAATTCGCAAATAATGAATTTAATTGCATGGTGATCTGTCCATGGCAATGGTTCATTTTCCAAGATTTTTATTTCCAGATCTTGTCTGAAAATAAGATCGAGTGTGTGACCTGAAGCATGTGTGGGCCCACATACTAGTTGCTGAAGCCCTAATCCTTCCAGGTGGTCGATGCAGGCGTCGGCAATGGGGTCTTGCGGGGAGTTGGCCCAAAGGTGGAAGTCCCCGAGCAGCAAAAGGTGTTTGCTATTCAGGGTATAAGTGGAGACAAAGTCTGTCAAAGATGGGAGCAGCTGCGACTTGGGGCCAGGTGGCCTATAGCAGAGTAGAATCCGGACGGTCTCCTGGCCGTTTACTTGCAGTTGAAGAGTAAGGGTTTCCATGAATGGAAGAGGGTTTTGGAGGCTTGGTTTTGTGATCGCAAGACGCGTCTTATGGATCACCGCCAGTCCTCCTCCTCTTTGCCCTATTCTGTTTTCCGTTATAATACGGTAGTTTTCTGGCACCAATTCTCCTAGAATGGTGTTACAGTCGGCTGTGAGCCAGCTCTCTGTAATGAAGAGGCAGTCTAGGTCGTGTTGTAGAATGAAATCATGGATTTCAAGTCGGTGTTTTACTGCCGATCTTGTGTTGATCAGAGCACATGAAATGCGCTTAGGTTGGGGTAAACGGCTAAAATTTTTGACGGTCGATCGTCGATCGATCCTCAAAAGGTGCTCAATTCTTAGGGTCTTTTTGGTGATGGCTGGCAGTATTGCGGCGAAACGCCTCAAATTCCAAATGGTTTCTGCGGAGTACCGCAGCTTAGCCATGGTCGGCATTCACCGGGGAAAAAGTCGTTCCTTTTGGTGGCGATGAAGAGAGGATTCAGAGAATCCTCCCGGCTTGGTCCAGAGGAAGGCAAAAAAACCCTAACCATGCTATGCCAATTTGCATTTGGTAGGGGAAAAAATTCCTTCCTGATCCCTGAAAGGCGATCGGGCGAACCCCTGGATCAAGTGCTATTAAGTTGTGACAGGGGGGGTGGGGGGGGGGGAAGCTGACACTGCTGACACTGCTGCTGGGTGTACCAAGATGGCCGCCGACCAGGAGCAGGGCCTGGGACCCAGACTGGTATGTAGCCAGCTGGGTGGATTGGTTATATCTGGTTATAGAAAACAAAAACGCTGGCTTAAAGTGACAGTTAGGCTGGCGGATCCATTGATCCGCCAGCCTAACTCTACCTGGATCTGGCCCCTAGTATTTAATTTGCTGTAGTTGCTACATGATTTTGCAATTTCTGCCTGTTACTGCACAACAGTGTGTCCAATATTCTCATGCTATAAGAGGCATTTAAAAGCATTTTATGGACCTGATTGCAGTGGTGTTCCTTTTTAATAGGGACATGCACACACATTCTCACAGCTCCCTGAGCAGAGAGCTGGTGACTGTCAGTCACTGGCTCTCCACTCTGTCCCCTCCTGCGCTCACTGGATCACTGGGCAGTGAAGGCTAAGGCTCTCAGCAGGCTTGCCGAGAGGCTGAGCCAATGTGCCGGTCCAGGCATGTGGGCGGATCCCGACCATATGGTCATGATCCTTCCCGAGCCTGGACCGGCTCTGTGATGTCAGCCTTCAGCCTGCTGTCTGCTGAAAATGGGTCACAGGAGTGCAGAACAGACTGCACTCCTGTGATCCACAGATGAAGTACAGCCAAACGACCATTGGCTGTACTTCTCCTTTAAGGGTGCAGTGGGCTTTAAAAAGATTATACGTTTTATGTCTGTACAGAACATCACCTGAAAAATTGTGTTACTTGTTATTTTGTTGTAGTTTTTATCTTTTCTGTTTCAGTACATTTTTTGAGGGTTAAAGGGGAGTTCCACCCACAATTTCACTTTTTAAATATAAATACCCCTGTAATACACAAGCTTAAAGGAGTTCTCCAAGCTAAAACTTTTAACCCCCGCTGTGCCCGGGCTGTAAAACTATACAAAATAAACTTTCACTTACCTGCCTACGATCTCCCGTTATTCCGATATCGCCGCCCGTGCACCGGTCCCTGTCAGCTTCCTCTTCCTGCGGGTCGGTGACTCATCCTGCGCTCAGCCTATCAGCGGCCGCGGCGGGACATTGCTGCTGCCGCTGATAGGCTGAGCGCAGGATGAGTCACCGACCCGCAGGAAGAGGAAGCTGACAGGGACCCGTGCATGGGCTGCGATACCGAAATAACGGGAGATCGTAGGCAGGTAAGTGAAAGTTTATTTTGTATAGTTTTACAGCCCGGGCACAGCGGGGGTTAAAAGTTTTAGCTTAGAGAACTCCTTTAATGTATTCTAGTAAAGTTAGTCTGTAAACTAAGGTCCATTTTGTTAGGTTGTTACAGCATTTAGATTTTATAATCTAGAAATAGACCGTGGCCATCTTAAGTGTGGGCATCATGAAGCCAGACTGTATGACTTCCTGGATTTCAGCTTTGCATATCTCGCACATGCTCAGTGCTGCACAAGCAATGTAATAGGTTTCAGTCAGGTTTCAGTCAGGTTTGCAAGGACTACTGGGAAACATGATGCCTATCCCAGAAACCCTTGCAAATAGCCTTGTGACTTAATAGCCTAGGCCAGGCATATGCAATTAGCGGACCTCCAGCTGTTCCAGAATTACAAGTCCCATGAGGCATAGCAATACTCTTGACAGCCACAAGCATGACACCCAGAGGCAGAGGCATGATGGGACTTGTAGTTTTGCAACAGCTGGAGGTCCGCTAATTGCTTTTCCCTGGCCTAGGCTAATAAGGAGGAGGAAGTAATGAAGGACTACAAAATAAAGGTATTTACAAGCAACAAAATAAATAAAAATTGTCCATTCTGAACACTATGAGATTAGGGCATGCAGCACAGACAAACATAAAAAAATGGGTGGAACTCCACTTTAATGCATTCTGTGCAATAAAGTGTTCAATCCAAAAACAACTTGGTGGAGTTGGGCCTCTTCTGCTTAGGCCGGAATCACACTAGTGCGGTGCGTATTTCAGCTCTCTTATCTTTGCAGAGAGATTACAGAAGTTCAGCAGATTAGCTCAGTTTTAGCTGCGAATTTGGAGACCTGGGAGAAGTTACAGGGGAGAGGAGAGTGGGGGGGAAGTGTATTGGGCTGAATGAGAGAAATTCCTGAAGAGAAATGAACACATCTGCGAATCAGCTGTGTACCCATAGAAGATAATGGGCCTGAATTCGCACCTGAGCCGCACCACAAGGCATAAAATACGCACACGTTTTTTCTGCAATGCGCAGTGTGAATGCATCGCACATTGGTGAACCAGCCTCATTGAAAACAATGTATTTAGAAATGTTCTGCGTATTGGATGCGGTTTAAGCCGCAACCAATTCGCATAGGTGTGAATCCGGCCTGAGTGTATTGATACTTTACTTCTGGGCCTCAAAACAAATGCACTGGGGTTGATTTACTAAAGGCAAATAGACTGTGATTCACTCTGCAAGTGAAGTTTTTCTAGAGCTTAGTAAATGGGGTAAAGCTTCATTTTGCAACGAATACCCAATCATGTGCAAGGAAAATAAAAAAAATGCATGTTTGCTTTCACATGATTGGATGATGGAAGTCAGCAGAGCTTCTGCTCATTTACTAAACTCTGGAGAAACTGCTCTTGCAGAGTACAATTGCACTTTGCAAAGTGCTCAGTCTATTTGCCCATAGTAAATCAACCCCATAATCTTCTATGGTTACAGTTACAATTGGTATTGATTTTCTCTTTGTTAGTCACGTTGTCTCCATCTGTAAACATTGGCATATGGGTAAAGCATCTTACCCATCATGCAGCTTTTTGTTCAGCTTCTCAGTCACAGAATGAGACATTTTGTGGGTACATTTGGCAGTAAGCTCTGCAGCCTGCTCTATGCTCTATGTATGTGTATAATGAAAGAGAAAGCTGAAATGAATATGGTCAGGGGAATCTTGGCAGCTATTTCTGTGTTTTGTGTGGTGTGATAACAACCGACTTGTTATACAGAGTGCTAATTAACATGCCGCTCATGCATTGAGAACTACAGGATGAGACAAGGAGTAGGTGTAAGGCACACAGTTAGGATTTCCTCCCACTGCCCTAACTTTTTCTCTTCATTTGCTTATTATTCAAGTGGTATCCATCCAGATCAAAAAAGGCATTGATGAAGTCATGTTAACTGCCTTCAAATCAACACAATGTAATGGATGTTTGAGGAAACCACTTACAGAACTCGGACAAAAAAGACATGTTTGGGTGTTAACATGGATACATTACAAGACCTAGCTTGCTGATGGTATCATAATGCTGCCTCTATTTCTGATGAACCAGCTTTATTTATAATACCTAAAAAGAACATGTCATGCTGCCGATTATACATTTCATCATTTATTTCTACAAACTAGCATATCCTGTTTTAGCATATCAGATCAAACCTAGCACAGCCCTGAATTATCAGGTGCTGTAGTTAGGAGACACGTTCACCCTCCCCCCAAAAAAAGAAATATTTTACCTTCCTTAAAGCGGTGTTCCAGCCTTTTTTTATGTTTATTAAAAGTCAGCAGCTACAAAAGGTGTAGCTGCTGGCTTTTAATAAACAGACACTTACCTGCTCCTAAAGTTCCAGGGACGGCCGGCCGGGGCTCCGCTCCTCTCCCCCCCTCTCCAGCGGCGTCTTCATCGCAACTGTGGGCACCCGGCCATGAGAGCTTTCGCTTCACGCTAGGACCCATGCACATCGCGAGCGTCACTGATTGGACAGCGGATCGCCTACGGGGGGGCTGCAGTAAGGCGATTAAGCTATTTGCCTTACTAGCCCCTCGGCCGAAGGAGGAAGTGGGACAGGAAGTCCCATCCTCCTGAAGCCCCCACTCCCCCCCTCAAAAAAATTACATGCCAAATGTGGCATGTAAGGGGGCAAGGAGTGGATAAAGCGGAAGTTCCATTTTTGGGTGGAACTCCGCTTTAAGACAACCTAGATATTCTCTACCCATGTGCTTACTTATCTTATAACAATGGCAGCCCCTTAAGCTATTGCGATGCGTATTCCAGCGCAATTTCCAATACAAAGTTAATTACGAAGACCGCTGATAGAAATCATGGGGCCCTGTACAGCCTACCTGACGGGGCCCCCTTCAGCCCTACCCTGGATCCTCCTTCAGCCCTACCCCTGTCCGTTCACAGATCCTGCCTTGAAACATAGTGCAGGTTTATCTTCAAGTGAAATTTATCTTTCTCCAGCCAGTTATAAGTTTGATTACCCAAAATAAATACTTTTTCGACGCGATGAGAACGACGGCTATACTTAACATAGGATACTCCACTAAAAAGGGGGCTGCTTTATCTTTACGCCGCGAGACAGTGCCATCGCTTACGGAAACGTCGGAAAGTCACTGCGTCGCGCCCGAATACGATCGTGAATTGCCGATTCCCGCTGGCCAATAATATTCAACCCCATGAACTACCCTAGGTTGGGGGGGGGGGGGGGGGTGGGGGGTACTAGAAACCTCTTCTTTAGATATAACATCAGCTGTACAGATAGGCTTACTTTATAGTATATAAAATAAATTGAATATTTAGGAAAACCCTCAGACTACATAGATGTTGGTATATCTAAAGGAGAATATGCAGTCAGATTCTAAGAAGTGAGAAATTTTATTTAATGTCAGTAAAATTACATAGATATTGTACAATTCAGGTTGTAATGTGGACATTGCACCTCAAATGTGGACCTTAGGGTAATACTATAGTTTTCCATCTATGACATGTTAAAAATGCTGTTTTATCCTTTATGCATAGATCCTTCCCTCCCTGCACTGTCTATCTGGGGAAGGCCAGCTAACTAAGAAGGTAGCCGACCTACACATGCTCAGTTGTGTCTTTTATGCCATAGAGAATATTCCCTTGTTGAACTGAACTAGCCAGGTCACATGAATTGGCACGCCATGGGTCTTAAAGTGACAGTGGAAATCTCCTCCTACCTGAACTCTCAGCACTGGAGAAACTGTGCAGTTTATCACTGACCGTGGTATACAGATCAGCCAAAAAGGTATATAGTGGCAATATTTTAATGTAAAATTAAGATTTATAAGCTGTGTGCACTGTGGGGGGCAGATGAACTATTTTTATATTACTGGTTTTAGTAACACTTTAAAGTGTTTGTTACTCCAGCAGTTCATATTCTTGATATGTGCATGCTGTATCATGTGCCTGTATGAAAAAGTATCCTGTTCTCTTTGTATTGTTTCCTTTGTGTAAAATCCCTGGTGTCCCTGCCAGTCCCTTTACTTTACAATTTTTCTTAGAACTGAAGGGTTTTTGAACATCCATTGTTTCTATGAAGGTGGTATTAGCCCTTGTTCCTATAAAGTGAGAGGCTCCAGTATAATCTGTAAAACCCCTGGTGTCCCTGCCAGTCCCTCTACTTTCCTATTAAAAACTGACCATACTAAACAGGAGAACACAACATGGTCAGTTCTCTAGCTGTGCTGGGAAATCAGCCGGCTGTCCTCCAAAATCAGACATGTTGTGACACACCTCCCCTGCTCTGCCATTTAGTGTGAAGCTCAGTGTACTGTTGCTCCCCCCCAGCTCAGAACAGAGGGAAGGTGATCATTTATAAAAAAGAGAAAAAAGTATTATAAGTATGTTTTTTTTTATATGTACAGTATACACAAATGTTTTGCTTTTCATTCATTGGTGTGCGCAGCCTATTGCATTAGGGTGTGCACCTCAAAGCCCCAACACATATGCATTTGTGACATATTAAGGGCCTCTTCCCCACTCGTAATCCTGAAACAATGGGAGTTGGGGGGGGGCACATAGGGGGACCTGGGCAGCAGAAAGAAGAGGATCTAGGACAAGAGGGGTGGCATATATTGGTACCAATCTCCTTTATTTTCCTTCTGTGGCAGCTGAATGTCGGCGAAAGGGAGAAGACGAGAAGCCTACTTTCAGCTGCTGCAGAAGAAAATACAGATTGGTTCCACTAATCCCCCCTGCCGCTACCTATGCTGTCCAGGTTCTGGGGGTTGGCAAGTAAAGATCACGGCTTACCTGTCACCTGTCCAACTCCAGGATTAGGGTGTGCCCAGGCACACCTGGCACACCCCTTGCGCACACCTATGTGTTCATTTCAAACTGAATGGGTTGTTTTACAAGGTGATCGTTTACAATCATTTTAATTTTATTACAATGAGCAGTTTAGGGAATGAAATGGACTAAACAAGGTTATTATATGCCATATGAACAGACCTCTTCAGATATGTATCCAGCTACAAATCCTCTAATTGTGTTTATTGCAACATTCAGCATTAGCCGGTAGCTATTGGCAGTTGACTTTGGAATGTTCACTTTGATTTGATGTTCCCTGTCTGCAACTCCCACCATTTATAGCAGTAGCTAAAATTGAATCATTTTATGTGAACAGAATGTTTGTGTCCTTGTCTTGGTATATTTATATATTCATCTATTCTAATGACATTTGTTGGGGAAAACAGTCTTATCAGTCATGTCTTTGACAGAATAGTAACCAGCACTTTAAATTTTGTTAGGGAACAACAAAGCATCAGCCATTGGACTGTGGAAAAACGGTTTACATCATAGTTCCTTCTCGTGAAATGGAAAAATGATCGAATCTCGTTTGCCCTCTTGTGTAATATAATCACATTTCTGCTATACTTGCTGTGATCACCCAGACATTGCGCATCTCTTAATTGGTTTAAATTGCTCATTCGTTACATTTAAACTCAAAATAATCATAATTATGAAGTCAAATGATCAATACTTTTACTGTTTTATATTGCTGTTAGAAGAATACACTGTACTGTCAACATTTTATTTTATACCAATGCAAATGTCAGAGAAGTTGTTCAGTAGAAAGTCATTTCTAGAAAGGTCATTGCAATTATTTACACACAAGACTTATCTGTAACAATTTTAGAAGGGTTGAACTATAAAGAGTAAGATGTGTGTAGAACTGTAGATGGTAATCAGTTATAATTATATCTGACTGGAATTTCTAATGTGGACAATTAACATGGGGTCATTCAAGGCGAGACACCATGTGGCAAAATGAGATAAAACTTTCATTTATGTGACGTTGTCTGGTAATAGCAATATAATAGATGGATGAAGTAAATCTGTACGGCCTAAAGTATATAATGAGGTAACAAGTAACTTACTTCCTAGGACACTAACAATATGTGTGACAGCAAGGTGCTCTTTTTACACCATTGGGGACCAACATCAGTCACTTGCATGTGATAACTTGAATAAACTGCAACAGAAACAGGACATCAATTTTAAAATAGCAGGCTCTGTTTACTGAAGCTATGCTACATGAAAACAAGAGATTTAAAAGTTTACTCTTTTAAAATGGCATGGTTGCTGTAGTTTTCAAATTATTATTAATTGGTACACTAATGTGTGGGTCTGGGAAAGTATCCTGTAGAGCAGGGGTGCCCAGCCTTTTGAAGAGCAAGGGCCACTTAAGTCACTTTGCAACGGGTAGCGGGCCACATCTATTATATTCTGCAGGGGTGGTTGGTGCACTTTCAGAAAGCTCACCAAACTCGTATGGAGGTAATAACAGAAGTCCGTTTATTCTGCCACTACTCAGCGTGTACACACAATCACTTTTTGTGATGAAAAAAAAACGACGTTTTATGTGACGAAACAGCGAAACGACGTTTTTCGCTGGAAACTTCATTTTCCAAAACGACCTCGTTGCCTTCACACCATCGGCGAGCTTTTTCCCGTCGGGAAAATGCCCGTCTAGCAAAGCATGGTGACGTACACCACGTTCTATTTGCTCGACGGCCCGCCTGGATGAATGGCTGTTCCATTCCCGAAGCTTCGGGCGGGTCTCCGATAACTTGCTTCTGAGCATGCGCGGGTTTAACCTCGACGGGCGGAACGATTTGTTTTAAACGCCCGTCGAGGTTTTGCCGTGTGTACGCGGCCACACGAGGTGACTTTTTATGAGGGTCACAAAAAATTGGTCGCACATTTTGAAAAACGACACAAAAAAATTCAAGCATGTTCGAATTTTTTTTTGGTCGTTTTTTTGAAGACATAAAACGACGTTTTGACCACACACGATCATTTTAAATGACGTTTTTGAAAAGTCGTTTTTTTTCATCACAAAAAGTGATCGTGTGTACGCGGCATATGGCTCAGTGCAGGTAACCCGCAGGTTAATGACTCTGCACCTGCGGATCAGTTTGAAAGCAGCCCAGTAACCACTGCAGAAAGGATATGCCCAGATATATACACTGTAGTAATAAACTGACCTTTAATAACAGTCTTCTATTCATTCCATCCCGGAGCAGGAAGTCACGGGCCACATCAGAGGGCTCCACCAGCCACATGTGGCCCCTGGGCCACTGGTTGGGCACCCCTGCTGTAGAGAGATAAATAAGGCCTCTTGCACACTGCAGCTTAAGAAATCTTAGTACAGCAAACTTTTTTACTGAGCTAAAATACAGCCCATTAACCACTTGTACATTTACGTCGGCACAATGGCACCGACAGGCACATCAACATATATATACGTTGGTGCCTTGAGGTGGGTCGGGGGTCCGATCGGGACCCCCCCGGTACATGCGGCAGTCCGTGAGGCTGTACGAGCGATCCGGGATGAGGGGGTGGCTATTCGTTTTTGTCCGCCCCCTCCGGATCGCTCTCAGCCATTGTGCGCGCCCGCCTGTGTGTCACTTCCTCCTCCTGGTCCGATGAAAACATGTTTCCTCGGACATGTCTGACCGTGTGTATGCGGCCTAAGAAGGCAGCTTCCACACCTGTTCAGGGTTTCCTCTGATGTGTTTCCTGCAAAAGCACCAAAAGTAGATTTCAACCCTATCTAGTGCCATTTTGTTTGCACAGAGGTTCATATACTAAAACCGGAGAGTTCAAAATCTGATGCGGCTGTGAATTGTAGACAATCCGCTTGTTCAATTAATCTTTGACAATTAAACCTGGAATTTGATTGGTTTCTATGCAGAACTGCACCAGGTTTTTCACTCTCCAATTTTAGTAAATCAACCCCAATGTGTATCCTAAACAGTTGTTTATGAAGAAATTTCCTTTAATATGTTCTCCCTGTGCCTATGTGGGTTTCCTCCAGTCACGCCGATTTCCTCCCACACTCCAAAGCTATCCTGATAGGTTAAAGTGGAAGCCAACTTTTTTTTTTTTTACTTGTACCTACAGGTAACCTTATAATACAGCTTACATGTAGGTAGTGAATATCTCCTAAACTTGCACTGTTTGGGAGATATTCGCAGTGCATGCAGCCAGTGATCTCACAGGCGCATGCGCTCTAAAGGGACGGCATATCTGTGCCATCCTATCAGAGCTCCATGCCGCGGTCCTTAACTCCCCCACGCATGCACAGGAGTGACATCTTTGCAGCATGGCCGTACACATTAATCGAAAATCGGAGGACAGATCGCCTGACTTTTTTTGCTAACTAATCGCAAGTAGTAATTGAATAGGTTACTAAAGTCACGAAAATTCTCGTACGACAGAACAAAAAAAATCGGAAATGATGTCATGTGTTGTAGTGTATTTGTATTGTATATTCGGATGACAACTGTACTGACTAAACAGGAAAACTTTCGTGCTCGTCCGATTGAATATTATTGGATAAACTGTCATGATCGGCTCTCGAAAAGATCTGTATTAACGATCCGATTATCGTACAGTCGCATCCGATTTTTGGATTGTGTGTACGGGCCATAAATCAGGTACATCTGTTAACACTGAAGAAAATAAAATCACTGCCATATGAGTGTGTGAGCCATGATGACTTCCTTCTAGCATCCACAATAATGTGTGTTTTGGATGAAAAATCTGAGCTGAGATCTGTACAGACTCCTTAGAGGAATTCCACAATTTGAATACTGGCTGTTGCAGCTGCACCCACAACACACCTGCCAAACGCCTTCACATTCTTGTCTGCGTTTGTAAATGCCATGTTAAGTATCATTACAATCATTGACTTATGT
Organism: Rana kukunoris; assembly: GCA_029574335.1. Taxonomy (NCBI): domain Eukaryota; kingdom Metazoa; phylum Chordata; class Amphibia; order Anura; family Ranidae; genus Rana; species Rana kukunoris. The sequence continues at coordinate 520,371,154 of CM056049.1, forward strand.
TTTCTGCACTAAGATTGGGATGATGCCACAGGAAAAGGATGTCTAGAAGATTCTATTAAATCATATGCTAAATCGTATGTTCATATATTAAAAGCAAACACAGAGACAAAAGTGCACTAAAAGTCATAAAGGGAAAAAAACAACATATAAAAAACAAATACTATATATTTTAAAGATCAATTAGTCTAAATCGTTTATTTCAGTAGTACGTTAATGCTTTTGGGCTGACTTGCTTTCTCGTGGATTCAGGTAATACGATCTACTTTTGTCTGAGATAGATATATTTGTTTCAGTTTTTTCCCTGCATTCTGGAAAATATAGTCTACAGAAATAACACAATTGCATTAAGACCTCAATGTTAGTGGCGGATGGGCAGAGATTTGAACTTTGGTACAAAAAGATATTATAAACATTGAACATTAATTTAACTTGTCTGCATTTTACTCACAAAGTAACTATGTTCTAAATAGGCCACAAGGATTCTCTTGTGATGTCCTCTCCTTGATGTTCTGACCATGTGACTTAAAGCGGAGCTCCACCCAAAAGGAGAAGCTCCGCTTGTTTGCCTCCTTGCCCTCTCCGCTGTCACATTTGGCACCGGCAGCAGCAATCAAGAGCAGATTGAAAAGTCGGCTTGGGCGAAGACACCACTGGATTTGTAACTGCTAACTTTAATTTTTTTCTGAAGGAGCTTGGAGCTTCATTTTAATTTGGATGATTCAAATGGGTGTTGCTGCCAAGGACGCTACGGTAAACCAATTTTAGGTGGATCCTCCGTGTCCACTAGTAGAGACTAGTAAAGACAGTAGGACTTCCTCTCCTACACGCAGCGGCTACTACTAACCATGGAGAGCCGATGAGATACTTTCTGCCTGTCTCTTTATAATCCCTGAGGATACTTGTGACTGCAGTCCCTTTTTATCTTCATGCACAAGGATATTGAGCCTTCTTCTGTTCTTATTGTCATATATGTTTGGACCATGTCTGTCCATGTATTGGCTGCTGGACCAGTGTAAATGAGGAGTTTGCACATAGATCACGATTATTATCACTCAGCCAGCTTGAATATAGAGATGTCTTTCTTTGGTAACCTGAAACTCTAGTTTTTTTCCACTACTTAACTAATTATATATTTTAAGACATCTGCATGATGCCAATATTTTCTGCTGCCAGGTTTATTTAACACATTTTTGCCACCTGATGCCATAGCAAAATGCAATCCCAGGTTGTGATTTAAAGCCTAGCCTTTTAATGATAGTGCACATTCTTCTATTATGGGAACTGGTGGAAACATCAAACGATTTTGACTCCTAAAGCCAGATTTTATTATTTTTAATACACAGCCCAACCCTTGTAACAATAAAAAAAAAGAGCTTTACTGCAATACTTACTGTACCAGCTCTTTGTTGTTGCCGCCTAAAGATTCACAGTTCTGTGTCCTGGTGCCAGTTGTCTTCCAGAGCACCCATCTGTGAAAAAAATTGTTGAACAAATTGAGAATAATGTTCCTCAACATAAAATTCTCAAATGCAGGGAATGGCAGTGAGCAGAGAATGTTTTGCAAGGAACTATGGACCAACTCAGTTCTGTGCAACAGAAGCATCCTTGTTATTCGCTCAAGGTTTTAAAAGTTTGACAAAAGACTGATCTGCCATAAACTGCAAACTGTAGAAGGGCACCCCTTCAGTGCAGGCTAGGGGCCAAAACTGTTAAACCAATTGAAGTGGTATGACTTGCAGTCTCCCCTGGATGAGATGTGTCCCTCTGTGTGTCAAACATGTTCTCAAACTGGATTAACCCTCTGCACACTGCTATACCCTTTTAAGGGGTATTTGGCAGAGAACACAAGAGGGCAGACCCACCCCCTATCCCAAAAAATAAATAGAAAATAGGGAGGGGAGGGGGGAGATACCAGAAAAGGGCATAAATATGGTAAAGACAAGCCAAATGTAAGTACAGCATGTTTGCAAAAGTATTATCAGATAATACATGCAGCTGAAGAGCCATGCTGAACTGCTCATTTTAAACCTTATACACACAATGAGAATATCAGACAAACGATCATCCGTTTTTTTTTTTTTGCATGCTAGTCTCATATTGAAAACCAATAGTTTACTAACATTTCTAAAATTCTCGTATGACAGAATACAACTTCAGAAGGGATGTAATATGTTGTATTGTAATGTATTCTTTACATGAACTGTCGTGGTCGGCTCTCAAAAGCTGTGTACTAATGATCAGATTGCTTCAAAAGCAGTATTTTTCATCTGATTTTCTGATCATGTGTACTAGGCATAAGTATGGAACATTAGGTGGCATCTCTTGTAGGTATTCAATCTGAGGAGCACCAAAACACCAACTATTTCCTGTGAGGCCTCGTACACACGTAAATGAAACATCGTTTTCCTCGACGAGTTCCTTGTTAGGCTTGTCGAGAATCTTGACAAGCTTTCTTTGCGTACACACTGTCGTTGTTCTCAAACGCGGTGAAATACAACACGTACGACGGCACTATAAAGGGGAAGTTTGATTCCACTGGCGCCGCCCTTCTGAGCATGTGCGGGTTTCTTTTTTTTTATAAATTCTTTATTTTTTACTTTTTTCTTTTCCAAAGTTTCAAGTTACACATTAACACATTTCTTAACATTCATTTGAATCAATTATAACCAAGAGAGAGAGAGACCGAAAAATAAATAAAAAATAATTGATAAATAACCAAAAAGGAGGAAACAAAGGAACCCCCTTCCTCTCATCTCCTCTCTCCCTCTCCTTAACTTCTGTGGATTAATGTACGCTCTTAATTCTTACTGGTCTATTCCCCCCTATTTCTCCCCCCTCCCTACCAAAAAAAAAAAAAAAAGGACTTCCCTATCCAACCCCCCATCGGCCGTCTCTCCCCCCCTTACACATCTATCCCCACTGCTCCTCCCTATACCTTAGATATGGGGCCCATGTCTTCCGGTATCTCTCATCTTCGTCTTTCAATGTCATTGTGAGATTCTCCATTATTTGAATCTCCGCCACTCTCGCGATCCACTGAGCTTTAGATGGGGAGGTCTCTTGTTTCCACAGGATCGGGATACATGCTCTCGCGGCTATAATGAGATGTCTTAAAAGCAAGTTTTTTTATTTTTCTTCTGACATTGGGATATCTAGTAATAGCACGGCTGATGGTCTACCTTCTAGGTTAATCCCTGTGATTTTTTTGATCGTTTCTATCACCATTTCCCAGAATTCTTTTATTTTTGCACATTCCCAAAAGATATGCAGTAGTGTCCCTTCTGCTGCGTGGCATCTCCAACACCTATCTGGGGTCTGCGGGTATATTCGGTGTAATACTGTTGGTGTTCTATACCATCTTGTTAAGATTTTATAGCTTCCCTCCTCATATTTACTTGCCACAGAGGCTTTGTGAGTGAACCGTAGAATCCTGACTTTTTGTTCTTGGGAGAATATTAATCCCAGCTCACTCTCCCATGCTTGCATAAACAGGAGTTCTTGTGGTATCTCTAAATTAATAAGTGTTGCATAGAAGTAAGATAGCATGTGTCTCTTAGGCTTCACTTCTAGACATATCTGTTCGTATTTAGAAGGGTCCCTAACTACTATATAGGTCTTTGCTAATATCCGTAGAAATGCTTCTAGTTGCAACAACCTTAGACAGTCTAGGTCTGGTGTAACTTCTTTTTCAAGCTCTTTCCTTGTCATTATTCGGTTATTTTTTGAAAAATGAATGATTCTACTCATACCTCTATATCGCAGGGCTTTGAATCTTAAATCTACCAAACTTGGTTGAAATGTCTTAGTACCCAGGATCGGAGTCATTGGGCTGGGATATTTTGACATGTTTGTTTTTTCAAAAATCTTTTTAGTTATTCGAGTAGTTGCTCCTACCATTGGATGTCTCTTTACATCTGTTGTTAATTCTGCTTCTGGAATCCAGCTTAGACCGTCCAGTGGTATTTCCACTGTAGTTTCTTCTATTTTTATCCATGGTTTCCTATTTTGCCCACACCATTCTGTTACTCTGACTAAGTGGGCTGCTTCCTGGTATTTTACCAGGTCTGGGAATCCGATTCCTCCTTCCCCCTTTGGAAGTGATAAGATGGCTCTACGTATCCTTGCAGGTTTTCCTGTCCAGATCAATTTCAGAAAACTTGATCTTAGTTCACTTAGGAAACTTTGTGGGATCTTAATTGGCAGGGCCTGAATTAAGTACAAGACTTTTGGTAGCACATTCATTTTCAATATATTTGTCCGCCCAAACCAGGTGAATATTTCCTTATCCCATCTCACTAGGTCTAATTTTATTCGCCTGGCCAGTGCTACATAATTAACTTCATATAATTTATTTAAGTTCCTTGTTATTTTTGTTCCCAAGTAACTTATATGGGAATCTGTCCATCTAAAATGTGCGGGTTTCTAAGCATACACACGAACGTGTTTCTCGTCGAAAACCAGCCCGACGAGGAAATTAAGACTCCTCTCGATGAAAAACATACACATGACTGTTTTCCTCTGCAAAAAAGCTCTGCCACCAAGTTAACTTGATGGATTCTTTCCAGGAAAACGGTCATGTGTACAAGGCCTGAGGCTTTTCCCAGTTTTTTCTGAGGTTCCATGGCAGACGGTAAAAGGATGATAAATGTTTTCAGCAAACTCCTGATTAAAATGTATGCACTGTATAACTGCATGCAGTAAATACCGTATTTATCAGGGTACTTTTAGTATTTTTAGTACTTACAGTTTTGGTGTCTTGCGCGGCGTCCATCGTCCGGTCCGACGTCCGTCTTCGGCTCCAGTGGTGTCCTTCCGGGTTCTCCAGCGATGTCTTGAGCCGATTACCCGCTTCCCGCGCTCAGTTTGAACGCCTCCGCCGACATATACTGAGTGCAGTACACTCGGGTACATTCGGCCAGGCTCGGCTTCGCTCGTGCTCACGCTCTGTGACGTTTATGCGTGAGCACGAGCAAAGCCGAGCCTAGCCGAATGCACCCGTGTGTACTGCACTCGGTATATGTCGGCGGCTCACTTCAAACTGAGCGTGGGAAGTGGGTATCGGCGTATATCGCGCACCCATGATTTTCCCCTTATTTTAAGGGGAAAAAAGTGTGTGGTATACGCCGATAAATACGGTAACTAATACACACCTTGGATTGAATCTGTTAAACACATATACACAAGCCTAAACTTTGAAAAATATGTTTTACGGATTATAATTTTTTTGTATTTTCTGTTATTTGTCTCAGGGATTTGCAAATCTATTACAAAAATTATTGTACATTTAGTTTTCTCTAAAGTATGTAAGGTACAAACTTCCAATGCTTCTAATGTTCCTGATAATACATTCTAAAGGTAATGACTAAATAGCAGAGATTGAATTTATGCTGATTCAGATTCAATTATTATTCCTGCAAGTGATATTTATATATGATTTTCTAAAGACTCACAATTTATAAATGATTTTGCAAGGCTGTATTAGAGAGTGTACTGTGTTATTTAACATGTATGGTAAATGTATTTATAGAATGATTTGCAGTCCAGCCTAAAAGCAGTTTTAGTTTTAGTTTTTTTTTGTCATTTATTTTGATTACTTTATATTGTATGGCAGCAAACAGTGACCCCCCCCCCCCCCCGTGCCTTATAAACTAGGGTGACCAGACATTCCCGCTTTCCGGTAACAGTCCCCAGGTTTAGGACTGTCCCCAGTTTTGTCCCCGGATTGGATTTGAACAGGGGCTGGGGCAATTTCAAAGACAGTCGGTGCAGAATAAAAAACAAATAATTCTGAATTACACATTCCCACTGCTCCTACTAGCTTAGGGGGTGTATTGTTTTCCATTTTCTAGCCAGGGCCTGGAGAGTAATGCCTTGTACACACGATCGGTTTTCCCGGCTGTAAAAAGTCTGCCGGGAAAACCGCAAGGAAAATCGAGAACCTGCTCAGTAACTTTGTCCCCCTACACACGGCCGAGAGCTTTGGCCGGGAAACGTGGCCGTGTGTATGCTCCACAGCAGTGTTTCCCATAGGAAAACTGTTGGGAAAAAGAACGCCAGGAATCCCGGCTTGAAAAAAAAGAACATGTTCTAATTTTTCCCGCCGGGATTCCCAGCGGATTTCCTGTCGGGAAAACTGCCATGGAGCATACACACGGACAGTTTTCCCAGCCAAAAGCTGTCATGGCAGTTTTCCTGACGGGAAAACTGGTCGTGTGTACGAGGCCTTCGACTTGACAGGCTGTGAGGCGGGCGGCAACGGGCAGAGAGTTGCTGATTTCCGGCATTACTAGTTAAAAAAAAGATGTCGTCAGATTTCATTTAAAAAATCTGGTCACCTTTTTATAAACTACTAATGAATGCTGGTCCATGTCACAGACATAATATTATGCTTATGACTGTCATCTCCACAAATGAGAAGTCTTAAGGCTACTTTTTTTTAAAGTACTCACCAATACCGGTTACCGATACTTTTTTTTTAATGTCATGTGACAGTGTCACTAAAATGCAGCTTTTGATTTCTTAGGATTACATATCCCATGATACCTTGCAGCCTGCACTGATGATGCCAAATGTGATGTGTTTCCTATACTGAGCCTCCTGAAACTCCTCCTAGCACCTCTGTAGTTCAGACAGCAGACCCTGTGAAATGCATGACACAGCAGTGCCTATTTATTGGGCACAGTAAACATGTGTTACCACATTCAAAGAATTAAAGGATAAGTTTACCTTTGTAAAAATAAATGCAGATAAAAAAAAAATTGCATTTATTATTATTTTTACTATGAGCCTGCAAAGCATTTTGGTTTTGGCAGCCAGTCTGTATAAGCTGTCTGCTCTAACCTCATATGAGCAAGCAGTTACACATTTAGATTGGGTTCACAAAATTGCGAATTAGATGCATTTTTACCCGCATGCAATTTGCATAACATGTGAATGTGACTGTCTCTCAATAGAGTCGATTAACACATGTCCAGGGTGGCCACGGTAAAGTTTTGAAAAGGGTCCTGTGCATTTCTTGGCTCTGGTTCAGAAAGTGAATTCAGGCAAAAATTCACACCTGAATCGCACCTGAACCGGTGAACAGTAACGCTCCGGTCTGCAAACCGCAGCCAGACATGTGTGAACCCAGCCTTACAGGAAGACTCAAGGAACTACCTAGAGCACTCAACAGCGCCTTGGTAGCTCATTGAGAACTACAAGCCAACAGTTTCAATGGCTGATGGTACTTGAAGTTTTCAAATTCACAGAATGAATGAGTGAATGAATGAATCGGCTAGGTGGATAGAGCCGTGCAGGACCGCATTTTTCTTAGATTGGGACATCGAGCGGGGGTAAATATCCCCTGCTCACTGTCAAAATGGGGGATTGGGGCTACTGCATCTATAACATGTTACATGTTTAATCCTAATTGTAACATGGGTGGGTGTAACATGTAAGATGTAACATGTTATGAAAGGTGAACTTATACTTTAACCTGCTGAGCGGTATTCCCGAGTCGGGCTCGGGGTGAATTTTCACTACCAAAAGCGGCATCCCCGAGCCAGACTCGGGATCACATCGCAGGATCCAGGCATAGTTACTTACCTTGTCCCCTGGATCCTGTGATGTCTCCCCGCTGTGTGTGCAAGCTGTCTGCTCGCTCGATTCACAGTGCCAAATTCCGTTCCAGAGCAGTGTGAAGACGGGGGCGCGGAGTAGCAAATAATTACACACCCCCTTTGTCCCTAGTGGTCTGTCCAGTGTCCTGCATGCAGTTTTATATTATAAAAACTGTTCTTTCTGCCTGGAAACTGGAGATTGTCCATAGCAATCAAAAAGTGTCAATTTTTATTATAATTACATTATTGTTTGTTATAATAATTAGAGTTAATTATTATATTATAATTTATGATTTTGTGTTTCAAGCTTTATCATACCCGGGATGTCTACTAGACTCTTGTTTGGACAGATTTAAGTAAGTTACTGTATCTCTAAGAATTACAGGTCTACAACATAAAACGCCAAATATCCATGCAAAATAATGGTACCGCTTTCAGCATCAAAAATCTCACATAATCATACCGCCAGGGAGGTTAAATTACTTTTGAAAAAGTAATTTTTCAAACTTCAAGATTCTGCAGAATAATAGGCTTAGGCTAGAAAGAATTGAAAGATAATGTGGAAATTAATATATGTTTTTAAGTTTTGACCATAGATACACTTTAAATGGGAGACATTTATGAACATACCCACAGCACAGTGCATTTTGATGGGGAACTTTATTATTGCGGGTGGGCAAAGGTTAGCGTCAATTTATCTAGAAAAAAATTGGTATCGCTAGATGATTAAATGTTTTTAACGAGTAACCAGAGGCATGTTTCCAGAATTGGAGATCCACAGCTACTAACTTTCAAGTTCTACATTCTAGGCAGCATTTTTCATATAAGTCATGTAAATCACCATTCATCATGCTGTCTCTTTACTACTTCTTGAGCCCAGATATAGATGAATCTGCCCATTCTTTAATCCTAATGCATTAACTAACATACTGTATATTGTGGTAGATTGCCATTACTTTACCCTTCACTGCTCTTCTCACCTACTTTATCTCCAACCTATATTTAGCCATGATACCAGAGCGTGAGATGAGCTGGCACTTCAGTGTTTGCTCTGCTTTAACCTTTATTTCTGGAAAGATCTTATTATACAGTATCCATACCACGGATTTCATTATTGAAAGCCATGCCTTTACATGGGACTATTTCAGCCATTGGTACAAAGACTAATAAATAATATAATTGTTTGATACTATGCGTTCTTACAATATCATTTGATTGCCTGTGTGGTTGTTTTGTGCTATACAGAATGTCTGTTTCAATTTGTCAGGTGGGTAAGAGTTTTACTTAAACTGACGCATTGTGTTTAGCATTTGTAATAGAGCATTTTTTATAATAAATCATTTTATAAATAATAATGTTGTATATGATATATACTGTTATATGTTCTGTTATTTAATACACATTTAATGTAAGAGATTCCTTTTTGGGGGGGGTTAGTGTAATCAATTATTTTATGTATTGTTAGATAATCAATTATTTAAATATATTTATTTGATATACCTGTAGATATAACAACTGGATTTCAGGTTGTTATTTTTATTCATTATACTTGTTCTGTTACTGGATACCTATGAGATAGTTATGTGAGATATGAGTTTGTATACTGCTTTTACACATTTACTGCTGGAATACTGTACACTCCTACTTTTTTTAATCCTTTATTCTTGTCTGAGCCCATCCTTGACATCTTGACAAAATAAGGAAAAATGAAGCAAAGGCCAACAATATGTACAAGTCATTTTCTTAATGGCTGTGTACGAGCAGGAAGTGCTTTCGGTAATAGGAAATTTGTATAGCCACCTGTGAAACCTTGTGAGCTCTATGTGTTAGCAATTTTCTCAAAGTGCATGGTACATGATGCCAATGCTAGACCTGTTTGATAAAGCTGAAAACATACAACTAATTGCACCCCAGAAAGAGCATAGAACCCTGGTCTTCAGTATTAATCTGTAAAACAAGAATCTTTTTTTCCTATTGTAGCACACACAGAAAATGTTCTAAGTTCTTGAGTAGACATTACAGGGTATACCTATCCTATTGTATAAAACAGATGTACAGAAAATGTTGAAGATTGGATTAACATCTAATTCCTAGAACCTTTGTCTATAGTTTCTCAGAGAAGAGGTTGAATTACTAATATATAACACTTTGCATACAACTTGTAAGCGGTATTGGCTCAGATTCATCAAGCTGCAAAAGCACTTAAGGCACTCTAAAATTTGCTTAATGCATGTTAAAGTGGGCTGTCACTCAAAATGATTGTATATCATTATAGGATCCTTAAAGCGGTTCTCCACTCTGGACATAAAAATAAAAAATTAAAAGTCAGCAACTATAAATCCTGTTTTTGCTGTATTTTAATACCAGGACACTTACCTGTCCAGGGATCCAGCACCATCCTTTCCTGGGCTAGTTCTTCACTAGCCTTTGGGTTCCCAGAATCTTAACTGTGGGCAACTAGCTGTGCTGCTTTGTGAATGGTCCAGCAGTCCTCTGGGACATTTAATGTGAAGACTGCAGAAAGGGGGGGAGACCTTCCGTTCGGATTGACTTGGCAATCCTAGTGGAAGTGGAAGTGGTTATCTGTCAAAACTAGGTACCTGCCCTCCCCTAGAAAAAAAAACTGCCAAATGTGGCAAAGGATTTTGCGGGGGAGGGACTTAAAGCAGAACTTCTAGGTTTAGGTAAAGCTCCGCTTTAAGCACTATATAGCACACTTTAAAGACAACATGCACTGTGATTTTCAACAATGTAAGGAGTTTATAAATTGTTTAGCTGAATGGTGTATCATGTTTAAAGCATATATATGGTCAAACTGTAAAATCACATACTGTATAAGTTTCCACATTGAATGTCAATTACTTTTAGCTTGCTTTTATTATTCTGAACATTCTTGAAGTTTGTAAACTTAATTTGTAAAGGTCCAAACAAATTTACTTCCTTGAATTCTATGCCATAAATTCCCTATGCCCTGTGAGTAGGCACTGCACATTTTACAGAGCCTGGTGCTGAGAGGAGTTCAAAGAGGCAGAGTCAGTACAGGAATGACATCTTGAAGGCAGCAAGTGTTAGAGCTGGCAGGGACAGATACAGCATTCACCTAGGTAAGTTTAATCTACATTGGTAAGTATTAAAGGCATCACTAGAACCCTCAGGGCCCCAGGGCAAGAAACCATGATGGGGCCCCCTGACCCCCGCCCCCTTTCCATCAGAGCCCCAAGCTTCCAATTTTGGGAAGGAGTCCATGGACATCCTCCCAGAACCATGCCTCCCACGTCTCCCACTTATCAGTGCCCACCAGTGTTCATCAATCCCACCTATCAATGCCACCTATCAGTGCTCATCAATGAGTGCCACCTATAAATGCTTATCCGTGCTGCCTATCAGTGCCCATCAGTGCTCATCAATCCTACCTATCAGTTCCCACCAGTGCTCATCAATCCCACCTATCAGTGCCCATCAGCACTCATGAATCCCACCAACCAGTGCCAATTTGTGCCTCCCATCAGTGCTTATCCATCCCACCTATCAGTGCTCATGAATGCAGCCTGTCTCCTCACCACGGCACTGAGCTGAGAGAGGAGACAGCCGGTCTGCACATTTTCCCCCGCCCTCTTCCTGTGTGTGCTTTGTGGGAAGTCAAGTGTGAAGCTTATGAGTTTATACTTCCCGCAGAGCACACACAGTAGGAGAGAGTCAGGGGAAGAATGAGCAAACTGGCTGTCTCCTCTCTTATCCCGTGCAAGAGAGGATGGAGGGGGGGAGGATGGGAGGCAGTATTTAATAGAACACCGGCTCTGAGTTGTATGAGAGAGACCCTCTCAGCTCAGAGCCGTGCAACTAGCAACCTCGCTGGGGCCCCCTTACTGTGGCCGAATGCCAGGGCTCGGTCGCAAGTGCGACTGTTGCGACCCTGGTGGTTCTGCCACTGGTAAGTATGATTCAAAAAAATTCTAATTCTTATACATCTCTTTTAAGAATACCGTGCTCGGGACTGCTTGGAAGAGGTGGTGCAGGGCATAATTTAATTGGCATCTGGTACAGCTTGCTTCAGTGTCAGCACAAATTTTGCCCCTGAGCATAGATTTCTGAGCACTGAAGCAGGGTGGTCTGGCTGGCAGAGGTGATGACGTAAATGTACCTTAGAATGTATCCTTACAGCACAGTGTGAACGCAGACCAGCAAAGGAGGGTGAAGGGGGCAACCAAACTTGGCCACAGTTCGGTTCAACTGTGCTCAGTGTGAGTACATCCTTACTGTATCCACATGAAAAACCAGTCCTATTACAGAGACATTTTGGGGTTTTAGTTGATCAAAAAGAGAATAGTAAAATCTTTTTACTGCCAAATATAAAGTTTAGGCCATGAAAAATCACTGTGCACATAGAAAAATTCTGTCTAATTGTGTATTACCTGGACTTCTCTTTTAAGTATAGTACTTATGAGCAAGTATGGTATTCATTTAAAATTGACTAAAACTGGTTTACAGAAATGAGGTAGTACACGATAAGCAATACATGATAAGCACTCTCGTTTTAGTTGGACATTTAGTTTATGAAGCATGTTGTAAATGTGAGGAACCAAAAACACTGGTCTCCAGGATGCAGTGTGTCAGCCTTTGCCCCATTTTGTTCCCTGTAAATACTGAACATATTGTGAATCAACACTGCAGAAAATGATTATCTGTTAGTTGCTATGGCCACCAAGTCAAGTTGGTCGTCTCATCACTGTAACAGCTTCCACATTAATCAGTATGCATGAGAAGTCTTCTACATGATTGCATGTACTAACGTAACCTATTGAACAAAACTGAAAATAGTGTAGTTGCTTCAGTTATACCAAGGAATTTTAGTTGTAGAGTTCTCTCTTTCTTTCCTTGTGTGGTGCGAGTAGGGGGAAGTATCTATAGTGACCATCAGAGCTTCTAGACAGAGCATACCTTTGAACTTTCTCTTTGCAATTAAAGGGCTACTCTATACCTATATGTTGACACATGCAGGGCTGTATTTGAGCTTCAACGTTCAAAGCACGTTAAAGTAATTGTAAAGCCTAAATGTATTTTTTTTAAATTAAAATAATAAACATGTACTTACCTGCTCTGTGGTTTTGCATAGATCAGCCTCGAACGTCCCTTTATTGGTTCCCCCTTTTGCGCTCTTGGCTCCTCCTCTTCGCGGTGCACCTTCATAGGAAGCCGCTTTCTATGGGGGTGTACCTACGAGCTCACTACCGAGTCCGCTCCCTGTTTAGAACAAATAGGGATTTGTCATTACAGAACTGATCTGTGTATCAAATGAGCACATACTGTAGCCAGTCTGTGGGAGCCAGAATGATTGTTGGTTGGTAGGGGATCAAATACTTGTTTTACTCACTGAACTGCAACTCAATTTATAACATTTGTATTGTGTTTTTCTCTATATTTTTGGTTGATATTTTCTCTATCATTTAAAATATATTTATGATAACAATTATAGACCCTTCATGTCTTTGTAAGTGGGCAAACATACAAAATCTACAGGGGATTAAATCATTATTTTCACACTGTACATATTAATAAGTGTGCTTTTTTTTTTTACCTGCCAAAGGATATTTATTTATTTCCATCTATTTCTGAGATTTACACAGTTCAGTCACACAGCATAGCTATGTTTAGCAGGGCAGGTGACCAGCTGTAGGTATGTTACACTTACAGAGCTTGTACATGGACAGAAAAAGAGAGGCAGCAAACTGATAAGATCATCTTTCTGTTTCTCTGCTGTCTTCATTGTACTGGTTCCCCCTCTCCCAGTTTGAGCTCTGTTGAACAGGGACTGCCAGGGGCTGATATCAAGTCAAATTATGTTACCTACACTGCATGCATACGGAGCTTCATTTGTGTATTTTATATCTGCCTGCAGTGCAGCTGTAATTAGTTTTAGAATTTTACTCATATTTCTGACTTTCATATAATGTAATTATTAAAGCGGAGTTTCACCCTAAATATAAGATCTCCCATGCGCTTCAGCATACTGGCGTCAGCGCCAGTATGCTGGGTTTTTTTTTTTTTTATAGCACACTTACTGTTTTATCGTAGAAATCCTTTTCTGTCCCCCGCGTTGGACGGCGCCAGTACAGCGCGTCACATCTTCCTAAGATACCCGATATGGACTCGGGTATTTCCGGCGCTATGCGGCGCCTGCGCACAGACCTAGGAGCTGACTGCGCAGGCGCCGTATTTCTCCGAGTCCTATTTCGGAGAAATACGGCGCCTGCGCAGTCAGCTCCTAGGTCTGTGCGCAGGCGCCGCATAGCGCCGGAAATACCCGAGTCCATATCGGGTATCTTAGGAAGATGTGACGCGCTGTACTGGCGCCGTCCACCACGGGGGACAGAAAAGGATTTCTACGATAAAACAGTAAGTGTGCTATAAAAAAAAAAAAAACCCAGCATACTGGCGCTGACGCCAGTATGCTGAAGCGCATGGGAGATCTTATATTTAGGGTGAAATACCGCTTTAAGCTTAATTGGGGAGAATTTACAAGTGCATGAATTATGCTCCATTGTTGATGTCAGTGGGAGGAATAGTGTCTTGTACCCCAAGGGCCAGATAAAGGCAAGCAAAGGGCCACATTCGGCCACTGGGCCAATTTGGAGAACGATGCCCTAAGCAAAAAGTGTGTGCAAACTGTAGCCAACTTATCTTTTAACTCCTAAGCAGGGGCAGGCCTATACATTGTGGGCACACCGGGGCGCCGCCTCCCCTATCCACCACCACCGCCCTCCCTATCCATGCACCCAGCTTCTTTCAGGATGCAGACTCATTAATTCCTATGGCAGGGTGTGTTTTTTTTAAACACCTGTTTGGAGCCAGTGATTCTAATAGGCTTCAAAATAGGGTGGGCTTGGGGTGCTGAGCAATTAATCTGAAGCTCATCCAGTTGTGTTGCAACAGTGAATGAATATTCGCTTTTGCAACACTGATGCTTCTCCTTGCTAATCTGGAAGCAGGTCTTATACCCGTCACCTGATTGGCGAGTAGGAAAAGACACAGGAGCCACTGCCTGATGCCCGCCAGGCTTACTCTACAGGTAAAATTGAAAAAAAACCTTAGGAAAACCGATTGTAAGTCAAAGATTATAACAACCTGACTTGGTTAGCTTATTGTTTTTTTGGGGGGGTTTTGGTTAGTTTATAGTAGTGACATGTACTAGTAGGAATTGATCTTGTAATGACCAGTGTCTGCCTTCCGGATGCCCTTGTAGGCTTCTTGGCAGGTCTGCACCATCACTGATGCATGCTGATTCACCCAGGCAGCTGTGCTGCTGTTTGCATTTCATTTATGGCTGAAGTGGAGTCCAACTTTAAAATGCACTAGTTTTCCTTTTTTAAGATTCAGTAAGACTATGCTAGCACATTATTAGCATGCACAGCACATTGCACGCATAACAAACACTCAAATAATACCTCATGTAATATTCACTGCAGTGTTTTCAATAACCTTGCTATACCTTCAATTAGTCTAAAAGCTTCCTAGAGCTGGACTCAATCATAAACCTGGTATTTACCTCATAGATACATTAGGTGATTCTGCAAACATTTACCTCATAGATACATTAGGTGATTCTGCAAACATTTACCTCATAGATACATTAGGTGATTCTGCAAACCTTTTTAGATGCAACAGACAAAGCGTCAGTTTTATTTTTTCCTAAAAGTTATTGATTTGTCTTAAAGGCTTGTGCTTTTTTTTTTCAAAAGGATGCCAAAAACAGATTCATGTGTCAGCAGTTATGATTTATTTATGGCCACAAAATACACATCCTGTTACATGGGAGCTGTCAGGTAAATCATGCAGCTGCATTATGATACGATACGGTTTTTACAGTATATTGTTATTATATTATTGACTGTATTAGTAACAAATATTGCTGTGTACCATATACGTGGAGTATTTTATGCAACAGATGTAATGCAAAGAGTAGTAGTGTTTTCCAAGCATAGCTAATGATATGAGCCAACAAAAAAGCTAATAATAGTACAGTAATTTATATGGGTGCATTTGATGTGAAGAATATCTCCAAACAACCTAAAACACATCACCAAAGTTCCCTCTTTATCCCAAGAAATATTACAAAAATTACCTTTGTAAACCTTGCTCTGCGTTAAATAATATAGTAATTTTTGATCACAATGCTGTCATTACAGGGTCTCTATAAGATACCCCTATACTGTATGTGGGAGTAATTGGTAGGACATGCCACATGTCTACTTGCTAAAGTAGACATTCTCTACCCGACTACAGCTCTTAGGAGCCCTCTGCCAACCTCCATGTAGTGGGCTGGCTCTTGTTAAATACTGGTGCTAGTTTGGGTGACTGCCTTGGTGGGGTTAAACATGGTCATTTGCGGAGAACGGATGGGTTGCATATTACATAGTGAACATTGCTGGTAATCCTTACCTACTGAAACCAGCATCATGAAGTTCTAGGTACCAGGGAGTGTGTTCCTAAAAGCCACAGATGAAGGGGATGTATTACACTGGACATCATTAAGGCTAGAAGTTTAAAAGTAAAGAGTGGGAAGCAGAGTAAAAACACAACATAGGATAGACTTGATGGACCTGTGTCTTTTTTCAACCTCACCTACTATGTAACTATGTAACAACAAAAATGCTGCTGCCATGGAACTTAGAGGGGTCCTCTTATCCACAGAAAATCCATCTGGGGAGGCTGGGGTTCAGTTTTTGGCAAACTCACACCTAAAAATCTATTTTCTTTAGGTTGACCAAACACTATGTTGTGCATTGGGCCTAACAAATTGAATATACATTGAATGCATTGTTTAGGACTCAATAACAGTGTCAGGTCACCATTGGGGTCAGGAGTGCACCGCTAAGGTTGTGGACCCTACGGCTGACTGCTGTAGACAGAACACTGGGTGGCTAAGGAAGGCAGGTCCACTGGAGCACTAACAGGGATCCCACAGGGAGCTAGAGCCTAAGATTCCCCAGGGCGCTAAGTCTAAGATCCAGCAGATGTTCACCAGAGCGTCTAGTGGTGAGGATGGACTGGGCTGCAACTGGATCCAGGTTGCGGCCCCCAGAGTCCCCCAGCTCACGCTCACAGTAGGCTATAGAGGATAGAGGGGAAGCAGCAGCTCAGGATACAAGAGAAAGTGAGGGGATAAGCCAAAGGTCGGGGCGACTAGCAGACAAGTATAAACAAAGAACATGCCAAAGGTCAAGGTCACAAGCAGACAGGCATAGGCGAAAACATGCCAAGATCGGTAAAACAGAGACAGATGTAGCACACGGCAAGCAGGAACTCAAACACATAATAGCTTAACAAACAATGTTGATCAGCACGGCTGGCTTGCAGTGCACAGGTTAATATAGTGTTCCCTGATAGGGCCTGGGTGAGGCCATGCTTAGAGGAGAGATTGATCAAACAGCCAGGTGAGAGTGGCTGGCCTCTAAAGCAGGACATATGGAGGAGGTAAGCTGACAGACAAACATTATTGCATAACCACGACAAACAGCACTGATAGAAAAACATCTCAATTGTTTGACCAGCAAGTGAACAACACATAGGAGAAGGTGAGTTTTAACAAATGTAATAGGCATTATTAGCCCCCAGCAAAGGCGGCATGTGCCCCGAGTCACATGCCCTGTGCCCTGGGTCTAGCAACAGCTCTACTTGCACAAAATCATTCTGACTGCCCTGTGTTCATGGCCCTAACTGTGCTCTCTGTCTCTTT
This sequence comes from Rana kukunoris, assembly GCA_029574335.1. Taxonomy (NCBI): domain Eukaryota; kingdom Metazoa; phylum Chordata; class Amphibia; order Anura; family Ranidae; genus Rana; species Rana kukunoris. The sequence goes on from CM056049.1 coordinate 520,388,485, forward strand.
TATTACAATGTTTTTACAGATTGTTTTTTTTTTAAACCCTTTGTATAAAAAATTGAGGAATAGACAGTCACATTTAGTTCCTATGAATGCAAGACAGTCAGAAAAAGAGGTGCAGACATGCTGGGTGAAGTGATATTCTTCCAAAATCTAGCATTCTAGCAGAGGACCTCTGCAGGTCCAGTGCTTTGTCTTTTTATGCTTTGATTGGCCACCAACAAAAGGGGATCTGATGGAGGGGCAGTGAGCATTTACCACCAATTCAACAGAGAGCACTGACCAGCAATAATGCATAAGGCACAGGCTATAAGTACTGTACATGGCATTGACCACCAGTGCCAAAGGAGCCACTGACCACTAATGTTGCAAGATACAAAACCACAAATGCTGCAGAGGGCACTAACCACCGGGTTTCTGACCTCTGTGTGCTATTATGCAATTATGTGTTGTAAATTACATACTTTTGAACAAAGTTTTCATTGCTTTAAGATTTGCTGGTTGCTACCTAGTCTCTAAATATTTTAATAAAAGTTTTCTTTTAAAGTAGAAATCCAGCCTAACACTAAAATCGCTATAACTCTAGACATCCACAATCTAACACTATCCTATCTATCCCTGTAAAGAAGAAATCAGTATACATACCTTTTTTGAAGCCACTCCAGTCCCGTCTCTAGTGGCGGAAGCTCTGCAGAGGACACAGCCGACAATAGTTGTAAAATGTCTGGGAAGTGACGTCACGCATAGAGTTACTTTGTGGCTTCTGTTGTCAGCTGTGTCCTCTGCACCGGCCTCCACATATATGCCACAGCTGACAGCTTAGCGTGGGTTTGGCTTCAGAAAAGGTATGTATACTGATTTCTTCTTTACAGGGTTAGATAGATTAGTTCTAGATCATGGATGTCTATAGATGATTGTGAGTGATTTTAGTGTTAGGCTGGACTTCTCCTTTAAGCTAGGCTCAGCACAGTGTTAATTCTGTGCCTATATACTGTGTGAAGAAAAAGCATACCAAAAGGAATCATTTCACTTTCTAACATTGATCGCTTGTCATTAGGTTTGTATGTGTCTGTGAGACTTTTGCTTATGGCATTGTAATTACAGTGCATTTTGTGGTTAAAAGACTGGAAAATTTGCAGTGCATAAAAACGGAACCAAGTGGTTTATATGGGAAATGTTAATAGCAAGAAAAGCTGTAAAATAGATCCCCTGTAGTCAGAATCATTTGTTCCCCCCAGCAACAATAGATCTACCCCAGCAAAAATAGCTCCTTGCCAGAAACAATAGACCCCCTCCCTCAACAGTAGATGCCTCCCAGCAACATAAGACCCCTTCTAGCAACAATAAATCGCCAACAAGCAACAATAGACCTCCCCAGCAACAATAGATCCTCCATCAACAATAGGTCCCCAGCAGACAAGATCAATAGACCCTCCAGCATGCCCCAGAACCCTTTACAATTACATACATTCCATGCTGGAGGTGTTGAAGGTACTGGAACTGCATTCCCGCTGAAAAAAGCCCTATAGACTACAGCTGTATAGACTACAGTTAGGTCTATACATATTTGGACACAGGCACAATTTTCATACTTTTAGGCTCTGTATGCCACCAGAATAAAATTTAAAGGAAACCATCCAAATGAATTTGAAGTGCAGACTTTCAGATTTAATTTAAGGGGTTGAACATAAATATGTACAAATTTTAGGCACTGCAACCATTTTTATACACCCCCATTTTCAGGGGCTCAAATGTAATTGGACGAATGAATATAATATTTAAATTTTATTTTTATATATTTTGTTGAGGACCCTTTACTGGCAATGACTGCCTGAAGCCTAGACCCCATGGACATTAGCAAATCTTTTCAGATGCTTTGCCAGGCTCTAACTGCAGCTGTCTTCAGTTGTTCTGTGTGTGTGTGTGTGTGTGTTTTCTGCCATTAGTTTTGCCTTCAGTAAGTGAAATGCATGCTCAATTGGGTTGAGATCAGGCGATTGACTCGGCCATTGCAGAATATTCCACTTCTTTTCCTTCAAAAGCTTCTGGGTTGCTTTTTTTGGCAAAGTCTAATCTGGCTTTTTTAGGCTTATGAATGGTTTGCACCTTAAGCTGAACCCTCTGTATTTGCTCTTGTGAAGTCTTCTCTTAAATGTAGACTCTGACAATGATATTTCCGCCTCTTAGAGAGTGTCTTTTACTTGTCTGGATGTTGTGAATGATTTTTTTTCTTTACCATAGAGAGAATCCTGCGATCATCCACCACTGTTGTCTTCCTTGGAAGCCCAGGCTTTTTTATGTTGCTGAGCTCACCAGTGGGTTCTTCTTTCCTCAGAATGTACCAAAGTGTTGATTTGGCCACTTCTAATGTTGCTGCTATCTCTTTGATGGATTTGTTTCATTTTTGAAACCTTACAATAGCCCGTTTCACTTGCCTGGACAGCTCATGCACATCATAAACGCATGATGTAGGTTCACAGCAATAGATTCCAAATGCAAATACCACACTTAGAATCATCTCTAGACCTTTTACCTGCTTAATTGATGAAGAAATAATGCAGTAGCCCACACCTGGCCATTAAACAGCTTTTAATTCAATTGTCCAATTGCTTTTGGCCTCTTGAAAAAGGGGGATGGCTATTCTTAAGAGCTGTAGTTCCTAAACCCTTCCCCTAATTTTGATGTACATACCCTCAAATTAAACCAGAGAGTGTGCACTTTCAGCCCATATCCATTATACAGAAAAACCTTGGTTTGAGAGCGTTTTGCAAGACAAGATACATTTTTAATACATTTTGACTTGATATACAAGCAATGTCTTGATATAGAAGTAGCGTCATGTCACAACTAGTAGAGTATAAAAGAGAAGAGAGGAGCCTCTAAGTGTAGCAATATGGTTACATTTAATCAAGGTACAACATTTAGAAACTCACATGGTTTATGATTAAAACAGGCACATGTAAGTATGCAGACATCCATGGTAAAGCTGTCCACTATCCTCCGCACACCACTATTGATGTCGTCCCTTCCACGAGCGGTTCAAGCCTCACTTTCAGATCGCTCTACTGCAGGGTAGTCTTCCGGTCACGATTGTAAACTGATAGCAGTGAGCAGGGCCGGACTTACCATTGGGCTTGACTGGGCTAAAGCCCATGGGCCCCGCCCAATAGGGGGCCCCTCTAAAAAAAAAAAAAAAAAATAATTTTGTTTTTTTTAGGGGTCCGGAGGTCCCCAGGGCCCCGGACAGCAACCCTTCCTTTTTTTATTTATTTTTATAAAAAAATATGTTTATATATATATATATATATATATATATATATATATATATATATATATATATATATATATATATATATATATATATATAATCATCATTATTATTATTATTATTATTATTATTATTATTATTATTAAAGGCCTCAGAGGTCTCCAGGGCCCCTGGTGGGCAACCCCCTTTTTTTTATAAAAATATTTACATTTTCTTTATATTTTTTATAAATGTTTATTTATTTTTTTTATTATTTTTTTTATTAAAGGGCCAAGCAAGAGGTTTCTTTTTTTATTAAAGGGCCCAGAATTTTTATTCCGTGCACAGATGAGAGTCACCCCCCCCCGCTCAACAACTTTAATGTGCACCCCCCCACTCAACAACTTTAATGCCCCCCCGGTCAACAACTTTAATGCGCACCCCCGCTCAACAACTTCAATTCGCCCCCCCGGTCAACAACTTTAATGCGCACCCCCGCTCAACAACTTTAATGAATGCACCCCCCCCCGATCAACAACTATGATCCCCCCCCCTCGCTCCAGGGGGCCCCTTCAACACTCAAGCGCAGGGGCCCCCACCACCCTAAGTCCTGCCCTGGCAGTGAGAGCCGGCAGCGAGGAGGACGGTCTATGTGGACAGCTTTACTCCAGATCCCTGCATACTTAGATGTTCTTCTTTTAATCATCGACCATGTGAGTTGCTAAAGGTTGTACCTTCATTAAATGTAACCATATTGCTACACTTAGAGGCGCCTCTCTTCTCTTTTATACTCTGTTGCACCTGCTGGATTTTGCTTCTAATCCCCTTGGGGAGGCTGCCATTTGTGGATGGACATTTTATGGTTACACAACTTATCACATTGCTATAATCTTTTTATTTGGACTATAGACTGAAGGACTTATGAATAAATGGTTGTGGGAAAATTTGCTTTGATATACAAGTGCTTTGGACTACAAGCATATTTCGGGAACAAATTATGCTCACAATCCAAGGTTTTACTGTATAACTATAGCTTGAATATGTTTTGGTAAATACCTGAAAAAAACTAAAATTGTGCCTGTGTCCAAATATATATGGACCTAACTGTATCTTCATTCAAGTTACTTCCACAACCTAGTTGCACCCATAGGTCCTCTTCTGAGTGTGCCTAAGAGCTGGTTCACACTGGGGCGACCCATCAGGAGGCTCAGCCTCCTGACGAGTGGCGTCCCATTCAATTCAATGGAACCGTTCTAATAGGAGCGACGCAAGTCGCTCCGACTTAGAAAAAGGTTCCTGCTCGACTTTGGGGGCGGCTCGGGGGGGCCTGCATTGACTTCTATACAGAAGTCGTTTTGCAAATCGCCTCTGAAGTCGTCCTCAGGACGACTTGCAGAGTCGCCCCCAAAGTCGTGCCGCTGCAGTGTGAACCGACTCTAAGGGTGTCTTGTGTCTGTCACAATCATGGCAACTCCCCTGATGATTGTCAGTAATTTAAGTCCACACGCTACATCGTTGTTGGTAAAACTAGGGGCTAAGTTTATAATATAGGTTTTTATGGATCCATAGCTGGCTTTGTATTGTAAATTGTTATGAAGCCAGGAAACAGTGCCCTGTCTACTGCCAGGCATATTTGAAGCTGTCAGGTCATGGAGTAGTGAACCCCTTTACTTTCACCCCTTGCCCAGAAACCACCTTTTTAAGAAAATGCAAAACACCTGCAATCCTAATATTGTTACTACTCATTCCATTTCATTTGTTGTGTCATAAAAAGGGTTTGCAGTGCCATCTAGTGACACATTGACATAATGCACACACATTTAATGCTATTTATGCTTGTATTTGGCAAACATACTTTGCTAATCCAGTCTTTTGCCTAAATGTAACCTGTTGTGGGAGAATCATTTAGACTTCAAATTGTTTATTTAAATGCTGGTTGCCTAGCTGTCATGCTGATGCAGTGAGGTTGATTTACTAAAGGAATATAGATTATTCACTTAGCAAGGTGAAGTTGTTTTTATTTTGATACCCAATCATGTTCAGAGCAATAAAATTAATTTGATTTTCTTTTTTACTTTGCTAAGTGAACATTGTCCATGCCTTCCACCCAGATTTCCTTAGACTCACATTGCCAGTGCTCTCTCACTGCTCCTTTTTCTGTTGAAGACAGCTACACTAGCTGACCTTCTAGATATAGAGGAGCATATCACCTTTTTGTAAGGCCTGAGCACTTTAAGATTTCAGCACTGTTTGTGACAGAGAAATAACTCACTTCGGACTGCAGGTAAGGTAAATATAAGGGGGTCAGGAAGACCTCTTGGGCTGAAAAGTATTTGTTAATATTTGTAGCTGCTGTTTTGTAATTTTGGAGGCGACTTGCATTTGAAACTTACCACAAGAGCAAACTAACCTGTTTTATGCAGTTTGCATATCCACAAAAACAAAGGTCGGTCCTTTTTGAGACTTTATTTCATAGATACATAGACGTGCATCTGCTCCTGAGAAAGTGAACTGAGATTCATAAAAATTGGTTGGGTTTTAGGATGCATTTTTCTAAATTGATCATGTATCAATACTTGTAATATTATTGTATCAAATATATTATGTAATGTTTACACACTGGCTTGATATTATATCATTTTTTTTTATCAAAATAACACATTTACTTTTTTTTACCTCATACCTTGCATTTTAAAAGCTTAATAAGTTGGAATTTGTAATTGAGTTTACCTTTTTCGTATACTAGATAGGGGCTTTAATCTTTTAAAAATTGCCTTGCTCCGTAGAAACCTACGTTTCTTTAACTTCTGAAGCCTCGTACACACGTCCGAGGAACTCGTCGTTTCAGACACATCGTTTTCCTCGACGAGTTCCTTGTTAGGCTTGTCGAGAAACTTGACAAGCTGTCTTTGCATACACACACAGTCAAGACCAAATCTCCTCGTTCTCAAACTCGGTGACTTCAACACATAGGGCCAGATTCAGATGACTTTGTGCCGGCGTATCTGTTTTTTGTATTCAGAAAACAAGATACGCCGGTTTGCAGGAAAGATCCGACAGGCGTAATTGAATTACGCCGTCAGATCTTAAATGCATTTTTAAAATGGGCGCCAGGGGTTATACGCCGAGAATATGTAAATCAGCGAGATACGCCAATTCCTGAACGTACGCCCCCCCGACGCAGTGACTTTATGCCGTTTCCATAAGGGGTTTCCCGGCGTAAAGATAAAGCACCAAAAAGATGGCGCATCCTATGTTAAGTATGGACGTCGTGACCGCAGGAAATTTGAAATGTTTTAAGTCGTTTGCGTAACTCGTCCGTGAATGGGGATTTACATTGATTCCGTTCATGTCGAAAACACCGTCATAATTTGGAGCATGCGCACTGGGATTTTTCAATGGTCAACGCATGCGCAGTACGATCGGTGCGGGGACGCGCCTAATTTAAATATCATACGCCCCCTACCCGCCCAATTTGAATTAGGCCACCCAATTTACGCTACGCCGCCGCAACTTTACACGCCAGTGCTTTGTGAATACAGCACTTGCAGGTAAAGTTGCGGCGGCGTAACGTAAATAGGAAAAGTTATGCCACCGCAAAGAACCACTCGCCATCCAAAATCTGGCCCATATACGGCAGGGGCTGCTTTTGCTAATCTCATGTTACTGCGTGTTAGGTAAAAGTTTGGTAAGAGACATTTGCACTTTTCAGTCTGTTACAGCGTGACAAATGTGCTATTTCCATTACAAATACAACTTTTACCCAAGGTGTGCAGGTTTCTAAGCATACACACCAACGTGTTTCTCGTGGAAAACCAGCCCGACGAGGAACACAACGACTCCCGTTCCTCGACAGTTTACTCGATGAAAAGCATACACACGGCCGTTTTCCTCTGCAAAAAAGCTCTGCCACCGAGTTTCTTGATGGATTCTGCTGAGGAAAATGGTCGTGTGTACGTGGCCTAACAGTGCACTTTTAACTACCCTCACTTCCCCATTAATTTTAATACAGTTTATAACTTCTATCAACCCTGCTGTTCTGAGATTTTTAATGTGCAGACTGCTTAGCATTGCACAGCTCTGGCCAATATTTTCAGAAGTCTATCCACATGCTTCCAGACTCAGTTTCTACATTGATTTTTGTCATACCAAAAACATTTACCAGCAACTGTGCAGCACGAGGATCTATTTGACTGGATGTAGTTTTAATCGATTGTTTTGATAGGCTCGTTGGTAATTTTTATCTTAAGCAAAATCTGTCAACAGTTACCTTTTGTGTTGAAAGCATTGTTGTATAATTGTGTATATTTTGTGTGCTCAATTTTCTTCTATTATTGTGCACATAACTGTACTAATTATGTAGCTGAAAAATGTTTTGTTCAGACTTTTCTTACTCTATTTTGAACATAAATGTTCCAAACAAAACAACTTTTGTACTTTTGTACCAATTGCTTTACTATTGGTGTTGAAACATCCATCCATAAGAGCAAAAAAATTCAAACGCAAAATTCATAGGACAGATATGGGCTCATGAAGTAAAAGTTCAAGGAGAAAAGCACAAAAGGCAGCATCACATTGCTCTGTTACTGCACTGCACATGTACTTTACACTCGTGCATTGTTTTTGAGTATATCTAGTCCACATGCTCTAGGAACATTTTTCTATTTACTATCTGTAAAATTCCCAGATAACGAAACAATTTAGCTGCCCAAGGCGCTTTCTTTCGTGCTGCAGTTCATAACATTGACAGTGCTTTTTTGTGAACCTAGTTAAATCTTTATAGTCGTTGTTTCTTATTTTTTGTTGATTAAATAAGAAGAATTATAGACCGTAGTCTTCCTGGAGCTCCATGGCGCTGTAGTGGAGCAGACATTCGTGTTCACATTCCAGTTTTTCCTAAGAGATGTATGCGATTGATTTGGTCTGACTCCATTGTTGTCTAGTGGAAGTGACATTACTGGATATTTATACACACAGTTCTGGCTCCTATCTATCGAGCACACAACAAACTCAGAGCTATGAATGTGAGCAGAACATACTGTTATTTATGGAAAATGATGATGCAGATACTAACACAGACTCATTTCATAAGATTATCTACAGTGACCTATTAGGGTTTCTTATAAGATGGGCACAAAATGTACTGTTGCAGATAAACTCCAAGGACACTCTCTTTATTGTAACAAAGTAGCAAAGGCTTGAAAAACCTCCATCCAACAAACTGTTTCTCATGTAACAATCATGCTTTCTCATGCAGCTGGAGCTTGCCTCTTTAACTCATACAAGGTAGAAACGGAATCATCAAACCTAAATCATCCTCATCCACATCTGCACATGTATTATTATATAATGCAGTACAACCTAATTAGGCTTGGAGATTGGAATCCTAGTTCAAAAATGCAATCATTTCATTCCTATCACTTAACCCTAGTGCTTTCATTCCTATCACTTAACCCTTAACCCTAACACATGATTGGAAATTCCGACAAGAAAAGTCAGATGTGAGTTTTTGGACGGAAATTACGACCATGTGTATGCTCCATCGGACTTTTGCTGTTGGAATTTTCACCAACAAAAGACTGAGAGCAGGTTCACTATTTTTCTGACAATGCTTGTATGCAATTCCGATGCGCAAAAAAATATGCATGCTCAGAATCAAGCAGAAGAGCCGAACTGCCTTTTGAACGTAATTGATCTCGGCTCGTCAACGTCTTGTACGTCACAGTGTTCTTGACAGTTGGAATTTCCGACAGCATTTGTGTGATCGTGTGTATGCAACACAAGTTTGAGCCAAAATTCCGTTGAAATTCAGTTTTCTTGTTGGAATTTCCGATCATGTGTACGCGGCATAAGGGCTCGTAGGTTCAGTAGGAGATATACTTATTGGTGCTCCCCCACTATATCAACATCCCAGTGGTCTTAAAAGAAAAATATGGGTTAAAAAAAATGAAAAAAAGTATACTCACCTAGGTGGATGCAGCATCAGTTCTGTGCTGCATCTGACCCCTGCCGGTTTAAAGACTGAGAACTGAGAGATCAAATACCACCAATCCCTCACAGTGGTGGCCGGTGTTTTTTTTTCGGGGGGGGCGGCCAGAAAACAGTTACAACACTTACCGCAGGCTTCCCTCTGGGCGACCGGCTTCTATATCTCCTCTCCTCATGTCTCCTCCAGTGGCAGGTCTCCTCCCTCCTCATCCCGAGCGGCCTGCTAGTTTCCCTTGGGTCTCCTCTCCTTGCATTTCTAACCTCCTCCACCCGGAGGCCAGCATAGTTTCTCCTATCATCCAATAGGGAAACTGGTTTCAAGACCTGCTTCCTGGTTGGTCAGGAGGAGAATCAGTGTAAAAATAGTAAATATTAATTTGCTATTGTCACGCAACTGGGTGGGCCTGGAGCGCAGTGCTGTGCGTCTCGAGCCCACCCTAGTAAACATGTCTTACTTATCTACTCTGTACAATGGTTTTGTATAGAGCAGCCCCGATTCTCCTCTTCTGGTGTCCACCGCTAATGCTACTGGCTCCTTCCGAGTGCACCCATAGCAAGCCACTTGCTATGGGTCACTCGTGCAGGCTCAAACCCGAGTCACAACTGTGTGTCAATTGACACACAAAGCACAGCTCGGCCATGTCCCCTGCTCTCTGTTAACGGCAGGAGCCATTGGTTCCCGCCGCTGCCTTTCTGTCCCATGAAGAGAGAGAGAGAGTCAAAAGAGCATGTGCTCTTGGGCAGAGCACTGGTTTGAGATCGGGCTCTGGTAAGATTTAGGGAGGGGGAAGCTGCACACAAACATTTTTTTTAACTTAATGCAGAGAGTTTATTAAGGTAAAAACCTGGCTGCCTTTAGAAATACTTTAAATGATTCCCAGATATTCACCTTACCAAAGTCAATTTTAAAAATCATGTTAACTGTATTAGTATTTATATGTTGCAAAAATCCTCAACTCTATATGACTCCGACACCAAATGACCATAGCGTCATCTATATAGCATACCTATGATTTAATATATTTTTATACATACCGGTATGTGCATTGAGAACCCACTCCTGTTTTCAGGCTGCATGGAGCCATGGGAACACCCATCACCATACCACTAACCCGTAGAAACCACTTGCCATTAAAGAACAAAAGTTACTCTCAAGCACAAAACCCAGACACATGCACAAATAGCTCTGACGTACACCATAAACAATTCAAAGTTATTTGTATGGTTATTTTAAATGAACCTGATTTTCTGAACATAAATGGTAAACATCCAGAAAACACTATTCCAGTAGTTTTATATGAAGATACTATACATCCCTAATCTGATGAAAGGTTGACTGTAGTTTGCATTGAATTTTGTACTGCTGTATTATCTTATTTTTAATTTCTAAGATAGAAATAAAATGCTAAATAACAAAAAGAACTGATATTTAATACATTGGTGTTATCATTCCTGTAATAACATCTTACTAGCATATCCCATGTGCCCTCTAGTGGTAATAGAGGGGTATATACTTTACCTACATGTCAACAATTTAAAGTATTTTTATTTTTTTATTGTGTATCTGATTTATTGAATCTTCAGAACTGTTAGAAACTGACACAAACTATTTAGGTTTACCTAAAACAATAGCATTTTGCTGTGAGGGTAGGGTGGTAGGCATATTTGCTTCTCACAAAAATTAAGAATGTTTTTAAAATCCCAACCATGACACTACCTGCCTGGAGTTTGCATGTTCTCCCTGTGCCTGCGTGGGTTTCCTCTGGGTACTCCGGTTTCCTCTCACACTTCAAAGACATGCTGATTGGTTAATTGGATTTTGTCTCAAATTGGCCCCAGTATAAGTTAGGGACCTTAGATGTTAAGCTCCTTGAGGGTAGGGACCAATGTGAATGTACAATGTATATGTAAAGCGCTGTGTAAATTGACAGCGCTATAAAAGTACCTAAATAATAATAATAATTCATTTTGGAAATTTAGTTTAGTCTCTTGTATGGTAGGACCAGCAACTTGGTATATAATACACTAAAAGATCGCTAAGCAACAATATATAAATTGAGTCTACCCACATTGCTGCCCTATGTGAGTGGGGTAGGGGCCCTTCAGTGGAAGACAGTTTTTAGGATACAATTACATGCAATATCGGGCTAGTGTTACACACACCCATGATACAACTTGTAGCAAGTTATTCATACTGAGTTAGCTCTTTTAAATGCTGAAGAAGTGATCTGGGAAATATAAGTGTGGGAGATTTAGGTACACTGGGTACACTGTTAGCCTTCATGGTTGTAAATGAGCAATAACTGTACATGGGACTCTACAGATAAATATTACAGTACATATATGCTGAAAGTGACAATATTATATAAATGTTAAATCGGCTTCACCTCTTCATTTTTTTTTTTTTTTTTTTAAAGGGGACTTTTAAATTCACCCATTTATATGCAGGGAATTAATATAATTTTAGACCAGTTTCAGGGGGGAAAAAAATTGTAGTTTTACTTCTGTGGGTTCTGGATGACATAACATCAATTTCACAGAATGCACATTTTTATACAGCAGTAGATATTGGGGTCAATTCACAAAGAGAAACGTTATTGGTTTTCTTCAGGTGTTAAATTAGCACTCCTTATTTAACGCTAGCAAACATGGTATTCACAAAAGCTATAATTGTTATTTAACATAGTCGTTATGGTTTTCAACTGACTCTTTATCCAATCGTTATGCTAACTACTCAGACGTTATTATTATCATTTGGGACGGTAAAATAACTCTTAAGATCGTTAAATAATGCTGGAGAGATGCATTCTGGGAGCAGAAGGGGAGGAGAACAGCTGCATGTGGAAAAGAGCAGATACAGAGAGAGAGAGACACACAAGCAATACACACGTGGAGATTGAGCATGTGATGTGCAAAACTTCTAGTGTGTGTTTTTCTAAAGCCATGTGTATTTCCTCATACAGAGAATAAATCATGGGAGATGATAATCGGAATTTAGCTATCACCTGGGTTTCAGAAAAGTCATCCAAAAAAGTATGTGAACGAAATACACCTTTATAAATCTAAACAACATTCTAACATGTTCTTCTTCGCCTCTGGATAATTTTAAATTCAAATAGAGCACGGTTCTATCTTGCCCAACACTACTAAAAACTTCACTACACTACAAAAATCGCCAAAAGCTTCCTCTAACAACAAAATATCGCCTGGGAAATGTCATAACGCCACCCTGAGGGAGGTGTTAATTTAACGATTGCTTAACGATCGATAACTGTCAAAAAAATCTTTGTGAATTGCACTTCTGTACATATTTAACGATTTGACTCTTTAAAATAACGATTTGACTCTTTAATAAGGATCCACACCTTAAAATATCGGTTCTGTGTAGTGAAACGTTATTTGATGATTTTTCAAAGCGTTAAATCGTTTAGTGAATTGAACTAGCTTCAATAACGTGCAAAATCGTTAAAATAACACCCGCAATCTGAAAATAAAGCTTTGTGAATTGACCCCATTATGTATGCTCAACTCCGCTAATTCTTTAATTGAAATAAATAAAAGAAAAAACCTTGGGATTTCATCCTGGATTTTTAAGTACATCTCTTAGTTTTGCGGTTTGTGCCCAATAGGTTAGCCATTACTAAATATACAGTGCAGAAAATAAGTATTTGAACACCCTGCTATTTTGCAAGTTCTCCCACTTGGAAATCATGGCGGGGTCTGAAATTGTTATCGTAGGTGCATGTCCACTGTGAGAGACATAATCAAAAAAAAAAATTCCAGAAATCACAATGTATGATTTTTTTAACTATTTATTTGTATGATACAGCTGCAAATAATCAATGTTAATATTTGGTACAGTAGCCTTTGTTTGCAATTACAGAGGTCAAACGTTTCTTGTAGTTTTTCACCAGGTTTGCACACACTGGAGGAGGGATTTTGGCCCACTCCTCCACACAGATCTTCTCTAGATCAGTCAGGTTTCTGGGCTGTCGCTGAGAAACACGGAGTTTGAGCTCCCTCCAAAGATTCTCTATTGGGTTTAGGTCTGGAGACTGGCTAGGCCACGCCAGAACCTTGATATGCTTCTTACAGAGCCACTCCTTGGTTATCCTGGCTGTGTGCTTCGGGTCATTGTCATGTTGGAAGACCCAGCCTCGACCCATCTTCAAAGCTCTAACTGAGGGAAGGAGGTTGTTGCCCAAAATCTCGCAATACATGGCCCCGGTCATCCTCTCCTTAATACAGTGCAGTCGCCCTGTCCCATGTGCAGAAAAACACCCCCAAAGCATGATGCTACTACCCCCATGCTTCACAGTAGGGATGGTGTTCTTGGGATGGTACTCATCATTCTTCTTCCTCCAAACACGGTTAGTGGAATTATGACCAAAAAGTTCTATTTTGGTCTCATCTGACCACATGACTTTCTCCCATGACTCCTCTGGATCATCCAAATGGTCATTGGCAAACTTAAGACAGGCCTTGACATGTGCTGGTTTAAGCAGGGGAACCTTCCGTGCCATGCATGATTTCAAACCATGACGTCTTAGTGTATTACCAACAGTAACCTTGAAAACGGTGGTCGCAGCTCTTTTCAGGTCATTGACCAGCTCCTCCCGTGTAGTCCTGGGCTGATTTCTCACCTTTCTTAGGATCATTGAGACCCCACGAGGTGAGATTTTGCATGGAGCCCCAGTCCGAGGGAGATTGACAGTCATGTTTAGCTTCTTCCATTTTCTAATGATTGCTCCAACAGTGGACCTTTTTTCACCAAGCTGCTTGGCAATTTCCCCGTAGCCCTTTCCAGCCTTGTGGAGGTGTACAATTTTGTCTCTAGTGTCTTTGGACAGCTCTTTGGTCTTGGCCATGTTAGTAGTTGGATTCTTACTGATTGTATGGTGTGGACAGGTGTCTTTATGCAGCTAATGACCTCAAACAGGTGCATCTAATTTAGGATAATAAATGGAGTGGAGGTGGACATTTTAAAGGCAGACTAACAGGTCTTTGAGGGTCAGAATTCTAGCTGATAGACTGGTGTTCAAATACTTCTTTGCAGCTGTATCATACAAATAAATAGTTAAAAAATCATAAATTGTGATTTCTGGAATTTTTTTTTTGGATTATGTCTCTCACAGTGGACATGCACCTACGATGACAATTTCAGACCCCTCCATGATTTCCAAGTGGGAGAACTTGCAAAATAGCAGGGTGTTCAAATACTTATTTTCTGCACTGTATATATATATATATATATATATATATTTATTTATCTAGCTATCTATGTTTATCTACCTATCTATCTATCTATCTATCTATCTATCGTCCCCTTGTATAAAAATGTTCCATTGTATAACTTGATTTTACAATATGGCAGTAATCCGGAGTAGTTGTTTGTCACTGTGCAATATCAGGAGAGAGGAACAGCATCTCAGAGTAATTCATTTTCACTTACCCCACTGTGTCTCCTGCATACATCTGCATCCTTCAATACCTTTTTTTCACTACTGTGTACCCCCTCTCCACAACTGCACCTCTCGATCCCTTTACATTACACAGCACCTCTGGACCTCCTTACATTACACAGCACCCTGAAGCTCTGGATCCCTTTACATTACACAGCACCCTGCACCTCTGGACCACTTTACATTAAAAAGTACCCTGCACCTCTGGACCCCTTTACATTACAGAGCCCCCTGCACCTCTGAACCCCTTTACTTTACACAGCACTCTGCACCCCTTTACATTACACAGCTCTGCACACTTGTATGTTACACAGACACCCCCTAACAGTTCTTGACCCCCTGCATGTTACACAGACCCTGTATAAGTTTGCACTTATTGAACATATATAATAAAACAATGTTAACTGTATATTAAGCGAAGCAAATGGAGCAAATAAGAGAAGTTGATTGTTAGGGTTTACATACACTTTAACTTTAACTTTCTCTATGCTTATATTCACCGGTAAAGGGTATTGAAACCCAAACACTTAAACCAAATATGTTGCTGCACATGTTCCTTTAATGTCAACAAGTTTAAAGTCTAAGGCCTCGTACACACGATCAAATCTGTCTGCTGGAAACGGTCGGCCCGACCGTCCCAGCAAACAGATTCGATCGTGTGTATGGGCAAGCCGACGGATTTGGCCACCCGACAGATTTCAAAGCATGCTTTGAAATCTGTCGGCTGGGAACCCGTCCGCCCGACATGTCTGCTGGTTAGTATGCTAACCAGCAGGCATGTCTTCTCGCACACGCGCCGAATGATTTCGACGCATGCGCGGAAGTGTTTTACTTCCTGGTGCGGTGACGTGGCGGCGTCAACGTCACCGCCACGTCACCGACACGTCAGCGCGCTGTCTGCTGGCGGGGATTTTGGTTTGCTCGCGAGCAAACCAAAATGCCAGCAGACAGATTTGTTCAAATCGGTCGGACAGACCGTTTTGAACAAATCGATTGCCTCGTGTGTACGAGGCCTTAGTGTAGCTAAAATATAAAACAGAAAAAGGAACATGACTTACTGTATAATCAGTATAATGTCTCCTTTGTGCTTATTTATTTTCTGTTAGTTGAAGTCTTCCTTTGTTCATGCCCACCCCTGCCGCACCAAAAAATTACAGTGGCAGGGGTGGGCATGAACAAAGGAGAATTTCTACCTAATACAACTGAGGCCACGTACACACGATCAGACCGGTCTGATGAAACTCTGAACTTGTCTGATGGTCTGATGTGCGTACAAACCATCGGACCAAAATCCGATCAGACCAGAACACGTTGACGTAGAACACAACAACGTGATGAAGAAACGAAGTTCAATGCTTCCAAGCATGCGTCGACTTGATTCTGAGCATGCGCAGGTTTTTGGTCCGATGTTTTTGTGTACTAACCATCGAACCTGTCCGACGGACAGGTGTCCATCAGACAGGTTTTAAAGCATGTTTTAAAACTTTGGTCCAACGGACAACGGTCTGATGGGCCGTACACACCATCGAACCGGTCCGATGAAACTGGTCTGATCGTGTGTACGCGGCTTAAGGTGCTGTCACACACTCTCATCAAGAGAGTCAGACTATGCCTGCTCTTATTGGCCAGATGCTCCATTCATAGAAGCCATAATATAGTTTCTATGAATAAAAAATAATCTATGAATGAAGGGGGGCAGAGCTTTCAATCATCTGCCTGTCCTTCATTCTTAGATCTCTGTACAAATCCTTTACACTTCATATCACCCCTTTTACCTCTTTAACCCCTTCAGACCTCAGACCATCTCCCTTTTCCTCCTTAACCCCAGCCAACCTCAGATCACACCCTTCCCTTTCTTTGCTAACCTTTTCAGGCCTCAGATTAGCCCCCATTTTCCAATTCAGACCTCAGATAAGCCACTCCCCTTCCTTCCTTAACAGGTTCAGACCACTATTCATTCTCCCTTTCTCCCTATGTCCTCCATGCTGTTGCTAGACATATGCACAACAGTACTAGAGAACACATCTATTAAAGGCTTCCGTTACAACTCTGTCATGTGACAAAGCATCATATCACAAGAAACAGAAAGTGTGAATGGGCTGCCAGGCACAGTCAATCTCTGCACTGGGACCCTGAAGGGCCACTGTCCTGCCCAAACCCCATATCAGCTGTGTGGGCTGTTATGATGGTAGTTCTGCCAGGGAGTAGAGGTGAAGGAAGCACAATCAGGTAGGTCCTTTCATTTTAGGTCCTTAGGTACATCTTCCTCCAGTGAGGAGAACATTGAGCAGCACACTAGTGACACCACCAAACTCCACTCCAAATCTCCTGAGACCAGGGCCGGCCTTTGAGGTGTGCAAGCTGTGCGGCCGCACAGGGCGCCATGAGCAACAGGGGCTCCGTGCGGCCATCACAGCTCGCAGAATGTGAGTGGTAGCAGGGCCGGGCCGGTGCTACCACTAGGCGGATTAGGAAGGCAGCCGCCTAGGATGCACTGCCACCTAGGGGCGCCGCTGACTCTTGCCTCACCTCTTCCTCCTCATTGATGCTCCCCAGGCTCCTGGCAGAGGTTAGAGGGGCCCCGGACAGCCTCTTTGTGTATGTTTAGGTGACCAGGGGGTGAGGGTGAAGATGGGGGGTGCCACAGTATTAGCTCGCACAGGACACCTAACCACCTAAGGTCGGCCCTGCCTGAGACAGTCAAAGGCACAGTGCTATAGGAAATTTCAGGATATACAGAATGAAGTTCAAGGAGCAAGAAAGGCACTACTACATTTACAAAATAATTTGACACAAAAGGCAAATTTTCAAGGTACTACTTAGGCCTGTGCATCTGCAACTCAATATGGCTGATCACAGGCACTTCCCTAAACTTTTGTCAGTGTCTGTGTATATATGTCAGGAAAATTACAAATTAAATACAGGGGTCAATTACCCAAGTAGTGAGGTAAATGAACATTCATTTGAATACAGTTTCAATTTTAAGACCCCCTGCCTGTCCAAATAAGACTCAAGAAAATGGGTATGGTTGTACATTTTCAGAGCATGGCTTGAGGGAATTAAAGACTAGACTTGCGGTGTCTAAATTATTTAGTGTGAGGATGTTGAAAGAATTGTGATGCAGTATTATTGAAATGGAAACTGAAAAGTAATTTAAATTTCCAGAATGCATGTGCAAAAGGTTTCTTGAACCTAAATTGTTGGGATATGTATATATATCACAAACAGGGTGTAAATTGAAGGTCTACAATACACCACTCAGCGCTAAATATGCTTCACTGTCCTTTAATAATGTAAAACCGATATAATAAAGTCTCTTAGTCACTTTGCAATAATTGAGAGTAAATCTATGTAAGCAACTGTTTAAAACCTTAAAAGTATACAAAAAATAGCATAAGAAAAAAACAGTCCAATTACTGTATTGGTCGGATACTATAACGGCGCTAAAATTAAAATAAGTATCATGTGGCCAACACCACATCGAAGTCTTTGTGTACAGTGATGACAGTAAGCAGTTCAAAACACAATAGGTGATCCTAAACGGTTGTCACAGTGCACCTTCAACCGAACTTCCAAATTTCACCAAGTGAAACACACTCCCCCCCCCCCCCCCCCCAAGGGGTTACACTCACCTGAATTCTAAAATAAATCAGCCTTAAGAGAAGTGTTCCTTTTACGGTTTAAACTTGCCATCCCAGGAGGCCAAATTGTGATTTGGCTCCAAATAAAACTATAGAATACAAAAGAATGCACATAGTGTAATCCTATATCAAACTACGTACAAGATAACAGAGTCAATGAAACGTATAGTGACCAAAAAAGGATTGCAATCACAGTTCTGCTGTTCAAAGTACGAGCGTGTATCTCCTTGCAGATATCACAATCACTTCCTTGTTTGGGACCAGCTAGAGGTGGAACGCACGCATCACTTCACATCACGTATGTTGTGTGGGTCACGCACTTGCGCGTTTCGTCATATCCGACTTCAACAGATAGCGTGACCACACAACGTAATCCTGAGCTTATACTCCCCCACCTCCCAACATATCGGCCAATCCTGCGCAACTCGCCACAAATGACAGATGTATATCATTACAGCCAAATACACGCTGTTGACCTCATGCAGATAGGCAAGCAGGACAATATGCATCACTACACAATTATTTATATTTGTTATAAAAAAGAGTTCACAATTACGGAGTTTTTTACATGCAATACTCCATATGTTGTCTATGCCCTACAGTGCCCATGTGGGTTGATATATATAGGCTGCTCGAAGACATTATTAACAATTCGGATTGCAGAACAGCCAATATAAAAATAGGTCTTAAAGACCACAATGTGTCATTACATTTTAAGATTTTCCACAATCAGGAAGCTTTGGGGTTAAAATTTTGGGGTATTGAATATTTAAAACCAATATGGAGGGGTTCCAACCGGCTTAGAGAACTATCCAAGCGTGAGACACGGTGAATTTTTTTTGGTGGATACTTTATTTCCGAAAGGGTTGAATGTTGATTTAGACATACACTGTTTTATAAGTGACTACTAATTGTATATATATATATGATATAGGTTATTTCTTGAATATAAAATCAGATTTTACATGAATTACATTTTTTATATGATTTTTAATTATTCATATCTATTTAATGAATTTTAAATACTTTATATTATAATAAATCCATTTAATCTTATTTATATATTATTCATGAAATTAAATGTGTAGTTTTAGTGGTGTATTCATCAATTTATGAAATATGGGGATCAGTTTTTCAAGGTTCATATGAGAATCTGCCGTTATAAGCAAAAATGTTATGCTTTTTATTACGTATAACTTCTGTGCATGCACTTTGGATCATCCTGGCTCCATTATTGGAGTTTTACAGATGGTGGGGATAGACTGTAAGTGTAGAAGCCTGCTTTAATTTCAGACTTCTCATAAATCCTAGGACATTTTTGAAAACCCAGCTCTTCAAGCTTTAAAATTTAACAATCGGAGGCTTACCTGCTCTCATCTGATTGTTTTATTGGACTATTTTTGATGATGCATGACCTTACTGGCTTACTACTTTACTAGTATGGGAGGTTGTAGAGGTAGGCTAGCCATTAATACCATATCGAAGTGTCAACGTTTACAGATTAGTGGTGTCCTGGCACCCTCCAATATACAATATTACTTTAGGTATGAAACGACTAATAAACCCAATTCTGAAAAATGGTTTATTCTCTTTAACTAGCTTTTTTTAAAACAAAACCCCAACAATTACATATCAACGCTAGATTCTTGAGATGCCGGCATATACATGCACAACAGTGTATGACCCTTTATGTATTTTAAATGCTTTCTGTTTGTGCACTGTGTTATGTTTTTTTTATGCAAAGGCTGGGAGCCAAACTAGCTTTTATTACCATCTCTCTGCTGTTTATCGCACATAGTCAATAAACACTGGGGAGCTTTAGAAGGAGATATAGAGCACACGGGGGAAGGCATTTATAAAACATGAAACATTGAAAGGTATATACAGAATTCTGAAATTGTTCAATTGCTAGCATATTCTAAGGTTGTCTAAAGTGTCCACCAATGACTGTGGTCTACATTTAGCCTTCACAGCAGGTTCAAGACCACATCTTTATGGGTGACTTGTAGAAGCTGAAATCACAATATTAAAGCAGTAATGACTAACTGCTAATAGTAAAACGATTAAACCAATGGTTCCCTGGTGTGTACGCAAGTAGGGATTCAAGTAGCAAACAGTAGTGTTTCATTTCACAGGATAGCTTATATAGCTTATACAATTTGTAGCCATTTGTTCTTTCCGTTTATTCATCTATCATTACATTTTTTTTTTTTTGCTCATGCCTACTAAGTATAATAAGCAAAAAAAAGTTTACATCCCATCTTGCAACCTGTTCCCCTCCTCCCAGCCCCCATTATACTTACGTGAGCCTGATCTTGTTCCAGCGCTGTGCATGAGAACAGTGTCTCACTCCACTCTCCCCTTATCACTGGACATGGAGACAGCAGCAGTAGCCATTGGTTTCTGCTGCTATCAGTCACAGCCTGTGAGGAAAGAGCGGGGGGACAGGGCGGAGCCACCGGGCGGAGCTACGCTATGTGTGTCAACAGACACACAGACCCTTGCTCTAGATCAAGCCCAGACAAATGCTTTAGCTTTCTATGACAGGTACTTGTAAGGGGGGGGGGGGAGCCAGGAGTGCCTGTGGGTGACCCCATAAGAGGAGGAACAGGGTTCAATGGTTTTGCACAGAGCAGGTAAGTATAAAGTCTCACTTCAACTTTATGCTTATTTTATGTCATTTGATAGTTGCTGTCCTCAGTAAATCTTATTTGCAGGTGTACCAGTAAAATTTGAATTTTATAAGGTGTTTAAACACAACACCCACATATGGTACAATAAAGCAACGTTCCGCCCGTCGAGTTCCTAGTTCGGCAGTCAAAAAGCTTGTCGAGCCAAATTTTCCCATTGAACAACGAGGAAATAGAGAACATGCTCTCTTTTTGGCCCGACGGGTTTCTCGGCGAAAAGTGTACACACGACCGGTTTTCTCGGCAGAATACGTCTCACATCGAGGTTCTCGCTGGATTCTGCCCAGAAACTCGGTCGTGTGTACGCCGCCCAAGGGTCCCTTCACACTTCTGTATTCATTAGCAAATGTGTGTTAATACACCCTTAGTTGTGTGTTGATGCATGGTGGGTAAAGGGCAGCCTATTCATTTGGAATGGGCTAGCAGGGCACTGCAAGCTTCACCTGGTAGCATGTGCATGTGCATTGGGGTGTCATTCTAAATAAATGGTAATTCAATGCACATAGTACCATGTGTTAATGTCCTGGGATAACAGAAAATAGGCGAAATGAAGCTGGGCATCATTTAACCCAGAAGAGTATTGGCGCTGGATGATGGTCTGAAGGAGACAGCACCTGGGAGGAGGGAAGTATTGCAGCAAAAGCAAATGTTTATACTTTCTTACTAAATATGAATTCTCCATGAGCTATTAGATTGATAATCATGCTTTGAATACAAATGATCTGAAATATCATGTCTGTACGAACTATGAGTCGGTTTAGTAATAGGACTTACATTATTAAAGCACATTAATGTTACAAGAGATTCTTAAGTGAAGATTTATGTCTTTGGGCATTGTAAAAATGTAACAGCCCTGCTAGCCATGTGCCACAGAAATCACTGTAGATGGTACCTAAAGTGAATAACTACATGTGAAATCCAATATAGAGAAAAACTTGATGAGATGTTCTCTCTGGGAGCACTTGCAGCAGTGGCTGTTAGTAGAGCATATGACAGCTTCATACAGTATTATTACATTTCACTTTGACATTCAAAGAAATCATTTATTTCTCACATAGTCTAAATTCGGCAAAGACACACTGTCCTGGACTCGCTTCCCGTACTCCCGGAGTCTATGGGTAGCTATCTAGGCAGATGACCTTTCTCTGCGCACACAATAATAGACTGCTGTTTCTTATCTTGTGTCTTTATTGGCACGTTGCAGATTTCAATATACATGTGGATGACACACGTGATATGTGGTAAAACTAGAAATAATAAGAATGGTATAACATTACTATACGATAATAATAACATCATATAAACATTATCAGAGATGGCTACCTATCTCCCTAAAGCTTGTGGAAGAAGAGGAAAGAGATTGCTTACCTCCGATGCCATGGGTGGGGACAGATTGCATGCAGGCCTTGCTGCCTTGATCTTAAACATGGAGATACTGAGACCTTCACTTCCTGGCTAAAGAGGATATGATGATTTTGATGTCACAGCCTATCAGAGCTAACTAAGAATATTCACTATATTCTATCAACTATATTCATGTTTGGCCAGTAGATGGCGCAAGCATAACAGCTAACCTGAGACAACACACCTCTGGCTTACTAATGCAATAATACATTGTACACACAGTGAATTGTCCTTTTTGAACCTGAAAGGTATCCTGGAGGCACAACACTCCCCGCCTGGCGTTAACCAACGCCACTACTGGCGTCATTAGACACAAGTAAAATCAAGTCCGATATGGGTCTGAAAAATGACTTTACTTTACCCTGTTTGGTAGTCTTAACTTCGACCTTTCTGACATGTCCATCTTTGCTCGGAAATGTCTGTGTGATAAGTCCCAAAGGCCAGTCATTCCTGTGTGCTTGACAGTCTTTAATGAGCACCACATCTCCTGAATTCAGGTGTGGTTTGTTAACTTGCCACTTATTCCTGGGTTGTAGGGTTTGGATGTAATATCTCCTCCATCTGTCCCAGAAGGTGTTGGCTAGACATTGCACCTGTCTCCATTGACGTCTGAAAAGGTCTTTATCTGTAAACTCTCCACTTGGAGCACTGACCGTATTGGTTTTCTGAGTGAGTAGAGTTGCAGGTGTCAGCAGCATGGGTTCCTCTGGATCGTTGGTAAGTGGTACCAGAGGTCTAGCATTTATGATGGCTGAGACTTCGGCCATAAAGGTGGACAGGCATTCATGCGTGAGTCTAGCATTTCCCATTTAAAGGAAAATAGAATCCAAGATCTTGCGGGCTACACCTATCATTCTTTCCCACACACCACCCATATGAGAAGAGTGAGGAGGGTTAAATGTCCAAGTACATCCCTGTTGGTTGAGATACCTTTCTACGTTGTTGTTGTCTAGATTGGAAAGGATTTGATGTTCCTTGACCAACAAAGTTGGTGCCCCTTTTAGAGCGGATGTGCTTAACAGGACCTCTAATGGCAATGAAGCACCAGAGAGCGTTGATAAAGCTGGAAGTGTCCATTGATTCAATCAACTCTATGTGAACAGCTCGAACAGTCATACAAATAAATATAACTGCCCAGCGTTTGCTGCTGGCGTGACCTCCCCTGGTTTGGCGAGTAGTAACGGACCAAGGACCGAATACGTCAAGGCCCACACTTGTGAAAGGAGGGTCTGAGTTGAGTCTGTCAGATGGAAGGTCAGCCATCTTTTGGGTTAGTAAGAGTCCCGGGAGTTTGTGACAGGTGACGCAATTGAAGATACACTTGCTCACACATCTTTTTGCTCCTATTATCCACAGTCCAGCAGTCCTCAAAGCTCCTTCAGTGAATAGCCGGCCTTGGTGTTTGACTTGACTGTGATAGTGCTGTACAAGCAGGGCAGTGACATGGTGCTGAGCAGGGAGAATGAGAGGATGCTTCTCGTGGTGCTCCAAGGTAGCTTCTTTAAGGCGACCTACTATTCTCAACAGGTCACTGCTGTCGAGGAATGGATCGAGTTTCCTTAGGACACTGTCTTTAGGGATTGTTTCTTTGTTGCGAATACAGTCAATTTCTCTGGCAAAGGTCTCTTGTTGCACAGTGTAGATGATCGGATGTTTTGATTGCTCTAGGTCAGTCACTGAGTAGGTATTTTCACAGAGGTGCCAGCCTTTGCAATTAGTCTTTTTCCCAAAGGAATGGGCTATGTGTGATAAGGTAGAAATAGCTCTAATGATTGATTTCCATGTGGAAAACCTGGAGAACCGATGAGATTTGAGTCGGTTTTGTGTAGCCACCGTGACTAATGCAGAC
Source organism: Rana kukunoris (assembly GCA_029574335.1). Taxonomy (NCBI): domain Eukaryota; kingdom Metazoa; phylum Chordata; class Amphibia; order Anura; family Ranidae; genus Rana; species Rana kukunoris. Next base: position 520,412,760 of record CM056049.1, read on the forward strand.
ACTTGTGCACGAACTTCAGCATCCTTGACTGCGTCTATCAAGCTGAAAGTCTCTGATTCAGAAGTGCTCTGTTCTGAATTGTGCAGGAATGCAGGGCCTGTAAACCATGTTGTGTCCTTAAGACAGTTGGCTGGGACAGCTCTGGTCGCTAGGTCTGCGGGATTGTGTTTAGTTGGTACAAAGTGCCACTGTTTTGGGTGTGTGGATCTCCTAATCCTCAACACTCGATTACTGACGTAGACGTAGAAGCGTCTGGTTTCGTTGTAGATGTACCCCAGGACTACTTTACTGTCAGTGTAGAACTCAGTGTCTTTGATTTCTAGGTTCATCTCTCTAGTGATAGTGTTGGCTAACTCCACAGCTAACACTGCAGCACAAAGTTCTAGCCTAGGTATTGTGTGTTCTGGGAGTGGGGCAAGTTTTGCTTTTCCCATGACAAAACCTATATGGCACTGTCCTTTCTTGTCCCTGATCTTGAGGTAAGCTACAGCAGCGATTGCTTTGACAGAAGCATCACAGAAAACACAAAGTCTTTGGTCTTGGACTTCTGTAGACGGTACAGGAGCATATGGTCGAGGGACCTTTAAGTTAGACAAGGTTGTCAAGGAATTTTTCCACTCTGTCCACTGATCTCTTTTCTCGGGGGGAAGTGTATCATCCCAGTTGACTGTCTCTTGAGTGAGGTCTCTGAGAAGTGCTTTACCCTCAATGGTGACTGGAGCTACAAACCCAAGAGGGTCATACAGACAGTTTATGGTTGACGCCTCTGCGTGTAAAGGGCCTTTCTTCCCGACTAACCTGGAAGGTGAAGGTGTCTGACCTTAAGTCCCAGAGTAGTCCAAGGCTACGTTGCGTTGGCAGAGAGTCAGAATCTAAGTCTCTGAACTCACCAGAGTGGTCTTGAGAGGGGAAGGCCTTCATCAGTTCTACGCTGTTAGAGGCGATCTTGTGGAGCTTCAAGTTAGAACAGGCTAGCATCTCCTGCGCCCTCTTGAGGAGACTGATAGCTGCTTCAGCGGTGGGTAGGGATTTTAAGCAGTCATCTACATAAAAGTCCTTTTCTACCAAGTGTTTCACGTCAGGCCCGTAGATGGATTCACCTTCACGAGCTGAGCGTCTAAGACCGTAAATGGCAACTGCGGGGGAAGGGCTGTTCCCAAATATGTGGACCTTCATGCGATACTCTACGATTTCTTTGGAAAGGTTGTTATCTTTAAACCAGAAAAATCTCAAAAAGTTCCTGTGTTTCTTTTTTAACGAGAAAACAGTGGAACATCTGCTGGATGTCCGCCATGAATGCAACAGAGTCTTTGCGGAAACGGAGGAGCACCCCAATGAGTCTGTTGTTCAGATCCGGTCCTGAGAGGAGAACGTCATTTAATGACACGCCTTCTTCTCTAGAGCTAGAGTCAAACACCACTCTAATCTGACCCGGTTTCTTGAGGTGGTAAACTCCAAATATAGGTAAGTACCAGCACTCCTCGTTGTCTTTAAGGGCAGGAGCTAACTCTGCGTGATTATTCTCAAATATCTTACCCATGAAGGTAAAGAAGTGATCTCTCATGTCTGGTTTTCTCTGGAAATTACGTTTAAGCGAGGCAAAGTGTTTAAAGACTTGTTCCTTGTTGTTAGGTAGACGCTGTCTATGGGGTCTAAATGGGAGAGGTGCGACCCAATTGTTTGTCTCCTCCTTGGCTATCTCTTTTTCCATTATTTGCAAGAAAAGTCTATCTTCAAAGGACATTGCTACCTGCTGATCTTCCTTTGTTCTATGAAAGACTGTACATCCTAGGTGGTCTGGGTCACTGTCACAAGCGTGGTCCTCTGTGTCTGGGTCTACAGAGGAGCAGGGCATGTGGGTACTACCTGGAAGTTCCTTTGTGATGAAGCTGTTGTGACATGGTTGCAAGGAGGAAGGGCGTCCTTTGTCAAGTACGTTGGTGAACATGCTACTGACCATGGCGGGTCTGTGCACAGACTTTGGACAGACGTCCCCTACGATGACCCACCCCAGGTCAAGTCTTTGGGCAAAGGGAGCATTGCGGGGACCATTAATCTGTTCCCTTACTTTATGAACCTGCAAAATGTCTCTTCCCAGGAGCAGCATTAACTGAACCTGCTCGTCATATTCTGGTAGAAGATGGGCCATGCGTTTTAGATGAGGCTGGTGAATTGCTGCGTCAGGTGTAGGGATTTCTGACCGGTTGTCTGGGATCTGGTTGCACTCTATTATGGTGGGTAAAGGTAGACGAGTCCGACCATCTATGGACTCTACACAAAAGGCGGTAGCTCTCCTCCCGGCCGTCTCAACAGTACCCGCACAAGTCTTTAGAGAGTAGGGGGAGCTTGGACCCCTAACACCGAAGATGTCAAAGAATGTGGATCTAGCCATAGAGTGGTTGCTTTGGTCATCTAAGAGTGCATACATCTTGACAGCTTTGTTTCTTTGACCCATTGGATAAGCTCTAATAAGGCAGATCTTTGAACAAGACCTACCGCGTGTAGGATCTTTGCATACTTCAGTACACTGTGTGGTAACCATTGGAGAGTCTGAACCAGTGTTCTCTTGCTCCCCGCCATGATCGTTGGTATCGCTAGCTCGCTGGGCGATCCAAGGAGCAGGGCCTGGATGTAGTGCTGAGTTGAGTTGTGGTCTGATTTGTCACACTCTGTGCATGATACACTAACCTTACAGTCCTTGGCAAAGTGTGATATGGATGAGCAGCACTTGAAGCATATGCGGTTCTCTCTTAGGAAAGCTTTGCGATCTTCCAGAGACTTCTCCCTGAAGGTCCTGCATTTTAGTAGAGGGTGCGGTTTCCTGTGTAGATGGCATTGCTTGCTAGGGTCTCCGACTTTGTCCTCTAGGCGAGCGATGTTGGAAGATCTATAGGAGAAATCTGTAGAGGAAACATGAGACTTGTTCACTGTCACTGGCATCCTATGCTGTTTGAAGCTAGGGGGCGTGGCTGATGGCAGTATAAAGTCGAAGTTGGGATCATTCAGGAACTTGGCTTGCTTTGTAACAAAGTCTACAAAAACGTTCAATGGTGGAAATGGTACCTGGAACCTTTCCTTGTGTTTAGAACCATATGTGACCCACCTTTGTTGTAGGTCGTAAGGAAGCTTCAGAATCAAAGGTTTAATCCCTCTGGCTGCATCCAGGGAGGCGAGACCCGGCAAGTCTCCCTCTTCTTTAGCAAGAAGTAGTTCTTCTAACAAGTCGGCTAATTCTCGTAGTTTGTGATAACCTTTGCTAGGTATTCTGGGAAAGTCCTCAATCCTTTTAAAAAGTGCATGCTCTATAGCCTCTGTTGAACCATAGCACTCTTCTAATCTGCTCCAAATCTTTTTGAGACCAATCTCTGGTTGTTTTATGTTAATGTTCCTGATTCTACTGGCGTGTTCGGCAGAGTCTTTCCCAAGCCATTGGACTAGGTCGTTTATTTCATAGTCAGGAGACATGTTTAGACCTTTTATGGTGTTTTGAAAGGACGACCGCCAGGCTCTGTAATTTTCTGGCCGATCGTTGAACTTTACAAGTCCCTTTATGATTAGATCGGACTGGCGAAAAAATTGGCAAAGTCTGTTATAACTTGGTTGGTGTCAGAGCATGTCGGCGATGTACTACTGTAGTGGGAGTGTGGTGTGCAACCATACCTGTCAGAAGCTTCTGCTTGGGGCCTTCTTGTCTCGTACCGTTGTGTAGTAGAGGGGTTGTCCTGATGTTGGTTTGGAGGTTGAGGGTCATAGCGTGCAGAGACATAGGCTTGATCTGTAGCGTGCTGACCAGGGTTCTGCTGCTTGCAGCTCTGATGAGTTTGGTTGCTCTCATGCTCTGTTACCTGCTGTGTTCGGTTTGTTTCTTCTAGGACACCGTCTATTCCCTGTAGAGGAGAGGTATCGTAGGTTGATTTGAAGTGTTGGTGCAAGTACTCTGACGTGTATTGCGTGGGATTCGGCTCTCCTTGTTCTGAGCCAAGCACATTGTTGCGTTCACCACTGAGGCTCACGGCTGCTTCCAGGGCTTCTGCTTCAGCTATGGCGGTTGCGGCTTCCCTTTCTGCGGTGAGCTTCTCCAGAGTGACATCTAGGAGGGCTTCCTCAGCTTCTAACTTTGCCTGTTGCTGCACTTTCTGTGCCTCTAACTGTGCCTGTTGCTGCACTTTCTCTGTCTTCAGCCTCACTTTCTCCTTTTTAATCTGCATTTCTTGCTCAGCAAAGGCTGCTCGGGTCTTTGCTGCTTCGGCTTTCCCTCGGGCAATGGCGGCTGCGACGCTGGCTGTCATCGACTTGCCGGAACTGTAAACTTGTGATCGGGTTTTGAGCGAGGATGAGCTACTGCGTGACATGGCCGTTTGACTGAGTAGCGGCCTGTGGGAGCAGTAAGCATATAAGGCTGCAGTCTCTGTATGCTGCTTGGCTGTATGGAAGTGGCTGTATAGTCGGTTGCAGACTGTAGCTCTTCCGTGCGGCTAAACCTCTTCCCCTCTGCACTATCCGTAGTGTTACTGACGGAGTTTTACTGTCCTGGACTCGCTTCCCGTACTCCCGGAGTCTATGGGTAGCTATCTAGGCAGATGACCTTTCTCTGCGCACACAATAATAGACTGCTGTTTCTTATCTTGTGTCTTTATTGGCACGTTGCAGATTTCAATATACATGTGGATGACACACGTGATATGCGGTAAAACTAGAAATAATAAGAATGGTATAACATTACTATACGATAATAATAACATCATATAAACATTATCAGAGATGGCTACCTATCTCCCTAAAGCTTGTGGAAGAAGAGGAAAGAGATTGCTTACCTCCGATGCCATGGGTGGGGACAGATTGCATGCAGGCCTTGCTGCCTTGATCTTAAACATGGAGATACTGAGACCTTCACTTCCTGGCTAAAGAGGATATGATGATTTTGATGTCACAGCCTATCAGAGCTAACTAAGAATATTCACTATATTCTATCAACTATATTCATGTTTGGCCAGTAGATGGCGCAAGCATAACAGCTAACCTGAGACAACACACCTCTGGCTTACTAATGCAATAATACATTGTACACACAGTGAATTGTCCTTTTTGAACCTGAAAGGTATCCTGGAGGCACAACACACACCATTTAGGCCTCATGAACACAGGACGTTATAATAACGTTCTAAAAACGCCAGTAGCTTTGCAGTAAGCGTTTTTTTTTCCGTTCCAATGGATCAAAAACATTAGAAAATGCTGGTGAGCTGCATTTTTGAGTGTTTATTGGCGTTTATCTGCGCTCTTGGGTGTTTTTTGGCATTAGAGCGCTTTTACAGCTGAAAACACCAACTATTTTTTACAACCAAAAAACGCCCCAGCCTAAAACAGTTGATAACAGCCTATGGGCCAGATTCAGGTAGAGTTAGCTGTCACTTTAAGCCGGCGTTTTTGTTTTCTGTAACCAGAAAACAAGAAACGCCGGGTTGGAGTTCCAATGCGATCGGCGCAATTGAATTTCGCCATCGCATCGTTACTTCAACTTAAAAATGGCGCCGGGGGCGTTCCCGCTGATTAACGCTGAAAAAATATGTTAATCAGCGGGAGTCGGAAATTCACGATCTTTTTCGGGCGCGACGCAGTGACTTTACGACGTTTCCGGAAGCGATACGCGACGTAAAGATAAAGCAGCCCCCTAGTGGAGTATCCTATGTTAAGTATAGGCGTCGTCATCGCGTCGGAAAAAAAAAAACGCGTCGTTTGCGTAAAACTTTCATGAATGGGGATGTGACGTCATTGACGTTCACTCACAGAACTTGGAGCATGCGCACTGGGATGCATTGACACTCGACGCATGCGCAGTACGTTCGCCGCGGGATCGCGCTTAGTTTTAATAATACACGCCCCGTACCCGCCCAATTTGAATTCCGCCGGCTCATTTGCGATGCGCTGCCGCAACTTTAGGAGCAAGTGCTTCATGAATAACAGCACTTGCTCCTAAAATTTCGGCAGAGTAACGTAAATGAGAAGCGTTACTCCAGAGCAAAGATGCTCTCATCTACCTGAATCTGGCCCTATGTGTGCATGGACACATAGGATAATATGCTGGAGAGTTTATTGACTGTAGAAAGAAAATGTCTGAAACCAAAAACAGCAGCTGTAAAAACGTCCGGTGTGCATGAGGCCTTAATGTTTAACATGTAAGCGTACATCATAAGTAATCTTTAACAATAGTATATATAATACAGTTTAGAGTATATAGTGCAGTCAGCGTAGTATATATAATACAGTGGAGAGTATATAGCGCCATCAGTGTAGTATATATAATACATTACAGAGTATATAGTGCAGTCAGTGTAGTATATATAATACAGTGGAGAGTATATAGCGCCATCAGTGTAGTATATATAATACATTACAGAGTATATAGTGCAGTCAGTGTAGTATATATAACACAGTGGAGAATATATAGTGCAGGGCCAATGTTGTGGAAGGACTAAAGGCTAGTGCACACTATCAGTAAAAAAAACACACAGCTCTGGTCGGAGCCACTGTCCTAACAATCCAATGTTAGTACTGTTAGTACAGTGACCTCCCCTGCTGTGCTATTGTGTTCTCACAAGGGGATGACCCCTCTGCTAGAATACTTCGTCAGCACTGCCAGCCATTAGCTGTTTTCCAGCATGCCCGCCTGACAGAAGCCAGACGAACAGCCAGCTTCTGTTGGACTGACTGCCATACACGCAGGCCGAATGTCAGACAGTTTTTATGGCAAGTCATTATGAACCTTATAGGAAATTAAAGGTGTTATACTGTCAGTTACCTTGAGCCAGGGACATTTCGAGGGACTTAGTAGACCAGGAGCATCTCTGGACATACAGATTAAAGTGTTGAGTGGCTAGTAGGAAACCATAATGATCACTTTGAATCAAATACAATCTGAATATAATATTTTCGATTGAACAAAAAAAAATATTGGTCTAAAAACTGTAACCTCACATTATAATGACAAAATAAATAATAGATGGACTGAGAAGTAGATACGGTATACAATATTCCAACACTTTATAATGCATAGAATGTATAGTCTCCATATCCCAAGGGAGACCAGGGTCACTTATTAGAAGCCCTGGGGTAGGTGCCGTGGGTGCCAGGGTCTAGCTAAAAAAAAAAGAAAAAAAATCATCAATTATTTTTTTCAATAAACGTTAGAAGGTGTAAAAAAGTGAAAGGTTAACAACAATAAAAATGAGCTACCTTTATAATATGGCAGTTACAAGCTTTATTTTTAAGCTCCTGCCTTCTACCTACTGCCCCATTGGTGTCACTGTTGTTTAAATTACTTCCCTACAATGACTTGACAATTGTTTTTCCTTATACAGTATGTTCATTCTAATGGCCTCCTGGTTATCCCCAGAGATGCAGCTTTCCTTCTATCAACAGACAACAATGTCAGTTTCAGTTTGATTGGGAAACAAATACATTATATAATATACTGTATAGTAAAAGAACCTAGTTCTGTTGCTCTTATATCTTTATATCAAAATAAACCATTTCAATTATTTTGTATTCGTTTTGTTTCCCTCTTTTTACAGCTATTTTTACAGTACAGTAGTATATAATATAATACAATACTATGATATAATACAGTACAGTACTATATAATATAATACAATACCATGACATAATACAGTACAGTACTATATAATATAATACAATACCATGACATAATACAGTACAGTACTATATAATATAATACAATACCATGACATAATACAGTACAGTACTATATAATATAATACAATACTATGACATAATACAGTACAGTGCAACCATTTTACAAAATGGAAAGTTAATAAACAGAACAGAAATCCAAATGAAGTCAATATTTGGTGTGACCACCCTTTGCCTTCAAAACAGCATAAAGTTTGCACACAGTTTTTAAAGGAACTCAACAGGTAGGTTGTTCCAAACATCTTGGAGAACTTACTGTACCACAGATCTTCTGTGGATGTAGGCTGCCTCAAATCCTTCATGCAATCCCAGACAGATTTAATGATTTTGGGATCATATATCATATATAGTTCTTAAACTTTATTTTTCTGCCTGAGAAAATATTTTTCTGCCTGAGTGTTGTTTTCATACCTTTTTCGAAGCCTGAACTACATTTACAAACAGTTAGTAAAGCAAAGGATATGAAGATTATGTAACAGCAATTGTGCGGAATTACGTCTTTATCCTGTTTAGTGTAATTCCACAATGGCGATTTCAAATAAAATGAAGTCACCTCATGTTAGTTCCTTGTTTTGCCAGCTTTCTCTGTCCTTGATAATGTCTAGGAATATGGAGATGTAGTAGTAAGTTGTAGGTATATTAGAACCCTGTATCTTAGGCCGCGTACACACGATCAAACATGCCTGCTGAAACTGGTCTGCAGACCAGTTTCAGCGGACATGTTCGATTGTGTGTACGGCCTATCGGACCGTTCTCCAGCGGACAAAAGTTTCTAAACATGCTTAGAAACCTGTCCGCTGGAAGCCTGTCTGTCGGACAGGTTCGATGGTTAGTACACGAAATCAGCGGACAAAAATCCCGCGCATGCTCATAATCAAGTCGACGCATGCTTGGAAGCATTGAACTTTTTTCATCACGTCGTTGTGTTCTACGTCACCGCGTTCTGGTCCGAGGGGATTTTTGTCCAATGGTGTGTACGCACATCAGACCAACAGACCACTTCAGCCTGGTCCGATGAAAACGGTCCGTCGGAAACGTGTCCTCGGACATGTCTCATCGTTTGTACGCGACCTCATGCTACATAAGACTTTTGGCAGCCATACAGATCTGAAACTTGTTGGATGTTTGTCTCAACACCAGCTTTTTCACATAAAAAATTATTTCTATGGTACATACACAAAAATGGTGATGCCAATTGCTCCCTCTTTCAAATGTGCACCTCACTCTCTTCAAAGGAATGTTCTCTCTGTGACCCATCTGCTTTAGGGCTCATTCAGACAGGCTCTATCACTCATGCCCCATACACATGACCAGGTTTTCCGATGGGAAAACTGCGAGGAGAGCTTTTGGCCCGGGAATCCCAGCCATGTGTATGCTCCCCTTGCAGTTTTTCCAATAGGAAAACTGCCAAACCCACCGGAAAATTTTCCCGTCTGGATTCCCGACTAACTTATCTTATCGGAAATCCAGAGCGTGTGTACGGGGCATTATACTGCATGTATGAGCGGTGTGCATGAAGCCTATAGAAGCAGATGCAGTAGCTGCACAGACACAGCCACATGTCAAAATTTGATAGCCGTGCGGTAGCAGGTGCACAGACCCAAATGTTCTTGTAAACTATTTTCCCTTTTTTTCTGTTTGCCAATTAAATGATTTATACATCATTCTGTTTTTCTATTAGTGTACGTATGACCCATGTCATAGTGTAGCTGTTCGCATGTGGAGCACCATGGCAACTGCAGATTTAAATAGAGGTTAAGATGGTGTAATGGCAATCTGGGGTGTGCAAAGCACACTGCCATCTTGCCATGTGCTGTAAAGCACATTCGCCATCTTAAATGAAATGATGCCATGTTTAAGCTAACAGATTCACTCACCATATATTCCATGCCCATCCATACCAATCAAGAGACATTACAACCGCTTGCTCTCATCTTATCATCCTTGCAATCATCTCCCCTCACAGGGCTGAGCATGGCTGTTTTATTTACACAAAACAGGAAGTCATCACCAGTAAGTCGCCTCCCCCCATGGGAGGCGACATTACCAGATGTCTCCTATACACAGATCCAAAACATTCCTTCTGACAGGAAGTCAAATTGAATAGATGAATAGAATATAATACAATGAATACAATACAATGAATAGAAACACATACAATGAATAGAAATACAAACAATGTCTTATGGGTGTGTCCGGTCAGGGTGTGCATGTGCCCCCCCTGACCCCAGAAATGCTCACAAGCCCTCAAACTATACGCTGATAGAACCCTTAATCTGCGCCATTCCATAGAATAATGCATATAAAGATTATATCCTTATTGAGGCTATTTACAGATGTACCCTATGAATCCCAAATCCTGCTGATCAGACATGACCCAGATAAGAGCGTACATCTGTCCATAGCCACTAGTGTGCTTGCGGAATGAACGCATCCCCCTCAACGATCGTCTGTGCTAAATGCACAGAGGGGCCCCTCGCTGGTGGGCATATGCCCATGCCGCAATCATCACACTCCAACCTCAAGACGAGAGTCAACCAGCCTCAGGACTGCCACAGTCAGCTCTATTTAGAGCTGGTTGGGGAAGTGTCAAGACTGGGTGCCAATTATGACAATACATAATAAATACATCTTCAAATTTCCACCACAATGGCTTTGTCTTCAGCTTTGAGGGATGAGAGGGTTTAGTTCCATTTTAACAATGTTGCATTTTAGAACTCTATCTATCTATATCTACTGTAGCAGGACATTTTAAAGCAGAGGTGCCCAACCAGTGGCCCGGGGGCCACATGTGGCCCGCGGAGCCCTATAATGTGGCCCGCGACACCCTCTAATGTGTCCCCAACCTCCTGCTCTGGGATGAATTAGAATAGAACACTGTTATTAAAGGTCAGTTTATTACTAAAATCACAGTGTATGTATATATATATATAAATATATATATATTTATATATATATGGGCATATCTGTTCTGCAGTGGTTACTGGCCTGCTTTCAAACTGACCCGCAGATGCAGAGCAGCGCACCTGCGGGTTACCTGCACTGAGCCTGAGGCCCCGTACACACGGCCGAGCTTCTCGGCAGAAACCAGCGGGAAGCTCGCTGGGATCCTCATTCTGCCGAGAACCTCGGCCGTGTGTACACTCTCGGCGAGCATCCCGTCGGGAAAGCCGCCGAGAGAAAATAGAGAGCAGGTTCTCTATTTTCTCGGCGGCCCGTCGGGATTAACAGCTGGTCGCCTTTCCCGACGGGATGGTCGCCGATTCTGCCGGCCGGCCGAGAACCTCGACGGGCGGAACGATGTGTTTGGCCCGTCGAGGTTCTCTGCCATGTGTACGCCGCCATAGACTTCTGCTATTACCTGTGAAGCCCCGTACACACGGCCGAGGTTCTCGGCAGAAACCAGCGAGAAGCTCGCTGGGATCCTCATTCTGCCGAGAACCTCGGCCGTGTGTACATTCTCGGCGAGCATCCCGTCGAGAACAGGTTCTCTATTTTCTCGGCGGCCCGTCGGGATTAATAGCTGGTCGCCTTTCCCGACGGGCTGGTCGCCGAATCTGACGGCCGGGCGAGAACCTCGACGGGCGGAACGATGTGTTCCGCCCGTCGAGGTTCTCGTACGTGTGTACGGGGCCTTAGTTTGGTGAGCTTTCTGAAAATGCACCAAACCTGCAGAATATAATAGAAGTCTATTGCAAAGTGCAGGAAAGCCAAAGGTGAACCGCAGTGCATCAGTGTGAAAGCAGCTTTGAGCCCCTTTCACATGGTCAGTCCGAACCAAGTCCGAACCGACTTGTGTCCTACCTCCAATTGGATCAGCTAAATAAAAATAAAAAGTGTATAGTGGACTGTGTCCGTGTCCGCTCTGCACATGCAGAGCAGACATGGACCTGCCATCTGCCCGCTCCGTTTATTGTGGCCCACGACTGGTTACCAAGTTGCTTAAGTGGCCCTTGTGCTTCAAAAGACTGGGCACCCCTGTTTTAAAGTATTTACTTATTTTAAAAACAAGGGTTGGCTTGGAAAACAACATTTATACACAATAAGACCATATGTCACGTTGTACTGGAGATAATGTGATGCACTTCAGGGAATATTTGGTAATCCTGGCTTTTAAAAAGCAGGGCAAATGTTAATAAACTCAACAAACACTGAGACATAGTCATTGTTTTCTTGTATCTGATTCTTTCAGGGGCTAACCCCACTAAAACCTGAATATGCAAATACAGTATATATTCAGACAGAAAAAATAGGTATAAAATGGATGAAAAAGTTACTATTTCCAAATTACTGCAAGTGAGGTAAATAACTGAATACATTTTTTGTGAATTTAATCCCAAATTTGTCTCTGTCTAGCTATCTTTCCATTCATCACTCTATTACCTATATTTCACATAAACAGAAAACATTTTATTATCTACCTCTGTGTTACAAACCATTTTGTAGTAAAATTGCCGTATTTGCACATTTTAATTGATTTTTAACCACTTGCCGACCGGGCCATAGTCGAATGACGGCTACAGCGCAATCGAATAGTTCTGGGAGGGCATACTATGATGTCCTCCCAAACTCGCGCTTTCCATGCGCTCTCTGGGGCGTGCACCCAGAGGTGTTCATGATTGGGGTGAAGGGCCAATGACAATGGGCCTTTACTACGTGATCGATCCGTCCATTGACGGAGCGAACACTTGTCAACAAACAGCACATGTCTGGTTCAGCTCTCTCTTTTCCTCACACCGATCGGTACAGTGTGTGAAGAGAGGATGGGGCAGTGCAGCAGCAAGAGTGGGCTAGATATGAAGTGCCCACAGTGCTTATCTGTGCCCAATTATGCCTCATCTGTGCCCATCAATGCCTCATCCATGCCTTATCCGTGCCTCATCCATGCCCATACATGCCTCATCCATGCCCATCCATGCCTCATCTGTGCTCATTCATACTTCATCTGTGCCTCATCCTGGGCCCATCCATGCCACATCAGTGCTCATCCGTGCCCATCTATGCCTAATCCATGCCACATCAGTACTCCTCTGTGCCACATAAGTGCTCACCCGTGCCCCATCCATGCCACATCAGTGCTCATTTGTGCCTTATCTATGCCACATCAATGCTCATCCGTGCCATATCCATACCACATTAGTATTTATCCATGCCACATCAGTGCTCATTCGTGCCTCATACATGCCACATCAGTGCTCATCCATTCCTCATCCATGCCACATCAGTGCTCATTCGTGCCTCATACATGCCACATCAGTGCTCATCCTTCCCTCATCCATGCCACATCAGTGCTCATCCTTGCCTCATCCATGTCACATCTGTGCTCATTTTTTGCCACATCCATGCCACATCAGTGCTCATCCGCGCCACATCAGTGCTCAACTGCTCATCAATGCCACATCAGTGTTCATTCATGCCACATCCATGCCACATCAGTGCACATCCATGCCACATCAGTGCACATCCATGCCACATCAGTGCTCATCTATGCCACATCAGTGCTCATCTATGCCACATCAGTGCTCATCTATGCCACATCAGTGCTCATCCATGCCACATCAGTACTCATCCATGCCTCATCCATACCACATCAGTGCTCATCCATGCCACATCCTTGCCACATCAGTGCTCATCCGTGCTCATTTGTGCAATATTTTGGGGTGTAATTTTTGCTATGTACATGCTATGTGTTTGAAGTATCTTATAATATCATTTACAATTTTTTTCTTTCCATGTTTTCCAAAAACGTGTGGAAAGAAAATGAGAAAACTCATTATGCCTCCTAGATTATGTGTTGGGGTGTTTTCTTTCCAAAATGGGGTAATTTTGTGGTTGTTTTCGTTTGCCCTTTTGTTCCAGGGCCTTCAAAAGTGTAATAGGTAGTCTCAAAATGTGAAAACACTGAGGCCCGAATTCACAGAGAGTGGGCGCACATTTACACCGGCGTAGCGCACAGACAGTACGCTACGCCGGCGCAGAGTGAAGAGGCATGCACTGTATTCAGCAAGCTATTGCTCACCAAGATACGCCAGCGTAACATATTTTCGAAGGCGCAGGCCAACGTTAGTGGGAATGACCCCATGCAAATGATGGTCTGAACATGGTGCAGTGTTTTACACCCGGCGTATCACGAACGCGCATTCGTTGTGATGTAGTCGTGACGTGGATGCATGAAACTGCACCCTTATGCGCATGCTCACAACTACGCCGGCACAACTGCCTAAGCTACGCCGGATCACTACGTACGCCGTGAATATAACGTACGCCCAATACGCCATCCTGTGTTTTCTGGGGCAGACCTTTGCATGTCTATTGCTGAGTTGCGCTTCATCTATGGGGAATAACTTTACACCGGACGTACAACTTACGCAAACATCGCATAGCATGCGTCGGGCGCACGTACGTTCGTGAATCGCCGTATTTCCCCCATTTGCATATTTGAATGCCTAATCAATGGGAGAAGCAACATGCGTCCAAACCATATTTGCGCCCACGCTGCGCCGGCGTAGGCAAGATAAGTCGGGTAGGATGGCCTGTTTTTGGACGTATGTTGGTTTGTGACTCTGGCGCACACATACGCCAGGCACACATTTGCACTACGTCTGGCGTAAAGTGATTTACGTCGGCGTAAGTGCTTTGTGAATCCGGGCCTGAAAGCAGAAAATTGGCCTGGTTAGGAAGGGGGTATAAGTGCCCAGTGGGCAAGAGGTTAAATATTTATTGGTACATATTACTGATTGATCTGTAGATTCCATTACCAATCATGAACAAAATACATAATTTTGCATATGTAAAAAAAAGTAGTATGTAAGAAAAAACAGTCATGCATTATATCTGATTTAATAAATATCTGATTTTAATAAATATTCAACAATAATACTATACATCATTCAGTATGTTGTCAATGCGATTTAATATTTAAATGTATTCGGTGTGAATGGCATGGCAGATATTAATGACCCTTTAGTAATCTGTTGCAGTTCAGTCAATATAAGTGCACTTCTAGTGACCTTTACTTGGTGGCAATACCACTTAATAAAGCATTTAGAACAACTCAGTCAAATGGACTTTGTGTCAGTGGTTATGTATAGTCTGTATTAGCCTCTCACAGTTCAGCTTGTATTATTTGTGAGGTTTTTATTATGCATGCCCCAGCTGCTCATGTTCAATTGCAACATATGCCTTTTATTTCTGCAATCTGTTATGTCTAACCATATCAGAAGGTCATTTAACCAGTTCTTTGATCCATTGTCTCTTTATTAATTCAGAATTAAGACTAGCATTACCTAACCTTAAATTACTGTGGGTAAATGTTATCCATCTAGTTGCATCAGACTCCTGAATGTGTCTGTATTTTTCTACAAAGCGTCTATAGGAATATCTTAACTGTGTATATGTCAAATGATAGTGAACTGCTCACACACTACGGTACTTATCATTCTTGTACACAATACTGAAAGCTGAAATGTAGTATAGTAAAACCTTGGATTGTGAGCATAATTCGTTCCGGAAGCATACTTGTAATCCAAAACACTTGTATATCAAAGCACATTTTCCCATAAGAAGTAATGGAAACTCAAATGATTCGTTCCACAACTATTTATTCATTGGTCTTTCGGTTTATAGTCCATATAAAAAGATTATAGCAATGTGATAGGTTGTGTAACCATAAAATGTCCATCCACAAATGGAAGCCTCCACAAGGGGATTAGAAGCAAAATCCAGCAGGAGCTCCAGAGTATAAAAAAGAAGAGAGGCGCCTCTAAGTGTAGCAATACTGGCCCAGATTCACAGAGCGATTACGCCTGCGCAACTGGTGTTGCGCGTGCGTAAGTCTAAATGTGCGCGTGCGTTTAGATGCGCGCGATTCAGAAAACGAATTACGCCAGAAATCTCCTTTTTTTTGTCCGGCGTAATTTCGTTAGACAGACGCATCCGTCCGCGCAAAAATGCGCTAGACACACCATTGATTTGCTAGTCAAATATGCTAATGAGGGAGTTGCGGGGATCCACAAAAAAACGCAGTTGCTGCGCAGGCTACGCGATGTGCGCAACAGCAAAATGTCCTGTCTAAAGTTAGAGCACCTAAAAGCTGGTCTAAAAAATGAAAAAAAGTCTACTTGTCAGATAAAGCAACACTGTTAGTGAGGAGTTCAGCAGTCACACGTGTTGCCCAACAATCTGTATGCCAACATGCCAGGGGCATCGTCGCGCATAGCTATACTACTGACTTTAGATGAACAAAGAAGGAGGAGGGCACGGAGGATGGCACTAAGGAGGGCACGGGAGATGTTTTTTTTATTTTTTATTTGCTTATATAAAATTTACAATTTAAATTAATCTAATACAATATTCTTATCTGATACAAGCCCCTCACTCTTCACTTGATATATCACACACGCATAGACATCTTTGGCATGAGTGATTCTGAGGTGTCTCGCATCTTCAGATTCACCCCTCATGCCATCATGGAATTACCACAACCCTGCAGGAGGACATCACCAGCCCAACACATGGCACCACCCATGACACCCATGACAGCTACATATACAATCAGAGCCCCATCCCCACAGATTTCGAACAGAACATGTATGGGGACAGCTGGCTGGTTGGTGAGTGACATGAGTGGCAGGCATGACTATCCCCTCCCGTGATGCACACCTCACAAGTGGCACATGCATGACTAACATCCTCCTGTCTTTTCCCTTCAAGGTGACTCTGCATATGCACTGGTACCCCATCTCATGACCCCATCTCATGCCAGCTCACATTATGCATCTTTGCACGTTAAACACACACATTAATCATGGCACAATGAGAATGCATGCATGCACACCACTGTGGTCCCTAGCACAGACACATCACATCCTCATCACATTGGATTGGCACCAGTCCACCATGCAGGACTTGTGAGCTGCAACGCCATGCCACGGCTCCAATTATGTCACTGTACATTCATACACCATTCACACAGACCTGGGGATCACTTCTCCACCACAAATGAGGGTGACACCCCTTTTCCCGCAGGAATATCACCCCCACATTCCAAAATCATACACAAACAGAACCAAAAAAATTAAATAAATGACGAGCAAAAATAAAAAATGCCCAGCAAAAATATAATTTAAACAAAATAACAACAAAGAAAACACATAAAAGACAAAAATCACTCTGCAAAACAGTCCTCAAATATCTCAAAGACACGTCACAAACAAACAAAAGCACCTTGCTGTAGAGGGAGGGATACAAAGGGATGTATTTTTGCAAAGGAAGTGCATTTGTGTCTGTCTATTTATGCTGTCTGCGTAGTTCATAAAGTTGCCCTAGTCCATTTCCAATTTCACTGATTGCGCCGCTCCCGAGTTGTGAGCATGCGCACATCGGAGCTGACCATGGTCTCCTTCAAGCGCGCATGCGCGAGCCGGCCGGCCCTTCATTTGCATGGGGTCACGGCTCATTTCAATGTAACACGCTCACGTCCCTCCCAATTTGTATTACTCCTCCTTACGCCTCTGGAAAAAATCTTACGCTTGCGCAATTTCCTGCGCAAAAGCTACGTGAATCGGGGGATTACGCGGCTAGATGGCGCAAGTCTAACGTAATGGCGGTGCGCTACGCCGGACCGATAATGCGCCGATGTACGTGAATCTGGGCCACTGTTACATTTAATGAAGGTACAACATTTAGCAACTCACATGGTGGATGATTAACCACTTAAGACCCGGACCAAAATTCAGGTAAAGGACCTGGCCAGTTTTTGCGATTCGGCACTGCGTCGCTTTAAGTGACAATTGCGCGGCCGTGCGATGTGGCTCCTAAACAAAATTGGCGTCCTTATTTTCCCACAAATAGAGCTTTCTTTTGGTGGTATTTGATCACCTCTGCAGTTTTTATTTTTTGCGCTATAAAAAAAAATAGAGCGACAATTTTGAAAAAAATTCAATATTTTTTACTTTTTGCTATAATAAATATCCCCCAAAAATATATATAAAAAAAACGTTTTTCTCCTCAGTTTAGGCCGATACGTATTCTTCTACCTATTTTTGGTAAAAAAAATCGCAATAAGGGTTTATCGATTGGTTTGCGCAAAATTTATAGCGGTTGACAAAATAGGGGATAGTGTGACATCATTGATCGCCTTTCCCTATATCAGGGAACAGATCAATAATGGTGCCACAGTGAAGAACGAGGAAGCTGTGTTTACACACAGCTCTCCCCATTTTTCAGCTCCGGGGACCGATCGTGGGACTCCAGCGGCGGTCACGGAGCTTCGGACCGCGATCCACTGCTGGGCAATTAAAGAGGATGTACAGGTACGTGCTTGTGCCCAGCCATGCCATTCTGCTGACGTATATGTGCAGGAGGCAGTCCTTAAGTGGTTAAAAGAGGCACATCTAAGTATGCAGGCATCTGGTGTAAAGCGATCCACATAGACCTCCATCCTGTCCGCCGGCTCTCACTGCTATCAATCTGCAATCATGACCAGGAAGACTACCCTGCAGTAGAGCGATCTGAAAGCAAGACTTAAACTGCTCGTGGAAGGGACAACATCAATGGCAGTGAGGAGGATGGACATGTGGACAGCTTTACCCTGGAAGCATGTGCCTCTTTTAATCATCCACCATGTGAGTTTCTAAATGTTGTACCTTCATTAAATGTAACCATATTGCTACACTTAGAGGCGCCGCTCTTCTCTTTTATACTCGGGTATGATATGACGCTACTCCTATATCAAGACATCACTTGTATATCAAGTCAAAATTTTATTAAAACATTTAGCTTGTCCTGAAAAGCAGTCTCAAACCAAAGTTTTACTGTTCAAACCTCTTCTTGGAGTACAGCACCGAGCACATTACAAATTACGTAATGATGTGTATCCCATCTCCTGCAGGCTGTTTCTTCAGGTAAAAGCCTTCCTGCAGTATCTCCTTCCAATGCAGGAGTGGCTGTGAATGTTAAAAGTAGCTGATGCTACAGAGATAAGGTAGGTAAGTATGATCTAAGATTTAAGTATAATTGAAGAAAAAAAAAATCCCAAACCTCTCTTTTAATTTACAACTGGTGTGCAAAGTGACATTTCTCAGTACAGGTAAATATCTGCCATTTTCTTGCAGTCGTAAGTTGTGTTGTGGATGGTTGTGTCTGTATTTGGCATAAAGTTAAAATGTTCATGCAACTAGTTTTCATGAATCTGCAGTATCCTTTCACTGCTGCAGGCAACTCCCCAGGATGGTACCAAATGCATTGTGTACACTTTGTAAATCAGCAGGATAGATGGCAATCATTGAGTGATAGAGTACATCCATTGCATGTAAACCAGGGGTCCTCAAACTACGGCCCGCGGGCCGCATGCGGCCCACCAAGCACCTTTATCCGGCCCACTGCATGCAGGGTCGGTAGACTGCTGTGTCAGAAGCTCACTGAAAAGTTTGGGCGCGCTGTGATAAAATTCACTTTGTCAGAAGCACATTGAAAAGTTTGGGCGCGCTGTGAAAAGTCACTGTGTCAAAAGCTCATTGAAAAGTTCAGGCGCGCTGTGTGATAATAGTCCCGCCCTCCTCTTAGACCAACTTGTGTGATAGACGCAGTGTTCCGTCTATCACATGAGCTAGTCCAGGAGGAGGGCGGGACTATTATCACACAGCGCGCCTGAACTTTTCAATGAGCTTCTGACACAGTGACTTTTCACAGTGCGCCCAAACTTTTCAATGAGCTTCTGACACAGCAGGAGCAGGAGATCCTGATACACACACAGACAGGTCAGACATCGTTTGGCACAGTAAGGCTGCAATGGCTTTAATAATGGTGGGGGGCTTCATGGTGGGGGGGGCTTGTATGATGGTGGGGGGTTTTGTAATGGTGGTGGGGGGCTTGTAATGATGGTGGGGGGTTTGTAATGATGGTGGGGGGCTTGTAATGATGGTGGGGGGCTGCAATGGTGAGGAGGGCTTGTAATGATGGTGGGGGAGCTGCAATGGTGAGGGAGTTTGTGATAATAGTGAGGGGGGCTTGTAATGATGGTGGGGGGGGCTTGTGATAATGGTGGGGGGCTTGTAATAGTGGGGGCTGCAATAGTGTGGGGAGCTTGTAATGATGGTGGGGTGCTGCAATGGTGAGGGGGCTTGTGATAATGGTGAGGGGGGGTTGCAATGGTGAGGGGGGCTTGTAATGATGGTGGGGTGCTGCAATGGTGAGGGGGCTTGTGATAATGGTGAGGGGGCTTGTAATGATGGTGGGGGGCTGCAATGGTGAAAGGGGCTTGTAATAATGGTGAGGGGGGGGCTTGTAATGATGGTGAGGGGGGCTGCAATGAGGGCATAGTAAGGAGGCATTGAAAGTGAGGCTGCAGTGATGGGCATGGGTTGGGGGACTTTCAGTTTTTTTTTTGGCAGGGGGGGGGGCGGCGGCAGTGAAGGACCCGGCCCTCTAACGGTCTGAGGGACAGTGAACTGGCCCCCTGTTTAAAAAGTTTGAGGACCCCTGATGTAAACTGTTATAGGCTTATTGAGGGACAAAGATGGCAATGAGCAAAGTGTCCTTATCAATAGCAACCAATTAGAATCTATTTGTTCTCTAGCGGAAATATAACTTTTTTGATTGGTGCTCACTGCCTTATGAAAAATAAAAGATCATTAGAGGAGATCTGTAGTTATTGCATACGTTTTTATTTTATATCATCACTTTTGTAATAACAATACAAAGTATAGTTATGTTTGACAATCCAATATGAGCTTGTATTAAAAATCCCCCTTATGGTGTAGGTTCTACTTGTCTGCTGGTCATCTCTTTCCCAAAATTCATTGTGTCCCAGCATGCTTTGCAGCTTCTCCTCTGTTTACTTTCTATTTCTAATGGCTACATATGACATGGTACCTGTACTGACAGCATACAGTGATTCCTGTACTGACTCCGCCTCTGGAAAATCCTCCTATCAGCACCTCTGTAGTTCAGAAGGCAGGCTCTGTATAATGTGTGACACAGCAGTGCCTACCCACAGGTCATAGTGACTACATGTCACAGAATTTAAGGAAGTCAATTTGTAGGGATCTTCACAAAGTAAGTTTTTCAAACTCCAAGATCATTTAGATTAAAAGGTAAGAAATAGTTGAAACACAGTATGGAAATGAATATAATTATTTTACATTGTAAAAAGTTTAATTATTACACCTGTACATGCCAATAGTCACTTACCATTTGGCTTTCGACATTGCTAGTTGTGGAGCTCAACAGAAGGCGCCTTGGTCATATGTTTGATTTTATGAGGATTTAGGGATAATACGGCTCCCCGTAAATTTTACTTACACTTTTTTTTATTTTAGTTTTCTGATAAAAATTGGTCAAAATTAAAATCCAGTGTGGTACTTTTCGCCAACATTTTCATTATAGTTATTAGCAATAAGGCTTTGGAGGTCTGCTCACAAATAATTTAGCATAGTCCGTGTGTCCCAACAGTCAATCAATTGTCAATTGACTGGCTCCTCTAAAATTTCCCATAAATATGTGTATGGTAGCTTTTTCTTTTATTTTTTTTAAGAATTATAGTATGTCAAATATATGAAAGTGGATTTGACCCTCTATGTAAACCCATTACTGATTATTATCTGCATCTGCTGGGTTTTATTTTTAGCTTATTCCTTAAATGCACAACTTGTGTTTTAACATAATTTGTCCATCTTTCAACATGTTTAGATATATTTGGTATATTAGGTATATTTGTTGTTAGGACCCTAGCTGTGTGCACCTGGTATGTAGATTCAAATGACATGCTTTTTTTTTTTATTCTCCAAGAGATGTGTGGCCTTCAATTATTTTGGTGGTGATTGCTTCAAATTATACTAAAGTTGTGACATTACATGAAAGCGACTACAGAGATTTTAGATAAGTGATGTTTCCCCTGTGTCTAATTGGTGGTTAATAAATATTTATTTGTATAGTAAATGATTTGTTATAAATATTTTGATGAAGATAATCAAAAACACGCACATTTAAATTCACATTAGACAATTTTGAAACAAAGCAAAATCAGAGCTATTCACTTAATTATTATGGAAATATGGTAAATGCTTTCTACCAGATTTTCCGATTATGTTTAGTTCAGTGATTGGGTGAATTCAAATTCATTACATATTATTTAGAAAAGGGAACAAAGTACATTTAGTGGTGTCCATAGCACAGCCCTCAAATTTTACACTTGTCTACTCACACTCGTCCATAGCACCGCCAGCAGGCAGGGTTGAATGGGAGCCGTTCGCCCAGGGGAATAGCCTTTGACAGACAGAAAGCCGGTCCAGTGCTGGTGTGGATATGTTTTGTCTGTCACATGAGCTGATTCAGGAGGCGGACTGTGTGTGACTGCGAGCAGATGCAATTCAAATGTAAGCTGTTACAGCGGGCTATCCCCGCTCTGTTATCCGGCCAGCTCTCCTCCTTCTCCATGCTCTCTTCTCCTGTGATGATCTGGCCGCCCTCTCTCTTACTCTGCACAGGTCAGGCTGCAATGATTTGCACAGGTCATGCTACAATGATGGTCACTGGTCACGCTGCTATGATGGGCACAGGTCACGGTGCAATGATGGGTACAAGTGAGGCTGCAATGATGGGCACAGATCACGCCGCATTGATGGGCACAGATCACGCTGCATTGATGGGCACAGATCACGCTGCATTGATGGGCACAGATCACGCTGCATTGATGGGCACAGATCACGCTGCAATGATGGGCACAGGTCACACTGCAATGATGGCCACAGGTGAGGCTGCATTGGTGGGCACTGGTCACGCCGCAATGATGGGCACATGTGAGGCTGCATTGATCAGCACAGGTGAGGCTGCATTGATGGGTACAGGTGAGGCTGCGTTGAGGGGCACAGGTGAGGCTGCGTTGAGGGGCACAGGTGAGGCTGTGTTGATAGGCACTGGTAAAGTTGTTGTTAATATTTTTTTTTTTTGCAACTTAATTCTGCATAAAACATTTTAGTGTAATTTCTTGAGATAATTTATGAGGGCGTGTTTAGGGGTGGGTAGGAGTTGGATGGGGCAACTAGTAGCGAGTAACCCTTAAAGCAGGGGTGGCCAACCAGTGGCCCGGGGGCCACATGTGGCCCGCGGAGCCCTCTGATGTGGCCCACGACCTCCTGCTCTGGAATGGCAGGTTGGCAAGTCCAGATCACAGGTTGCCGAACTGCCATACCACAGCATCAGTGTTGTGAATGAAGCTGGTGGTAGAGGAAGAAAGTGGCTGCGGAGCAGAGCCCCATAAGCCAATGCTTCCTCTACAGTGCTGGCTTTTGCCACAGGCGGAGTCTATGGCAAAATTAAGCTAACCCGCAGGATAGACACAGGTGCACTACGCTGCACCCGCAATGTGGGTAGACCGCAGCACATCAGTGTGAAAGCAGTCTTAGGCCCTTTTCACACGACCAGCCTGACCAAATTGGACCCTCAATTCACCTCTATAGAGAGACAGATGTCCGTTTACGCCCACCTACCTCCAATCCGAAAAACAGAAGGGAATTTGTTCCCTTCCATCTGGGTGGATCAGAGGGCCTATAGAGTAGCCGTGACCTGTCATCCGCCCGCTAGGCTCATTGTGGCCCCTGACTGTTTACCAAGTTGCTTAAGTGGCCCCCACTCTTCAAAAGGTTGGGCACCCCTGCCTTAAAGCATGGATAGTAGCTCAGGACTTGAAATTTTGAGCCGTGCCATAGCAGCCAGTTGCATGTCTTCTTTTATTTTTTACTATGCACCTGATAAAAATGGAACCTGCTTGGTTGCTTTGGACAGCACCTGTAAAGCTAAACTCCAGGGATTTAGACACTGTGTAATATGTGCTGCCATAATATGAGTTAAGTCCAATGAGGTGCATGCCACCTCTTGGACTTATCTGTTTATTTTATTTAGAGCGGTGTCAATTTACACAGTGCTTTACACATAAGTATATATATTGCGCATTCACATCAGTCCCTGCCCTCAAGGAGATTACAATCAAGGCCCCTAACTCACATTTATACACTAGGGCCAATTTAGATAGAAATTAATTAACTCAGGCACAAGAGGAACATGGAAACTCCGTGCAGGTAGGGTCATGGTTAGAATTAAACTCAATGACCCTAGCGCTGCCAGGTGGAAGTGCTAACCACTTAGCCACTGTGCTGCCCACTGTTTACATCTGATAGTTTTATGGAGCTCCAGGAGGATAGCTATCACTGCACTTGGGGCTCTGACAGGAGACACGCTGTCTTCTCACACATAGCATCTTCCCCCTGCTGCCCATTCATAGAAGCCTTTGTATTTTTTTTAATGAATTCACATAGTAAAAAGCACTCTGTGATTGGGAGAAGGAGGATAGAGGCGGACACAGCAGCAGTATGCAACTCTGCAGCCTCTGGAGCTAAAGACCAGAGGGTCCAACGTCAGAGCACTGGAAGTGTAGCAATAGCTCCCTCCCAGCAGTCCATAAAAAAGTTCAGATGTAAACTAAAGGGTTAAGTCCGGAACATAGCATTTACCTTGTTGGACTTAACTTGTAGTATTCCCGCACATTTTTACAAAGCGGCTGAATGCCTAAAATTCAGCTTTAACGTTGCTCTGTAAACGGTTTCATGGATGAACTTTGTAGTCATGCTTTGTAATGGGAAGTTATTGTGTTTCCTTTGTTGTTCCTGCATGTGTGGTGATGGAAAATGACGTGATATGTGTCAATGAGATATGTTCTGTTTTCCAGAGCTGGAATTAGCTTTTTTTTTTTGCATAGATAGAAATCAATGATGGGAACAGAGTGATAATTTAAAAGGTTAAGGGTCATTAATGTTGGCAACATTCAAGGAATTCAGTGCTGGAAAGATTTCTCAGCATGCCACACTTGGATTTTTGGAGGAGTTTTCTTTGTTCAGATTAGTTGTATGCAGTGTTGACATTCTGGCACTTTTTGAGCTAATTGGTTGGTATATAGCATTTTGACATCTTTTGCTATGGCACTGGTCTGTTTTGGAATGTTAGATTTTTGGAGCTAAAGTAGGACCAAGATTATAGACATTGTACTGCTAGGTTTGGGCTTAAGGTTTAAGGCAGCCTTTCTCAACCTTTTTACCCCAGGGGAACCCTTAAAATAATGTTCAGGTCTTGGGGAACCCCTGATAAAAACCATTCATTGAGGGTCAGTGGGAACAATGCCCCTTACTTTGGTGGTCAGTGAGAAGAATGCCCTTTTTTTACAGTGGTAGTAAGAATGGCCCCATTACAGAGAACTATGAAGATCATTGTTGTCATACCACTGGCTCCTCTAAGTGGAATTGGCTCAGAACAGGTAGGCACCATCAAACAGGAGGTTAATTAGTCACAGCTCAAGGAACCCCTAGCCACCTCTGGAGGAACCCTAGGGTTCCACGGAACCCTGGTTGAGAATGGCTGGTTTAAGGCATCACTGTTATCTGTTGAATGATAGGAGACACCGCTTCAGGTGGATCTTAGCATGCAATCAAGGAGCTTCTCAGGAAACCAAGGCAGACATGGTAGGTGGGAAAAATTATTGGATAACCGCAATCAAAAAATCCAAATGAAGGACTGTCTTTTATTAGTAAAGAGCGAACATGCAACAGAGCACAACCACAAGAGAGGACAGCCGACGTGTTTCACACTTTAACAGTGCTTAATCTGTGCGTTATCTGTTGAATGCGTTCTCCAGTTAATCCCACAGAGAATCATTTACCATAGACCATCAATGACAAGTGTCTTCTGTATGTACAAGAATATAGGCACTGTTAAAACAACACAAGAGAGACACTTGTAGGCAAGATCCATGGTTTTAGGCCACATATTAGCTTGTGCAGTGCTGTAGTGATGGTTTGTTCAAAGTTTGGATAATATATTGTATGTGTGCAAAGTGTTATATGGGGGATCCGATATCACCAGCCAACCACTTGTAAAATCAAACACAGTTTTTGTTGTTCATCAGCAAAAGGAAACTTAAACAGTCCAAATTCTAATCTAATGGAAAACTACATGATGGCTCACCACCAGTATACAAATCCCACAACAGGGCTTAGGTTTCCCTCCTGTTTTGGTGTGTTGCAAGGTTGCAGAAGCTGGGCAAACACCACCTCAATCACCAGACAGACCGCACTGTCCCACAATTATGATCTGTCCAAAGCTGCCTCACCGACAGCGACCTTTCTGACACCAACACTGACCTTTCTGCTGCCTTTCAGACAGGGTTTAGAGGTTCTTTCCCACCCATCAGTCCTCTGCTCTCCAAACAAACTACCCTGGAACTCCTCACCCTGAATGGCTGAGAACCCCTGAGTATGCAAAATGTCTCTTGAACTCTCGCTTAACCATCTCCTGCCTGTCATATAGACAAATGATGGCGGCAGGGTGGCTCTCTTATTCTGGGACGATGTCATATGACATCATCCCACTCTCCCCGATGACAAGGCTCTTTATCCATGTGATCAGTTGTGTCCAATCACAGCTGATCACATGTAAACAAGGAAATGCTGGTTATCAGCTTTCTTCTCCTCACATACTGATAGCCGTTCAGCTGCATTTTCTCACATGGGAAACCTGCACAGATAATGAGGGCTTTGATCCTCAATGCAGCCCCAACAGTGTCCAGCAGTGATGCCAGTCAGTGCCCAGCAGTGCTGCCTTTCATTGCCCATGAGTGCCTGCTCATCAGTACCGCCAATGAGTGTCCATCAGTGCCACCCATTAGTGTCCCCTCATCAGTGCCACCTCATCAGTGCACATCAGTGAAGGAGAACAATTCATTATTTACATTTTCTAACAGAAACTTAGAAAAACTAAAAAAAAAAATTCAGTCTTTTTTCATTTTTTTAACAAAAATTAAAATACCCAGTGGTGATTACGACTCCACTAAAAGAAAGCTCTTTCTGTCTAAAAAATAAATAAAAATTGAAATGTTATTTGGATACAGTGTTGCATGACCGTGCAATTGTGATTCAAAGTGCGACAGCGCTGAAAGCTGAATGTTGGCCTGGGCAGTAAGAGGGTAAAAGTGCCCAGTATTGAAGTTGTTAAAAGGACTATAACCCAAATAGTGGGAAAATATATGTTCTGTCCGGGACCTAACCGTTATATATCCATTACAAGAAGAAAAAAATAAGCTGATGAATGCATTGTTGGTATGCAGATTTCTGAACTTCTCCCGTGGGCTTCCAGTCAAATGTAATTAACAATATAAGACATTTCTGTTTTGTTGCACGGAGGAGAATTATTCAGGTATAATATAGAAGGGCTTCTTTTATTTTCTCATCCAGTGTGCCAGATTCTCAGTACACAGAATTGAATGCTTAGAACAGGCTACCTACTGTAGTTGAAAGAGATAACTAATTTAATGTGCTCCTGAATATGCGTCTTTCACAGTTTTTTTTAATGAGTCCCTAGCTCCAGCAGTATAATAAGCATAAAGAGTGAGACAGTGAAGTCTTCTGGTTTCCCTTACTTGCAATGCCGGCGCCTGCACTCGAAGCTGATGGTTGAATCCACTTGGGGTGCTGACATGGCGGGATCCCTGGACAGTTAAGTGTCCCTATATTAAAAGTTAGCAGCTACAGTATTTGTAGCTACTGACTTTAAATTTTTTCCCCCCAGAAGGGAACTCCACTTTAAGCACAGTTTCTAGCATCAGGTTAGCCCCCATGTTTAGCAGGAAGTACCGTATTTATCGGCCTATTGCGCGCACCCCTACTCTGGACGTGAAATTCCTGAAAAAAATGTTTTTATTACTTACAGTTTTGGTGTCTTGCCCGGGTCCATCGGCGGCCTTGTCTGGTCCGGCGTCCGGCGGCGGCCTTCGTGGTGTCCTCCCCGCTGCTCCCGCGCTGTCTCTGAGCCGATCCCCGCTTCCCGCGCTGTATTTGAACATCGCTGCCGCCGACATATACCGAGCGAAGTACACTCGGGCACACTCAGCCACACTCGGATCCTCTCGCATAACTGTGAGGGGAGCCGAGCCTGGCCGACTGTACCCGAGTGTACTGCGCTCGGTATATGTCGGCGGCAAAGTTCAAACACAGCGAGGGAAGCGAGTATCGGCGTAAATCGCGCACCCACGATTTTGCCCTGATTTTAAGGGCAAAAAAGTGTGCGATGTACGCCGATAAATACGGTATGTATTTCCCAAATATATGATTCCTAGCAGTAAGGTGGTGCAGGCTTAAAAGGGTGAGGAAGAAAAGGCGCCGGCTCCTTTATACAGCAGATAGAAGATTCATTCTTGACAAAGAATCAGCAGAAGGGACACATCATACTAAGGCAAGCCACGGGTGGTAGGAAAAAAATGACATTAACATGTTAAAATTCATGAGATTGAAGTAACTGGGTATACGTATAGTTTAAGCTGGACATTGTTTGGAGCTTCTGGCGTGGGCTAGATGATTAAGAAAAGATTTTCCTTGCTTCCCCTGGCGTGAAGACCCCTCTTGAGAGAACTTTTGGAAGCTAGGCCAGGCAGAAAACTGCCCTTTTGGAGAACAGACCATGCAAATGGAAAGTGCTGGTACTTTTGCTGATTGGTGCTTCCTCTTAGTATCTAGCTAAGTTAATGAGGGTTTAGAATTTTGTTCTGTAATGATCGGTCCCTTTGATGGATGATGTTTAGCCTATCTGAACACCTGGCTCTTCATCTATTTCCTCTGGCTTTTTCCCAGCTTCTTTGTGTTCGTTTGCCCGTTTTGCAGATTTTCAATGCATGTGTAATCTATGCCCTAAGCTATAATGCCATGCACAAGATAGAGCTCTTTGCAGTGTATGAACGACTTGATGCTACAAAATAAAGTCAAGACACAAAAAAATAGCTAAATACTGAGCTACTGTAGCTAAAAAGCTATAGACATCCAAAAAACCACCATACCAAGTAAACATGTATAGTCATTTACTTATTTATCCCTTGTAGACTTTTCTGTCTAAAAAGCCAGGCGACCACTGGCATGTATTATATTATAATTATGGCTATCAAAATTTTACAAAAGTAATGCCTTTGGCATTTTCTTTATTGTCATTGTGACATTGCTGGAATATTTTATTTTTAAAAACAAAAGTAACAAATAAATTTAACAGCACATACTTAACCACTTCAATACCAGGCACTTACACCCCCTTCCTGCCCAAGCCAAGCAGTTTAAATGACAATTGCGCGGTCATGCTACACTGTACCCAAACTACATTTATATCATTTTGTTCCCACAAATAGAGCTTTCTTTTGGTGGTATTTGATCACATCTGCAATTTTTATTTTTTTTGCTAAACAAATAAAAAAAGGCTGAAAATTTTGAAAAACAAAATACGTTTTTATTTTGTTTTTGTTATAACATTTTGTAAATAAGTACGTTTTCTCCTTCACTGATGGGCACCGATAAGGCAGCACCGATGTGGTGGCACCAATGAGGTGGCACTGATGACCACTGACGATGGGCACTAAAATGCAGCACTGATGGGCACTGGTAGGCGGCACTGATGGGTGGCACTGATATGCAACATTGATGGGCATTGATAGGCGTCACTGATGGGCACTCATGGCTGGCACTGGTGGGCATTGATCGGCGACACTGATGGGCACTGAAAGGCTGCAATTATGGGTACTTATGGGCAGAGGTGTATTTAGGTTTTGTGCTGCCCTAGGCCTGACTAAACTCGTGCACCCCCTAATTTAAATATGACCCACCCCTTCCTGTCATTTTCGAGTGAAATTTTCGAGTGAGGACACTAGTTCTGAGGGCATGGGGGGGGGGGAAATTTCCTTAATTTCCTTAGATTTCACCGGCCCATAGAGCAGGAAGTGAAGGGAAATCTTCGCAATGGGACAGGGATGGTAAAAGTGTTGCCTATAGTTCTACTGTAGGTAGATGGTGCAGCAGAAACATATAGCACAGTGAGGAAGGTTTGTGGTCCAGGATGACAAAACTGTCAAAATTGGAAGCCCCCCCACCCCCGACACTTGTGGAATGCCAGCCGCCCGCATACTAGAAGCAGCGCGGCCACTTTATGGGGGCGCTAGACTAATTTTCCTAACAGTGTAGCGCAAGCCGGCAGGGACTCTTTTCCTGCTGCCCCCCTGCAAGGTGCTGCCCTAGGCCTGGGCTTTGTTGGCCTAGGCCAGTATACAGCTCTGCTTATGGGTGACACTGATAGGCGGCACTGCTGGGCACTGATAGGCAGCACGGATGGGCACTGATACATGGCACTGATGCACACTGGTGGGCACTGATATATAGCACTTATAGATGGCACTGATAGGCATCTCTGGTGGCACTGGTAGTCTTTGTGGATGGGCACCGATTGGCAGCTGCCAGGGCATTGATTGGCAGCTGCTTGGGCAAGGATTGGCATTTCCCTGGTGGTCTAGGGGGGCATACCTGGTGGTCCAGTGTGGGTGCCCATTCCTAGGGGGTCCCAGCAGTATCCTGGTGGTCCTGGGCGGGCATCCGAGGGGGGGACTGTGCTGATAAACAATCATCCCCCCTGTCAGGAAAATGGGAGTGAGGAAAAGCTGATCAACGGCTCTTTCTGTTTACTTTGTGATCAGCCGTGTTTGGACACGGTTGATCACGTGGTAAAAAGCCTCCGTCAGTCTGACACACCGCACCACCAATCGCCGTGATGCGTGCCCCTACAGCCGTGTGGTGTGGTTGTTATCCTGCTGGACATCATATGACGTCCAGTCAGGATAACTGAACCACCGCCTGGCTGTCATTTTGATGGTTGGGCAGGAAGTGGTTAAACTTGCAGATAAGCCTCGTGTCTAAATGTGAGTACTGAGAGCTGTCCACAGCCACCAGTCTGATGCATGATTTGACACTCTAGCTGTCTCTCTGGGGCAGATTTAACTCTGATTGGTGACTGGGTGAAAATAAATACAGCTCCTGTTTGATATGTGAGACACATTCCTAAAGAAAATTGATATAATTAAACCTATCAAGTGGGAACAGTGAACATTTGTGCACTTCTCTTTAGTTTTTGAGAAATCACAAAACATGGTAGTGGTCTCATGTAATTTCGGTGATGAGCAATCATAATCCATCTGGTCTGTCCTCGGTGCGTGACAGAGAAGAACAGGGTTTCAAATCTGTGGACTGCTGGAGCGGCTGCAGGGTTGCTGACAGCTTGGCAACCCTGAAGGTAAGTACAGCAGAGACCAGGGAGGTAGGGAGGGTGTGCAATGTTCGTTCTTCTTTGCATTTTTTCTCTAAAGGTAAATGTCACAGACTTGGTGCTGGAGGAAAACCAGTGTTTTAACCACTTAAGGACCGCCGCATGTACATTTACGTCGGCAGAATGGCACCGACAGGCACATCAACGTATATAAACGTTGGTGCCTTGGGGGGGATCGGGGGTCCGATCGGACCCCCCCCCCTGTACATGCGGCGGTCCGCGCGGCTGCAGGAGCGATCCGACAAGTGGGGGCGGCTATCCGTTTTCATACGCCCCCTCCGGATCGCTCCCAGCCAATGCGCGCGCCCGCCTGCCCTGTCACTTCCTCCTCCTGTGTAAACACAGGAAGGAGGAAGCGACGTGATCTCTCCCTCGGCGTTTGTTTCAAGCGCCGCTGAGTAGAGATCACCACACAGCAAGTAAGTCTGCACCAAACAGCACACTTACACACACACAAACACATTTAACCCCCGCGATCGCCCCCCCCCTCCCCCTGTCACAGTGTCACTGAATGCAGTAATCATACATGTATGATTACTGTATTTAGTGTCAGTGTGACAGACAGTGTGACAGTCAGTCAGTATTAGTGTCAGGGTAGCCCCCCCACCCCCCCAATAAAGTTTTAACCCCTTGATCACTGCCCTAGTTAACCCTTTCACTCCCTATTGCCAGCGTCACTAAGCGATCATTTTTCTGATCGCTGTATTAGTGTCGCTGTTCCCGCTAGGTAGCTAATTTTTTTTTAATGCGATTTTTTTTTTACTAAAGACATGTGGCTAAATAAATTTTGGCCTAAATGTTTGACTAAAATTTAGTTTAGTTTATTGGTTTTTTATTATAACAAAAAGTAAAAAATATTGTTTTTTTTTCAAAAATGTCGCTCTATTTTTGTATATAGCGCAAAAAATAAAAATCGCAGAGGCGATCAAATACCACCAAAAGAAAGCTCTATTTGTGGGAAAAAAAGGACGCGAATTTTGTTTGGGAGCCACGTCGCACGACCGCGCAATTGTCTGTTAAAGCGACGCAGTGCCGAATCGCAAAAACCCCTTGGGTCATTTGCCAGCGTATTGGTCCGGGTCTTAAGTGGTTAAGCATAGTACTCACGGGCTGAATTTCGGCCGGCATCAATAGAACCGGCCGAGTGCTGATCAGGGTGTTCTGGCAGGGCTCCATCCCCCTTTTAGAACACAATAGCTCAGCAGAGAAGATCGATGTACTAACATCAGATGGTTAGTACAGTGGTTCCTCCTGAACTAGTAGTGTGTATGAGGCTTTACAGTGTTTTTAAGTTATACAGAAGGAGCTGGTCACTAATTGACTTTTGGCTTGCTATGTATAATGTGATCCTTTGGAAGCACTAGCCTGTCTGTGAACTTGACATTGTCTTTGATAATGTGATTAGCTCTACTGTCTGAGGTGGGCATTGTCTGTGATATTGTGATTAGCTCTTATATGGACATTTTCTGTATAAATTCAGTGGGGTAGATTCATATAGACATACGACGGCGTATCTACTGATACGCCGTCGTATCTCTGAGTTCCGTCGGTCGGATCTATGTGGCTGATTCATAGAATAAGGTTCCGCATAGATCTCCCTTAGATCCGACAGGTGTAAGTGACTTACACCGTCGGATCTTAGGCTGCAATCTCCGGCTGGCCGCTAGGTGGCACTTCCGTTTGTATACGTGACGAATATGCAAATGAGGAGAACCGCCGAGAACCGCCGATTCCGAAACGAACGCCCGGCCGTCGCTTTTTTTTACGTCGTTTGCGTTCGGCTTTTTCCGGCAGATAGTTACCCCTGCTATATGAGGGGTAAGTGCGGCGTATCCTATGTTAAGTATGGCCGTCGTTCTCGTGCCGAGTTTTGAATTTTTTATGTCGTTTACGTAAGTCGTTAGCGAATACGGCCATACGTAATTTGCGTTAACGTCAAAACCAATGACGTCCTTGCGACGTCATTTGGAGCAATGCATGCTGGAAAATTTAGCCGGTGGCGCATGCGCAGTTAAATCGGCGCAGGGACGCGCCTGATTTAAATAATACACTCCCCCTACCCACGGAATTTGAATTCCGCCGGGGGATTTACGAGCCGCCGGCGCCACTTTAGAGGCAAGTGCTTTGTGAATACAGCACCAGATCTTCTTGTTTACTCTAAAAACTGTGTTGTCTAGTTTTTTGGGGTAGCTACAGCTATAGTCACTTGCCTCGTGTCCCAAAGCTTGGGAAGCGGCTTCCTGGCGGAGATACCCAAATCAGGGTGTCCAGAGTCCATCACAATGAACTAACACTTTAAGTAGAGAGTCCAGTCTGCCACCACCACCGCCATCTTGTCATTGGTTCCTTAGAGTGATGGGTTGCCTCAGTATCCAAGAGCCAGGGGGTGTATCAGAGCTCATCCTTCTCCATTGTTGTAGAGATTTGCATAACAGAGCACTCTTATATGACAACTTTGTATTATCTGTCAACTAGTGCTGAAACGAATCAACATAATCGATTATAATCGATTATGAAAATGGTTGTCAACTATTTCAATAAGTGATTAGTTGGTTAGCTGATTAGTTGCATTATTTGTTTACATATCATAGAATACGGTGCAGCACACATATAGCTAAGTACACCAATCATACATGTCAGTAAGTACCTGATAGCTTGTGAATGTGTGAGGAGCAATGCCTCGTGGGGCATGTAGTCCTGGGCAGGAGAAGGAAGTGAGTGATTCTAAAGGCAGACATTTTTATTACCTTGCTATAGGGGCACTATGAAGGCAGGAGAAGCGTTTCACAGTATAAATAAATCCCTTATATCTGCTGGTTTTGTACTATATAGGGCTATTTTTTTTGTTCAATCCCATCATGACAGGTAATAAAGAAAAGCGTGCTGCCACTAAATATCTTATGCTGGCCATACAAGTATTAATATTTGTACTAGAATATGCATACAAAAATTATTTGTACATTCGACAAATGGTTGAATGTCGTTTGAAATTTTCACTTGCTTTTAATATTCTATATTAAAATGAATGTCATTTCAGAACCACATACACTACCTGAAATTTTTCCTTTCTGCTCCTTTGAAGGGGAATGTCGATTTTACCACACTAACAATTATGAAATAAAACACACGTTCTTAAAAATAGGGTTGTCCCGATACCACTTTTTTAGGACCGAGTACAAGTACCGATACTTTTTTTCATGTACTCGCCAATACCGAATACCGATACTTTTTTTAATGTGTCCCCAAATGCAGCCATGTCCCCCCACATATTGCAGCCATGTCATGTCCCCCACATATTGCAACCATGTCCTGTCCCCCACATATTGCAGCCATGTCATGTCCCCCACATATTGCAGCCATGTCATGTCCCCCATATATGCAGCCATGTCATGTCCCCCACATATTGCAGCCATGTCATGTCCCCCACATATTGCAGCCATGTCATGTCCCCCACATATTGCAGCCATGTCCTGTCCCCCACATATTGCAGCCATGTCCTCTCCCCCACATATTGCAGCCATGTCATGTCCCCCATATATGCAGCCATGTCCTCTCCCCCCATAGATGCAGTCATGTCCTGTCCCCCATATATGCAGCCATGTCATGTCCCCCACATATTGCAGCCATGTCCTGTCCCCCACATATTGCAGCCATGTCATGTCCCCCACATATTGCAGTCATCTCATGTCCCCCATATATGCAGCCATGTCCCCCATATATGCAGGATCCGTCCAATCCCGAGCAAGGGGGAGTGTCTATACACACGGCTCAGTGCATAGACACTCCCCCTTGCTCGGGATTGGACAGATCCATCCAATCCCGAGAAGGGGAGTGTCTATACGCGGCGGGCATTAAGAATTCATACAGGTGCCTGTAATGCGGCGATTACAATACAGTATGCGGCGGCGGCGGCTTTGTGTTATTCAGCGGCTTGCGGTGGCGGCGGGAAGTATTCTATTTAGGCATCGGGGGTATTTGCGCGAGTACAAGTACTCCCGCAAATACTCGGTATCGGTCCCGATACCGATACTAGTATCGGTATCGGGACAACCCTACTTAAAACAATTATTTTCGAAGGAAAAATGTGTTCATGTATGGCCAGCATAAGTGACATCAGGTGCAAGGGAGTCGGTCATGCATAATATTATATTACGGTCCTGTGTGGAAATCTGCAAAATAGTGTTTTAGGTCTTATGTTTTTTTCTTTAAATCTTTTTTTTCATCTCTGAGTCTGATGTTATGTACCAGATTCAACCTCTAAGGCCGCGTACACATGATCAAATTTGGCCGCTGAAACTGGTCCGACGGACCAGTTCAGAGGACAAATCCGATCGTGTGTATGGGCTAGCGGACATTTCTGACCGGCGGACAAATTTTAAAGCATGCTTTAAAATTTGTCCGCCGGAGACATGTCCGTCGGATATGTCCGCTGGTTAGTACACTAACCAGCGGACATATGTGCCCGCACAAGCGTCGAATGGATGTGACACATGCGTGGAAGTTTTTTACTTCCTGGTGCGGTGACGTGGCGGCGTCAACGTCACCGCCACGTCACCGCGCTTTCTGCCGGCAGGGATTTTGATCCGATGGTGTGTACACACCGCCGGACGAAAATCCCGAGGAGACATGTCCGATGAAAACGGTCCGCGGACCGTTTCCATCGGACATGTCCCTCCGTGTGTACGCGGCCTAAGGCCCCATACACACGATCGGACATATCCGATGAAAACGGTCCGCGGACCATTTCCATCGGATATGTCCGATCGGGAGTTTGATCCGATGGCGTGTACACACCATCGGATCAAATTCCCCGCCGCCGGACGGCGCGCTGACGTGGCGGTGACGTTGACGCCGCCGCGTCACCGCCACGTCACCGCACCAGGAAGTAAAACACTTCCGCGCATGCGCCGAATCCATTCGGCAGCGGCGCGGCGGCGGTGGGGGACGACATGTCTGCTGGTAAGTGTACTAACCAGCAGACATGTCGGGCGGACAGATCCCCACCGGATAGATTTCAAAGCTTGCTTTGAAATCTGTCGGGTGGAGAAATCTGTCCGCTAGCCCATACACACGAGCGGAGATGTCTGCTGAAACCGTCCATCGGACCGTTTTCAGCGGACATATCCCCTCGTGTGTACGCGGCCTAATAGTATATCTCTTCTGTCTGTTATTCTCAAAGTGGATTAGATATTTTGTTCCCCAACCATATAGCTGGTTATTTATATTTACCACTGCAAAAAATATACTGTATGCATATAAATTGCATATAGAAAACATTTTTTTATTTTTTTATTATATACACTTAGCATATTAACTAGATTACCACACTTTTTTGGAGGTTTTTATCCGATTCATCGATTTTTTTAAAACAACAATCGTCCAACTCATTGATTATGAAAATAATTGTTAGTTACAGCCCAGTAGTCAACTACTGTTAAGAAACTGTTCTTAAGGACCACATTGAGGTCCCTGGGATACTTGGTCTATGCCAAGTGCATACATATATTCCTAAGGGACATAAATGTGAAATTTCACAGAGCTGTGCTTAGTAATGACGGAAACTCTGTATTCTGTCTAATCAAGGTACATTTTATGACTTGTATAAAGTCAAAATAAATGCAGACAGATGGAATTAGAACACAAATAAACTGTGTGCGCATGTAATTTGTCACTATAACCATGTTCTGAATAAAAAACAGCAGTGGGAAGTACTGTAAATTAATGGCACAGTTTCAATTTTTTTAAGGAAATATATTTAGCTTAAACACCCAGAAGACATTATTGATTGATGTGGTGGGGTGCAGAGGAAAGGATTAACATATTTTATTTTAAGTGTCAAGGGATTTGCCCAATTAAAATACTCCTAAGCTCTGTACATTTAGCACACTGTGTTTTAGTGGATTCTGTTGTCTTTACATCTCATTTTGTTCTTCAAAGTGTAATAGTGATTTTTCTTCATAGCTGATTGTCTTCCAGTCTGGATGGACACAGTATGGAAAGAATACAATGTCCACCAGCAGTAAATTTGTGAAAAGTGCCCAGGTCCACACTCTCTAGCCCCTAATCTAAACTAAAAACTTCCCAACCTCAACATGACACATCCTTGTTTACATTCCCTGGGTGAAAACCCTTCTTCGGCACTGGCCACAACTCCCATAGACTTTCTTCAGGCTATACTCCAAAACGTGGAGGCATTTGGCGTATGACCACTTTCAAATATATGGAGTATGCATGGCGAGAACAGAAGGCGATTTAGAAGCTAAAAACATTATTGTAAATCTTTAATTGTCTCTGCTTCTCTGGAAATTCTTAAACATTCACATAAGGGGAAGGGCTGTCTTATATCCACATTGAGTTGAAGCCCACCATCTTCTGGTGCTAAGCCCCATCCCCTTTTACTCAACATTTAAATTCTAAAGGCTCTACTGCCCATTGATATTCTAGAATTTGAATATTGCATTGCACAGGCTGGCATTGAACTATGTCGTGTGTAGGTCATCCACTAAACAATGACCATCACTACTGTACATTACATGTATATAGATTGCACCAACATGTTTTACAAACTGACAGCTGAAAGGAGATGACCTTTTAAGAGACAAGCATTAATGTGAACCTGATGTCTATGGTATATTTATTATTGGGTACTTTGCAATAATAAAGTATTTTTTCTGTATAGATTTTAATGTATATAGTTATTGTTTCTTTAAGTTGATACATTTTTCTTCTATGTAAACAATTTAAGAAAGCTTCATTGTAATTTTCTTTTAGCCCTGGTTCACACTGGGCTGCGGGAGTGAAATTGCGCGATTTCAGCTGAACTCACGCGATTTCACTCCCTCTGGCAGTTCCGATTTCGGCGCGATTTAGGAGACACCTGTGCAGGGTTCTGCACAGATGTCAATGTAAATCGCGTCCTGAAATCGCAAAAAGTAGTACAGGAACTACTTTTTGAAATCGGTGCAGCGCCGCAGATGCAGCGTCGCACCGATTGGGACGGTGTCATTTCCGGCAATTGCCGCCGATTTGAGATGCGATTTCACATGTGAAATCGCATATCAAATCGAACTAAATCGTACCCAGTGTGAACCTGGGCTTAAGATCCAATCAATATTATTTTGACCCATTGGTAACAGGGCATCTAAAGCGGTTGTTAAGGCTAAAGTTTTTTTTACCTTCGTGCATTCTTTGGGTGGGGGGGGGGGGGGGCAAGAGTGTTGTCCAGTAAGAGGAGGATCGAGGCTGCTCTGTGCAAAACAACTTTACAGAGCAGATAAGTATAACATGTTTGTTCTTTTAAAAAAAACACAAACCTTTAATACCACTTTAAATGGGTGGGACCAATAGGCCAGTGCCTACTTTGCATATTTGGTAATCCGGCACTGCTTTAGGTATACTTTTAAATACTTGGGACTAAGTCAAGGTTGAGGTCTTGTGCTGCCTGGGCCTATAATACAATTGGATTCACAGGGACATATGATTCATTTGTAAATCACTACAGGTATCTTCAGGTATCATAAGGTGTCTGCCCTTCAGTACTGTTGTTACCTTAAAATTGTTAGGCCAGGTTCCCTTTTAGCACAACAGAAATATAGGATCAATTCACAAAGCTAATACACCAGCTAAAGGAGCCTTATTTAAAGTGGCTGTAAAGACTGTTTTCTTTTTTATTAAAATATTAAACAAGTTTATACTTACCTGCCCTGTGCAATGGTATTTCACAGCGTGCCCCCCAAAACCTCTTCTTCTGGGGTCCCCCACTGGCTCTCTTGGCTCCTCCTTTTCTATGCCTGCACTCATAACAGGCCACTTGTTATTGGGCAGATGTGTGGGCTCAATCCGTGAGCTGAGTTCTGTGCATCTACACAACACACAACAAGGCTCAACCCCACCCCTTGCTCTCTGCTAGATTTGACTGACAGCAGCAGGGGCCAATAGTTCCTGCTACTCTCTGCAAAGCCTGTAAGACCAGGAAGAAAGGGAGAGTAGATAAGCAGCCGGGCATAGCTCTGGATTGATACAGGGGTCAGGTAAGTGGGGGAGGGGGAATACACAGTGGAAGTTTTTTTTTTACCTTAAAAAGTGATTGTAAACTCTTACTTATACCCAGTGAAGTTAATAGCCTCAGATGATCCACGGAGATTAAACAAATCCTCCTACATCGATTTTACAGGTAAATCTGCAGTCTTCTCCTCTCTGCACCCCTTTAAAAGGGAAGATCGAGTTAAAAATCTTTCTTCATCTGTCAGGAGCACAGAGGAGTAAGAGGACAACCTGCAGTGTGTAAGAGCTGATTGGAGGACAGGAACATCCCCTCCACACAGCAGAACTGTGTTGTGAATAGACAACCTCCATTTTGGGTTCTTCGACCACCCCCCCATCCCTCCTGACAGAAAATTATTTCATGTATCGGGAAAACTTCTCAGAAGTGACTCACGCTGATAAACAAAGCACCAGAGAGAAATTACACTTTTGCTTGGAGAGAGATAAGTAAACACTACAGATATACAGTATGTGCTTTGCTAAGATTCCATGACTGACTGAGGTTTACAACCACTTTAATGCATGGAATGCAATTATATAAAAAAAAACCTTTAGACTTTAGAACCACTTTAAAAGGGATGAAAGTTACATTAAGATGAGTCTAGTGAGAATTGTCAGGCCCCTTTCTTGTATAAAGCTTTGTAAATTGTGCCTACAGTTGGTTGACTCTGACAGTTTTAGGGTAGATGCAGTTGGGTTGAATCATACACTGACTTCTTATATTTCTAGAGGACTCAAGTTAAGAAATATCTACAACTGATTTCCCTGGTCTGCCTGACTGTCCATGTACTTTCCCTGTTAGAATTTTTTATTCGTGCCACATTATGAAGAATGCAGGTGAATAATCTTTTCCAGCTATTTTGGAGCGGACATATTGAAACTGGAAACTCTAATGCCACGTACACACGATAGGTTCGTCTGATGAAAATGTCTCATGTGTAGAGGGCATAAGGGATATAAGCTAGCATACTTCCCAGCTGTCCCTCATTTGGAACCAAATCCCTCTGTCCTTCTTACCTGCTCTGGTGTCCCTCATTTTGGACAAATGTGTAGGACTTAGATGCAAAACTTAACTACCAAAAGTATTACACTACATTAAATCTTTCACACTAACAGTTTAATTATCACACACAGGCCAGCACACATTTTGGTGCCTCGAATGTTAGACCTCTCCCTTGGTATATTTGACCCACTGATCCCAAAAATGGAAGAAAATTTTCCCTATCTGCTCTAGTTTTTAAGATGCAGCATAAATGCCATAAGCACTCTTTATTCTAATCGCCCGTCAAAAAACAAGATATGAATATAGCAAAATACGTTGGGATGATTGAGGCGGCACCATCGTGAAGTAGCCATACCCTCTACGGCAGTGGTTCTCAACCTGGGGTCGGGAACCCCTTGGGGGGTCAAATTACGATTTGCCAGGGGTCACTGAATCCTGGGCTGTTCCTGAAGTCTGCACCTCTCTCACAGACTTTTTGCGACCGCCTAGCAGGGCTGTTTCTGGAGCCCGCGTCCGACCTCTTGGCCTCTTTGCAGCCACCCATTCAGTTCATGACATGGCTGGGGGCAGAGACTAGAGGTCAGCTGACTGGTGAGGAATGTGAAGTGGGAGGGGCTAGAGGAGACCCTATTTCCTGATTTTGGCATAGGTGTCACTGCTACGAGACACCACAAAGTCAGAGACACCGTGAATCTGGAGACACAGCACGTAACACTACCTGTGATTATAGTTGCCATTAAAAGTCCCTACTACAGTTCTCAGATCAGCAGAAGACCTTGATCAGGAAGAGCCAAGTTGGCTGATCAGTACTCCTCTCAACACTGCCAATGATCCTACCCCCCATCAGCACTGCCACGCATCCCATTTTCCCACCACCAAGGAAATAATTTTACTGTTAGGGGTCCCCACAACTTGGGAAATTTTATCAAGGGGTCACGGCACTTTTAAGGTTGAGAACCCCTGCTCTACGGTGCTCAATCTGCAACAATGAAACAGTATGAGTGGCAAGATACACACCTCCTATACGATCATAACTTTAATAGAGTTAGTAACTTATACTTTAGAATCCAATGTTTCCAATGTAAATTTACAGTTGGAAGTATGTAAACAATCTCATTATATCTGCTAACTTGCACGCAAAAACACAAACTCTGTAACAGAAGAACAAGTTGATCAGCAAGATCATTTCAAAATCAAAAAAGTATATCAGTTTAACCACATTTTAAAAATTGGAGCTGATGCAGTCTAGCCAATGCAACTTTCTGAATCAGCTCCCCAAATTACCCAAAGAACAAGTCTAAAATTATTATTTTTTGTTTGACTCTGTATTGTTTTAAAAAGCTGTATAAAGGGAACGTAGTGTGAAAAAAAAAAAAAACATTTTGATTTAGCCATTGTTTGCACATTGATTCTCCATGGATCGTTTAACAGGGGGCATGGCAGGGGGTGTCCTATGCCTAGTATACTCTGTATCAGCTTTCAGTAAAGTGACTGTTTAAAACGTGAAGTTCTGGTTAAAATTTCCAGTAACATAAATTGTTACTGGTGAATATTTCTAATACAACAGAATTTGCGAAAAGAATAAACGAATAAGAGTTAAGTCGGAAATGATGTATCCTGTCCTCAACTCATAGCCAGAACATTAACAATTAACTGAAACAACATTTCTTTTGTTTGTAGACTAGCAGAACTGTTTGACTTTTTGCCATTGTAGCTGAATACAATGTACATAACGAGAAATGTGAAAAATCCTCTTCTGTTAAATGAATAGAAAGATTTCAGGTTTCCATAGCAACTCATTGCTGCATGTTCATAGATTCTTACTGAAAGGTCAAGGTACATGCATTTTTTTCTCTGCAAAATCTTGGAAAAAAGGTTTATTTCGGGAGATCAACAAACTTTTTCCATCTAAAAGCTTTCAGAGACAAGATGATTATAACTTGGACTAGTTGATATTGGTTAGATTGGTTGGTAATTGCTAGTCTGTGGGTACTATGCTGTATTTGCAGATACCAGCTATTCTCAAGAGAAGAGACAGTGGCTGGCTGGGTTAGGTCACTGTTCCCCATGGAATATACATACACCATATATGCAGGGCCGTTTGATGGAATTTGGGGGGCCCAAGCAAAATGGGGGCCCCCAAGCACCCCCCCAGCACGCAAAGCCTTCGTTAGCGCTACACAAATTTTTACACCCATGTTCTTACTCCTCCCCCCCTCCCTAGTCCCTATGTTTTTCTATTCTCACCTCCCCTTCTTCTCTGTTGGCTGCCGCCGTAGCATGGCCGAGCTCCTCTTCCTCCTGTCAGTCTGGTGTTCTATCATTATGGGTCCCTGGTCCCCTATCAGATAGTGCCCGGGTTGGGTACTGCGCGGTACAGGAGATTCAGTTTCCTGTGTTCCCGGCCGGACTGAAAGGAAGTGAGCACTCAGTGTGCACTTCCAGTGTGCACTTCCTGTCAGTTCGGTCGGGAACAGGAAACTGAATCTCCTGTACCACGCGCGGTACCCGGCCTGACTGACAGGACTCCAGGAGGAAGAAAGAGGAGCTCTGCCACACTACGGCCTGGGAAGGGGAGGTTGGGGGCCCCAGGCCAGCTCGGGAGCCCCAAGCAATTGTTTGTTTTGCCTGCCCTGTAGCGACAGGCCTGCATATATGTCAGCACTAGACATAAACAGGGACACTCTGCTGACATCGCAATGCACCATCAGCCACTAATTTCTCCATGCAACACATTAAAGCTCAGAGTTGTGAATGCACCTGTAGAACACCTAGATATTCTGACATTGCTTGTCTATGGGCACTATAAAACTCAGTAATGATAAAAGAGCAACTTCAGGTTCAGACAAAAGTACAACTACTTAAAGTGTTACTAAACCCAGGACCCTGCATTCACTATATCTGGCCTCCCACAGTATACAGAACATGGAAATGCAAAAGTTTTAGTAAATATAAACTGCTAAATACCATTTCTCATCAGCAGTTATCGGAGTCTTGTGACCTCTATCAATGTCTGGTTAAAGTTTGTAGGAGGAATTTTCATCTCTGGCAGTCCTATGAGGCTGCATGTCTCCTGCCTGTCTGTCTGGACACTGCCGATTGGTCTTGTGCTGATCACATGCACCCTCCCAAGAAAAAAAAACTCTCTAGCAATACACTGAGCATGTGCAGCTTGCCCCCAAGGCTCTGTACTAATCTATCCGGAGATGGTTTAGGGTCTGTGGAAGAAGGGGAGGATAAGAGAAGACAGGATCAAACAGCCTCTTTACACACTGCAGAGGATTAACCACTTGAATTCCACAGTGAGTATAACAAGCATGTTTTACTGCATATACAGACTGATTTTACTGCTGTGGGTTTATTAACACTTTAAAGTAGAACTAAAGGCAAATATTGTTTTTCATTTTGGATAAAATAAAGGAGGGTTAAAACCTCTGTCAGTCTTTTATTTTGTCATCTGTATCCTGTTAGGGCTCTTTCACACGGGATGGATCCGTGATGATCCGCCCGAGAACCTCCACTTGCTCAGCGGGGATCGCTCCACTGATCCCTGCTGAGCCAGCGGATGACAGGGCGGTCCCCGCACACAGCAGGGACCGCCCTGTCAGATCTCCGCTCTCCCCTATGGGGGGATCGGATGAACGCGCAGACAGATTTTTGCAGAATAGGAGGATTGCGGACCCGGATGAGATCAGGTGTCAGCGGATATTCAACCGCTGACACCCACAATCTTATAGGGATCAATGTATGTTCCTTTTTCATCTGTAAACGGATGGATAAAAAAAGGGGATATACGGTCCGCATGTGTGAAAGAGCCCTTAGGGATAATGCCCGACTTTTCCTGCCGCCAAAATAGGAAATGAGAGGATATTCCTCCAAAGTGAGGAAATCCCTGGTTCTCACCAAAGCTACCAAGACTAATGTCCTCATTAGAACATTTTTCCTATTGCTGTTTTGGTGACAAGCCAAAATTTGGGATTAACTTTTAATTTCACTGTTGGTGATATAAAAAGAACAAACAGTGAGTGTGAATCTTCCCAACAGAGGCACAGACAGCAATACAAATCTGACAGGTGTTCTAATCCCTCTCTATCTAAAACTAAAAGTACATGTTTTACCTTTTAGGTATAAGTGTATCTATAGTCAAAACATAAAATCATATATTTGTTGCCACATTGAGTTTCAATTATTTCTAGCCAACTTCTATTTTTTTTTTTTAACTGTCCTAATGTTTGTAAACTTAGTTTAAATAAACATCCCCGTATGTTTACTTCTTTAAATTTTGTGACATCTGTTCACTCT
Organism: Rana kukunoris; assembly: GCA_029574335.1. Taxonomy (NCBI): domain Eukaryota; kingdom Metazoa; phylum Chordata; class Amphibia; order Anura; family Ranidae; genus Rana; species Rana kukunoris. The sequence goes on from CM056049.1 coordinate 520,456,984, forward strand.
GCCTTGTTGATTGGCACTGCCATGTCACACATTTCACAGAGCCTTCTGTCTGAACTACAGATATTCTGAGAGGAGGAGTTCCAGGAGGCAGTACAGGAATCACTGCTTGCAGGCAGCAAGATACCATGGGACATATAGTCCTTAGAAATTGTAAGTAAAAAGAAGAGGAGTTGCAAAAGAGCAGGGAATGCATGAAGATGATGAAAGAGATTTTTAGCAGACAGGCAGAACTCACAATATAAATATAATGCTATACAAATAAGCACATATTGAATTGTCAAAATATCTAGTGTTTGTATTGCTATTGCTATTGTATTGCTATTACCACATTGATGTTAAAATAATAGTGTATACTGTGACAATCAGGGGTGGGGCCCATCCATTTGGGGTGCCCAGCCACTGACCCCCTCTCTTCAGGCCTCCCCTATATGCAATGGATATATTCATGCATGAATTTATCCACAGCTGCCGCCGCCACCACCCCTATTTATGATTTCAGGATGCCGGGCGCATGAATTAATGCAGCCATGGTTACATTTGAGATATCTGATTAGAGCCAGAGGCTCTAATAGGCTTTAAAATAGGGAGGGTTCGGGATGCAGAGAGTGCGCTTCGATCCTAACCAGGTGTGTTGCAACAGCAAATTAATATTCGCTGTTGCGACACTGGTCCGCTTCCCGACTGGCTGGGAGGAGGGTCACCCAATTGGCCTAAAGTACAGGAGACCCTATTGGATGCCTAGGAGAAGGGTAGGAGATACATGGTGGAAGCGAGGGGTAGAAGAGCTGCCGATGCCTGGATGCTCGATCCCCGCCCACCGCACAACGGATGCCCAATTCCCACCACTGCTCCTCGGATGCCCGTCGCCTAGATGGGGTAAGTGCTGGTGGACCGACAGTGGGGGGGGGGTTTGAGGGGGTTGTTTTCCGCCCCCCCAAACATAAAATCACCAACTGCTACTGGTAATAATAGAGCGCTTTTAAAGCCAAAAAGACAATGCAATTAAGCATTTGCTAATTTGCATTTAGTATCATTTCCTCACATGTGTTTCTTTGCAACAGTGTACTATTGGGTAAGTTAGAATGAGATGGGTGGTATGATGACAACTCACTTGCATAGTAATTAGTAATATGGCTCAGTGATTTTCAAAAATGGCCCAGCCTTTGGTTTTATGATACTTTCCTGTGAAAGAAAGTAAATCCTCCCAACTGTAATGTAGCCATTTTGAAGAAAAGCAGCCTTGTGTTATCAGGAACCTAGCATTCTGGTGACACCAACCTAGACCTTCACATTTCCAACATTGATATTCTCATCCTTACTCAGTTTAGGCCTTATTACGGCCTCTTAGGCCCTGTACACACAAGGAGACATGTCCGATGAGACAGGTCCGACGGACCGTTTCCATCGGACATGTCTGAAGGGATACGGACCAGAACGCGGTGAAGTAGAAGACACCGACGTGCTGGCAAAAGGAAGTTCAATGCTTCCACCCATGCGACAAATCAGTACGCCCAACTATCGGACATGTCCGACGGACAGGTTTCCAGCGGACAAGTTTCTAAGCATGTTTAGAAACTTTTGTCTGCTGGAAACCTGTCCGCTAGGCCGTACACACGATCGAACATGTTCGCTGAAACTGGTCTTCGGACCAGTTTCAGCGGACATGTCTCCTCGTGTGTACGCGACCTTAGAGTGAGGGCACTTTTACAGAACAGATTTGGCTGTCGTTTGCCCATCAGCACCTATAAAGTCTATTAGAAATATAATTGTAATGGAAACACATCTACGGCTCGTGCAGTCAGGCTTTTATTCACATCCAGTAGATTTTGTATTCCCATTTAAGTCTGCAGGAATGTAAAACACAATTGAAGCAGGTTATAAGGAGGTCAAAGGCATTTGTCAATGAACCCTGAATGTTCTTAGAAGCACCTCAAACTATTGTTAAACTGATGCCATTGACACAGGCCCAAAGCCTGTCAACACATAACCTAAAGAATATTAAATTGTTGCAAGGAAGTATCTCCCAAACTGGTCACATACTTACATACTACATGGACCACTTAGTAAACATTTTATTCAAGAAATACCAGTAATCTCCAAGAAATATAGGGTCCTAATATGAAGCTGCAGGGACACTAGAGAGATGCATCAGCTCACTGAGTGATGTGGTTCTACTTGCCACTATATCACTAAAGTAACAATTATGCATAAACTCGAAGATCTTGTAACCTCATGAACAGAGGGATGCACTCCGTGTGTTGATATAATAGTTTTCAAAGCATCTTCTATTGCAGAAAGGCCAATACGCTTTTATGGGTAAACCAAACTGCCTAAGGAGCCTTAAATCCCTTTCATACAAGGTGGACCATGTTTTGACCAGCAGGGGACATGTCCGCTGTTTGGAGCACAGCAGGCAGATGGCAGGTCCATGTCCACTTAGTTCCTGCAGTGTGGACACAGACAGAGCCCCCTCTGCTCTATGGTTGGTCGGTGTAAACAGACTCTGCTGTCCGTTTACACCCAACTGCCCTTCGATCTGATCCGCCTTGAAGAAGGGGAACTGATCCCATTCCATTTTTTTTATAGCTGACTGGATCGAATTGGAGGTAGACATATTTAAATGGGCACATTTACACCCGCCGGTCCATAGAGGTGAATGGATCTATCGTTCAGGTCCAGCTGATCAATTGACAATTGGACCTGATCGTAATGGTTGTGTGAAAAGAGCTTTATGCAAATGTAATTACACACAGGGCCAGCACCCTTGATCTCCTGAGACCATACTGATCATCCTAACACAATCCACCTAGAGCGGTAACTTTCTTTCTTACACACAAACACACGCTAGAGGTATATGCTAAGCTTGTTTTGATACATTAGGCAAGGCCAGTGACAATTTAGCAAGAATTGTAAAAAAATAAAAACAATCTGATAAAAGAAGACGAGTCCCGTAGTTATGGCTGGTAAGCTAAAAAGGCAATGAGATCACTTTTTGTTACACCTGGGAGATGCACCATGGGCACCTGGAAAACTCTTGTTAAATGCAACAATCACTGATTCCAAGCATAAAATGCGCTCCTGCTGGGTCTGGCTGAGACTCTAATAGACTGCAAACGGGTGCATCACATGTCTGTTATTATTCTACCTAGTGATTTTTCTTGGCATGCTTATTTATCTCAGCATGTTTTAGGGTTGCTACTTTTTCCCGTTAGATGCTTTAGCCTTGCCTTATGTTATCTTTAATGCAAAATCCAAATATATTTCCAATGGCGCAACTGTTTATAATAACTGTGTATATTGAAGCTCAAGCCCTGTGCTGGGGAAAGATGCACTGCTAGTGTGGTAAAACCCCAGACGTCTTAGATTAATCACTGAAAATACAAAGCTTACACTGTGTTAGATAATGCCATGACCTCTGTAATTCCATTTCCTTCCACATACTGCAGAAGCTGAAAGAGATCGTGTTAGGATTTAAGGATTTCAAGCAGAAAACCCATCTTCCAAACACAACTCTATTAAATGTCAGTGTTGCATGATGTCAATAGCATTTTGTAGTGGGAACATGTTTGTCTGTGTCAAAAGGTCTTATGATCCAGAGATGGACTGTCTGTGTCTTGTATTCAGATGTGTATATTTAGCGTTCATATGAATTTCTGATCAGTTTCAGTTTGGGAATTTTATTTTTTTATTTTTTATTATATTGGTAAAAATGATAGTCTTTGACCTTTGATGTAAATGTTTTTTACCCATATATGTTTTAAAGGCCCACGTTCTTTTGCTGCATGACGTTCATTCTATTTGTTTCTATAGTTCCTAGTTCTCCATACGTATTATGGCTCTGTTTAGACAAACAAAAGACTTTTCAAGCAGTAATAATGTCCTTGCCTAAATTATTTCTGACCTGTAGTTCCATGTCTTTGTGTTCTTAGCCTTGATGTGAATTAACCATAAGAAAGGATTTACGAAAATAAAAATGCTTTTGCAGCCATCTACCCTGTTAGTCAACATATATTTATTACCTAAAAAAGTGTATAGTTTTCCCCTGCAGGGTAAACAATAGGTGCGCTTTAGTGCCTCACTCTCCAGCAGCACATGATTACCTTTTCTTTGCCTTTCTCGCCTTCTTACACTAAAAATCATATTAGTGTGCTCTGCATGCTGATATGAGATCATCTTATTGAAAAGATATAATTGGGGGTGGTGGCGCTGCCTACCCTCACCCCCTATAGAAAAATAGGATGAAAGAGGGCCCAAGGAAGGGGTCCAGAAATGATGAACCACTAATGAGTGAACGAAATAAAAGTGTTTAGTATGTGAACCTCCACATCAAATACTAGTGGTGAAAAAAACAGATATTAGGACATCAATAAATATAATACTCTGACATATATGTGAACCTGTGTTGGCCCTTATACAGGTATAAGGGGACCTACCAGCACACTGTGACAGTCCTATTAAACCAATAGCAACCTATTACCAATGTGCCATATAAAGGTAAGAATATAAGTGATAACCAATAAATATAATAACTAAATCTTAAGCAATTGCAACCTCAAATCATCAAGGTTATATGATACAGCAAATTGTCACGTAAGGATAATCCCATAAAATATCATAAAAAGGGGAACAATAGTCTCTAGTGAGAAAAGATCAGGACTTTATAGGTGCAGATCCTTGCAGTGAAAAGGAGTGTTCCTATACCACAGATGGTGGATTTTCAGTGGTCCCGGTGCTTCCCCACAAGGGTCCCCACTCACCAGATCCAACTACCCCACCAGGGGTGTACAGCGTGTAGTATAGGTTTCCCAAATTCCCACTGCTCCAGGCCTCTACTTGGCAATCCAGAACTGTCCACAATGAAAGCTTTCCAGCACTAAAATTGTATGGTAATCCCTCAGAAAGAAAAAAAAAATTGGCTCCCATCGTGTAGTATTCAAGCAAGGTTTATTGTGGCCAAAAAATGCCAAATATACAAAATGTTGCAGCACTGTATAAGCACAGTGACAGCCCAAAGTTAAAAGCTATAAAAGAAAGTAACAACAATAAAAATAAATAAATAAATAAACTTGGCTGTTCTCAGCAGTCAGGCTCATAAAACCATCTATCCGGGTGGAATAGATTAGCGCCTACACCGGAGATTGCAGCGTGCGCTCCAGCTGCGTTCCACCTAGCGCTTACCCGGAAGTGATGTAAATTCGCAACTCCCCCTATAAGATCATCTTATAATAGTTAAACGAACATTTTCACATTTTCACATGTTTTTAATTTAGTGAGGCATTGGTGATGTAACCAGGGCCTCACCGATGCATCCTGGGAAGGCTACATCATCAGTGGCTTGCCCCTTAGATGATGCTCCAGGCACAGTTCCATTAATTAAAGGGAGCTCTGCCTCTACTGAAAATGGCTGCTGTGAGAAGAATGAAGCAGAAATACAAAGAATATTTTTATTTATTACAGGTGCTTACATAGCACTGTCAGTTTACACAGCACTTTACATATTTTATTATACATTCATATCAGTCCCTGCCCTTAAAGTGCAAGTCTGTAAGGTGAACTTACACAGGGCCCCCACCTCGCCCCCCCACAGTCCCACTGACCTGAATAGCGGTAATCGCTTGTTCTGAGCCCCAGTATAGCTGCCCAGGGCTTAGAAACCATCTCAAGTCGCTCCTTGTCTTCCTCCGAGCTGAGAGGATGGGCTATGTGGCTTCTGATTGGTCCGTGGCAGCGCTGACCAATTAGAATGCTTCTAAACATCCTGATGGGATACATTTAGGAGATTAAGCTTTGGGGATTTCTAAGCTCCAGTGGCGTGAGGCAGCTATACCGGGGCTCAGAACAGGCGATCACTATCATTCAGGTTAGCTGGACTGGGGGGGGGGGGCAAGGTGGGGGTCCTGTGTAAGTTCACCTTACAGATTTTTCTGTAAAGGCGAACTTACCCTTTGAGGAGCCTACAATCTAAGGTCCTTAAAGGGGTTGTAAATGTATAATTTTATTTTCTAAATAGGTTCCTTAAAGTTAGTGCATTGTTGGGTCAAAAAAATGAACCTTTACAACCCCTTTAACTCACATTTATACATACTCATACATACTCATACTAGGGCCAATTTAGACAGGAGCCAATTAACCTACCATTAAAGGGGTTGTAAAGACAAAAATATTTTCCTCTTAAATTAAAGTCTGACAGTAGCTGATAAAGTAAAAAGTAATGTTTTGCATTATAACTAGTTAGATACCTGTTGAAATCGAGCTGTTTTATTCACCTCCGTCACTCCTGAATCGTTATTCTCACTGACTTCCTGGTTTGCGGTGCGCATTCATTCTTGCTACATCACGGCCTAATGGGAACTACAGTTCCCATTAGGCTTAGCCTCCTTGTCTGTGAGGGATAAGAGAGCATCTTCACGCAGGGCTGTACTCATAGGAAGGGGGTGAGCACATTCTGCTTTCCACCATGCAAAATGGCTCAGGTGCTGATGGAAAGCAAGAAGAGGAGAGACAGGAAATGGCACTTTCAAACCTGGATTACTGTATTTTGGAGGTCAAAAGGAAAAACGAGGTAAGTGATATTTAAATGCTCTAGCTTACAGCAGTCAATTGATCTAATAAAAAACGAACCTTTAGTGTTCCTTTAAGTCTTTAGAGCAGCCATTTTCAACCAGGGTTCCTCCAGAGGTGGCTAGGGTTTCATTGAGCTGTGGCTGATTTACCTCCTGTTTGATGGTGCCTACATAGTTCTGAACCAATTCCACTTGGAGAAGCCAGTGGTAGTACACCAATGATCTTCATAGTTCTCTGTTCTTATCTTTTTAAGATTGGGGTGAAGTTCCTCTTTAAGATGATAGAAGCAAGAAAAGAAATCTCGAAATTATTCTAATAGGAATTAACACATTTTAGGCCAATCAGCAAGCACCAGTGCTGTCAAGTGGGAGAACAATGAGTGATTCATACCTGAAAGTACTGGCTGTTTTCTCCGACCCCAGTTTTTAAATGGAGGTGACAGAGGGAAGGAAAATATCTTAGTTATGTTGTGCGTAATATCTTATTTTTCCTTTTTGCTTACTCAGCATTGGCTTTTATATATATATATATATATATATATATATATATATATATATATATATATATATATATATATATTTTTTTTTTCTAGAAGTAACATTTTTAGATCTGTTAATTGTTAGTAACATGCATATTTAAAGTGTCACCAAACCCACATCATAAAAAAAAAAACTATCAATACATGGTGTATTACATGCTGTTCACACTCACTCACTATAAGATTCATTTTCTGTATTCTCCTTCATGCCCACTAACCAGCTAAACACAATGAGGGTGGCATATTACATGTAGATTATTGAAGGCTTCATCTCCCTCTTATTCTATTACACAGCCTGTGACTGGCAGAAAGCCACCCACACCATGCTATTGCCAAAATATTAAAGATTTGGCTTCAAATATATATTTGTATGACAATTTCAAACCGTTCATTGATATTAATTATTTATTTTTAATCTGTATTCCAAAGGCAGTTTTTTTTTTAAACATGTGACCAGCAGCAGAGGACTAGAAGCTCCTCCTGCTTACAGGGAGTGCAGAATTATTAGGCAAGTTGTATTTTTGAGGATTAATTTTATTATTGAACAACAACCATGTTCTCAATGAACCCAAAAAACTCATTAATATCAAAGCTGAATATTTTTGGAAGTAGTTTTTAGTTTGTTTTTAGTTTTAGCTATTTTAGGGGGATATCTGTGTGTGCAGGTGACTATTACTGTGCATAACTATTAGGCAACTTAACAAGGAACAAATATATACCCATTTCAATTATTTATTTTTACCAGTGAAACCAATATAATATCTCAACATTCACAGATATACATTTCTGACATTTAAAAACAAAACAAAAACAAATCAGTGACCAATATAGCCACCTTTCTTTGCAAGGACACTCAAAAGCCTGCCATCCATGGATTCTGTCAGTGTTTTGATCTGTTCACCATCAACATTGCGTGCAGCAGCAACCACAGCCTCCCAGACACTGTTCAGAGAGGTGTACTGTTTTCCCTCCTTGTAAATCTCACATTTGATGATGGACCACAGGTTCTCAATGGGGTTTAGATCAGGTGAACAAGGAGGCCATGTCATTAGTTTTTCTTCTTTTATACCCTTTCTTGCCAGCCACGCTGTGGAGTACTTGGACGTGTGTGATGGAGCATTGTCCTGCATGAAAATCATGTTTTTCTTGAAGGATGCAGACTTCTTCCTGTACCACTGCTTGAAGAAGGTGTCTTCCAGAAACTGGCAGTAGGACTGGGAGTTGAGCTTGACTCCATCCTCAACCCAAAAAGGCCCCACAAGCTCATCTCTGATGATACCAGCCCAAACCAGTACTCCACCTCCACCTTGCTGGCGTTTGAGTCGGACTGGAGCTCTCTGCCCTTTACCAATCCAGCCACGGGCCCATCCATCTGGCCCATCAAGACTCACTCTCATTTAATCAGTCCATAAAACCTTAGAAAAATCAGTCTTGAGATATTTCTTGGCCCAGTCTTGACGTTTCAGCTTGTGTGTCTTGTTCAGTGGTGGTCGTCTTTCAGCCTTTCTTACCTTGGCCACGTCACTGAGTATTGCACACCTTGTGCTTTTGGGCACTCCAGTGATGTTGCAGTTTTGAAATATGGCCAAACTGGTGGCAAGTGGCATCTTGGCAGCTGCACGCTTGACTTTTCTCAGTTCATGGGCAGTTATTTTGCGCCTTGGTTTTTCCACACGCTTCTTGCGACCCTGTTGACTATTTTGAATGAAACGCTTGATTGTTCGATGATCACGCTTCAGAAGCTTTGCAATTTTAAGAGTGCTGCATCCCTCTGCAAGATATCTCACTATTTTTGACTTTTCTGAGCCTCTCAAGTCCTTCTTTCGACCCATTTTGCCAAAGGAAAGGAAGTTGCCCAATAATTATGCACACCTGATATAGGGTGTTGATGTCATTAGACCACACCCCTTCTCATTACAGAGATGCACATCACCTAATATGCTTAATTGGTAGTAGGCTTTCGAGCCTATACAGCTTGGAGTAAGACAACATGCATAAAGAGCATGATGTGGTCAAAATACTAATTTGCCTAATAATTCTGCACTCCCTGTATGTTTATCTGCAGACAGGCTGGGAATGATCTGAGTCATGTGGCAGCTGTACTGTATATGGATTAGGAAAAAGGTATGATTTTTTTTCTATTAAACTAATTGCAGTGCAGAAAGAGGGACAATGTACATTAAACTGTGTGTGTTTAGTATTACTTTACAGTAGGCTTCTTTTTGATATTGCAGTTGTCCTAGCCTTGGTGATGTTTTCACACAATATTATTGCCATACCTTGACTCTTCACAATTACCTCCACTTCAGGAGAGAATACAAGGCCAGAGCATGCATACAATCTAACAACCTTGTCTTTGGCGTGTGCCTTGAAGGTCAAATGCATCAAAGATTCAGTTAGCTGCACGCTCTGAAACCAAGCCTAAATTTAGAACAAGTTAGAGAGATAAAGTTCCACTATGCCGCAACTACGAAATCTCATACTTGAACATCATTATACGTAAATACTCTACCCATTCAGTGGTACAATCCAGAATATTTCTAGGCGTTTGTTTTACTTAAAGATGAATTCCAGGTATAGATATTTTATCCACTTCAGCCCCGGAGGATTTGGCTGCCAAATGACCTGGCCACTTTTTGCGATTCGGCACTGTGTCGCTTCAACTGACAATTGCGCGGTCGTGCGACGTGGCTTCCAAACAAAATTGACGTCCTTTTTTTCCCCACAAATAGAGTTTTTTTTGGTGGTATTTGATCACCTTTTTTGCGCTATAAACAAAAAAGAGCCTCGATTTTGAAAAAAAAAAACAATATTTTTTACTTTTTGCTTTAATAAATAACCCCAAAAATGTATAAAAAGGCCGATATGTGTTCTTCTACATATTTTTGGTAAAAAAAAAATCGTAATAAGCGTATATTGATTGGTTTGCACAAAAGTTATAGTGTCTACAAAATAGGGAATAGTTTTATGACATTTTTATTATTGTCATTTATAATATGTCATTTATACAGCGATCAGTGCTATAAAAATGCACTGGTTACTGTGTAAATGACACTGGGAGGGAAGGAGTTAACCATTAGGGGGGGCAAGGATTAAGTGTGTCCTAGGGAGTGATTCTAACTGTGTGGGGGTGGGCTACCAGTGACACAACACTGATCATTGCTCCCGATAACAAGGAGCAGAAGATCAGTGTCCTGTTACTAGGTAGAACAGGGAGATGCCTTGTTTACAATGGCATCCCCCCGTTCTGCTGCTCTGTGACACGATCGCGGGACACCGGCACCCGCTAGGCAGCATATTCAAAGCAACGTACCTGTACATTGCTTTGCTTGCCCATGCCATTCTGCCGACGTATATGTAAGTTAGGCAGTCGGCAAGTGGTTATACATGGTTATTGATCCTGCTTGGTCCAATGTAACCAGATCTGGTCGATGCCCCTGGAAGCTGGAATTTACTGAAGTAGACACCTCTAGTCTAGTGATCTCTTGCCGAGCAGCTCCATTGTGAACGCAGGAGATTGGCCACTCGGCTTGGGCACCATTCAGAGAATGCTTTGAATGAGATGGAGAGCGTGGTGTCAAAGTAGAACTGCCACGGAAAACACAGGTAAAGTAAGTATATGGAGGCTGTGGAGCCCCTTTTAGAGGCATTGTATGGGTAAGGTGGCAGTGTCTCTTCAAATATGTACAATAACAAATCCATATGCATTTAATAATTTTTATGTACATATTTCATTTTAGTTTAAACCTTCATCAAAACAAAGTGACAGGAACAATCCAGAGGGGGAACTCACCTCCCTCTGTCTTATAATTACCAATCTGCTCTGCAATCTGTAGAAGTAAACACATAAGTTATTGTGTTATACATGGACTACATCGACACAGGAGACAAGACAACTTTCATTTGTGAATGTACTACATTTCTGCACTTTCATTTTCTAGGAGAGAAAAGGGAAGCATTGACTCGGACTCCTTTACTGATTTTTTACTGCCTGTGAAGATTTACTAAATAGCTTAAAGCAGTATTAAACCCAAAAGCAAACAGCAATTGTTAGATGTGATGGCTGCATTTGTTTTATTTTTAGGTTTTCTTTCTTCTAGTTTTATCTGGTGACCCAAGCAGTTTTTTCAAAAGAACAAGCTCTCTTCCAGATGTATCAGTTTACAGCAGTGTTTCTCAACTCCAGTCCTCAAGCCCCCCCAACAGGTCATGTTTTCAGGATTTCCCTCAGATAAAAAGGCTGTGGGAATTACTAAGGCAGTGAAACTGATCAAATCACCTGTGCAAAAAAATGGAAATCCTGAAAACCTGACCTGTTGGGGGGCCTTGAGGACTGGAGTTGAGAAACACTGGTTTACAGGGATGAGAAAAACCATTTTCCACTGACAGGGGTGATTACAATAATGAGCTTTTATTTATTTATGTAAAACTGTTATCTAAAAAAGGAAACAATGTTTCTTGTAACTGCTTATAATGTTTTTCTTTAAAAAGTTTCTTTATAATGTTTGTAACGGTCACCACCGCTTACGACCTTCCATCCATCCACGACAAGCTTATCTGACACACTCCGACAATATTGCATACACGATCCATATCCTTTCCCAGAATAAGACGAGACAGAGCTCCGTTCTTGCTTCCAAAGATATGACAATTTATTAGTATTTTCTCAGCTTCTTATACAGTCTCAAGCATAATGCAGTTAATCACAGGACAATGCAATCTCCAGAGTCTTGTGAGAGTGGAATGTCTTTACAGTGAATAGCCAACACCTTAAGATATTTCAATAGCATATTATACAAAGGTATGACTCACTCTGGTCTTGTAGACCTGAATTAACACCTTTCAAAAGCATGTGTGCCAAGATTGCATAGCTAACAGCCTTTGATATTTGAAGACATCCTGCCAACATGAATTATTATTAATGTCCCTTATTAATGTCTTCTGTAATATATGAATTATGATTCTTTGTCACCCTATGGCCCTAGTGGACATAAGGTGACCCTAGACATAGGAATATCTCAGTCTGTCACGGGCCATTCCGTTACAATGTTTTTCTTTTTTTTTTTTGCCTTTCCTGAAGGGCAGATCCACAGCATTTATAGAAATTTGAAGTTCTGACTTTAGTCTGACTTTCTAATCTTTATGATAAACCTTATCAATACTTCCATAAAATATTATATTACCGGTTTCCACATGGACACATCTATGTCATTTATTTAAAGTAATTGTAAACAACCACCTTGTAAAACAACACATTCTGTTTAAAATAGAAATGAAGGGAAAAACATTTTTGTATAGATATAAAAAAAAAAAAAAAAAACGTTAGAAATACCTTTTTTCCCCCTTTTTTTAAAAGTGATCATGTTTCCTCTGTTGCATAAGAGCAGCACATTAAGCTTCCCATTGAATGGTTGTGCAGCAGGGGCGTGTCCAGGGCTGTCTTAATAAAAGGGCACACCTGGGCACTGCCCAGGGGTCATCGGCTGCATGGGGGGGGGGGGCCCTGCACTTTTCCCAAAGCAGCTGGTCCTTAAACTCACGCTGCCCCTAAAGCAAGTTTCCTATTAAAAGTTTTTAATAGGAAAGCAAGGAGACTAGCAGGAACACCAGGCATTTCCCATAAAGGAAGCAATTCAAAGAGAATACTCAAGAATTTAAAGTGTTAGGGTAACAAATGCTTTACGCTCATTGTCATTTGTGTTAGTGGGTATTATACTACCTTATGGAAATAGTGCTCATGTTTACCAGTTTATGAATTCACATTATATCTACTGAAAAATAATATGTACATTTTATCTGTGCAAATGCCAGCAAAATCCAATGCTACTATGCTATTCAACCTCCAGGGATTCATTCATAAGAAAAATACTGCATTATGGCCACTAGATGGATCTGATAATCTTAGTAAATAAGTACAGTGGAACTTCTGTTTAAGAGTAACTTGGTTTGAGAGCGTTTTGATTTGCGAGCAACTTTTTTTTTTTAATTCTGACTCAGTTTGTGAGTGTTGACGACAAGCTAAATAGGCCTGCAGTACCTCATTTGACCTGAGTTAGGGGGTGCAGAAGCCAAACAGAGCCGAAAATTGCCCTGCAGTACCTCATTTGGGCTGAGATACGGGGGCGCACGAAACGAGCCAAAGTGTCCTCGGGGCTTTTCGGCCATTTTCAGGGCTCTTTGGCCCACCTCTGGCCGCATTCGGTATTGCATCCCATTGAAGTCAATGCGGAACAAATTATTTTAGTTTCCATTGACTTCAATAGGAAAACTTGCTTTGATATGCGAGTACTTTGGATTACGAGCATATTCCTGCAACAGATTAACGATTCAACTGTATTTATCTCCTGTGATCATCAGCTCTGTCTAGTGACCATGATACAGTATTTCCTTATTCATTGTATTCTTATGAATAAACATCGGCCTTGGAGAGAAAATAGCCTAGTAACAATCAGTTTTGCCAGAATTCGCACAGAATGAACATGCATGCATTTTTGCAGAATGAATAGCTCTGAAAATATTTTATAAATAACTCATACCTTGCCTCAAAGACTCAGATTTTTTTTAGGCTTTTTTTTTTTTAGGCTTTGTTACTCCTTCTGGAGGTTATCTGTGTGTTTCTATTGCTTTATCCTCAAAGGAAAGACAGGTGTGTTTGTGATCCTATTTATCATATTCCACACTGTCCTCAGAAGAGGAATGATACATGCCTGGCTATTTATTTTAATCTCCTCTTTCTATCCCCCATGGAAGATAGGATTTGTCTTTCAGGACCTTGAAGAGCACTAGAATATATTAGCAATTCATATAATTTATAATCAAATCCCTCTCTTTCATTAGGGAATGTCAGCCTATGATGGGTACATTGGTCAGTGTGAAATGGTAAAAGGAGTGCTCCAGGCGGCCTCACTAACATGGCATATAAAAAGAACATATCTGCCTCACAATACATCGTCACTTTTCTTCTGTCATTAACCAGAATTAGGATTTAACCCTTCACATTTTGTTTGCCAGAAGGAAGCATGATTTATATTCCTAGAATACCGGTAATTACAAAAATTTTACCCATATGCTGTTCTCTTTCATTTCTTTATTTCTTTTCTCTTGAGTGGGGCGGATTTCTGGGTGTTTCTCCACTGAGACCTAATTATCTCCAATTTTCAGAATGGCAGACAGATACTGTACATGGCACTGTCTGAGGCCGCCTGCTTTTCTTAGAAAAAATAAATAGGCAAAAGTAGACTGAATAATTCAAATATATTTATTTATAGAAACCTTTGTTATAATTCTGAGGAGTATCTACTTATTGTATCTACTTTCTTAAATAATAGCTACATTTCATTACAAATCTAAGCTAAATGTTAAACAATATGCCTTAGCTTTTCTGTTAACAGATCAAACAGAAATCCTTGAACAAATGTACATGAATATTTCAGCAGCTGCGACTGAGGTCTATTGAAGCTCCTGGGGTTAAAATCTAGTGCTTTGCATAAGTATTCAACCCTTGGACTTTTCCACATTGTGTTTTAAATGCGTTGCAAAACCAACTGTAAAGTTATTTTATTTTTCCTTTTATAAAGTTTTAACATTTCCTCTATACAAAGAACAGCACAAATATCCAAGTCAATGCAATTTTAAAGTGCAACATGTGGTGGTAGTAGTCAGTGGCAGCTGGTGCTCAAATTTTTTTGGGGGTGCAAACAAACTAAAATTTGCCGCCACTGTGCCCATTAAACGCAGCCACTGTGGCCATCAAACGCTGCCAGTTTCCCCCCTCAAATGCAGCCAGTTTGTCCCCACCAAATGCAGCCAGTTTGTCCCCACCAAATGCAGCCAGTTTGTCCCCATCAAATGCAGTCAGTTTGTCCCCAAATGCAGCCAGTTTCCCAATTAAATGCAGCCAGTTTCCCAATTAAATGCTGCCAGTTTGTCACCATCAAATGCAGCCAGTTTCCCTATCAAATGCAGCCAGTTTGTCCCCACCAAATGCAGCCAGTTTGTCCCCACCAAATGCAGCCAGTTTGTCCCCATCAAATGTAGCCAGTTTGTCCCCAAATGCAGACAGTTTGTCCCCAAATGCAGCCAGTTTGTCCCCATCAAATGCAGCCAGTTTGTCCCCAAATGCAGCCAGTTTCCCAATCAAATGCAGCCAGTTTGTCCCTATCAAATGCAGCCAGTTTGTCCCCACCAAATGCAGCCAGTTTGTCCCCATCAAATCCAGCCAGTTTGTCACCATCAAATGCAGCCAGTTTGTCCCCATCAAATGCAGCCAGTTTGTCCCCATCAAATGCAGCCAGTTTGTCCCCATCAAATGCAGCCAGTTTGTTCCCAAATGCAGTCAGTTTCCCAATCAAATGCTGCCAGTTTGTCCCTACCAAATGCAGCCAGTTTCCCTATCAAATGCAGCCAGTTTGTCCCCAAATGCAGCCAGTTTGCCCCCCTCCCCCTGCCCGGCACTTACCTTTCTCAGGTCAGCGGCATCCTCCTCCATGCTCCCTCCGAGTCCTCAATGTCTTCTCCCATCTTCGATGTCGCTTCAGCCAATCAGGTGACCGGTAACCAGACACGATGCACCTGATTGGCTGAGAGGTGGGTCAGTGTTAGGGAAGCGATTCCCTAACACAGCATGGTTTAAACAGGTAACGCACAGCAGTGCACCCACTGTTTAACCATGTGGAAGCCCACAGGCTCTAATCAGGAAGCCTATTAGAGCCGATGGCTATAATCAGGCACTTCCAAAACACACCCACCGCTGTAATTCAGATGGCCGGCACTCAACAGGGGGCCAGACACCTGAATAGTTAGCGGCAGCGGCGACAATAGATATATTCATGCAAAGCATGAATTTATCTATTGTTGAGTGACGGGTGCAGGAGAGACCCATGTTTTATAGTAAGTTTTATTGGCATGTTTTAGGATAGTAATCTCTTCCATCAAGTGTATTTTATCTACTCTCAGTATCAGCCAGTGGTAGTGGTCTAAAGGTCTTCTGTTTGGGATGGACACAGGGTATTGTGCAATAGTAGTGTCCACGGGTCCTTTGGAGGAGTCACAGTAGGGATCTTTATTATCACTCCCATTGAGAACGTCAACATATGACGAAACGCATCTGAGTTGGACGGCGTGCAGTGACGTCACTGCGTATGCGTATGTTGTTGCCAGCCGGCAGAATTTTATGTACATCGCTCGTGTGCACTTCCTTGTGTAAGTAGCCTTTTAACTTTTTATTAAAATCATTCATTGGTACTACACTATGTTGCGGTCTCCTTCCTTTCACATGGTTTACAGCTGTCCTGTATGATATTGGTACTGTCAAGTACCCACCGCTGCTTCCTACTCCTGTGAATCTGAAATCAGCTGTGTTGGTGTGAAACAGGATCCCGATTAGCTGCGAGAACTTCCTTGGGGTATATCGTTTGGATCTAGTATATGCTGTTACTGGGCTCATCTCTGGTAAGCCTCAGTCCATGTGGTGGTGGCTCAGGAATCCTCAAAATTTCACTTGGGTGCTGTTGGTGTCATATTCATCATTTTTATTGGACTTACATATGTTTGTGTTATTTATGGACTTTATTGGTTCTTTTTTAGTTGGCGCAATTTTCTTTTATATTTCTTAATTATCACGTTGACAATCAGTCCCCAAAAAAAGTTTTTTTTTAAATAATGCCACCAAATATGAGAAAATGTGCCCGGGGGAAGTCCACACTTCCAGCACAATCTAAAGGTCTGAGATTTCCATCTATTTAGACAGACTGGGTTCTTATACCATTGGGCAAGGAGCTCAAAGTTGTTCTCTGATATATTAGTATTAATAGAAGAATTTATAGCACCATAAAGTTTAAACATGTAATGCACTATTGCACTACCACATAAGAACAAGTAAGGGACATCTACTAAGCTGCTGAAAAAAAAAAGGAAGAAAAATGGTAATAAGTACAATGACATAACAGCCAATAGAGTTTACATTTTTTTTGTATATTTCAAAGTTGCACTTCTGTTTGTCAAAAAGCAATATTTTTGTTTGTTTATGAAATTTGGTTTTATTTTAAAATACATTATTAATATCACAATGGCTAAATCTGTGTTGGTAGGACGTGTTCAAACCTTAATACCATAAATAATAACATGTTATTAGGTTTTTACTCCAGGAGTATATACGTTTGGCAATGCATTACAATGTAACTAAACCCATTAGATTTGAGTTGACTAAAATGCAACTAAAACAATTCAGATGACCTAAATACGACTAAAACTAAAATGGCATTTTAGTCAAAAGACTTTGACTAAAACTAAATTAAAATTTGATTTGAAAATTAACACTGGTTTGGAGTAGTACAGTAATTGGAAAGTGATTTTGGATTGGTCAATGTTGGAAATCTATTTTTACATTACTCTTTATTATAATAGTTTGCAGTCTTGAAAAAAATAAAATAATTAAATGATAGCTGTAAGTATTTTTGAATATTTAAGGACTTTATGGACTATTTATAAAACATTCACACACAATTAGATCAGGTATTAAATATAGTCATAGCTAGAGATATTTTACATTAGGTGAGGTGGGGGGCACATGCTGAAATACATTTGAGAAACAGCACTTCTTGTTTCCTTATGAAATAATCATCTTGTCATTGGTGCATGTGTTTTGCATGTATAACTTCTTTGATAGCAGTTGAATAGATTGTGTGTTTAGGGTTTATTATTGCCAACATTAACTTCAAAGTTTGTCTGGGACCTGCAGGAGCTCCTTCCAGTATTTAATTAATGATATATTCCACCAGTACATGTCTGTATTGTAAGGCTTCTGTGGCCTTTCTTTCATAGTACTCTCTCCTAGATAAAGATTCAATCCAGAAAGATGTGCCATGTCTCAATGGCCATATACCAAGGGAGGCTGGTTGCTATGGTAATAGCCACATGGCATGTGAACAAGATGATAATTAGCAATGTTCCTGGAATAGGCCATCACCTTATGTCTGGATATGTAAAACAATCAGATTCTCCTAATCACAGGTACTAACAATGAATCATTTTGCAGAAACATGTTTCTATTGTCAGCAATTGGCACAGATGTGATTTTAATACTCATAAATGCTTAGCTGTCTGATTTTCATCTCTGCTTTAGTAATCACTAGCTATAATAATAGCAGGACCTCTTGTTAGTGTGAGGCTTAGTGAGCAGACGGTACCACCTGCCACTCATTTCTTTGTTGTCTTTCTGTTCATGGGTTATATGTAGAACTGCAATGTTGATTAACATCTCTGCACATTCTTGTTTTAATTACAGAATTAATATGTCCCTGTCCTGATGCCTGCCAGACTATACTGTTATAAAAAAGATAAGATTGCTTAAAAAATAAAAAATAAATCAGTATGTAAGTCCTCCACAAATGTTGGATACTGGCATCCCCCACTGTGCTCTGTGAGTTCTTCTGCCTTACCTTACACTTACACTGTAGGTATGTAATGGTTGGCAGAAAGAACCACAGTAGGCTGCAGGGTACACCAGCATCCAACAAACCCGAAAGTGTGGCAGATGTCGGAGATTCTTCAGCAAGGTTCTCACTGCAACCCAGGAATGTTTGGCTGGGTAGGAATCAGGACAGATAAGTATTTCAAGTGAACCCATTCAGTTTAAAATAGAAATGCAATGCAAGATATTTGTGTGTGTGTGTGTATACTAATATATATATATATATATATATATATATATATATATATTCTTTCTCTTTTATAGTTGATCACATGCCCTCTCTTCTCAGCTACATAAGGGGCTTAGAGAGGTGGGGATAAAGACTGCAGGGGGGGGGGGGGTGGTTGTCAGCACCAGCCTGACCACTGGAGGACAGGCAGGGTGTGCTCCTTGCATGGATACTCTGAAAAGACAATTTGGGGAATCCAAACAATTATATGCCAGCTGTGATCTCAGTGGTTCTAATACATTTCACTCTACTGTACAAAGAAAATGCTATTACATGGGCAACCCATCCAGGACAGTGACCATATTGACTAAGACCAATTGAATGGTAGATAATGAAATAATAATAATTAATCTTTATTTATTTATTTATTAATCTTTATTTACACAAAATCACCCATATCCTAACCATCTATTAAATCAAACATTTACCCTCCACTTTAAAGGCAAAGCAACATTGTCTTCACACACACAGAATTGTCTGGACATCATTTCAGGTATAAAAAGCACATGACATTCAATTAATTGCAAATGCCATCCATCCGTTAATAGAATACGTATAAAGCAATAGTGGCTGACATGTGTTCATATGCCTCCTATCAATTCATATGTCACTGCGGTAAATTTGAATGTTTAGTGCCTCCTAACGAACAATTGTTCTCCAGTATAAGTTAGAGCTATAAACCAAATCTCAACAACTGTTGCATTTGTCAAAGTCTAGCAGTGGTAGTGCTAAAGAGAGTTGCAAAGCATAAGAACAAATGGATAGGAGCAGAAGGTTGGCCAGGCTGACAGATACTTCAGAGATAATGCAAGCACAGAAGAATCTTCAATTGGCTGATTTGAACACTTTAGCTTGTATGCTGTCCTCACTTGATGCAAATTCACAGAGCAGGGGTCAAGCGCAGACCTACCTGCTTCAGAAAAGCAACTTGCTTCTCCATCATCAACTCAACCCAACTTCAGTTTTCCTTAACTATGGGGTAGATTTACTAAAACGGGTGCACACAGAATCTGGTGCAGCTGTGCATGGTGGCCAATCAGCTTCTTTTATAGCTTGTTCAATGAAGCTTTGACAATAAAACCTAGAAGCTGATTGGTTTCAATGCAGAGTTGCAACAGTTTTTGCACTTTCCAGTTTTAGTAAATAACCCCCAATGTGTCCCATATGGATGGATGGTAAAGGCTATACTTAGCTGCATGAGAATGTCCATTGAGCTGTTTACCCAGCAAGAAAACCGGCCATGCTGGGATGGATGGGCTTATATGCCTAGCATAGTCAGTTCAAAATAGGAAAGCAGACTGGTAGGATCACCAGTTATTTCACACAAAGGAAGCAACATAAAGAGAACAGAGCTTTTTAACACAAGTTCATGGTGCAACATACACATATCAGGAATATACAGTGCTGGAGTAAGAATAGCTTGCTTCGCAGGGAGGCCTAAGGAAAATAAGGATCTCAATTACAGTTGAGTTGATTTAAAATTGATTTAGAGTTAATATCCCTTTTCACTCTCTCTATTTATGCACACCACAAATGTAGCTTTCCACTCATAGATTTTGAGCTTGAGAGAGAGAGTTCCGTGATTGGTGTAAAGCCTATTGTGGACTTTGACAGCTTACATGACCAGACTCTTCTCCCATTTTTCTTACAATTATTTTTCATTTTGCTCCATTGACTTTGACCTTATAAAGTCAGGGGAGGGTAATGCACGTTTTTAAAGCACACTTTTTGTTTTATAATTGTGTAATAGTTTTGATTAAGCAGCAGAATGGTCACGGTATGAGCCTACCTCTGCTTTTTAATTGACTCCTTA
The DNA here is from genome assembly GCA_029574335.1 of Rana kukunoris. NCBI lineage: Eukaryota > Metazoa > Chordata > Amphibia > Anura > Ranidae > Rana > Rana kukunoris. Next base: position 520,477,598 of record CM056049.1, read on the forward strand.
GTGTGTTATGTATTTTTCCTAGAGCAACCAATCAATAGCTCTTCCAAATGCATATTAAAATCTAAACACAGGAGATGCAAAATGCAATAAGAACAGTTGTTGTCATCCATACTGGACAGATTCTGCCTTTCATTTGGCCATATGGCAGTGCAAAGGTAAAAAAATAAATTTAATTTTTTTGTTACAAACTTGTGCCAATGATCCTTTGTTGCTAACAAAGTGATTAAGTTGCTATTGGGATAGAATTACTCAATAGTATGCAGTTATCAGATTGTAGAGACTTGTGAAATCTTAGGAAAACAGGTTAATTTACCATGTAGTCAAAAAGGGAGAGTATTGCCTCTGTTAGACTAACTGAAAAAATATAGAGACAGCATGGATGCTCTCCCTGGGGTCATGCAGCGATTCTATCACTCATCGCCTGACAGATTGCCTTATGACTGTATAGTCATACGGATAGCCTGCTTCCACCGTAGTATGTGATCTAACCCGCTTTATGTGCCCCGGTTTACATGAGCTTGATATAGCTCTTGTGAGCCCAAGAGCATATATCCGCTAAATAGACAATGCGTTTGCAGAGCGCATGCACCCCACAGGCGAATATCTATGCATGACATAAGGGCCCTTCCGCCAGCCGACATCCCCACTCTGCAAACACCCTTCTCCAAATCAGGAAGTTTATCTCAACCCACCCCAGTCAACCCCAGTCAGCTCTTTAGAGCGGGCTGAGGGAGAACCAACAATGGGTGACACTATGACAACATACTTATTAAATACATCTTCATAAAATTTCCACAACAGGAACAGCGATCTCTCTGTACTCCCAATTCAGTACACTGCCCTCACATTTAGAAACACCTCCCTAGGGAACACTTAACCCCTTGATCACCCCCTAGCATTAACCACTTTCTGCCAGTGACAATCAGTGGCTATTTTTAGCTCTGATTGCAGTACAAATGTCAATGGTCCATGTTATTGTTGCGCTAAAAATCACTGATTACCGGAATTACTAGTAAAAAAATGCCATAAATATATCTCCTATTTTGTAGACACTATAACTTTTGCGCAAACCAATTAATATAGGCTTATTGCGATTTTTTACCAAAAATATGTAGAATATATATTGGCCTAAAGTGATGAAGAATTTTTTGGGAATATTTATTATAGCAAAAAGTAAAAAATATATATATTTTTTTTAAATTGTCACTTGTTTATAGTGCAAAATATAAAAACTGCACAAGAAACTAGAAAACTCTATTTTGTTTGTGTAAAACGTTGCATGATCGCGCAATTGTCAGTTAAAGCAGTGCTGTATTGCAAAAAATTACCTGGTCATTAAGGGGGTAAATACTCTCGGTCCTTAAGTGGTTAAGCAGCACTTCAAATGTTAGTAAATGTTTGTTTTAAAAAAAAAAATAACAAACATATCCCCGACTGTGCAGCTCATTCTGCACAGAGTTGCCCCGATCCATGTCTTCTGGGGTCCCTCGGCGGCTGTCTCGGCTCCTCCCCGCATCAGCTAACTCCCCTGGGAAGCACTTTCCAAAGGGGGTTACCTTGGGGCCATGCTCCCGAGTCCAGCATTTGCGACCATAGACACGAATGCCAGACTCGGCCCTGCCCCCCAGGGCCCGCGTCATTGGATTTAATTGACAGCAGCGCAAGCCAATGGCTGTGCTGCTATCAAACTATCCAATGAAGAGCCGAGAAGAACGTGGTTCCCGCTGCTGTGTCTCAGCCAATCAGGAGGAAGAATCTCAGGTGGCTGAGACACTCATGGCAATTGCTGGACAGAGAGGGACCTCAAGTAAGTGTTAGGGGGGCAGAGGGAGGCTGCTGCACACAGAAGGCTTTTTATCTTAATGCATAGAATTTATTAAGATGAAAAACCTTTTGCCTTTACAACTCCTTTAAAGTCGAACTTAAGACAAGAGACATTTTTTCCATTTTGAATAGAGTAGATGACAGTTATAACCCTTATCTGTTTTTCCCTACTGTATGTGTCCCATTGGGGAGATTTCCTTTTACTTCCTGTCCTGTAGCCAAAACAGGATGTGAAATTAAATCCCTTGAAAGTACAGTATTGGAATCCCAGGTTGTTGATTCCCCTCTATTCCTGTGTTGGCAACAACCCAAAATTTGGGATTTTCTATTACTTTCACTCTCACTGATTGCAGAGATTGGAGAGGGAATTCAGACAGCAACAAAAATCTGGCATGTGTTCTAATCCTTCTCCACCCAATCATAGACTTTAAAAAAACAACAAAAAAATGCCTTTAGTTATACTTTAATGCTTTTTGTTATTGCCATTTTTGTTATGTAAAGCATGATCTGAGTCAGCGGCAGCTTGCCAGAAACTTTTGCATGTTTCATCATCTCAAACCAGAGTGTACAGATGAGCAATATTTGACATTGACTGTAACAACTCGATGTGTCTTTATGAAAAGGAATATGAAAGCAGTTGAACAATTTTCTTTAATATTACATTTCTAATTACTGTAAGCTTTCTTTGCAGTGGCATAAATTAAAAGTGACCATATTTTGCCGAGGAGCTAAAGAATTATCGGGCTATTATTATGATTACACAATGCTTGATTCAGTGCCCATAATATGGTGTATCAACTATTAACTATCAAATGAATAGGAAACATAGCTTTGTTTTAACTTGGTGTAGAAATCATTTTGAAAGTTAATAGATGGTGGTGTATCTAAAACTATGTGTGTAATAATGATTTATTCATTTAGGTACAAGTACCGTATGTAGGATTGTTGTTACATTGTGAAGCTGATTACAAAGGTTTCAGCAAAGAAAATATGACGAAAAGTAGAGCAGTTGCCAACTCATAGCCACCACTCAGATTTAATTTACAAGTATGATGTCATCAATACCATGGGGGAGGTGGCCTCAGACATCCTACAGGATTGCTTATCTTGAGGGATGGATAGTATTGATATAAATCTAACATATTGTTAGACTCAGGTAGAGCTGAATACTGAAATAAAGATGGGTACCAAAATGTCAACTACACCCCACTGTCAACATCACTCCACACTAAATAACAAAATAATAAATAACAAAAAACAGTTTTTTTTTTGTTGGTCACAACTTTAATACAAGACATTAAGTTCACATATAACACAAAGAGAACTGTCCAGTAGCTTAGTGAAGAAGGTGAAGCTCGTCTGACTTTCATCATCCAATCATGAGAATATGATTAGGTATTCTTTGCAAAGTGGAATTTTACCACATTCATTTAGTTGCCTTTAGTAAATCAACCCCATCCACATCAGTGCCTAACCTCACAAATGCTCTACTGGAAGAATGGTCAAACATTCACATAGACACACTCCTAAACATTGTGGACAGCCTTCCTAGAAGAAATGAGCTATAATAGCTGCAAAGGTTGGGCCAACTTGATACTGAACCCTACAGACTAAGACTGGGATGCCATTAAAGTTTATGTTCGTGTAAAGGCAGGCATCCCAATACTTTTGGTAATGTAGTATATATATATATATATATATATAAATATATATACAGTATATATACATATATAAAAGTATCCTTGACATGGCCCCCCCAAAATGATGATCTGTTAGCCACCAGCCATTGTACACCAGTTTGTATACACCACACAAACACAGGAAGTCCCCCCTTTAAATCCCATGAAACTCAGGCATCATTTTTGTGACAGCATACAACAACCTGTCAACCAAAAATAACCTTACACATGAGTTGCATTTTCTTTTCTTGTCAACAACCGGCCACAGCATTTTAGGGCTGAATACTGAGCACCAACTCCATTCCCATTGGAACTGCAGTTCCCTACTCAAGAGTTTCTCACAAACCAAAATGAAACACACCCAGTCCTGTCCTATTGGGGTGGATTCCATTGTTGTGAAAATTGCCAGGGTGTATCTCTAAACAGCCTGTATTGAACTTCAAATCAACACTGTACCTGGAAAAAAGACCCATCCATGCAAAATGAAAGACCTGATGTTTAAAATCAACTTGTAAATTGCAAAGAGCCCACATCTATCCCTCCTGTGTAAACAGTAGGAACATGGCATGGGTAATAGTTGATGCCGTTTCAGACCAGGGAACTCAACCTGCTGCACTTCCACCTCTTCTCCCTGGAACCCAGAGAATCTATGTCTTGGGCACACTCTAGCCCACATCACTATGGCCAACCACCTAAGAAGATGTAACATGCACAACTGCAACACCAGCCACAGGAGTAGCATGTTTGTCCCACATAGCACCCCTTCCATTCTCAGTTGAATGCTACCGCTGTACTCATACTGTATGTGAGGCATTTGCAAGCAGATATACAATATGTACAACATATACAAGATGAGAAGCATAGGGAATACTGAAAATGCAAGAAAGAGGAAGCTAGGACTGGGATCAGGAACAAGGGGGGCAGATATAGGGCAACAGGGTACAGGATGTGTTATAAGAACAAGATCAGGAGCAGGATAATGGCAGCAGCATCTGACACACAAGCAGCACAGCAAAGCAAATTACTGATGCAAGGTGCATCAGCAGAAGAGGTACATAAGTACCCTGCCAGCATCCAGCATTAGGTGGAGACTGATTACGGGATCTGCTGGCTGCTGGTGGACGCTGTAACTACAGCCTTCTGCTTTGGGAAGCACGGTGCCAATAATCAGGTTACCCAAGTCCTGACACATTGTCACTTTTACTGGACATGTCTGCATGTAAATGTGGAGAAAAATATAAATAAAAAACTTTGAGATAAAAAAGTATACTATACTATATACTGAATATTTTTTTTTTTGATCACATACACCATTAACACCATTTTAAGTTATAGTGTTCCCTAATGTGTTTCTGTATACTGGAGCAGGAGCCACTTGGGAATTCAAAACATAAGAGATTAGTTACACACTCTGCCTAAAGTGCACTGCTTGGAAAAATAGCTCACATTGTCTCACCTTAGCTGTGAATGACTTACATAGTATGTCAAACATATTTACAGATACACCTTTTACATTATATTTACAGTGGCTTGAAAAAGTATTCATCCCCCGTGAAATTTTCCACATTTTGTCATGTTACAACCAAAAATGTAAATGTATTTTATAGGGATTTTATGTGATAGACCAACACAAAGTGGCACATCATTGTGAAGTAAAAGGGAAAATGATAAATGGTTTTAATTTTTTTTTTTTTACAATTAAATATGTGAAAAGTGGGGTGTGTATTTGTTTTTAGCCCTCCAATACTTTGTAGAACCACCTTTACAATTACAGCTACAAGTCTTTTTGGGTATGTCTCTACCAGCTTTGCACATCTAGAGAGTGACATTTTTGCCCATTCTTCTTTGCAAAATAGCTTAAGCAGCTTTGCACATCTAGAGAGTGACATTTTTGCCCATTCTTATTTGTAAAGTAGCTTGAGCTCTGTCAGAATGGATGGTGAATGCCTGTGAACAGCAATTTTCAAGCCACAGATTTTCAATTGGATTTAGGTCGGGACTTTGACTGGGCCGTTCTAAGGCCTCGTACAAATGACCGAGGAACTCGTCGTAAATGAAACATCATTTTCCTCGACGAGTTCCTTGTTAGGCTTGACGAGAATCTTGACAAGCTTTCTTTGCATACACACTGTCAAGACAAAATCTTGTCGTTCTCAAACGCGGTGATGTTCAACATGTACGACGGCACTATAAAGGGGAAGTTCGATTCCACTGGCACAACCCTTGGGGCTGCTTTTACTAATCTCATGTTACTGCGTGTTAAGTAAAAGGTTGGTGAGAGACGATTCAAGCTTTTCAGTCTGTTAAAGCATGACAAATGTGCTATCTCCATTACGAAAGCTACTTTTACCGAACGTTCGCAAATGTGCACAAATGTGTTTCTCATCGTAAACCAGCCCGACGAGAAACACGACAAGAAAATGTAGACTCCAGAAGAGGAAAAGGTGAACTTGTTCTCAACGAAAAACATACACACAACCGTTTTCCTCGGCGAAAAAGCTCTGCCACCAAGTTTCTTGATGGAACCTCCACCTCAGTCTCAAGTTTTTTTGCAGACTCTAACAGGTTTTCTTTTAGATTGCCCTGTATGTGGCTCCATCCATCTTCCCATCAACTCTGACCAGCTTCCCTGTCCCTGTTGAAGAAAGGGATCCCCACAACATGATGCTGCCACCACCATGTTTCATGGTGGGGATGGTGTGTTCAGAGTCATGTGCAGTGTTAGTTTTCTGCCACACATAGCATCTTGCTTTTAGGCCAAAAATTTAAAATGTTGCTCTCTTCTGACCAGAGCACTCATTCAAGGCACTGTATCTCCGTTTAGTTAGTGAATACATTAAGAGGGTAAGAGCAGATTATTTTAGGTGGGATGATAGGTGGGTTGTGCTGTCATGCACATGATCCAAAGGTACTTTCTAAATGACTGACCTGGAATATGAGTTCTGCATTCACTCTGACTTTCAAGAACTACATACTTTTTTTCAGATCAGTGTCTCTAAGTATTAAAGTCAGAGACAGTAAGGCATCTAGTTGTTTCAGGAGGTCAGCAGTAGCAGCTTTTGTGTAGAGATGGAACACTATTGGCCCAAATCTTACATTTCAATCTGTTTAATAGCTGTGGTTGTTATTTTTCCAGTTAGAAATATGGACACTTTAATGTAAAATACACAAGGACAATAAGAAGCAGAGCAAGCAGGCAAAGAATCATACACAAGGGCACCTGACTCTTTTTCAAGCTGTGTTGATAAAACAATAAACTAAAGCTCTCACTACAATCTCAATATACAGTACCTAGCTATGCAAAGATGTTGTCGAAACGATTCTGCCCAGTGATCTTAACTTGCCTGTCTGGACTTTAGGCATAACATAAAGTCCAAACAACTCTAGGGAAGATGACCCCGCTGGGCTTAAACTTAAATAGGTCAGTCCAAGAACCTATGCATCTGGCTGAGTAGCAAAAAATAAAAGTTACAGGATTGAGAACAATAAAGAGCAGCAAGAGTGGGTGAAAAAATAGGGGCTATGATAGGAAAGAGAAAAGGGGAACAGTAAGTAGGGGGCTTACCTCCCAGGTCTTAAAAGTTCAATGAGGAATATCAAATCCACTGGTCCCTCACTTCCTCATGTTTCTTTTTGGAGTTGTAGATCCTAAAATAGGTGTTACCTCTAAGGCCTTGTACACACGGCTGAATATATCCGCTGTGAACGGTCCCCGGACCGTTTACAGCGTATATTTACGCCGGGGTGTTTTGATCCGATGGCTGTACACACCATCAGGACAAATTCCCCGCCGGCGGACAGCGCGGTGACGCGGCGGTGACGTTGACGCCGCCACGTCACCGCACCAGGAAGTAAACACTTCCGCGCGCATGCGTCGGATCCATTCACAGGATACGACGCATGTGCGGCAAGATATGCCGTACTAACCAGCGGACATATCTGACGGCCAGCTATCCTGCGGAATTATTTCAAAGCATGCTTTGAAATTTTTCCGCCGGATGAATCCGGCAAAAAGCGTCCGTTTGCCCCTACAGACGAGGGGATTTTTCGGCTGAAATGGTCCGTCGGACAATATCCCCTCGTGTGTACAAGGCCTTACTGTATGATTAATATATTAATCAACTGTTTGTTGATTAATAACAAGTTTCAAAAAAGGATAGATTACTGTTAATTTGACCTTCTTATGAAAATGCAAAATGTTTGACAGTCATGCTGATCCAATTGATTCAATACTCTCTGTGTCACTAAAATAGGAGCTTTTGCATTAGTATGGCAGCCAGACGATTAGCACTGACAATCAGGCACCTATTATTTTCAGAGGGATGTCAGCAGTGGTGGCCTAAATAATTCTCAGTTTGGGTTTCCTTTAACTCTCTAAGGGAGAGACTTTAAAGAAGGGAATTATGGGAATACGCCTTAGCTTGCAATAAGGGAAAGCTCAGTACTGTTATTTCTGCTAATGAATAATGAAAGGTTTCTCTAAAGCTTTCTTAAAGTTGGCAGTAACATTTCCTGACTCATTAGAGACTGAAGCAACCAGCTCATTGCTGATCATTTTCCATTTTATATACAGTATAATGTGATAATTGCAGTGTTTTAACAATTTTTTAAATGTGTAGTTATTTGATACAATTTTTAAATGTGTAGTTATTTGATACAATTTTTAAATGTGTAGTTATTTGACAGAAGTTGATGCCATTCTTTTTATAAATGCTAATTTACCATTAATAAGTACTTGGGATGCCCACAACATTGTTTGTGCAATGGCAGCACCCAGAGGCGGCTCTTTAACCACTTAAGACCCGGACCAATACGCTGGCAAATGACCCAAGGGGTTTTTGCGATTCGGCACTGCGTCGCTTTAACGGACAATTGCGCGGTCGTGCGACGTGCCTCCCAAACAAAATTTGCGTCCTTTTTTTCCCACAAATAGAGCTTTCTTTTGGTGGTATTTGATCGCCTCTGCGATTTTTATTTTTTGCGCTATATACAAAAATAGAACGACATTTTTGAAAAAAAATCAATATTTTTTACTTTTTGTTATAATAAAAAAACAATAAACTAAATTTTAGTCAAACATTTAGGCCAAAATTTATTTAGCCACATGTCTTTATTAAAAAAAAAAAATCGCATTAAAAAAAAATTAGCTACCTAGCGGGAACAGCGACACTAATACAGCGATCAGAAAAATGATCGCTTAGTGATGCTGGCAATAGGGAGTGAAAGGGTTAACTAGGGCAGTGATCAAGGGGTTAAAACTTTATTGGGGGGGGTGGGGGGGGCTACCCTGACACTAACACTGACTGACTGTCACACTGTCTGTCACACTGACACTAAATACAGTAATCATACATGTATGATTACTGTATTCAGTGACACTGTGACAGGGGGGAGGGGGGGGGGCGATCGTGGGGGTTAAATGTGTTTGTGTCTGTGTGTAAGTGTGCTGTTAGTGCAGACTTACTTGTTGTGTTGTGATCTCTCCTCAGCGGCGCTTGAAACAAACGCCGAGGGAGAGATCACGTCGCTTCCTCCTTCCTGTGTTTACACAGGAGGAGGAAGTGACAGGGCGGGCGGGCGCGCGCATTGGCTGGGAGCGATCCTGAGGGGGCGGGTGAAAACGGATAGCCGCCCCCACTTGTCGGATCGCTCCTGCAGCCGCGCGGACCGCCGCATGTACGGGGGGGGGGTCCGATCGGACCCCCGATCCCCCCCAAGGCACCAACGTATATATACGTTGATGTGCCTGTCGGTGCCATTCTGCCGACGTAAATGTACATGCGGCGGTCCTTAAGTGGTTAATAAGGCAAATTAGGCGGTCGCCTAAGGCCTTACATTCACAGGGGCCTCGTGGTCGCCTAACTTACCCAATGCACTACCCCAGTTTTGAGGGACAGGGGACCTTAACGCTGATGTGCTCAGGCAGTGTTAAGAGCCCTGACTCAGGAGCGGGGCCGTCAGCATCCCCAACAACCAGTAAATATCTGTGACATCAATGACCCAGCATGCCCTCATTCGATGACGTCACAAGTGGGCGGGGTCACCAGGTGACATCACTGAGTGGCCCCGCCCCGTAGATATTAAAGAGCAGGATCTGTGGGCCACCTTGTTAAAGGGGGCTTCCAAATTCCATTAAGCCCCCTTTCCACAGACTCCCACAACCACCAGCCAGGGTCATTGGGAAGAGGCTCTTGTCCTTGAATTATTTTTCCCATCATGGGTGTGAGTGGGGCCCCATGTCAAGTTTTTCCTAAGGCCTCACAAAGCCAAGAGCCGCCTCTGGCAGCACCAGGAGAGTATTGGTGCTCAGAGGAAACACTGATGAATGCATTGGTGTTCAACAGAAACACTGACAGCACATTAGTGACATTGGTGGTCAGAGAAAAACGCTAAGGGGTGTATTTAATAAATTACTGTACATAGCAATTTACCCAGTGAAAGTCAGTGTATATTTTTTATATTAGGCTATTTCTTGTGCTCCCTAAAATGAAAAATGTGTCTCTCTGTGCTCAATGGTAAATGCACATAAAAATGTTAGTAGAAGGATAAAAGCAAACGCTGAGAATGATAATCTGATTATCATTCTAATGCCGCGTACACACGGTCGTTTTTTGCGATGAAAAAAAAACGTTGTTTTTTAAAACGTCATTTAAATTGATCGTGTGTGGGCAAAACGTTGTTTTTTGTCTTAAAAAAAAACGACCAAAAAAAAATTCCAACATGCTTGAATTTTTTGTGTCGTTTTTCAAAACGTCGTTTTTTGTTTCACAAAAAGTCACCGTGTGTAGCAAAAACGTCGTTTAAAACGACGTTTTTCAACCCGCGCATGCCCAGAATCTAGTTATGAAGCGAGCTTCAATGGAAAAGAGTGGTGAACATAACCTCGCTTTTTGCGAAAAAAAACGATGGTGTGTATGCAACATCGTCTTTGAAAAGTGACGTTTCAAAAACGTTGTTTTTTTACTTCACAGAAAACGTCGTTTTTTTTTCATCACAAAAAATGATCGTGTGTACGGGGCATAAGAGTTCCATACTCAAAAAAAAATCATTGACAAAGGATATAATGCAGACATCATCAGCAAAGCTCAATCCGAATGTGCCACCATCACCATGCCTTCAATCAAACAACAACCCTCTTCTGATATCAGATTCATCACCAACTTCCACTGCAAAACCAAACAAATGGAACACATAATTTCTCTCATTTGCAACATACTTCTCTAAAACCCCAAACTTTCCTCAGTTATCCCCACAAAAAAACAAGTTTATATACAAAAGGTCGCCCAACATTAAAAATAAAATTGCACCCATCAAAATTCCTGTTCCCCCCAGACCCACCCATTGACTTTTTTCTGTAAAATGATAGGAATGTATCAGTGCAAAAAAAGCCTTTGTAAAATGTGCTCCTTTCTACAACACTGTAAAAAAATCATTTTCTGACGCTAATGGCAAGAAATATACTATTGATACATTGTTCACCAGTTCCTTCACCTTTGTCATCTACGGTCTGTCATGCCTCTGTGGCCTTCTCTACGTGGGCCGTACCATCCGTATGGCTCGTGCTAACCTTGGCGAGCAAAGAATACATTTGAAAGTGTTGATGTGGAACATAGCGTGCCCAGACACTTCACTCTTAAACGCAATAAATCAACGAAAGTTCTCAAAGTCTGGGTCATAGAATCCATCCCACCCCTTCCTCCTTTGGCGAATGATTTCAACAACTATATAAACGTGAAACATTTAGGATTTTCACCCTAAACAATCTGGCTCCAAAAGGTCTTAACGAAGATTTGGAAGTCCACATGATTATCTAGTCACCAAAAAAACATACTGTACATATTCCATATTTCCAAATCTGGGAATTTATGTTTGCTATAAATCCCCATTTTTAATTTGTCAAGCATATGACATTTACTGTTTAACCACTTGCCCACTGCAGCAAAACGACCGCTCTGTGCCAGATAACATGCCTAGTGTGTAACCTGACACCTGGGCCGGCAACCCACTCTCTCTGTGATTCTATACAGCGGGAGCCGATTGCAACTTTTTTGAGAAGTGTTGCTGCCATCAATATGAAAATGACCTTATTTTTTTATAAAATTGTAAATTTTCTCAGTTTTAACATTTGATACATTTTCTATTTTCTGATTTTCTGTTGTGAATAAAATGTGAGTTTATGAGATTTCTAAATAATTGCATTCTGTTTTTATGTAGATTTTACACAGTGTCCTAACTTTTTGGAATTTGGGGTTATATTTAAAAATTTTGTAGTTCATCCTAATCAACTAGAATAGGTCATTGTGCTAGATATCATGTTTTCCTTAAAATCACATAATTCTGTTAAATTGCACGTTTATATGCGCCTTTTGAAGTGGCAAAACAGCTAGTTTGTAGTTAATGACCTGATAAAATTCTAAATTCTGTGTGTGTGACAGCCTGTTAGGATATGTTAATCAGTGGTTAATAATGTACTGATGAATAAGTGATACTAGGTGTAATCTTTCTGTAAGACACCAATAGTAATTAAGATTTGAAACATACTGTAACGGGTCTAACAGAAAATTACGTGGTACAATACAATACAAGTACAAGCAATTGAGCCGATTTATTGTTTTTCATTTGCTGCACAGAGCCAGGTTTGTAGCATTTTCAAAATCAAGGTCAGTAACAGCAGCCCACAAATTGTTCTTTCCTGACAAGTTTCTATTAATAGGCTACGCTCGGATCTTCACTGAACACACATCCTTTGATGTTTTACCATACTGATCTTATATCTAGTAGGAGTCTCCTCAGTCCAGTATCTCCATATAAGCACACCGGTTAAATCGTACAACTTGCTGCATCTTCAAATAAAAGCATGGTGGAAACTTCAATAAAGTGAAATCGGATATGCTATGACTTTGCTACCAGCCATGTGAAGCATTTGATAAAGCACACAACTACTGAATCTTATTAAAGCATAGCGAGCGCATTAATTTCACTTAGTATTCCCTTAATTGCACAAGCCCTGGCTGCTTGAAGATAATATGCCAGTAAGAAATTAGAATTATGCTTATCTCATCTGTGCTGGAAATCCTGTCTTCTAAAATCTTTGCCTTGATTCCTGCTTTACATTATCAACATTATATAGGGTATACTGTAGCACAACAGAAACTAGGTAATACATTTAAATAGGTCACATTTTTCTTATACAATGTTACTCTACCAAGCTTTTTTTTTTTGCTTTTTTTTGTGCCAGGGGCCATTTTTCTTTTTACTTTTTGTCTAAGGGACAAACGTCAGAATAAATATCCTCCAATCAGGGCACAATACTAAAATTTTGAATGAGAGTCCAGCCCAGAAGGGTAACTAGAACCTTCAGGGCCCTATTGCAAGAAGCAATGAAGGGTCCCCCTGACCCCACTTTCCCTTCAAGCCCAGTGGAGGAATACCAGGGCCTGGTTGCAAGCGTGACATTTTCAACCCTGGCAGATCCACAGCTGGTGTCAGTGTTTTTTAATTTTTTTATATTATTTTTTATATATTTTATTATTTATTTTTTATAATATGATTTTTTATATTTTTTTACATTTATTAGGAGCGCCATTGGGGGGGGGCTTTGGTGAGATATCAGTGGTCTGAACATACCTCTGTTCCACCTCAATCTCCTTCTGTGCCGAACAGAATTAGTGGGCAGGAATACCTCTGTATAAAGCTTCCCGTTCATTCATGAACTGAAGCATAGTAACCACAGTATACTGTACCATGCTACCATTATAAATAAACAGAGTCAGTAATCAGTACCAATCACTGACTCTGACTATTCAGTCAAGGAAGGGGCCGGTAAATGACACGTTTACTGGTGCCTTTGCCACTCTCCATCCTGACACATCCCCCACAGCAACTGGGGGGAGAGAGGAGGAGGGAACCCGGCAGAGCTGCGGTGGATGAGGGGGGCGGGGAGGGAGCACAGGGGAAGCAGAAACCTGGATAAGAGCGACATCAGGGGGCATTATATAAAGGAACAGATGATCTCCATGTTTTTCCTGTAGCCACTGAATGCCTTCAGGAGTGAGAGAAGGAGAAGCGGGCATTCAGAAGCTGCTGGAGGAACATGAAGGGATTTTTTCCTCTATATACCATCCCCGCTGCCCCTCCTCTCCAAGTATACAGAAAAGTTGCACTGGCCCCCTGAAGGATGGGGCCGTGTTGCAGTGACGGCCTATCCATTAGGGGTGCACGGGCGCTGTCCCCCCATCCATACATCCGGTCCTCTGATCTACCTGCAGGGTCCCGGACGCATGTATTGCAATGGCGGGTGTTTATTTGAAGCATGTGATTAGAGTTGGAGGCTCTAATAGGCTTCAAATCAATTACCAAACCCACTCAGAGCCTGCAGGAATTTTATACCACATCCATATTCAGAAACGGAAATTTCCTAAAAGTATACACTCTCCAAGCTAATCTCTAAATACACAGTTGAATTTCACATAGGCAATCTGTCCTAACGTTTAAAAGTTGTGTTACTTTGTTCAGCTAATATTGTGATCTGGGAACTCCTGTCAGGCTTGGTAAAGGAATTTGCCAACCTTCATTATAATATGAGTGCTGCAGTAGAGGGGCACACAGGTATCTAAAAACAAATATTCGCTATCAGAAAAGTGCTTTCCTACACATATTTTTCAATTGTTTCCTTCTTACAGATACTAATTTCAGATACTGAGGCCAGGCTCGAGCCCATGTCTTCCTTCCTTACTTTTTGTCAGCAGGGATGCCGCTCGCAATGATGGGCCAATAGGGTAGGAAAATAAAGTGGTCCTGAGCATGACCTCAGGAACCAGGAAGTCAGTATTTATATAACCGATGCATGAAAATAAATCCATGAGCTTTACAATACATAATAATAACCATGCAGTTGTCTATTGTATTCTAGTGCATTTAAAAAAAATATACCTCCTTTTCATATAAAATACATAAAACAAACAAATAGCCAAATTCTCAGCCAGCTTGATTTTTATCAATATCACCCAGTCTATTAATTTTTCATATCACATCCATTACTAATTGGCAGCATGGCATATACTGTAGAGCATAGGATCCTCCATTGCATCATGAGAGTTCTTTCCTAATAAAGACCTTGCCAAGGAGAAGAGGCAGCCACAAAACCTAAAAATGATACTTGTACCTGGCAAAGACTTTAGGAAAGCACATTGAGAATGTTAGACATTTTTGAAGTAGTGGTACATTTTTATAACTTATTATTAGGTAATGTTTTCCGGCTCTTTAAGATACAAAAATCCTTATAGCTGGCCATGCAGGGAACCAGGGAAACATCTGATTTTGTAAGTAACATGAGAACCCACTTTTGTATGTTTTCACCTGACAGACTAAAGAAACACACATGCAGTTAATGCCATCCTTACCGCTTGTCACTAAGAAGACGGAGGTATAAGCCAATAACAAAACAAAACAGTGCTTACAGTGGAAAAAGTGCTCATTATTACCTCCTTGTGTAGCCATAGTAAGGTTCTCCGCTAAGAACTGTATGAGAACTGTATATTGGAACCCTTGAACTTTGGGATGCGTTGGCACTTTATAAATTAATACAAATGACAAGTTGTTCAACAATTGCATTGTAGCCTGCTACAGTTTCCTTGTATATTTATAAAAACTACGTACACACGACCGTTTTTCATGACGTGTGGACTCCAGGGCATTTTTCATGACGTAAAAAATGGGCATTAAAAATTTAGAACATGCTCTAATTTTTCACGTTGTTGTTTTTAACATCGTGAAAAACGGTCGTGTGTAGGCCTTAACGTCAGGAAAAAAAGTGCATACTCAGAAGCAAGTTATGAGACGGAAGCACTCGTTCTAGTAAAACTAGCGTTTGTAATGGAGATAGCACATTCGTCACGCTGTAACAGACTGAAAACACGAAGACTGAAAAGAGTGAATCGTCTCTCACCAAACTTTTAGTAACACAAAATCAGCAAAAGCAGCCCAAAGGGTGGCGCCATCTGAAAGGAACTTCCCCTTTATAGTGCCGTCGTACGTTTTGTACGTCACCGCACTTTGCTCAAGCATTTTTTTTCCACGATCGTGTATATGCAAGGCAAGCTTGACAAGTTGAGAAAAACTTTGTTTTTTCTAGGATATTAACCACTTGCCTACTGTGCACCTACAACCCCTTCCTGCCCAGACAAAATTTTAGCTTCCGGCACTGCGTCACTTTAACTGACAATTGCGCGGTCGTGCGATGTGGCTCCCAAACAAAATTGTTCTTTTTTTTCCCACATATAGAGCTTTCTTTTGGTGGTATTTGATAGCCCGTGCGGTTTTTATTTTTTGCGCTATAAACAAAAAAAGAGTGACAATTTAGAAAAAAGACACAATATTTTTTGCTTTTTGCTATAATAAATATCCCATTTAAAAAATAAAATCGCAATAACGGTATAGTGACTGGTTTGCGCAAAAGTTATATTGCCTACAAAATAGGGGACATAATTATGATTTTATTTGTATTTATTTTTTTACTAGGAATGGCGGCGATCTGCGATTTTTTTTCGGGACCGCGACATTATAGTGGACACATCGGACACTTTTGACACATTTTTGGGACCATTCACATTTATACAGTGAAC
Source organism: Rana kukunoris (assembly GCA_029574335.1). Classification (NCBI taxonomy): domain Eukaryota; kingdom Metazoa; phylum Chordata; class Amphibia; order Anura; family Ranidae; genus Rana; species Rana kukunoris. The sequence continues at coordinate 520,493,724 of CM056049.1, forward strand.
AATGCTATAAATATGCATTGATAACTGTATAAATGTAACTGGCAGGGAAGGGGTTAACCACTAGGGGGCAGGGAAGGGGTTAAATGTGTGTCATAGTCAGTGTTCTAACTGTAGGGGGAGGGGGGTGACTGGGGGAGGTGACCGATTGTGTCCCTATGTACAAGGGACACAGATCGGTCTCCTCTCTCCCTGACAGGACGTGGAGCTCTGTGTTTACACACAGAGCTCCACGTCTCTGCTCAGTTACTCGGCAATCGCAGGTGCCCGGCGGCCATCGCGGCCGCCGGGCAAGCGCACGGTGTTGTCAGTAACGCGACATGATGTCAGAACAATAGAGTATCCCGCCCGCCGTCATTTGACGGCGGGTGGGTATTAAGTGGTTAAAAACGGTCGTGTGTACGCGGCATAATAGTTTTTTACCAATTTTTTTTCTTTTTATACCTATAAAGTGCCACTTTATATCACTTTTTCATTATTAGTATAAATATGCTTTTATTACAAGGTCCTTCCATAATACTGTGTTTGAAGAGCATGCTAAGCTTTTTCTAAACACAAAAGTTGAAAATCAGGATGGGTCCTGTCTTTGATAGGAGAAATAGGTGTTTCCCCTGACTTGGGCTCTTTCACATGGAACCAGTCCGCTTGATCAGAAGGGGGTCAGTGAGAAGATGCCCTGTTCAATTGGAGCTTAACAGGATGGACGTCAGTTTTTCAAATATGTGCCTGTTCAGTTTATGTCTGATGGACCCATGATAGCTCTACAGGTGGATGGCTGTAAACAGCGTGTCCGTTTACATCAAGATACTTCTAATCCATCATGCTTGGGTCTGAAAAAAGGAAAAGGATGCAGTCCTTTTCTGTTCTCTTTCCTGGACCTGGACAGACTTCGAGGTAGGCAGGTGTAAGTGGACATAAGTCTGTTTATGTCCACCTGTCCATAGGGCTGCATTGAGTTTCCATTCAGGTCCGCCTGACAGGGAGACCTGATTAGAAAGCCCTCTATATTTTAGTCATTTACATAACTAATCAGTAAATAAAACATATATGGAATGTTATAGATTCATTCTTTTTAAATAAGTTTAGTGAAAAAAATCAATAAACAAATATACGGGTGTTTGGATTTATCCCGTAACAAATTCTGAAGATTTACTGCCAGTTTATGCCTAATTGTAAGTTAAAACTGTAGTTGATTTAACTGATAATGCAAGAGCTTTAATTATTTTTAACTCAGTCATAGAAACCTATACTTTAATGGCATGTGGGTTGTGACAGTTCACAATCAGCCCACCTCGAGCTGTAAGAAATTCAAGCTGCGCTACTTAAAATGTGTAAGGAGCACTCGCTGTGTACAATTTACTTGTTAAAACACTTAACACCCACTGATGGCTGTGTATTGTCTAACATTAAGTACAGATATGGTGCTACTTTGGAAGTGAAGTGATAGAACATGATGAAAATCTAGATACCTGCAAAGTCTAATAATACAGTAAAGGTTTACATATTGCATGACTTCTCCCTACCATATGACGTCTTTGCAAAACGAAAGGGCCCATTCAGAGAAAAAAGAGCATGAAAAAACAGGAGATATAATGGCCAATCAGGTTTCTTTTTTATTTCTTAACCACTTGCCTACTGTGCACCTACACCACCTTCCTGCCCAGACAAAATTTTAGCTTCCGGCACTGCGTCGCTTTAACTGACAATTGCGCGGTCGTGCGACGTGGCTCCCAAACAAAATTGCCGTCCTTTTTTCCCCACAAATAGAGCTTTCTTTTGGTGGTATTTCATCGCCCGTGCGGTTTTTATTTTTTGCGCTATAAACAAAAAAAAGAGCGTCAATTTTGAAAAAAGGCACAATATTTTTTGCTTTTTGCTATAATAAATATCCCATTTAAAAAAAAAAAAAACATTTTTTATCTCAGTTTAGGCCGATACGTATTCTTCTACCTATTTTTGGTAAAAAAATGTAAAAAATAAAATCGTAATAACCGTATAGTGACTGGTTTGCGCAAAAGTTATATTGCCTACAAAATACCGGACATAATTATGATTTTTTATTTATTTAATTTTTTACTAGGAATGGCGGCGATCTGCGATTTTTTTTTGGGACTGGGACATTATAGTGGACACATCGGACACTTTTGACACATTTTTGGGACCATTTACATTTATACAGTGAACAATGCTATAAATATGCATTGATAACTGTATAAATGTAACTGGCAGGGAAGGGGTTAACCGCTAGGGGGCGGGGAAGGGGTTAAATGTTTCTCCTAGTTTGTGTTCTAACTGTGGGGGAGGGGGGGTAACCTTGGAGGTGACCGATTGTGTCCCTATGTACAAGGGACACAATCGGTCTCCTCTCTCCCTGACAGGGACGTGCAGCTCTGTGTTTACACACAGAGCTGCACGTCCCAGCTCAGTTACTCGGCAATCACGTGTGCCCGGCGGGCACACGCACGGGGGACCCAGTGAAATGCGACGGGTGCGCACGCGTGGTTAAGAACAATGAAGCAAGGGATCTGTTTGCCATCAAAGCTGATCTTTAGCTTTTAGTAAAGTTTAAACAGTTTTTATAGACCAGGAATCTCCAAACGATTGCCCTCCAGCTGTTGCAGAACTACACATCCCATGAGGCATTGTAAAACTCTGACATCCACAGACATGACTAGGCATGATGGGAATTGTAGTTGCTGAGGGCCATAGTTTGTAGAGCCCTGCATCAAACTTTTCTTCACTAACAAATGTAATGGCTGTATGTGATATACAGTATAAACCGTATGTATGCCTTAGCTACTAACAGTGTACAAGGCTGTGCTCTGGCATTGGGATGTCAACTTCCCATCCCACTCCCAGAACATTATTGCTGCTCAGGCATTCACAGGGATCTTTGATATTCTGATTGGTTGAGGCAAAGCTGTGGGCGGATGTCGTGATCTCTGATTCAGCCAATCAGAAGGAACTTTGTATTTATTTATAGAATAAAAAGGTATTAGCAGCACTCTGCCAAACGTAAATTTGGTTTCAGGGGTGGGTTGGAACTATGTACAATTTATACAGCACACACAGTGGCTGCAAGTGGAAGTAAAGGTAATAGTTTGTTTGGACCAGCTAAACTTCACTAAAAGCTGGATATCAGCTTTAAGGCTTCTTGCACACTGCTGCTTGAAAATGCAGCATTTTTAGGCATTTTCTTTTTTATACTGATGTAAATGCAGCCCGTTTTCAATGTGCCTGTACACAGACAAGTGTGTAAAATCAGTAAAACAAACAAAAAAAAATATACAGAAAGCTGTATTGCCGGTCAGTATTTTACAGGTGTATACATGTTCGGTACTAATTTGAAGAGATTAGATTTGTATTTTGGGAACTAAAGTTTTAATTACTGGTGTACACACAAATACATGCAACATGAATGCAAGAAATGCAGTGTTCTGTCAGGAATACTGTTGCTCAAGAAACCGTACTGTATGCAAGTACCCTAATATCACTTACATGAATATGAAAAGATACTATGGTATGGTGAAATTCCGACAAGAAAAGTCTGATGTGAGCTTTTGGTCGAAAAATTTTCTGTCGGAATTTCTGCCAAGAAAAATTTGAGAGCTGGTTCTCAAATTTTCCGAGGGGAAAAGTTCTCGTTGGAAATTCCGATCGTGTGTATGCAATTCCAATGGAGAAAAATCCTGCGCATGCTCAGAATCAAGTCAATGCATGCTCAGAAGCATTAAACTTCATTTTTTTCATCTCGACGTAGTGTTGTACGTCACCGCTTTCTTGACAGTCAGAATTTGGTGTAACTGTGTGTATGCAACACAATTTTGAGGCAAAATTCCATCGGAAAAAAATCCACGGTTTTCTTGTTGGAATTTCCGATTGCGTGTACGCGGCATTAGTCTTTGATATTTTCTAAAGCTGTTTGACGGGCAAATATAAAAAAAAATTATGGGTAAGGAATGAATCCCCAATAACTGCATACATTTTAGATTTTAGTAGAGATTATGTTCAGTAAAAAGTTAAAACTTTTTGTTGGCTGTCTCTCCTCTCCCCTGATGCTGGGTGCCAGTCACATGATCGTACTGGAGCGCTGTTACAAAAGATAAGTATACACATCTTTTCTTTACGGGTTAGTTAGTATAGGTCTTAAAATAGGAGTCTGAGCAGGTTTAAGATTAGATCTCCACTTTAGGTTTCTTCCTCTTGCCCTTCAAAGTGATGACATTTATTTTAATGGTCTGCTTTAATTGTCTACCACCAAGTTTATAGACGTGATACTCTACTCTTTTGTAGTCATTGATTTGCTTATTTGTATGTTTTTGGCACTGCTTTTACGAACATTTTATTAATGTAGCCTTTTTTTAAAACTAATTTTTGTTTATTTTGAGATGCTACTAATGTTTTGTAATCACACAAGTAAAAGTAGGAACACATATTAACCCTATGTGAGACATTTAGATTGTATACAACTGGCTTGACCCTTTCCTCCTTGTGCAAAAAGTTTATCTGAGATATAAGCTAACCTACTGCTCTTGTGCTTTCTAAGGGAATATTCTAAGTTTAAGTTTATATGTTTTTTTACTTTAATGCATTCTGTGCATTAAGGTAAAAAAACATCACACTATCTATCCTAGCAGTCCCCGGCCCTAAACATTTATCTGGCTCCATGTCACCTCTCCAGCACTGGCTCCAGCTTCAGTGCTTAATTTCTTATTTCACAGAAGAAGCTGTGGGCAGCGGAGCCATAGGCTCTTGCTGCCTTCAGTCATACTCTTGCTAGGTGGGGTTGTGACTTACTATCACCGCATGGGCTTCTATAAATGCTCAGAGCTAAACATGGGACCAGACGAAAACATGCACCCGGCTTGCCACAGGAGGCACTGGAAGGAGGGGAGGAGCCTACAGCGCTAGTAGGGACTGCGGGAAGAGAAGAAAACATGTTTCTATGCAATATCTTTTTTTATTTTTTTAAATTTGACTTTAATGTTAAGTTATTCCCAGTGTGTGAATATTAATCTGAAAAGCATCAAATTCAGAAAGCATGTAAAGGAAATGGGTACTGAAAGAAAAATTGAAACAGTAGGTAAAGCCTAAGGCATTTATTTCAAAATGTTTCTTTTTTTTCAGTTTTCTTTTGATTCAGGTACTTACACTAGTGACATTTACAAATACATTTAAAATGTATTACATAACTGTATGAATCTGTGTTTTTAATATCCTCCTGGAGTTCATCTTTTAATAATATTTTATCAAACTAAGCAGGCTTTCAGAGAGCTTTTTTGAAGCATGCTAGATGGATTATGCATTTTTTTCTTAAATGTATGGTTTATAAAGAACAGAAAAATAAAAATCTGACGCACACCATTTGTTCCTTTCTGAAAATCATGTAGCTCCTCAGTTACCAAAGTGTAACTAATGCAGTAATTATTTATTTTATTTTTTATCTGTTTTTATTGATATTTTATCATTAAACATCAAGTTCTAAAGAGTTAAGGGGAATTAAGAATGTAACAGAGATCTAGCTTACTAAACCTATATTATTAAAATAAATGGGTGAAACTTTGGAAGATGACATCACATTTTTGGATACAACATGTTCAGTACAGAGTTTAATGACTGCTAGGTGGACAATCTGGGAGGCAAAGCTTGAAAAAATTTCTTGCAAACATTTTTGTTTCAAGTAATATTTTAAATTAATTTTAAATTAGAAACCACAGTGATACAGAACAATGTGACCATGCAGATGAAGATTAGAGCGTAATGTGGCAGACACAATATTTCTTGGGTTAACGTAGAATGGTTTATTGACAGTTGCAAGGCTTACATCCCTACAGGTAATAACCATATGTGGCTGGAGATAAGGGGTAGTGGTTCTATATGGGTATATTCTAGTGTGATAGGAAGGATATGAAGTTCAGGAGGTGACCATGGAGTGGATTTGGCACGGTTGGGTGGAGCTTGGGTGCCAAGGTGTGGGCATTTCTGTCAAAGATAATCTAGTTCGCAATATAAGAGGGTGGGTGTTTGGATGATTAGGTGGTCGGGGGGGGGGGGGCAGGTAGATCAGAAAGAAGGAGGAGGAGCCACAGAAACTCTACTCTTCCCAAGATAAGTAGGGAGGGGAAGACTTGGAAGAAGTGGGTGTAGTTCAGCTATTTGATGGTCTTAAAGGGGTTGTAAAGGTACCATTTTGTTCCTAAATATCTTCCTTTACCTCAGTGCAGTCCTCCTTAACTTACCTCATCCTTCCATTTTGCTTTTTAATTTCCTTATTTCTTCTGAGAAATCCTCATTTCCTGTTCTTCTGTCTGTAACTCCACACAGTAATGAAAGGCTTTCTCCCTGGTGTGGAGTGTCGTGCTAGCCCCCTCCCTTGGCCTACATGAGAGTCAGGACGCTCGTTATGTTGCAGATAGAGAAATGAGCTGTGTGTTAGTGGGCTTCCTGACTCTCCTTTAGTCCAAGGGAGGGGGCGAGCACGACACTCCACACCAGGAAGAAAGCTTAGCATTACTGTGTGGAGTTACAGGCAGAAGAACAATGAGGAAGTGAGGATTTCTCTGAGGAAATAAGGACATTTAAAAGCAAAATCGAAGGATGAGGTAAGTGAAGGAGGACTGCACAAAGGTAAAGGAAGCTATTTAGGGGGGAAAATACCTTTACAACCCCTTTATGATGATTGTAAATGCTTCAGTTTTTTACCTTAATGAATTCTCAGCATTAAGTTAAAAAAGATTTTATATGCAGCTCCCCCAAAAACTTACCTGAGCCTGATCTCAATGCAGCACTGTGCCCGAGAGTAGCGCTGCCCTCTCTCCCTCCTCACTGGACTCAGTGAGCACTGTGGGATCCATTCACTGCTGCTGCTGGCAACCAAATCCAGTAACGAGGAAGTCCAGAATAGAGCTAAGTATGACATTTGTTTTTTTTTCTGTTTTTTTTAATCATTTATTTTATTTAGTTGAAAAAGTATGCCAAGCAGAAGCTAGAATAGGATGCAGTAATCATCTTTACCACTATATAGACTCATCTTAGTTCTCATTCAGTGACCTCGGCAGTATACGTTGTTGAGTTGAACCAATTAGTGCAATTGCAGTTTTCAGCCTTGTACTGGAATTGCATGAATCAAGATTATATAATTATGGAACGGAATCATGTTTTCTGATGTCATATGGAGCACAGACTGAAGCTGAGTACAAATCTGCAAAATGGATAGTTACTATATATTGTCACGTCACCTTTTGTTGCCTGGTTTTAGGTGCTGATAGTGAAAAAAGTTCAATTACAGATTTACTTTAATGTATCATATGTGAACTGCAAGAAAGATCAGCACCCCTGTGACATCTGTTCCAAAATGGTGGATGTTTTCATGCATTGTTTGTATACAAATAAAATTGTATTAACATTATTGTATCTACTCTAATAGATGTTAAGTGTCACAAGTGTAGCATACAGAGCAGGTGCACCTGTCACTTTAAAAAGAAAATGTGCTGCCATCACTTAAAGGGTCACTAAAGGATTTTTTTTTTAAGCTAAATAGCTTCCTTTACCTTACTGCAGTCCTGTTTTCATGTCCTCATTGTTCGTTTTTGCTCTGATGTTGTTGTAATCCTTCTGTTCTGGACACTTCCTGGTTGTCTGTTTCCTGATGAAAAAAGTCATGGGAGCTTTCTCTCTGTGGTCACTAATTAAGGAGGAGTGATTACTGTGTGTCTAAAACCCCTCAGAACCAATCACTTTCGTTTTACAAATTATCACTGCCCTCTATTGGCTCTGTGTCTCTGTGCATCACAGAAGCATAAAAAAGCATGCAAAACGAAACTGAAACTGCAGGTACATTATATGATTGATTTTTATCTATTTTTAATCATTTTTAAAAGGAATCAGTTAACTATTATGTCTCTATCTATACCCTGTAAACAGTCATTTCAGCAAAAAAAAATGTTTCCTTTAACATTACACAGCAAATGTTTTTATTGATTGAAGGTTACATACCAGTGTAGCCATGCCCCCATAGGGGTTGCTGAATATTGTGGTTCACCTGTCACCCTGCACAGCCCGGCATTCATCTCATAGGCACTTAGAGACATAGAACAGTCCATAAGCTTTGTTTTTTTTTATCGAGGGGATTTAACTTGGATGAGAATGGGAAATTTTGGGATGCCCAAAAAGATTCAGTGTAACTTACCTGGGACCTCTATATACACTCCTGTATATACACTCCAGTCTTCTCTACAGCACTTATTTAGCATAAGACATCTTTCCCTTACTCCTTTAGCACTTCACTTGCTGTAGACCGTTACTCCCCCAGCAGTTCACATGTTGCAGACCATTACTCCTCCAGCACTTCACTTGCTGCAGATTTCCAGACCAGCTATAACCACATGGTTGGGCCTGACATTAAATCAACCAGGCTTCAGTGAACTTCCTTTTGTGGGCAGGGATCCAGCCCATATAATATAGGAATAGTTCAGTGCTAACTGTTCTCAGATCGACTACTAATCCCAGTAAACCTTCTTCAGGCCCTGCTAGCCCTCCTGGCTGCAGCTGCCTTCTGCCACTGCCCTTCCCACAGTCCACTCTTCCGGTTCTGCACCCATCTCAAACTGCAAGCTCCCAGTTCTCTCAAGCATGCCTCCCCAGTCCTTCTGACTGTGCTTCACTCACCAGCCCCCCTTGCTATGACCAGTTGTCCTCTCTGGAGTCTCTTAGCAGTGCTCTTCCGCTGTCCTCTCTTAGCTTTCTCATGTGCCTCTCCTCCAGGATCTCTTCTTATCCTAGCTGCACACAATCCCAGGCCCAAGGTTACCCCCCCAGACTGGGGAGCTCCCCGTGGGCCCCGACACACTCCTCACTCTCTCACTCCAGCTCTCCCACCTGACAACTCCCCAACCGGGCTGACTATGGGTATTTAAGGTGGCCTGCCCCCTGCCAATCCAAGTTGGGGATTGGTCAAGGCTCCTCAGAATACCCCAGGCAGCCCTACCTCTCCTCTCATTCTCTATTTCTTTCTTTTAGAAAGAAGAGGGAGGTGACAGTGATGCTTCCTGTGAGTCACCCAGCCCTACCCTGAGCCACTCCCAGCCCAGAATGAAAATAAACAGGCTTAGCCACCAGCTAGGCCTGCTTACTTTTTCCTATTCTATAGAAAAATCTAACCTCTAGCACCTACCTAACTAGAGGGTGCTGCACCAGCAAGCTGGGAAATCAATTGTTAGTAACGTTATGTCAAAAAACGTTGTCTTACCCTTATTGCTTTTTTCTAATATTAGTATTATTTCTACTCCTCCTCAGCTTGATTAACTAGAGTGCTCTTGTTTAGGGGGGTAACTGGAACAGGGGATAATTAGACTGATCTGAACAGTTGCTCTCATATACAGTATCATTGTTAGGTTTGTCAGTTATTGATAAATTTGTCTGTTTCTTGCATGAATTTCCCCTTCTAGGCTAGGTTCACACTACTGCGATTTAAAGTAATACAGGACCTTTTTCCAAAATTGCACTGTGCTGTGATGCATTGATGTGAACGAGCAATTTAAAAAAAAAATGTAATTTACATTGTCATGTGATTCTATGAAACTGAAATTACATCTGAAATCCCATCCACAATTAAATGATGATTCTGATCTGTCGTCACAGTGGTTGTCTGTGTGTTGAAGGGTCTTAAAAACAGAGCTAATATAAAAAAATAAAATTGTGAGCAGGCAGAGAAGACTTGGGATGTCTGTGGACATTCATTCTGCTTTATGATGTAATGGTCATCTGACTTTAAGAAGTAGGTACTTGAAGTGGTTCTAAAGACAGAAGTTTTTTTTCCTTAAAGCAGAGCTCCACCCTAAAGTGGAACTTCTGCCCATCTGAACCCTCCCCCCTCCGGTGTCACATTTGACACCTTTCAGGGGGGAGTGGGGTGCAGATACCTGTCTAAGGCCGCGTACACACGAGGGGATATGTCCGCTGAAAACGGTCCGATGGACCGTTTCAGCAGACATCTCCGCTCGTGTGTATGGGCTAGCGGACAGATTTGTCCACCCGACAGATTTCAAAGCAAGCTTTGAAATCTATCCGGTGGGAATCTGTCCGCCCGACATGTCTGCTGGTTAGTACACTTACCAGCAGACATGTCGTCCCCCACCGCCGCCGCGCCGCTGCCGAATGGATTCGGCGCATGCGCGGAAGTGTTTTACTTCCTGGTGCGGTGACGTGGCGGTGACGCGGCGGCGTCAACGTCACCGCCACGTCACCGCGCCGTCCGGCGGCGGGGAATTTGATCCGATGGTGTGTACACGCCATCGGATCAAACTCCCGATCGGACATATCCGATGGAAATGGTCCGCGGACCGTTTTCATCGGATATGTCCGATCGTGTGTATGGGGCCTATTTGCACCCACTTCCGGGAGTCCTCTCTGCGGGGATTCTGCGGGTAGTTTGTCATTTCTGGGAAGCACACGGCTCCCAGAACACAGCGGGGACCAGTAAGGACGGCGCTGCATGACTCGCACATGCGCCGTAGGGAATTGGGCAGTAAAGCCGGAATGCTTCACTTCCTGATTCCCTCACCGGAGATGGCAGTGGGGGCAGCAGATAGACGTGCGATTGCTCATCTTCTGCTGCAGACGACGCTGGACTCCAGGACAGGTAAGTGTCCATATATTAAAAGTCAGCATCTGCAGTATTTGTAGCTGCTGGCTTTTACTATTTTTAAATGGCGGAGCTACACTTTAATGTATCCTATGCAATTAGGTAAACAACCTTCTGGGTAGCTGCACCCAGAGCCCCACTCCCACCCCCCTTATTACTTACCTGAGCCCTATCTTGTTCCAGCAATGTGCATAAAAGCAGCATGTCTCTCTGTCCCCATTGGTTCATAGCCAATGAGTAGAGAGCAGGGGCAGGTGGTGCACTCTGTCTGTCTGTGAATTGTGTCCATTCATAGGAGCATTGCTTGGGAGCGAGCCTGCCATTGGGGGTACTTGATGTGTTCAATGACATATCATTTAGATTTTAACCTCCTAATGCGCAAGGCCCTCTGATTCCTCCTGTATTGAATTGTATTGTAACTATACTGTCTGCCCCCATGTTGTAAAGCGCTGCGCAAACTGTTGGCGCTATATAAATCCTGTATAATAATAATAATAATAACGTGTTGACCTTCAGGTCAGTGTACACGAAATCAAACATTCAGGACAGTTTTTTCAGCGCAGTGCAACACAACTTGCTAGTTTGAACAGTTTCTTTTTAGAAAAATTCTTAATTCTTCTTCCCATGTACGGGTTTATAGTCTACACTGGAAAATCACATTATATCATATTTCAATATAGTAACTGACACCGAAAAGATTTCTGGATTAACAGGTGTATTTTCCATGATCATGCTGCGCTGCTATTTTGTAGTGTTGTGAAAAGTATTAGTAATTGATCTCTCCTATTTTATATTTCATAGACTTATGTGAGAAGGAGATTAGTTGCTTAACATTTCTTCATTTCTAAGATTGTTGGTCATTGTTTCCCATTATAGAATATTCCTGTAAGATTAATATCATGAGGGTAATATTTAATCAGTAAATAAGAAAAACTCCTGCAATAGGAAATCGTTTTGTCTTCAGATGACTTTTCTCAATCTCCCAAGCAGCTATTTTGTTTGCTATTTACATTTCTTACGATTTATCATGGTTAAAGTATACAAATGGCCCTAATAAAGCAGAAAGAAAAGTGCAAAGTAGTGTAAGCTGTGTCAACCAGATATCAGATATCTTCTTTAAAGCACAACTCCAGTTATTTCTTAATTTTTTTTTACATACAATACATTACAAAATTCAACACATTACATCACTTCCCAAATTGCATTCTGTTGTACGAGAATTTTCGTATGTTGAGTAACCTCTTCACTTTCGATATGAGACTAACATGCAACAAAAAACGGACGATTATTGGTCTGATAATCTGATTGTGTGTACCAGGCTTAATAAGAGCAAAGTTGCAGTGGTGAGTCTACAGCAAGAGCTCTGCAAGTCACAGTAACTCCTGTGGTTAGATGATTATTGAACAACATAACTGAACCAGAACTTGCAGCAGACTTGCAGAATGTTTGTAAAGAAAGTTGATCTGGAGTCATACAATATGGAATGCAATTGTGCAACAAATTGTGAAGCCTGGCAAGTCTAGCAATAGCTTAGCAAGTCATTTTCAAATTTGAAGCTCTATTGCTTGTTATCTGGGTCATTGCCTTTTGTATCACACTGTAAAATAAGCCTTCATGGGTTCCAGTTATACTTCATTGTAATCTTATTACATTAAATATTATCTAAAATCAGTGGCGTAACCAGAGTTATGGGCGCCCGGGGCAGAATTTTTTTTCGCCCCCCCCCCTTGTATAATCATCCATCATCATAATCATACACTGACCACTGCAACATACACTACACTGACCACTGCAACACACACTACACTACACTGGCCACTGCAACATACACTACACTGACCAGTGACCACTGTAACACACCCTGCAACTAACATAGCAATATTCCAAGTTTTATCTCCATAAGCTACCATAATTACCATGCTGCATAACGCAGGTACAAACTAAAAATATAGAAGCATTATGAGATGTTAGTGAATATCAGATCAGAAAAAAAATATTATATTAAATATGGGTTCCTTGTCTACAAAAAAAAAATAAAAAATCATTTACTGAAAGCTTCTAATGTTTTACAGCACACTTTCTTTTTACAACAGATTTAGAAATGTCAGAAATAACATGCATAACTTATGCATGTTGTTTCTGACATTTCTAAATCTGTTGTAAAAAGAAAGTGTGCTATAAAACGTTAGAAGCTTTCAGTAAATGATTTACAGAAGCAGTAGGGCAGAATTGCACTTACTTAAATCTCTTACCGACATTCTTGGAGATGAAGGATTCTCAAGCAGCAAACAAGCTCAGGCTGCACATTGTGGGGGCCGGTGGTCTGACAAGAAAAGCCCCGGTTGGTGCCCGAGGAGCCTTGTCTCACGAGAGCCAAGAATCGTCCGTTCATCGCCGAGACCTACCTGATTTTCTTGATCCATGGGACGGAGGAGGAGGCGAGGGACACAGAGTAGTGAGAACAGCGGCGACATTCGGCTCCTCATCCGACCATTCATCCACCTTGCTGTGAGTGCTCAGCAAGGGATTGCAGGGTTCCTTGCAGTCGGGCCCGGGCAGTTCCTGTACATCAAAGGTGGTGAGAGAACAGCGGAGGAGCAGCTGTATGTGCGGTTGGAGGTGCTTTGGCTCGCCGCGACGCTCACCATTCATATTTACCGCCACCGCTAACACCGCCAACACTCTAGGAGGAACAGGAAAGCCACACAGGCACATGACCCCATTCGCCCCAATCACAGGGGCAGCCGGGCAGCCAGAGTCTAAACTCGGCCGTACTCGGCAACCTTCGGCATCAGCCGCACCTGTCTTCCCCACTAGCCGGGACTAGGTCCTATTTGACGGGACTGTCAGTGTAGGAGATGGATTCGCCCCCCCCCCCCCAATTTTTCGCCCGGTGCGACGGCCCCCTCTGCTACGCCAGTGTCTAAAATTATATACTATGCCTCCCACTTCAGTATATTTTTAATTTTTATGTTTTGGTTTAGATCTTGTATTTTTTTTTTTTTTAAGTATGTTTTATGTGCATAGATTAAATATGACATCAGTTTACAAAAATGACAATAGTTTCAAATATTAGGTGTCTTGATATTTCTGCGGCTGGCTAGCAGGGAATTCTGAGTACACTAGTTAAAACTTCTCTATATAGTAACAATTATTAGAGTCTCCTACGTTGTGTTACATTGTTTCAATATTTACATGATGTGATGATACAATAGAATACTGAAATAAGATTTTTTTCCTATGTGGTAGAAGAGAAATGTATCGTTTTTTGTTTATGTAATTTTTTTTTAAGAAAAATAATTACAGTAAAACCTTGGATTGCAAGGATAATTTGTTCCGGAAACGAAACAATCGAAAGCACTTGTATATCAAAGCAAATTCCCCCATAGGAAAAAATGGAAACTCAGATGATTCATTCCACAACCATTTATTCTTAAGTCCTTCAGTTTATAGTCCATATAAAAAGATTATAGCAATGTGATAGGTTGTGTAACCATAAAATGTCCATCCACAAATGGAAGCCTCCACAAGGGAATTAGAAGCAAAATCCAGCAGGAGCTCCAGAGTATAAAAAAGAGAAGGCACCTCTGATTGTAGCAATATGGTTACATTTAACCACTTCATCTCCGGAAGGTTTTACCCCCTTAATGAGTAGACCATTTTTTGCGATACAGCACTGCATTGCTTTAACTGACAATTGAGATCGTGCGACGATGTACCCAAACAAAATTTATGTCCTTTTTTCCACCACAAATAGAGATTTATTTGGTCATATTTAATCAGCAGTTTTAATTTTTTGCACTATAAACTAAAAAAGACTGACAATTTGGAAAAAATATTTTTTTTTTACTATAAGACACATCCAATAAAAATAAAAAATAAATTCTTTATCAGTTTAGGCCAATTTGTATTCTGATACATATTTTTGGTACAAAATAAATCCCAAAAAACGTATATTGATTGGTTTGCGCAAAAGTTATAGCGTCTGCAAACTATTGGATAGATATATAGACTTTTTTTTACTAGTAATGGCAGCGATCAGCGATTTTAAGCAGGACTGCGACATTGTGAAGGACAAATTTGACACTAAGTTTGGGGACCTCTCCTGTGAATCATCGTGGGTGGCTGGCGGGCATCGTTGGTGCTGGACCCGATGATTGGCTGACTGTGTCCAATTACAGCGGGACCGGGGCTCCGGAGGCGCGTGCCCCAGAGCCAAGAAGAGAAATCACGTACAGGTACATGATTTTGCACTTAAGGGCTACCCTACCACAGTATATGTACATGGGGCGGTCCTTAGGTGGTTAATAAAGGTACAACATTTAGTAACTGATGATTAAAAGAGGCACATCTAAGTATTCAGGCATCCGGGGTAAAGCTGTCCACATAGACCGTCCTCCGCATCGCCGGCTCTCACCACTATCAGTCTGCAATCATGATCGGGAAGACTACCTTGCAGTAGAGCGATCTGAAAGCGAGGCTTGAAGCATTTGTGGAGTGCAGCTTGGAAGGGATGATGTCGATGGCGGTGCGGAGGATGGTCTATGTGGACAGCTTTATCCTGGATCCCTGCATATATAGATGAGCCTCTTTTAAACGTCAACCATGTAAATTGCTAAATATTGTACCTTCATTAACTGTAACCATATTGCTACACTTAGAGGCTCCTCTTTTCTCTTTTATACTCAGTTGTGACATGACGCTACTTGTATATCAAGACATCCCACGTTTATCAAGTTTAAAAAAAATAGTTTCAAAACACTCTCAGGCCTCGTACACACGACCGAGGAACTCGTCAGGAAAGACACATCGTTTTCCTCGACGAGTTCCTTGTTAGGCTTGTCGAGAAACTTTACAAGCTGTCTTTGCGTACACACTGACAAGACCAAATCTTCTCGTTCTCAAACTCAGTGACTTCAACACATACAACAGCAGGGGAAGTTCGATTCCACTGGCACAACCCTTGGGGCTGCTTTTGCTAATCTAATGTTACTGCGTGTTAGGTAAAAGTTTATCAAGAGACATTCGCACTTTTCAGTCTGTTACAGCGTGACAAATGTGCTATTTCCATTACAAACGCTACTTTTACCGAAGGTGCGCGGGTTTCTAAGCATACACACCAACGTGTTTCTCGTCTAAACCAGCTCGACGAGGAAATTGAGACTCCCGACGAGAAAAAAGAGAACTTGCTCTCTTTTTTCCTCGTCGAGTTCCTCGACAGTTTACTCGATGAAAAACATACACACAACCGTTTTCCTCGGCAAAAAAGCTCTGCCACCAAGTTTCTTGATGGATTTTGCAGAGGAAAACGGTCGTGTGTACGCGGCCTCAGACCAAGTTACTCTAAATCCAAGATTTTACTGTAACTGTAAATTTTAAGGTGGCATTAATTTTGCTCAGGAAAGTTTTGCAAAAAAAAAATAAAAAAATCTGGCAGTGGTTTTATATTGAAGAAGACTAGAGACAAATCACTAGTGACTTTTTTGGCACCAACAGAGAATACAATGAAAGCATCTGTAAGTGTGTTCAGACCTTGGCGTTGCATTCCCAGCTCTGAGCTTTCCTCCTTTGTGAAAGGAGCAGATCCTGATGGTAATTGGTTGAATCAGATTTAACAATGCAAGCAGATAAACATTTGTGGCAGCCGGTGCCATGGCAACGTCACACTGCTTCTCCTCCTATTCCCCCCTCCCCAGTCTCCATTCTAGTCAGCGACACTGTGGTCCGTGCTGTGAAGAGGCTTTCATGGCATAGCTCTATACCGGGGAAAGTCTTTTAAAATGATGAACGAAGAGAGTACTCAGAAAACAGATGGAGGGGAACGACATAACGGGACCAACACGAGGAGGAAAAGACCCAAGAAGGTAAGATGTGGATGAGGGAGAGTCGGAGGCATGCTTCCTGGGGATGGGAGCTGCTCTATTAGGCGTGTCGGGGAGAAGAAGCTGCTTTCTCCGGGGCTGTGCGCGGAGAGCACCGAGGATTGGAGACGCAGAGATGGTGCTGTGCTCATGTTACATGGTGAAATCAGAGGAGCTGAGTAGTGCTGTTAGTAGCTTTACAAGAGTCTGTGTGCAGCGCAGGTTAATTGGGAGCTTTGAACTCCTTGCTGAGAACTGAGGTCTAGTTTTCTATTTTTATCGTTACTTTGTTGCACCGATTATGTGCAGTGCTGTTTATTGTACGCAAATAATCAGCGAGACCAACGTGCTTTTCTCAGTGCAATATTGTGACAGGTCTGACGTTGCACCCAGGAGAACTGTTGTTGATGTCTGGTCAGAGGAGAAAGGGAGTGAACACTCAGACATCACTGGACAATTAAGGCACTAATAAATCCCACTGGTCACACATTATTACCTGGGAAATGGCCAATGCTATTCCATCCTTAAAATTGGCTAGGTAAACAAATACGATGTACCATGGCCACACCCAGCCATTTACTCTGTGCCTGAGATCTTCACATACTGATAGCGTGGCAGTGAGGAAATCAAAATATATAGGTCATGGGTCAATGCTATGTTTTACATAAATTACTTCTAATCAATGCCTGGATTTATTTTGTTTGGTTCTGTACATCAAGTTTGTAATATTTTGATTGCAAAACAAATATTTTCTTGGTATTTACTATAGGTAGCTGTTATTATTTTTATTATAATGTATATCCAGCAGTTATAAAGTGTAAAATTTGAATGACGCGTACACACGATCGGACATTCTGACAACAGAATCGTGGATTGTTTTCCGACGGATGTTGGTTTGAACTTGTCTTGCATACACACGGTCACACAAATTTTGTCGGAAATTGCGAAAGGTCAAGAACGCGGTGCAACGAGCCGACAAAAATGAAGTTCAATACCCAGTGCGGCTCTTCTGCTTGATTGATTCCGAGCATGCGTGGAATTTTGTGTGTCGGAATTGTGTACACACGCTCGGAATTTTCGACAGGTTTTGTTGTCGCAAAATTTGAGAACCAGCGCTCAAATTTTTGTTGTCGGAAATTCCGACAGCAAACGTCCGATGGAGCCTACACGCGGCCGGAATTTCTGACGACAAGCTCTCATCGAACATTTGTTGTCGGAAATTCCGATCGTGTGTTTGCAGCATTATACCATAAAGGTGATTCGAGAGCAGACAGATATAAAACCATGTGACTGTACTACCAGGTCATCATTTTAATGGCACATTTACTAACGGCCACGTTGATTCTCTGTAAGTGACTTCTATGTGGTCAAAATTTGCCTGTTTGCATGTACAATGGTACCTCTGTTAGCTGAGATAAGTAGTAAGGTAATGGCATAAATTTAAGGCATTGGTGCTCAACTTGTGGCCCACCAGCTCTTGTGTAAAGTCCCATGACGCAGTTAAACGCATTACTCCCAAAGGCATGAAGATGCTTGTAGTTCCGCAGCTGGAGGGTCACAGATTGTACACTCTAGAGCTCAATGTGAGTGTGTATATATAGGCAGTGAACTGCGTCAGTACAGCTGTGGACATGTCAGTAGAGGAATTCAAGGTGTCAGTAGTTTTATAGTCATTATTTTATTATTTTTTACAATTTTAATTTTTTAAGTATTTTTTTAAATATTATTTGTTATTATTATATTTTTTTGCATTCTTGTTGGGGGGCTTTGGCGAATTATAAGGGGTCTAAAAAGACCCTTGATGTCTCATTTTTGAGACAGAGAAAAGGAATGGAGGACAGAGACTCCCCAGTCCCTTTCTCTGCAGTCTCTGCTGCACTGGACAGTGAATGAATGGGAAATACTCTGTGCTGAGTAGCTTCCTGTTCATTCACAAACTGAAGAATAGTAAACTCACTTTACTATGCTTCAGTTATGAATGAACACATTGAGTGATCAGTACTAACCACTCACTGTGTTCATTCAGAAAAAGAAAGAGGCCGGTATCCATTATGAAACGTCCCCCAGGTGGGAGAAGAGCGTCGCGGGAGGGGGTGAGGGACGTGCATGGGCAGCAGGGGGGAATCTGCACCGCATTGGGTGATTAGTGTGCACACGCCTATGGGTACACATAATGTTATATATATATATATATATATCAGTTGTTATTCAGTGCTCTCATCAGGGTTTTTTCAGTATCGTTGGTAACAGAGGAGTGTTTAAAGTTTCAGGTCACCCAAAACTGATATTCCAGATTTTTGTAGCTACAAATGAATTGATCTGCTATATACATTTGCATTTAAAGCTCCACCTTTCTGCTCCATCCATTCATTCAATGCTATCAAAATCAACTTTGGGATCCATCTTGACTGTACAGTTTCCATTTTAGGAAAGAATGTGTTTGTTTTGTAGAGAATAATACATAAGTATGCCAGATACCTGTCTGACTTAGATAAACACGTGGTAAAAAGGAGTTATGTGTTACTGAGACTTATAGGAAGCCAATGGGTCATATCAACACATAAGTGATGTAATAGTTCTCCATTGACTTTTCCGTTAAAGGATTTTAGAAATTCCCAAAATTTGAATAAAATATAATTAAAAGCAATGTTCCTAAACTAACAGCATGCTGTGGATTGAAGTGATTTTTTTCTACCATGCAATTATAGAAATCTTTATCCATCTCCCAGGGGAAGGTAATTCATGAAAGTGAATCTTGTTATAAGTATTCTGGTCCAATTACAGCTAAATGCTGTACCCAGCATTCATGGACATATGCCAGTAAAGCAGAATACCGGTGTTCTGGGTATACATCCCTGAACGCATGTTGGGCTAAGCAAGTACCACTCAGTACAGCGTTGCCCCATCCAGCAGCAGCATTTTTTCATTTGGCTATTGACAGTTTGATAGGCTGCAGGCGGCGGGGTTGGGCATTGTACCTGTGCCTCTCGTGTGCATTAGAATGCAAGGATTGGACGCACACAGGCTAAATGCCTAGTGTACAAGAGGCCTACAGAACAGGAACTTGCTTTGCAAATCATTTAAAAGCTTTATTAACACAAAGCAAGTGGAATGAGACCTTAGACCCTTTAAGGGCACCCATGTGCCAAAATGTTGTCGTAATTATCGTTGCATAAACTGTAAAGCAAATAATAGTTCATTCGTCTTAAGTGTTGCGTTCAGCTTCTGATAGATGCGTCCTGCAGCTCCGCAGTCAGCAGGACATTATTCAGTTGCACACATTCTTACTAATTAGATGATCAAGGGGGCTTTAATAATGCCTGACAGCGATTGATGTACAAATTCTCTCGTATGTCTATTAAGCCTGCATTGGTCTATTAGTCTGCGAATTCAAATAAACGTAATTGATGGTATTTTCTTTAAGAAAAATCAAGAGGAAGAAAACCAAAACATTTCAGATTGGCGCTTCTGGGTTTTTACATGAGCGCACTTACTGTATATCACCTCACATATAAGAATTAGCCAGCAGACCCTCCCAGGTGGACAGGAACAGAACAATCTGCTATTGCAGAGAGATCTTGCTGCTGGAATATTTGAGAGAAGCAAGAAGCCAGGGGCTGACTCAAGTCACCAGGCCTTATCTGAGAAGGCACCACTGTAATGATACCAGAAGCAAGATCTTTGTTTATCTTCCAGACACCTCTGCCTCCTGTTCCACACACAGTAGTTAACAGTTACTTTTTTTAAAGCTTTTTTATGTGAGTCAAGTGGGTAGTTCTGATTTCTGTAATCATTTCATACACTATAGGAGTGTGGGATTTCTTTAGGGCATTGTATTGACTTTATTGGTACACCAATGCATGTTGTACTGAAATTTCCCCTCAACGTTTATCCACAGGCAAAAAAAAAAAACAACCTGCCTCATTTTTTTTCTCAGCAAATAGCAAGGCAACATGTCTATTATAATATGCCCAAGGGCCAGGTACATATATTGTCTTTTGCATGTATGTAATGGTACTGTAATTTACACACATGGATTGTCTTCTACAGATGGACAAGTGGTACTACATGAGCCCACAACTGTGAATGCAGATTTGCAGGTGTCAAAAATGGGATAAGAAAATGTTCCTAGGAAAGAGAACCTTGTGTTTTTTTTTTTTTTTTTTTAAAAACACTTGAAATTTGAGTTATTTCCGTACAGAAGTTAGCCATATGTCAATTACAGAATAGAGAGTCTAAAAGCCCTATCTGTAAGTATGTACACTAGTTATATACAGTATTCAGTATACAATTTACAGCAAAAATGGTTAGTGGTAATTACTATTATTACAAACATAGTAGAACAAGTAACCTTTAGTGAATAGTCCAGCATCTAACATGTGATGCATTGCAAGGTAGCATAATATTAGAGAGGGAGTGGGGGGAATGGCGGAAGGGGGTGAAAAGGTATTGGGAATCAAGGAGAGAGAGGGCATCATGTTTCACGCTCCTGGATAATAGGGGTGATACATAATGATGGATCAGGGAGAGCATGTTTAGTGAGATATAGAAAATGAACACAGTAGCCAATGTGGTTCTCCCTAATCATTCCAGGACAGAGTATTGTTTCTGCCATGTATGGGTGGGGTGGGATGGGGGGTATGGTAGGAATAGGGAAGGAGGGGATTTTCCCAAGACAAGGTGTTCAATCCTTGTGATCCTGTCAGACTATGTATACAAAAGGATTCAGAAGTATTGGCTATGTCATAGAGGGGTCTACTAGGCAACAGAAGATCTTCATGGTTCGAAAGTGTATCCAGCATGCCCAAGTGGATGTGAATTTGGATGGGCAGTCGTTCGCAATGCAGATGAGTTCTTCCATTTCTTCTATTTTGCAAAGGTGGCAGTATTGGGCTTCAGACCTAAAAGAAAGTCATTGGACATTCTGGGTGGGAAATCCAGGTTTAACTGTATCAGTGTTAGGGGGCCTGGTGTTGAAGACAGTCTGAATTTTTTGCACGCCTCTTGGAAACATACAAGAGTTGTGTTTATGAGAGGGTGGTTTCAAAGCCTTAGCAAAATATGTTGGGTCTGTAACCATGGAATAGAGCTGAGGCGTAATGGAGAAAATGAGTCTTCGAGCTTTGATTCGGTGCTGGACAGACCAGTCTACAATCCTAGATAAGTGGCATGCCTGGAAGTAGTTGTGTAAGTCTGGTAACACAATACCTCCTTTTTGTTTCAGAAGGGTCAGATATTCATAATTAATACATAGATGGCCTTGGCGCCATAGGAAGCCTATACATAATTTTGTATAGGAGTTGAAAAATGTAGTAGGTATTTTTTTTTATACATTTTTTATTTTCACAGAAACAGTGTCACAATTCCACAAGTCAACAGTTCACAACCATGACATAACATTCATTATGCAAATTGCAAATCATATAGCTAACAAGGTTTGTTGTTAGAAATACTGCTATGCTATAGTATCATTATATTTTATAATGGTTTAACAAAATTACTTTGTGAGCAATAGGAGGCAACACAGTTTCTCCTTTTATTATATTTTCCTTAACGAAGTAGCACCCTGGTTAAGCCCAGAAGGTAGAAAGAGAAAATAAAAATAAAAAAGAATGAATGAGAAAGTAGAAGAAGAAGAGAAAAAAAAACACACCTGGTCACCCCCCTATTACCTATTGGTTGAGCTCTATGGGGCAGGTTAGGGGATGAACTACTGCTGAGAGGCTAGAGGGGACTGTTCCTTATAAATAAAATAGGGAGTCCAGACTTTTTAATATTTCTCATCTTTCTTTCAGCACCATAGTAAGATTCTCCATTTGTTAGATTTCTGTTATCTTGGCAAGCCTATGTGATCTAGCTGGAGGGGTGGTACTCTTCCACAACTCTTCCACGATGCTAGGATACACGCCTTTGCTGCAGTTAAGAGTTTTTTTTAGGCGTGATTTTGGTATTTTTTTTTTTTAATGGCTAGAGGAGTATCATGTAATAGGAAAACTGACGGTTTTATCCAATGCTTCATTTACTTTTGGGACATTCTGAATTAATCCTAGTACACACGGGCCACATGTCAAGCAGCATCTGCCGGTTTAACCACTTGCTTACTGGGCACATATACCCCCTTCCTGCCCAGGCGAAATTTCAGCTTTCAGCACTGCGTCGCTTTAAATTAAATTTGCGCGATCGTGCGACGTGCCTTACAAACAAAATTGACGTCCTTTTTTTCCCCACAAATAGAGCTTTCTTTTGGTGGTATTTGATCGCCTCTGCGTTTTTTTTTGCGCTATAAACAAAAAAGAGCGACAATTTTGAAAAAAAACACAGAATATTTTTTACTTTTTGCTATAATAAAAATCCAATTTTTAAAATTTTTATTTTTTTTTCTCAGTTTAGGCCGATATGTATTCTACATATTTTTGGTAAAAAAAACAATCGCAATAAGCGTATAGTAATTGGTTTGCGCAAAGGTTATAGTGGCTAGGAAATAGGGATAGAATTCTGACAATTTTTTTTTTTTTTTTTTTTTACTAGTAATATGGCGATCTGCGAATTTTGTCAGGACTGCGATATTGCGACGGACACATCGGACACTTTTGACACATTTTTGGGACCATTCACATTTATACAGCGATCAGTGCTATAAAAACGCACTAATTACTGTATAAATGTGACTGGCAGTGAAAGGGTTAACACTAGGGGGTGAGGAAGGGGTTACATGTGAGTCCTGGGTGTGTTCTAACTGTGTGGGGGGAGAGGGGTGACTGGGGGAGGTGACTGATGCTGTCTTCCTATGTACAAGAGAAACAGCATCTGTCACCTCTCCCTGACAGGACGTGGAGCTCTGTGTTTACACACAGAGCTCCACGTCCCTGCTCTAAAACTGCCGATCAGCGGGTACCTGGCGGACATGGCGACCGCCAGGCACGCGCATCGGCATCTCGGGGACGCGCCAGGTGCGCGCGCCCCCCCCAGTGGCCAGAGAAAACTATGCCGTCAATTGACGGCAGCTTGGATATTCAGATCCCCTAAGCTGCCGTCAATTGACGATGAGCGGGGCCGCAAGTGGTTAATAGAAACCGGCCAACATATGGCCCGTGTGTACTGCACAGACAGTGCACAGTGTGTACAGACAACGGCTGTTCGGCCGGCTTGTGTCGAAAAGGTATGACCAAAAAAGGTCTGCTGACCAGTTCCTGATCATTGACTGAGCACTGACCAGAGTGTCCTGGTAGGATGGGTGTCCCCTGTCAGAACACTATAGAACAGCATGTTAGATTACTGTACTAACATTGGATTGTTAGTGCAGCGTCTCTTCCTGAGCTGTCAGTCGTTTTTTCACAGCACTCTGCTTTAGAGTTTGAGATTTAAATGGAATACAGGCATACCCCGCTTTAAGTACACTCACTTTACATACACTCGCGAGTAAGGACATACCCGTGAGTGTATGTAAAGTGCCTTACAAGTACCGTACAGACATTTGCAGCCACAATAGAAGGAGCTGAAGCTCCGAGAGCATAGCCCGCCCTGTTCCAGTGTGCCCCTGACATCCCCACTACAGCCCCTGGGACCTCAACTACAGCTTTTGACACCCCCACTTTAGCCACTGACCCCCCCCCCCCCACTACACCCTAGAAGTGAAAAAGGGTATTGTTTCACTTTAAGTACATTTTCGTTTTACATACATGCTCTGGTCCCATTGTGTACTTAAAAGTGGGGTATGCCTGTATACCAAATCCGCTGATTACAAGTGATTTTTGCATTGCTGCACAACACTGATTGTGAATAACATGGCACATTCTATCAAAATCTGCTGAATATATTTTGGAATTGTTGCCTAAACCATTAAGTTTTAGCTGATAACATGGAAATAGCAGACAATATTATATTTAAGAATTTATGTTCTAGACACTTTGACTGGAAAATATAAAAATTGTTATGTACATCATATTATTGTGAGGTTAGTCCATACTATTCCCTGGACTAGTTTGCTTATTTTCCAGGCTAACTTTCCATTTATCTGTTACATGAGCGGTATGCTACTTGTGAAATATATATGAAAGACATATAGAAGCAGGAAGTGGTTAACCATTCCTGGCTGCTTGATTTTCAGACTCTAGTATTTCCTGATGACAGCACTTGTGTCTGTTCCCATAACATCACTAGTCTCCTTAGCATATCCACTTCTTCCCAGTGCTCCTAGTGTGCCTAAATATCTGACATTAGTTCCACTAGCCTGACTGGAATGTGCCTTTCCATTGTTGTGCTTTTCCACCGCTACTTCTTTCAGTGCAGCTCAAGTCTCTTCCTGTCTATTTAGTAGTTATATCACTTCTCTGTTTATTGCAGGTGCATAGGGCCACATATCAAATGTATTACTATACAGGATTTATACAGCACCAACAGTTTGTGCAGCGCTTTACAATTTAAGATTAAAATAACGTTTTAAAATTGTAATGATGAAATCTGGTATAGTTACTTACAATAAAGTGAAAAAGAAACAGGGACTGTCTCAATAAGAGACCATTTGGGCTTCAGATGAAAGACTTTATGTATGGGTAATTTTTGCATCCTTTCTTATAATATTGAGCCAGTGGTTCAAAATGGGGAACGTTTGCTGTTGATATTAATATTATACTTTATTTTGCTCTTAAAAACGTTTTTAACAAATGTAGGTTAGCATTTTTAGATCTGTGATCCACCATTATTGAGTTCTACGCTTATTTCTGTATTCGGTTAAATCAATTCTGTGAGAAGAAAAAGATTAAAAATTCTCATTAAAAAAGTCACACCACTATACTGGCAAGTAACTCTGACCTTTGCTACACCATTCAACGAATCTTCAGCATCTGGCACACTTCCCGTCAGTGTCACTACATTGTTTTCTATTGCTTTAAAGCAGAACTTCACCCAAAAGGGGAAGTTTTGCCTTTATGTAATTCCCCCCCCCCCCCCATTTCGCCTTCATTTTTTGAATAGTTTTTTTTGGGGGGGGGAGGTACCTAGTTTTGATAGGTACTGCTCCTTGTTCCACCCACATCGCCTGGTCAATGCTTGCAGCCTCTTAGGACACGTCACAGGTCCCAAAAGACTGCTGGACCATTCACACTGCAAAACTCGGCCTGGGCATGCACAAAAGGAAGCTGGATGTGAAATTGCAAGGAATCACAGCTGGTTTCCCACAGTTAAAATGGCAGGGGCCTGAAGACCATCAAAGAAACAGTGCAGGTGAGGACATCACTGGATTCCTGGACAGGTAAGTGTCCTTCTATTAAAAGTCAGCATTTACAGTATTTTATAGTTGCTGATTTTTTTATTTAGATTTTTTTTGGGGGAGGGGAGACAATGACTGAAGAACCACTTTAATGCTGCGTACACACGGTCAGAATTTCCGACAACAAATGTTCGATGGGAGCTTTTTGTCGGAAATTCCGACAATGTGTAGGCTCCATCGGACATTTGCTGATAACAAAAATTTGAGAGCTAGAGGGAGCTGCGGTGGCTCAGCGCGATTAGCACTGAGCTGATAAGCCTTTCACCTCTGCAGCCAAGGGTTCGGATCCTGGTCTCGGCTGCATGTGAATTGAGTTTGGTGGTCTCTGCCTGGCTCCCGGTGGGTGTGCTATATGCGAGGTAAGCCTGCGCTTAGTACGCCCACCCCCCCCTCCCACAAAACCACCACACTTACACGCACTCTAAATTGGGTTAACATGCACACACTTTGGCCACGTGGTCTCTAAAAAAAGAGAGGTGAAGGACTAACGGGGCTGGCTGAGTGGGCTAGATCCTCTCACTCCCTCATAGGGGAGTCCCTCTGCCCCGTTGGGCTTCAAAGCGGAGCAGGTAGGGACCCCCTCACACCTGCCATTGCCACCCGCACTCCTGCGTTCCGGCTCCTCTCTCGAGTACACGCACAAAAATACACTTAAAAAAAAAAAATTCTCAAATATTCCGACAACAAAATCTGTTCTCGTAAATTCCAATCGTGTGTGGACAATTCCGACGCACAAAATTCCATGCATGCTCTGAATCGAGTACGAGATGGAAGCACTCGATCTGGTAAAACTAGCGTTTGTAATGGAGATGGCACATTCATCACACTGTTATGGACTGAAAAGCACGAGGCTGAAAAGCGCAAATCTTCTCTCACCAAACTTCTACTAACACGACTGGTATTGAACCTCCCTTAATAGTGCCGTTGTATGTCTTGTACGTCACCGCGTTCTTGGCATTTGAAATTTACGAAATAATTTGTGCGACCGTGTGTATGTAAGACAAGATTGAGCCAACATCCGTCGGAAAAAAATCCATGTTTTTTTTAACGGAATTTCCAATCGTCTGTACGTGGCATTATTTGTCCCTGTTTTGATGCAGTAGTCCAGATCAGTGGTTTTTGAAATTCATCACCTATTTCAGTACTTGGATCTGGTGTGTTGGATGCATGTTGGATGCCTGGTCTCCCAGTGGGTTCAGTGATTCCTTCTTCATGCCCCTATATCAATACTTTGACTTGTAGTGAAGTAGGGCTCGAAGGAAGGAACCACAGCATGCAGATGAGGACCAAGCATGTGACATTCCTGGAAGTGTTGGATGCTAAGATTTCTTAACCAGCATAGCTCTTGCAGACATTGTATATCAGTGACATGGGTGCTAAATATTAACCCTTTCACTTTCCAGGGAGACCTTAAGAATTTAAAAGTGACTTTAAAGTAAATTCAAAGATGTACTTCAGTCAAACAGCCAAATACATAGATGAAATACATATACATAAGATTTATATTTCTGGCCATCCTGCCCTAAAATTTACACAGCACTGCCTCACAGCACAGCCTGGTCTGGCAGGGCAAAATACAATTTTTTTTTCTCTGCTGCAGCTAAGTTGCATAGGTCTTGTTCCTACCCAGCCTGTGAATGGACATTGAAAGGAGTAGCAGCAGATGAATGAGCTCATTTCTCTGTCACTCTCTGTCCTCTCAGCATGTCTCTTGTTAGGACATGTGCACTGCAGCACTACTGACTGGCTCTTTGTGCTGCCACTCTCTGTAATTCAGAGGGACTGCAAGAGGTTAAAATCAATTACTCACACTGCTTACAAGTACCTGCTTTTGAAGTGGTTTTTATATTTGTCCTCCCGATCCATTCTACAGATGACAAGACCTACCCAGCTCTGTATGAGTAGCCCTGGAAACTCCTGAACAAGTACTCCAGGCTTTGTGTCCTACCCATGCATGTACTCTGAGGCCACGTACACACGATCAAATCTATCTGCTGGAAACGGTCGGCCCGACCGTCCCAGCAGACAGATTCGACCGTGTGTACGGGCGAGCCGACGGATTTGGCCACCCGACAGATTGGAAAGCATGCTTTGAAATCTGTCGGCTGGGAACCCGTCCGCCCGACATGTCTGCTGGTTAGTACGCTAACCAGCAGACATGTCTTCTCGCACACGCGCCGAATGGTTTCGACGCATGCGCGGAAGTGTTTTACTTCCTGGTGCGGTGACGTGGCGGCGTCAACGTCACCGCCACGTCACCGACACGTCAGCGCGCTGTCTGCTGGCGGGGATTTTGGTTTGCTCGTGTGTACACAATCAAACCAATATGTCCCCAGCAGACAGATTTGTTCAAATCGGTCGGCCCGACCGATTTGAACAAATCTGTCTGCTCGTGTGTACGCGGCCTGATAGAGTGGACTGTGCATACATGGGTAGGGAACAAAGATGGGTGTACTTGTTTTAGAGTTTTGGGGCTGCACGTCCGACAACAAGTACGTCCTGCCATCTGCAGGGGGGCAATAATATTGGCAGCTGAAAAAGTTATAATTTAATTGCAAAATGGAGCACAGCGTGGTGATGTATTAGGAACATTGTAATGCATACGGAGGTTTTTGGGAAGTACATTTGTACTAAAAATGTGATAACCATTTTGTACATTTGCATTTGTTTACTTATGCTCCCCGACATAAGGCAGTGTGAATGCAAACCAACTTCAAGCTACAAGAAAATCAGAACTCAGAAAGAGGTCTGTAGTAATTCCAAGGCAATACAATTACTGTAAACACAGAATGGTACATTAAGACAATATTCACAAGTAGCCCAAAGCAATCGGATTATCATGAAACATTTTATATTGGCTGTGAGGTATGGCACGTGAGGTACATGTGACTGTAGCTTTGTTTTGTAGAGTGCCATCTGGTAAAAAAATGAAATCTTCACATTGTCTTCATATTTTGTTTTCAGTGGTCGTTCTTCTTTTCCCAATAAACCTCCATTCTGCACTGCACGAACATGACTAATGTTGGCAATATTTCTAAAGACCAAAGTTTAGATTGCCTGCATTTAGGAGCATTCATTTTGTTAACGAGAACACTTGTCACATATGGATACAGTTTTCATATTAGAAAAAAGAATGCAAAGTCATCCTCAGATGAGACGTTGTAACAAATTAGATTAGAAGCTCAGTGCATGGAGAAATAAACTGACGGAAAGGTTGTGAGGCAGTCACAGTGAATTTTATGTGAGAAGACACTGAGGACATTTTGTCACTTTCCAGGGTCAAGAGCAGTACTAAAGGCAAGAGGCTGAGTCAGGCCGAGATTTAGAAAAGATACGTATAATCCATATTGTGTGCTGTAAGGCCAAGACTGACTGTTCTCTTGCATTATTTGCCAGTTGCTTTGAAATAATGCAGGGTACAATAATATGGAAATTCTGAATAGAATCAATCCAGCCAATGCACTGCCTGTCTATGTTTAATACCAGGTACAGGAATATAACTAAGCTATTTAAGAAACTAAGGCTATAAATCCCAAACAGGATGCAAGCTTTATTATTAAATTGCGGTAATATATCTTGTGCATCTAATATTTCTTTTTGTAATTTGATTTCTCGGAGTACCTTTGAAGGTGAAACGTTTTTTTAGTAACTTTACTTTATCTTCTTTGTTTCATCACTAAAAACTATTGTGCTCTGCTAATACAGGTTAGTTGTTCATATTCTCCGATGAGGGGATTGCCTTACTAGGATCATAAAATACCCTCTTCTATCTGCGGAATTTGCCCAGTCTTTTGTGTGGTGCCCTACTTGCTGAGATCCTCCTCTCCCTTCTCCCTGCTCTCACTCCCTCCCATCTTCTCTATCCCATCTCTTCTGTACCTCTTACTTTGTTTTCTCCACCCTTTTTTTTCTTTTTTTAAGTCTACTTTTTTTGTATGATTCTTTTAGTTTTAGTTATACGAAAAATGGAAGTGCAGAAGTATAAAACTTTTTATATCCCCTAGAGGGTTAAAACCACTTACAAGATAGTGGATAAAACAGGCATGTAGCAGGTAAGTGCATCCAGGAGATGTTCCAGTGGCAGGGCAGTCCCAGTCTGTGATGGTAAAGCTTTGAGGGAAGCCCAGGAGATAACAGCTGACTTGCTGTGAATATTCAGAGGACACAATAAATCTGGAGCCTGGGGATAACGTCAGAGGAAGCGAGACAGAAACCAGCATGGAACACAAACAGGAAGTGGACAGGAAGTGTGTCATAATGGCGGGACGCGTTTTGGAACAGCTTATTGGTTCCTTCTTCAGCCAGTGTCCTGCCTCTATGACAGACTTCCTGTCCACTTCCTGTTTGTGTTCCATGCTGGTGTCTGTCTCACCTCCTCTGAGGTCATCCCCAGGCTCCAGCTTTATTGTGTCCTCTGAATATTCACAGCACAAATTGGCTGTTATCTCGTGGACTTCATACGTTACATTTAAAAAAAAAAACAGGTTAGCATTCTTTTTTGCTGTACACCAGGCATATGATTTAGTTAACTGAAGCTGTTTAGAGATGGTAAGCCAGAATTGTTGGATGTAGCCATTTAGAAAATTACAGATTACTATGTATGCTATGAGGAAGGCTTTGTAAACCGAAACGCTTTAGCATTTTAGATTCTGTACCTGCATTTATGTAACCAATAATAATTCATTATAGAGAGGGAACTAGTTCTGTTTTCATCCCTGTTAAACTGGTCATAGAATCTCGGCCGGTTCAGTAGGGACTGGCCGAGGTTCGAACAATGTATGGGCAGGCTGAATGTACCCAAGTTGATCATTGATCAGGTATTCCTGGTGACATATGGAAGTTGTAGTACGTGACAAAGTGAAGTCTGGTTTGTTGCTTTCGGCAACAGCTCAAATGTTAGATAATATTATTTTCTCCAGTTTTAATAAATCACTCGCTGTATTGGGCATACAAATGAATGAATTTATTCCATTTAGAGTTCCATTTAGAGTGATTTCAGAAATTCTTGGATTCACCCAATAAATGCATGCTTTTTTTAAAAGTCCCTGCAGAACCATACCATTTATGTTTAAAGCGGAAGAAAAGTTCTGCTGTTACATTCTCTAAGCAGGCAGGCTCTTATTTACTGTTATTTACTCTATCTATCTATCTATCTATCTATCTATCTATCTATCTATCTATCTATCTATCTATCTATCTATCTATCTATCTATCTATCTATCTATATATCTATCTATCCTTCTATCTATCTTTTAGCTGTACTGTGGTTTGTCATGACTATATGCATGGGAATAATGAAAGGGTAGTGCTGAAATCTTGGAACTGTCCAATTGCTAAAGGAGTAAATCGCTAGTAGTGTTTGACTGGGATATCTGGATTTTGGGCTAGGGTCTTGGTATGTATAAATATGTCAAATAAAATACAAACTTTTAATCATGTAGGAAATGTATAAAGTGCTTTATGCTTGTAAATCAAATAATATTCATATGAAATTTAAAAATAATAATAAATGTTACTTGTTACTTTGCGGGCATCAAACGCTTTTTTTCATTTCAAATATAATAAAAAAATAATTTTTTAATTTTACATTATTATAAATTATTTGTTTTCTTTTGTTGTATTCTTGAAGCCATGATGGGGATGTTCTTGGATCGTTTAAACATGTTGGACTTGTGATAAAGTATTTTATCTCATTTAAGAACAAATCTGTGTTACTGGACGATTAACTTTTGATATGGTGCTTTAGTCTTAAAGCGGAGTTCCACCCTTAAAATCACTTTTTTCATTACATCCAGCATACTGGCGTCAGCGCCAGTATGCTGTTTTTTTTTTTAATGCGCGTACTTACTTTATATCAAATCATTGAATTCCAGGCGCACCGCGGAATGTCGCCGCTATAAGGCGTCACGCCTTCCGGAAACAGCCGCTTAGCGTTCGGCTTTTCTCGGCGCCTGCGCACAGACCCAGGAGCTGACTGCGCAGGCGCCGTATATAGCCGCGTCACGCCCTCCGAAAAAACCCGAACTAGGACCGGCTATTTTCGGCGCCTGCGCAGTCAGCTCCTGGGTCTGTGCGCAGGCGCCGAGTAAAAGCCGAATGCTAATCGGCTGTTTCCGGAAGGCGTGCCGCCTTATAGCGGCGACATTCCGCGGTGCGCCTGGAATTCAATGATTTGATATAAAGTAAGTACGCGCATTAAAAAAAAAAAAAACAGCATACTGGCGCTGACGCCAGTATGCTGGATGTAATGAAAAAAAGTGATTTTAAGGGTGGAACTCCGCTTTAAGACCCTCTCAATGGCTATGTGCAAGTGACTGACCATTTTCTTGTGTTTAGTCCAGCTCCTGATGATATCAGTTCCTAAAACAAGTCACAATAAACTACACATAGTGGTGCCTTGATTTGCAGTGGGCTACATTTATCAGATTGAAAAATCTTGACAACCGAGATTGTATATGAACAGTTGCTATGCATGCACTCGGAGATACCATTCTCAAAGACAAAGCTGGCTTTTTACACTTACTTTATCACTGGTGAGCTGCCTTGCCCCCCGGAGTCTGAATCTGTCATCTGTTCTTTGTACTCTGTTTTCTTTTACCCTCGGGTTACAAGCATAGAAACGGGGGCCTTCTCTGTTTGGACAGTTTGTTCTGGTCATAATAGGACCATTTTACTGTGCTGACCCTCCTGTGAATCTGAGACAAGCACTCCATGTAAGACTTTCTGGTAAACACTTGGTCATTAATTGATCTTCTGCCAGAATGCAGCCACTTGTTGGCAGGCATTGACTGAATAACAGTTATTCACACAGTTATCATAAATTGGGAAAAAATATTGTCATATTTCCCAAGAAAATTAATTGGATTATAAAATACAGTCTCAAAAATGTTTTTTCATTCTATATATGATAGCTGGTTTGTTAACATATACTATTAATTAGTTTGGAGAATGATATTCACCATAGACAGAAACCTGTACATTATTTGTGCAGTTTTTACCTTAAAGCCCAACTCCACTTTTCAAACAGTGAGCATGCAAATTGTGGTGCAGCTCTGCGTAGCAACCAATCAACTTCCAGGTTTTATTTTCAAAGCCTAATTGAACTAACTAAAATTAGAAGCTGATTGGTTACCATGCACCGGTGCACCAGATTCTGAGTGCTCTGTTTTTAACTGCTTGCCGACCAGCTGCCGTATAGCGGCAGGTCGGCTCTGCTGGGCGAGATCACGTAGCTATACGTCACCTCTCCGAGCAGCCAATTTGGGAGATATTTATTATAGCAAAAAATTTGTTGCTCTATTTTTTTTTATAGCTAAAAACCACAGAGGTGATCAAATACCACCAAAAGAAAGCTCTATTTGTGGGAAAAAAAGGACTCCAATTTTGTTTGGGAGCCACGTAGCATGACCGCGCAATTGTCAGTTAAAACAACGCAGTACCGAATCGCAAAAAAGTGGCCTGGTCTTTGACCAGCAATATGGTCCGGGGGTTAAGTGGATAAGAAACCTCCTTCAGCCCTGGTTCACATTAGTATGATTTGACATGCGATTTGACATGTTAAATTGCATGTCAAATCTGTGGCATTTGCCGGCAATGTCATCATCCTAATTAGTGCGACGCTGCACCGATTTCAAAAAGTAGTTTCTGTACTACTTTTTGAGATTTCAAGTTGCGATTTAAATTGACATCTGTGCAGAAAGCTTCATTCCCGCAGCCCAGTGTGAACCTGGGCTCAGTGTGTTTTTTTTAATAAATAAATAGTCCAACAGTGTAAAAAAATAAATAATAAAAAAAGGCTTTTGCTGCAATACTATTACTTTAAAGTCTATTCCCTGTAAAGTATAACTGAAGACAAAACTTTTGGAATGGAAACGGATTTAAATTATTGTCAGGTCTTTATCAGAGTGTGTTGATGGAGGAATCCCTCCCATGGAGCTTTTGTATTCTGACAGTGGGGAGAGTTCCCTGCTGTCACAATACAATGATAAGTGTTGCCAGCTATAGCCGGTGGAACTGATCAAGCAAACAAAACCCGACAGGCTGGTTGTACAAAGGTCTTTGTTTCCAGTGGGACGTAGATGGCAAAAAATTACGGTGTATAACCCTTTCTTACTCTATCCAAAATGAAAAAATAAAGTGTTACTTTAGTTCTCCTTTAAATTTAATGTTTCAAGTAAATTTTTTAGAAAGGCTAATTACCTCAAAATTTGTGGTTGTATATTGTGTTTGCTGAACATTGGTATATAGACATAGTTATTGTGTTTTGGTAAATGTTTGTATCACTACAGTGTGTTTGCAAAACCTGCTTTTGGGTAGAAGGAAAGAGTTGCAAGGAAGACCCTCTGGCTGGTTTATGAAATGTTTCTTGTAGTGGTCACATGACTTTTTATCTGTCAGTTTAATAGTGCAGATTTAGACAGGTTAACTATATTGTTTAGATCACCCAAAACAAGTCCACTGTCGTAGATAGACTTTAATTGGGTACTGTGCAAAGCAAACACTGACGTTTTCTCCTCGTTTACAGGGTTGTCTAATTTTCTCTGTCACCTTTGGGATAGCATTGCTTGAGACAGAAACCAGCTTGACTTGGGAGAGTCTACAGACTGAAAAGATTTACGCTTTAGATGAGGATTATGCCTTAGCCTTCAAACCTTTATCATGCTTTCAGAAAATATCCATTAGCAACCTCAAACACATGTTATACTATGATAGCTTTACAATTAAAACATTTCACATATTGAGGAATTGATCGGTCTTATTAACAGAGATTACAAAAATATATAACCTCTTTAATATGACAGGCTATTCTATCCAGATTTTATATACCAGTTTTGAGTTGAGGCCAGTGGGTTCATTCCTTCACACTGTGCTAGCCTCAGATCTCCCGCTGCATTGTCCAGAATGCAAAATAATTAAAGATCCAGTAGGGGGAACGAGTGCATGTTGACATGTCTGGGGCAAGTGCCCAGTGTCAGGTATAAAGAATTTGCCAATGGAGTCTCCAAGAGATGTAAAAATTGAGTGGGTCATTCACCCCACAGGGCCTAATCTCGGCTACACTATGAGCTGTGGGTATACTAATTCTTTAAGCATTGTAAAACTACTAAGTGATTTAGGCTGGGTGCTGTGATAAAAGTGAGCCTCTTTATTGTTAAATCTGTTTTCATTGAATTCAAATACTTGTCTGTATTCCGATAAAAGAACGTAAGGATTAAACTTCCAAATGTGGCCAATATTTTAACATTTCATATTGTAGATTGGTCACTTCTGTTTCTTTTTATCTAGTTCATTTTTGATCTGGAAACTGAAATATGCATCCTTTCCCACTGGATTCTTTGATCTGCTGCATACAAATGGCTATTTTAGTCTTACAAAGAGAGAGCTCTTATGTTCTGCCCACTCAAACTCCAGCATGCAGAACATTTTCTTTGGCCTGAGACCCAACCTGGTGTGTTAGAGGGAACCAAAGAAAAGAAAGGTTAAGCAAAAATACATTATTGTTTCCCATTTGCATAGGTTATAAGAACTTTTTTTTAATAGAAGACCCTTATGTACTGTACAGGTATACCCCACTTTTAAGTACACAATGGGGTTTATTTACTTAAGCTGGAAAGTGCAAAATCGGGCTCAGTTCTGCATAGAAACCAATGAGCTTCCAGGTTTTATTACCAAAGCTTAATTGAACAAGCTGGGGTTAGAAGCTCATTGGTTTCTATGCAGAAGTGAGCCTGATTTTGCACTTTCCAGCTTTAATGAATAAACCCCATTGTGTACTTAAAAGTGAGGTTTGCCTATAAACAACTAACTGATGGTAATAATTAAAATATCTAAAAATACGGTAACCATTGTGAAGGAAAAAAAAAAAAATTTTGTGACTGCTGGCTCACTGTTATGGAAAGAGAAGTTTTTATGTAAAAGACATGGTGAATTATCTGAATTAGTGATGCTCTTGTTTACGTATATAACCCAGGGTGACTGCATCTGGGTTCTATTAAAATATTATCATGCAACAGAACATGCTACCCCACAGTAAATAGAATTATTAGTAGCACAACAGTTCTTACAGTATATACTGTAACCTTAATAAGACCATAAGTGAAGTAAATAATAATAATAAATTAATGTAAAAATGGGCTGTTTAGAATTTAGGGGGACTTTGTAATGTTTTCAGATATTTGCTTCAAAAAGATCATGTAAATAATTTTATTAATGTATCTTAATAGAACAATTGTTTCTATGTATTGTTTATAATGATATATGTGTATGGGGGGCATTGTTGATTATTTATGCTTGCCCTGCCTAATGCTTGATGCATAATATTTGTACCCTACCGACCCTTTTACCACACAAGGTCTGGATTGAGAAAATAGGCTCGGCAGAACAACTTCTATTACCTGCGAGTTTGGTGTGCTGAGAGTAGAGTGGGCTCTATAGAGCCGAGTGGACTGCCATCCACTCGTTACGCTCATTGTGGCCCCCCTGCTTTAGGGTCCTAAAGGTAACATGTGGTTTGAGAAAGCATAGCTCCTAACTGTCCCTCATTTGGATGGATTGTCCCTCTTTTGCCTTAGTTCCTCGTCTCTCCTCAGTTGTGCCTATTTGGCTCTGATTTATAGGCCTTGATGAAAAAATGTATTAACTAAACTAAACCTTTCATCCAACATCCATAAATTATTTATAATCTGCGTAATTAGGGCTGCTGCAGGGATGTGTCCTTCAATTACATACATTGTGCTACATTGTGTCACCCTTTCCCATTTTAGAAAGTTAAGAGGTATTGAAAACATTTTGCAGCCTTGAATTCTGGTAATATGGCATGCAATGTAAATGTATTTCAATCTGAACCACTGAGTTGACTGACATGCATCTGGGGTTAGTGTGAACATTGCAAGAAAGATAGTACTGGATTTGTATTGGACCATTTGTTATGAAAGGAGGTAAGAAAGCCTACTATGATTCAGTTAAAGAATACAACTAAAGTATGCTAAACCAGAATCAGCTTTTTATGGCTATATACAGGCATACAAAAAAGCTTAAAGTGTTCTGTTCTGTATTATTTAGAGCAGGGATCTCCAAACTTTCTGAACAAATGGCCATTTTACTGTCCTTCAAACTTTAGGGGGGGTCGGACTGTAGTCACTGGAAGAAATAAACATCCTAGCATCAATGGTAGTAAACAATGCCCTATCATTAGTATTAGACTGAGAAATGGTGCCCTATCATTGTTATCAGTGGGAGGAACAGTGTCCCATCATTGGTGTCAGTGAGAGTAATAGTTCCCAATCATTGTTGTCAGTGGGAGGAATAGTGCCAAATCATTGGTGACAATGGGAGGAAGAATGTCTCATCATTGATGTCAGTTGGAGGAATAATGTCCCATCATTAGTTTCAGTGGGAGGAATGGTGCTCCATCATTGGTGTCAGTGGGAGGAATAGTGCCCAATCATTGGTGACCCAAACTAAATTGACAGGTGCCAGTCAAAGCTCCACTGGGTCCACTTATGTAGCAACCGCTTGGAGTGCAGGTAAGTACAGAGCTCATCTCAGCTCTAGACATCTAATGGAAAATGGGAAAGTCCCACAAGAGTGACTTTTAGGACTTTCCCCTTGCCCAGTCATTGGTATCAATGGGAGGAATAGTGCGCTATCGCTGGTGTCAGTGGGAGGAACTATGCTCCACTGTTGCTGACAGTGATTGGAATAATGCCCCAAGGTCTGGACAAAAGCAAGCAATGGGTCACAGTTTGGAGACCACAGGTTTAAAAACTATAACCTAATAGGAGAAACAGCACAGAGTGTTAGTGCAGCATAAGAGACGCAATGCTGTGACTGGGAATGCCTTCAAACATGGCTAAAAAAGGCTATAGCTTATGCAAATTTATTTCCATGGAAAGAAAAAAAATTACTTAATTCCCCACCAATGTGGGATGTGGGAATCCCTACTGGAGCGCTTTTGTGTTCTGCTGGCTTGGAGGTTTCCTTGCTGGCAGAAATTAGTGATCCCTGCTGACAGCCACCATCGGCAGTGGTCGCATGAAAACAATCAGACAGGCTGGTTGTACTAAGGTCAATTGATGGATCAGTACAACCAGATGTATTTGATCCATGTATTACCAGCTTAAAACTCTATGTGCTTGACTCTCTAAAATGCAAAGGAAAACAGCATAATTTATTAATACTCTTGGGTTCAGTTAGTATCTTGTAAATTATATATTGGCCAATCATAATCATTCTGATAGCCTTGAATGTTATAACATTTTTACAAGCAGATAAATACTCATAGTCCATATCTACTAACAGCATTCTGATGTTTTAAGTGCATGCACCTTGAAGCAGATATATATAGAGAGCACAGAATGCCCTTGAGCAATACATAGATCAATAAACAATACCTTTAACAGGCATGCAGTATTTTATTGTTTGGTCTAATGAGCATGCTGTGAGTGGACATTTTCTCACAGATCTATTCTCACTGGACCTGACTGGTTGTGTATAGGAAGTGGTGTGAAGGCCCTTTCTTGCTGTGGACACTCACTGAGGGAATCCTCACTCATTGTTTATGGCTAAAGAGTTTAGCAAGTAAACCATTTTCAATAAGGAGAGTACACTTGCATTTTTAACTGGATAAATACATAGGAGTTCATCATCATCTAAGATTTAATAGTTATTCCTTAAACAGAATACAGTTTTAGAAGATTGAGATGTTGGATCCATAGTAGACCAAGATCTAGGGCAAAGTGGAAGATCCTAGGGCAAGGAAGGATTTTTTTCCCCTGCTGTAGCAAATTTGATCTGCTGGGATTTTTCGCCTTCCTCTGGATCAACTATGGGTATAGATTTGCGTATATGGGATTGTATGATATTTTTTATTTATTTTTATGGTTGAACTAGATGGACTTGTGTCTTTTTTTTTTAACCTAACTATGTAACTAAATTGTGTGGTAAACCCAAAACTGATATTTTAGTAGCTGGATTGACTCCCCCGCTGACAACAGTAGTCTGTTATACTACTGTAGATGGCTTTTCACACCTGCAATGGCCACTGCACTCTACAGGCTTATTAATGTACTTGGCTTTACAGATAATACAGGAGGATACATGCTTACTTCAGCTTCCTAAAAAGCAACACTGTGCCAGACGGACTAGTACTGCTATGTTGCTGCTGGAGTCCCTGGTCTGTTCCTACACTTGAAGTCACTTCTGTACTGTAGGTGCTGCATGCTGTTAGGATACAGGGGATTCCATGTTACTATCCCATCAATACTATGGAAGTTCCTTGGCCTGTTGCAATCCATTGCTTTAGGTAAT
Organism: Rana kukunoris; assembly: GCA_029574335.1. Classification (NCBI taxonomy): domain Eukaryota; kingdom Metazoa; phylum Chordata; class Amphibia; order Anura; family Ranidae; genus Rana; species Rana kukunoris. The sequence goes on from CM056049.1 coordinate 520,532,800, forward strand.
CCCTTGTTAGGCCACGTACACACGATCAGACCGGTCCGATGAAACTGGTCTGAAGTGGTCTGATGGTCTGATGTGTGTACACACCATCAGGCCAAAAGTCCGACCAAAGTGACGTAGAACACAACGACGTGCTGAAAAAACGAAGTTCAATTCTTCCAAGCATGCGTCGACTTGATTCTGAGCATGCGCGGGTTTTGATCCGATGCTTTTGTGTATAGGCATCGAATCTGTCCGACGGACAGGTGTCCGTCGGACAGATTTTAAAGCAAGTTTTAAAACTTTGGTCCGACGGACAACGGTCCGATAGGCCGTACACACCATCGAATTGGTCCGATGAAACTGGTCTTAAGACCAGTTTCATCGGACCGGTCTGATCGTGTACGCAGCCTGACAGTTTTTTCTGTGATTGAATTCAGCTAAGTGTAGTTTCTGCTTAGATAAAGTAGTCTTTATAAATTCAGAACAGAACATACGGTACATAGAAATCCCTGTGTTACAAACATGTCTTTGGAAATATAGGGGCTTTTCTAATCTTCAGCAATTTTTTTACTTGTCAACTGCCTGTAGTTCTATAATTATGACTGCTATTCACATTGCAGTCTGACAAGCTTGCAAGCTGACATAGAAAAGCATAATGGAGCCATGTGTTAGGAGTGAAAAAAAAATCTGGCAATTGGAAGGTGTTAATAAGCAATGCAAAAAAAGTGGCATAAAAGAAACAAAATACATGCTGCTGAAAACCCAGTATGTAGATTTGTTGCCAATTTGTGCTTTCTTCTATTATTTATTCTATTATAAATACAGTACTATGCCTCAAAGGGTAATATATAGAACAATTTATACAACACTATACAAACTTGATTTGTGTCTGCATTTTATTTCATCCTAATTAAAGGGGTTGTAAAGGTAAAAAATGTTTTCCTAAATAGCTTCCTTTACCTTAGTGCAGTCCTCCTTCACTCACCTCATCCTTCCATTTTGCTTTTAAATGTCCTTATTTCTTCTGAGAAATTCTCACTTCCTGTTCTTCTGTCTGTAACTCCACACAGTAATGCAATGCTTTCTCCCTGGTGTGGAGAAAGCCTCTTGAGGGGGGAGGAGGCGAGCAGGAGTGTCAGGACGGCCATTAACACACAGCTCCTTTCTCTATCTGCAAAATAGAGAGTGTCCTGACACTCCTGCTCGCCCCCTCCCCCTCAAGAGGCTTTCTCCACACCAGGGAGAAAGCCTCGCATTACGGTGTGTAGTTACAGACAGAAGAACAGGAAGTGAGGATTTCTCAGAAGAAATAAGGACATTTAAAAGCAAAATCGAAGGATGAGGTAAGTGAAGGAGGACTGCACTAAGGTAAAGGAAGCTATTTAGGGAAAAAAATACCTTTACAACCCCTTTAACAGTCCTATTACAGTTCTTCTGGATGGTCTTAGTATAAGTACCTTCTTAGAGGAAAAAAATATATATAAAAAAAGGTAATTGTATTAACCCTATCTCAAAAAGAAAGTTTTTTTTCAGCTAAGTATTGCAATATGTAAAACTTCAGTGTGATCTTGATGGTTGCCCAAGAATGACTACAAGATTGAATAATGGTAGGATATTAATACAATTTGTTGTAAGTATACATTTGCTGTTTGTCCAACATAAGTTGACAAAGAAGATATATTTTCTTATTTTTTATATCTAGAAAGAACCTTTTGCACAAAACTGTGTTTCTGATTTAACAACATCCAGCATAGAGATGCAAAAAATATATAAAATCACCCATTTAATGCAATCCTATGGTTGCCTCCAAGCTGTTCTTAAGCTGCATTGAAGCTTCTAATCACCACAGGTCTGAAGAGTAATGGCATCTGCTTCTTGGTATAAAGCTACTCATACATGGGTTGATTGTTATCCAGATTAGCTTGCTTGCGACCTAATTTTCCAATAACTGTAATGTGTATGTGGTCCGAACTACTGTGGCTGAATGAGGCTGCTTCTGAAAATGAGGGTGTCATTGTGGTTTTGTTCCCAACATTATATCTAACTATGGTGTCAGTTTATGAAGCAGTGAAATCTATTCACTGCTCCATTCGCCGGCATTCACAGTGGAGATCTATCTCTTCTGAGCGTCTGTTTATGTAGCAGAAGTAACTGAAAATGTCATATTCTAGATTCTTCAAAGTAGCCACCTTTTGCAGCAGACACATCTCTAGAACAACTGTTAAGAGGAGACTGTGTGAATCAGGCCTTCATGGTAGAATATCTGCTAGGAAACCACTGCTAAAGATGGGCAACAAGCAGAAGAGACTTGTTTGGGCTAAAGAACACAAGGAATGGACATTAGACCAGTGGGAATCTGTGCTTTGGTCTGATGAGTCCAAATTTGAGATCTTTGGTTCCAACCACCGTGTCTTTGTGCGACGCAGAAAAGGTGAACGGATGGACTCTACATGCCTGGTTCCCACCGTGAAGCATGGAGGAGGAGGTGTGATGGTGTGGGGGTGCTTTGCTAGTGACACTGTTGGGGATTTATTCAAAATTGAAGGCATACTGAACCAGCATGGCTACCACAGGATTTTGCAGCGGCATGCTATTCCATCCGGTTTGCGTTTAGTTGGACCATCATTTATTTTTCAACAGGACAATGACCCCAAACACACCTCCAGGCTGTGTAAGGGCTATTTGACCAAGAAGGAGAGTGATGGGGTGCTGCACCAGATAACATGGCCTCCACAGTCACAGGACCTGAACCCAATCGAGATGGTTTGGGGTGAGCTGGACCGCAGAGTGAAGGCAAAAGGACCAACAAGTGCTAAGCTTCTCTGCTTTGAAGAACCTAGAATATGACATATTTTCAGTTGTTTCACACTTTTTTGTTATGTATATAATTCCACATGTGTTAATTTATAGTTTTGATGCCTTCAGTGTGAATCTACAATTTTCATAGTCATGAAAATAAAGAAAACTCTTTGAATGAGAAGGTGTGTCCAAACTTTTGGTCTGTACTGTATATATATATATATATATATATATATATATATATATATATATATATATATATATATATATATATATATATATATATATATGTATACACATAAATATGACATGGGGACATGGTTACAGTGTTAGGGGGTCTGAACGAGGTAGAAAGAAGTTAAAAATCTTCTTCCTTCCTCCTCAGATCCCCCGGGATTCCCTCTTTACTCCCCAATTCTCCACCTCTGAGCTGGTGAATCGGGGAGGGTGAATTCTGACACAATTCGCCAGTGAAGCGCTCAGATCGCATCTTCATAAACTGCCCGTTACTGTGTCATTCAATGAGGATTCTCACTATGCAGAGATAATCGGTGGGAGAACATGTTCAAGCACTTCTCCCCCAATTATCTCTGTTTCATAAACTGTTTTATGGAATGTGATCAGTGGCGATCCTCAGGATCACCGCTGATCACTGCTTCATAAACAGACACCTATATCTGTAAAATTTGCGAAGAGAAATCTTTTAAAGACTGGTCTGTCCAAGTGAAAATGGATGCGCTAACCTTACCAGCAAATGGTTCCCACTGTTTTAATGAAATTCAAAAAGCACAATAACCAAGTAGGTTAAATAACTCAAATAGTAGTAGTAGCCTAAAGCCCTGTACACACGATCGGATATCTGATGGATTCTAATCCGATGGATTTTTTTTGTCGGATTTCCGATGAAGCTGACTTTCATCAGTCTTGCCTACACACCATCAGTCAAAAATCAGACCGTGTCCAACGCGGTGACGTAAAACACTACGACGTGCTGAGAAAATTAAGTTCAATGCTTCCGAGCATGCGTCGACTTGATTCTGAGGGTGCGTGGAATTTTCACCGATGGACTTCCACCCAGGCGATTGTTTTTTTCTATCGTTTTTTTATCCATAGGAAAATTTTAAGACATGTTCTATTTTTTTTCACCGATGGAAAACAAACCAGTTGGGCCCACGCACGATCGGTTTGTCCGAGTGAAAACGATCCATCAGTCTGTTTTCATCGGTCAAACCGATGTACAGGGCTTAAGTATGATTTCCCTCTCCTCCTTTTTTTATGGATACTATTTGATTATAAAACAATGGTGTGGTAAATATATAGGTAAGTGTCTGTTCACATGAGACAGTGACCTTGCCTTTCTACGTGTTTGGTTTTCATATTACTTACAATGACAACAGAGTAGCCATGCAGCTCACATCTCATGCAGACAATGTCTCGCTCTGATGTAGTGTCTGCATTTTATTTCCTTCTAATTAATAGTTCTTTTGCTGTCCTTCTGGATGGCGTAGTTACATGCTGCAATACTTCTCTGTCTTCAGAGTGCATTAAGTGACCCTCAATTGTTCCAATATATGTATGACTCATTAATGATATATGACATATGTGGAGGCTTCCAGACAAAGGACAGTATATATGGTTACTTGCAGTTTTCGTGTTGTTTTCTCTTTGTTTTTTTTAATGTGCATTAGGCATTTTAGTGGGTGAGAGAGCTTCTACGAAGACCAACACTACTGCCAGATCAACAATTAATTGTAATGCACATACATTTTGCTTCTACTACTTCTACTGTAATAGCTTGCCAAATTCACAAATTGTTCAAAAGCCAGTTAATGCAGCCTTGTTGCCAGCAAGTATGAATGTTTAGGATACTTTGGAGTTAATTTACTAAAACTGGAGCGTTCAAAATCTGTGTCAGCTGAGCCGGTATCCAATCTCTAGCTTCAACAGTAAAATCAGTCTGTATATGCAGGCAGGCCCCTTTCACACATGCAGTCGGTTTGTCCTTTTCATCCATTCGTTGATGGATGAAAAATGGACTTCAATGCATCTCTATGGAAAAATGGATGTAAATGGATACATCCGCATTCGGCAACATCTGTTTTTTTAAACAAATCCAAGCTCGAATTTCGATTGTTTTTTTATTTTTTTAACGGATAAAAAAATGTCTTCTATTAAAATGGATCGGACAAGAAACAGATGTAAACGGATGTAAACCGATGACTGGTCCGGTTTTCCATCCGTGTTTGTATTGGTAGTGGATGGAAATAAACTGATGAAAAACTGATGAGAAGCTGATAAAAAACGGATGAGCAGCTAAGGAAAAACTAATGAGAAGCTAATGAAAAACTGATGAGAAGCTGATAAAATGCAGATGAGCAGCTAAAGAAAAACTGATGAAAAACTGATGAAAATCTGATAAAAGAAACAGATGAAAACGAATGGTTCGCATGTGTGAAAATGGCCTAAAGCATGCTTGTGGAACATCCTCTGCATTGTGTAAAAAGGCTGATCCTGTTCTCTACTGATTCGATCCTTCTTCCAGAATCCCCAATATATCTCTTGATAGTACAGTGGCTAGGGGACAAGCTGTATATGCCCAGTTTGGTGTGTATTGCGAGAGATTTTTATTTTCTTGGGTGAGTGCATGTGATCAGCACAGGGCCAATCAGCACTGTCCAGACAGAGGGTCAGGAGTCCTGAAGCTTCATAGGACAATCAAGGGCGAATGAAAACTTCTCCTACAAGCTTTAATCAGACACCGATAGAAGTCACAAGACTGCTATATACTGCTGATGAGTAAAAGGTATTTAGCAGTTTATATTTACTAAAATTATTGCATTTCCATGTTCTGTGTACTGTGGGAGACCAGATATAATGAATGCAGGGTCCTGGGTTTAGCAACACTTTAAGCTTTGACCAAAAAGCCTGGAAGCTGATTGGTTTCTAAGCAGAGCTGCACAAGATTTTGCACTCTCCAGTTTTAGTAAATCAACCCCTTTGGCTATCTCTTGCTTTTAAAATGTGCTCATACCTGTAGTACACCCCTGTTATGGAGACCTCTTCTACTGCTTGTTGTATACAGGAGTACTTATAGTGAATTATTCATCTGCTCATAATGCTGCTGCATAATACTATATAAGTGAGTGTCTTTCCTTTTAATTCTTAATAAGTAATGCCACTGCCAGTGATAATGACAGGTTCACTTTAATGAATGTTTTTTTTTTTCATCTAAAATAGTTTTGCAGCTCTAGGTTTAAATATCCATTAAGTAAAATCGTTTCTGTTAATTTTAATTAGCATCATTCTGCCGTATCATAAACCTTCTGGTGTTTTTTCTTACATATTTGCTATTTTATATATGTGCTTGCATTTATATAGGGACTACATAGCAGTTCCAATAAAAGGTTTCAAATAATACATCTCTACGCTTTAGCTTTGGCTGTTTTATTGCCATTACTTGTTTTTGTTTTTCTCTTTCATCTGCTTTAAACTGCAGATTTCACATAGTGTATTATTTGTGCTTGATTATGCATGCCAAGGATTGTCATTTATAAGCATATTGTATGTAGCAGAATGAGCAGCCGTTAGACATACGCTTATGTTATTTTTATATTATAGAAAATGTCAGTCCCCCTTAGGGCAGAAAGGCCGGTGGATCAAGTGCACATAAAAAGAATACAGTTTGTTAGGCTGCATTATGAGAATCCATGTTTGTTTATAGTGTGAGATAGACTATTTTTGATGATAAAAGCCCCTTTGAGTGCATTTCTTAAGTATGTTGAGGCTGTGCAACAAGAATATTTTAATTTGTCATTATCAATGCTGCATATAGAATTCAAAAAAGTTCTCTTCTATTGTCAGTTATTACAAGTAATGGTTGCATTAGTTTGCATTAGTTTTCTTTTCCAGGCTAAGCACACAAAAATACCTCTAAATCTTGTCAGAAATCTTGAATCTTTGTAACTTCCTGTGTACTGAACCAAAATCTAGTAGTAATATAAATTACTGATCTAAATAATGATGATTATAATGAACTAACGCTACCCCCCCCCCCCCAAGTAATAGAGAGGAGTTGTTTGTAGTCCAAACAGGGAGTGCAGCATAGGGTGACAACACTTCTCCTCCATAAACACAATACCTGTATAGTGATTAGACATGTGCATTCGTTTTCGTTAGAATGCATTTTCGTTAGAAAATCTGGTATTTTCGTTATCGTTTTAACGAACGAAAACGAAAGCGCAAGAAACGAAAATCGAAAGATCTGACATCAAAAATGCTTTATTTTCGTTTTCGTTCAGATCTGACGATTTTCGATGCTTTGTCAAATTTTCGTCGTTCAATTCGACAAAGCATCGAAAATCGTCGTTCTGAATACAGTGAATAGGTAGAAATTGAAAGACGAAAATTCGACGATTTTCGATGCTTTGTCGAATTTTCGTCGTTCAATTTCTACCTATTCACTGTATTCAGAACAACGATTTTCGATGCTTTGTCGAATTGAACGCCGAAAATTCGACAAAGCATCGAAAATCGTTGTTTCCGGACGAAAACTTTCCCGACGAAAACGACATAAATCAAAACGATTTTCGGGAGTGACTAAATAAATGTATTTTCCAAACGAAAAAACGAAACAAAATATTCCAGTCTGCACATGTCTAATAGTGATGTGATTGAGTGTTGTCACCATAAGACACAATTGTATTACTGGCAGGATCATCATGAAAAAAAAGGAAAAAAGCCTCAAAGAGGATACTGATGCAGTCACCACATTTAAGGACTGGTTAAGTGCAAAATATTCTATTTTAGTTTTTTGGGTGTAGATACCCTTTAAACCAGGGGTGCCCAACCAATGGCCCGGGGGCCACATGTGGCTCATGGAGCCCTCTGATGTGGCCTGCGACCTCCTGGTCTGGGATGGCTGGTTGGTAAGCGCAGATCTCGGGTTCCCGACCCTCTATCCCAGAGCATCAGTCTTGTGAATGAAGCGAGTGGTAGAGGAAGCAAGCGGCTGCAGAGCAGAGCTGCATAAGCCAGTGCTTCCTGTATAGTGTCGGCTCCTGTCACAGTGATACCAAATGCTCCAATGAGTCACAGACTTCTGTAATTGCCTGTCGGTTTGGTTCGCTTTCTGAAAGTGCACCACACCTGCAAGATATTATAGAAGTTTATGGCATAGTGCATCTAACCCGCATGAAAGCCGCAGGTACACTGCACTGCACCCGCGGTGTGGGTAAATTGCAGCACCTCCATGTGAAAACAGCCTTAGGCCCCTTTCACATGATCAGTCCGTCACAATCGGATCCTCCTTCACCTCTGTGGAGGAGGAGATGTAAACAGACCTGTGTGCTTTTACACCTGCCCACCTCCAATTCGATGTGCTAAAAATTGTTCCGTCTGGGCGGATCGGATTGGAACGCCCATAGAGTAAGGTGGGCTGCATCCGTGTCCGCTCCAGCTGTCCCTGAGTGATTCCCAGTGTCTAGATTTTATCGTGGGCCGTGTCAGCATTATGATTGTCCTCAAAAGGGCCAGTTGTATTTGTAACATTAGATGTCCAGCACACCCCGTCCATTTACATTAGATGTCAAGAGCCACCCCACCATCAGAAGTTGAGTCTCCAACTCTACCTTACATCACAGTGCACCCCCCTTTCCTTATGCTGCTGCTGGAAAGAAGCGTGATGCATTGCTTGAAAGCAGAAAGTAGAGGAGGACCAGAGGAGGGATGGAGCTGCAGGAGAGGTGCAAGGGCCACATAAAATGGCCTGGGGGGGCGTATTCGGCCGGCGGGCCTTGTGTTTGACATTCATGCAGAGACATTTTGCATTTCATTCTTACCGTGTCACTCACTATGTATTGGTAGCCTATAATGACCTCATGTACAAAACTCAACTTTTGTCTTAGAGTTTATATTAATACTTCATACACAATTGTCAGAGAACTTCATCATTCCTTTCCTGATTTCCACAACTTAAAGCGGAACCATAGTCAGAAAATTAGGTCCTGCTCGATCACTTCTGCTTGTAAAACCTTAAAAATTACGAAAGTACACTGTCTTACCCTGCTCTGCACATGCTCAGCTACTCTCTAATTTTAGGCACTGTGCCAAATTTGTACAAGCTGATCTGCTGACAGCCTAAAGATTTACCTCTATTCAGGGGCTCTGGGTTTCAGCAAAATGGCAACCTCCATCACCTCCATCAAGAAGAACAGGAACAACGCTGGAGGCAATTTACAGCACACACAAATTTTGGTAGCATAATTATTAATGTGGGATGCATGTTCCTTGCTAAAGAACATCTTTTTTATAGCGTTGTTATGGAAAGTTCCACTGTAGGGTCCACCTCTATACAGCTAATATGGTCTTCAACTCCCCAATAGATTACATTATTACTTTACCATTCTGCTTTAATCTTTTTCTTGACACTGCTTATCTATTGCACATGAAGAATACTGAGGTTAAAGGGGTTGTAAAGGTACAATTTTTTTTCCCTAAATAGTCCTCCTTCACTTACCTCATCCTTCGATTTTGCTTTTAAATGTCCTTATTTCTTCTGATAAATCCTCACTTCCTGTTCTTCTCTCTGTAACTCCACACAGTAATGCAAGGCTTTCTCCCTGGTGTGGAGTGCCGTTCTCGCCCCCTCCCCTGCACTACAGGAGAGTCAGGACGCTCTCTACGTTGCAGATAGAGAAATGAGCTGTGTGTTAGTGGGCTTCCTGACTCTCCCGTAGTCCAAGGCAGGGGGCGAGCACAACACTCCACACCTGAGAGAAAGCCTTGTATTACTGTGTGGAGTTACAGAGAGAAGAACAGGAAGTGAGGACTTTTCAGAAGAAATAAGGACATTTAAAAGCAAAATGGAAGGATGAGGTAAGTGAAGGAGGACTGCACTAAGGTAAAGGAAGTTATTTAGGGGGGAAAAAAATGTACCTTTACAACCCCTTTAACATTTTGGATCTCCTAACTTCTATGCAATTGTACACCCCATCAACACCCATCATACCATAAGAACATACCTTAAATATAAAATAAACACAACAAGGATTGTTGCTTAGTCACTAAGACTCAAGCAGCAATATCTTATACCAACCAAATACCAGTTTACCAACCACTGTCCACCCACAAAGTGGGCGACATTACCCAAAAAGATAGACCTTCAATATCAAACAAAACTGTTGGTAACCAATAACAGACCAACTTGCTTAGTCACTACGACTCAAGCAGTAATATTTTATATAAAACAAGTAACAGCGTACAACCACTGTCCACCCACAAAGTGGGCGACATTACCCACATAAAGGGGGGACCGCGACAAGGGGAATTATAGGGGAGGGAGGGTGGGAGAGCAGGTCAAAAGATCCGTAAGGAAAGCTGAGGAGAATCCAGAGGTGAGTCCAGCTGACAGACCTGAGGTAAACTAGTAAGACTCCTCCCAGTGACAGGAGAGGATATAAGTAAAAGGTTACACTCATTGGCTAGATGTTTCCCGCCAAAGGATTTGTCACCAATCCAGTGCTCTGCAGCTGAGATGAATCTTTCTAACAGCAGCAGGCAGCTTGTCACCTGAAACACAAAACAGGAAGAACCAGAAAAGCAGCCATAGGGAGACATGCACTTATCAATTATCATAGCCCTCTATTAAGAGTAAAATGTATTCATTAAACAAATGGGTGTTAGGGGGCGACAATCCCATGGGGCCACTTCTCTATTTTATTCTTTCGTGGCCCTGACATTCTAAGTTAGAATACATACCATTTGGTGCAGTCTCTGGGCTGGTTTTATTACAAAATCTTACAGATTGTGCACTAAACAATTTTATATATGACCTCCTTAAACTAGGCCTCCATGTATGTAGTCAGGAATAATATACTCTTCTCTTGAAAGTTGTATACAGGCATACCCCACTTTTAAGTACACAATGGGGTTTATTTACTAAAGCTGGAAAGCACAAAATCAGGCTCACTTCTGCACAGAAACCAATGAGCTTCCAGGTTTTATTACCAGGCTTAATTCAACAAGTTGAGGTTAGAAGCTCATTGGTTTCTATGCAGAAGTGAGCCTAATATTGCGATTTCCAGCTTTAGTAAATAAACCCTATTGTGTACTTAAAAGTGGGGTATGCCTGTACATTAAACAAGTCCTGGTAAGACGGTGGGCATTGTCAGCTTACAAAGCTTTCTGTCTGATTTCTATTGGTTCGAATTGACCGCGGCAGCATGTTCCACTAATCTATTATTTTTTTAATACATCACCATCATTTCTGTTGGAATACATGAAGGTAATAAGACTACAGTGCAAAAACAATGGTTGTAGTATGCAAGCGATGCATTTCTACCGAGATAAAGGCAGCAGAGGAACTGGAGAAAGATGCAGAGCAAAAGCCTGACTCACTCAATTATTGATGGGGGGAGGCCTTGAGGCAGCTTCTTCTGGGAACACACATGATGCTGCAATGATTCACTGTGCACTGTCCATTTCTCCTCTTATCTAGCTGTGCCTTACACCTAATCTTAACATGAACAGACAAGGAACAGACTGTAAATTATGTCTAAATATGTGACCATGTCTAGTCAATTTGCTGTGTGATGTATGTTCACAATGTAGAGTGGAGGTAAAGTGAACCTGTGCTTTCTTCAAACATTGTGGAGCAAAAGTTCTTATTTCCCTACACACAATTGCTTGTTTTTTTTTAGTAATGCATGTCCACTATGTTTAAGCTTAAGGCCCCTTTCACACGGATGTGTCTGTGTGCGGGCTCCGCTTTGCTCAGCAGGGATCGCTCTGTCGATCCCTGGTGAGCAGGCAGATGACAGGTCGGTCCCTGCAAGCTCTGCAGGGACCGACCTGTCAGTGTGCCGCTCTCCTCTATGGGGGATCGGATGAAGACAAACCGTAGAGTCCGTTTTCATCTGATCCGCCAGACAGATGGAAAATAGGGTTTCTATCCATCACACTTTAGCGGACCGGAGCGGGTCGGTTGTCAGTGGGCATGTCACTGCTGACTTCCGTTGCTCCATAGAGGAGCACAGAGCGCCTGTTCAGGTCCACCTAAAAAACTGATAGGCAGACCTGAACAGTCTGCCCGTGTGAAAGGGCCCTTACATAGTGCTTAATTCCATTTTAAAATGTAGTTGACTGGAAAAGGAACTGTAAGTGTGTCCAAGTCATTCTATTAATGGGGTGAGATTTACTAAAACTGGTGTAATATGGTGCAGCTCTGCATAGTAACCAGTCAGCGTGTAGGTTTTATTGTCAAAGCTTAAAGCGGTTGTATAGTTCCAATTTTTTATCTTATTTTCACCTGTAAGGCAAAGGGCATAATGAGTTAGTATGCATCGCATACTAGCGCATTACGAAATACTTACCTTAGAATGAGGCGTCGATAACTTACCTGGTCCACGCCGAGGTAGCTGACATGTTGCCTTGGCGTGTCTTCCGGGTATCGTGGCTCCAGCGCTGTAAGTGGCTGTAGCCGTGATGTCGCCACTCCCACGCATTGGGTGCGGGAGACTTCTTTCCGGCAAGGTCCGGCTTCTGCCGGGCCTTAAGCCGAGAATCTCCTGTGTGCATGCGCCGCTGCAGTCAGCGGCTCATTGGAAGGGGAATATCTACTAAACCGTAAAGGTTTAGGAGATATTTTTTTTACCTACAGGTAAGCCTTATTATAGGCTTACCTGCAGGTAAAAGTCAAAAAAAGACTATACAACCGCTTTAATTGAACAAGCTGAAGTTCGAGGCTGATTACTAAGGACAGCTCAGGCACTTTTAACCCCCACTAGCGGCCAAAAAAGTGTTAAAACCACCTGCAACACATGCTGCTTTGCCAGCGGTTCGGCGCCGCTGCCCATTAATGTCAAATGGCAGGGGTGCTTTAGGAGCGGTGCATACACCGCTGCAAAGATGCGGCTAGCAGGACTTTTTTTACCATCCTGCCAGCACACCGCTCCAGAGTGAAAGCCCTCGCTTTGTAAACCCTATATACCTGAACAACTTAAGTAACACCACTACACCACAGTAACATAGCAGTATGAATGACCCTATTTTATAAAATATATGGAGTGTTGCACTTGTTTTATATTTTTTATGTATTGACCAAAAAAGGGGAAAAGTTGCATTCCTTTTCTTGCTCGAATCCAGAAAAAGCAGCACTCAACCAATAAACCTCACAGTTATTATAATGCAGTAGCGATAGCAAAACATGTACACAGCTGTTTCAGGGCCATGCTGGACCCCTTTCTCAATATGATAAATACATTTGAGCTCTGATATGGTATGACCGTTAGCTGTGCATTCAGTAATATGGCTCAGGTGCTGGATGGATTTGTTGCTAGGTTGTTATTACTGTCTTATTGTTCGGTACATTCCAGCCTTCTCTTGATGACAGCGCTGTCACTGGGACACAAATTAAAAAGCTGATGGAGATTCTAACATTCTCTCCATTGTTCACAAAAGTGTTTGTTTTTTTACTGTTGTGTCACTGTTGGAGAAATTTGCTTTAATTTCTTTTTCTGATGACATTGTTGCCGCTGACACATGATATCTAGGTAAATCCTCCCTAAAAGGCACACAAACGGCAAATAGATCTTCTGACATCGCTTTACCATTTCCAAAATGAAATAAAAAATATGTTTAGTGTTCCCCTTAAAGTTTTCATATAAAAAGACTGTATAGCCTCATACACACGGACGTTTTAACAGGAGCTTTTTTTTGCTGCTTAACCTTCCTGGCGGTATGATTCTCAGATTTTATGTTAACTGAAATGTGCTCAGTTGCAGAATTGTCGCTGTCATTATTTTTAGGCCGCGTACACACGATCGAATCTATCTGCTGGAAACGGTCTGACAGACCGTCTCAGCAGACAGATTCGATCGTGTGTATGGGCGAGCCGACGGAATTTCCCAGCAGACAGATTTGAAAGCCTCCTTTAAAATCTGTCTGCTGGGAACCCGTCCGTCCGACATGTCTGCTGCTTAGTATGCTAACCAGCGGACATATCTGCCCATGCGCGGAAGTGATTTAGTTCCTGGTGCGGTGACGTGGCGGCGATTTGAACAGATTATTTGGGCGTGTGTACGCGGCCTTAGTGTTTAATGACGAATTTCCCCACAAATCGCTATCACTCAATTCTGCAAGTGATTATAATTTATTATCGCTGTTTTCTAGCTGCTCTAAAAGCACTTTTGACATAAAGCACTTTTGACATAAAGGGACACTTTTTGGTTGCTATGGACAATCTGCAGTTTCCAGGCAGAAAGAACAGTTTTTATTATATAAAAGTGCATGTAGGACCACTAGGGACAAAGGGGGTGTGTAATTATTTTATTCAGTATACTGTATATGTACTGTGTTTTAACTTTTTTGAATTTGGCGCCAATCTCCACCCCCATGCGTCGTAACATCGCAGGGAACGGAGCTCGGCGGCACTCGGCACTGTGTGAATCGAGCGAGGAGATCACACAGCGGGGAGACATCGCAGGATCCAGGAACAAGGTAAGTAACTCTCTGCCTGTGTCCTGTGATACGATCCCGAGTTTGGCTCGGGGTCACCGCTATTGGTGCTGAAATTTCACCCCGAGCCAGACTTGCGAATACCGCTAAGCAGGTTAAGAACGACACTCCATGTTATTCAATGGGCTCATACACACCATGGCGGTTTTGAGCTGTAACAGGCATCGTCATTTATTAAGCTCCAGTAAAAACCAAGGACCAGCACGTTCTGAGGCTCCAGCACTAGAGCTGTTTTGACGCTGACGCCGGAAAAAGCACAAAAACGTGAATTAGCAATATACCAACGTTTTTTAGCATCAGCGTTTTTAAGCAGTAAAATGTTTATTATGTGATATTACACATTGTTTTATACTTTTCCTTGGCATTGTGGGTAATGTGGGAGTGGAAAATAGCAGACGTTTAACGCTCATTGACACCGAGACAAAACGCTAATAAAATAGCGTTTTTAACACCGTTTTTTCCAGGCTTCGTTGCTAGCTAGCCCGTTTTTTAAAACGTCTGTGTGTATGAGGCCTTAATATTATGCATTGTCATGATGAATATTATGTTGGATTTAAATTTCCAGCGCATCAGTCTGACAGGAGCCTCGCTTGTATGTGCTGTGCTAATGTGGCAGTGTGTGCAGCTTCTCATGCCCCATATCATACGTGTCTATGGAAAAATAGCTCCATTTAAGTTCTCTGTTTACCTGAAAACCAGTACAAGTCTTAGATATATATATATATTATACAGATCTTATGGCCCATACACACGATCCGAATATCGGCCGACGGATCGTACGACTTTTTTCGCTTAATAATCGCGAGTAATGGCCCATACACACGATCCGAATATCGGCCGACGGATCGTACGACTTTTTTCGCTTAATAATCGCGAGTAAAATAAAATAGGTTTTTAAACTCACAAAAATTCTCGTACGATGGAAAAAAACGATCGGAAGTGATGTCACGTGTTGTAATGTATTTGTATTGTATTGTCGGACGACGGCTGTACTGACTAAACGAAAATCGGACGATCGGACATCGGACGAGAAAAATTTTCGCGCTTGTCCGATCGAATTTAATCGGATGAACGGTCGTGATCGGCTGTCGAAAGTAGTGTACACACGATCCGAAAATCGTACGATCCATCATCGGACGATCGTTTTCGTCCGATATTCGGATCGTGTGTATGGGCCATAAAATAAAATAGGTTTTTAAACTCACGAAAATTCTCGTACGATAGAAAAAAACGATCGGAAGTGATGTCACGTCTTGTAATGTATTTGTATTGTATTGTCGGACGACGACTGTACTGACTAAACGAAAATCGGACGATCGGACATCGGACGAGAAAAATTTTCGCGCTTGTCCGATCGAATTTAATCGGATGAACGGTCGTGATCGGCTGTCGAAAGTAGTGTACACACGATCCGAAAATCGTACGATCCATCATCGGACGATCGTTTTCGTCCGATATTCGGATCGTGTGTATGGGCCATTAGGGTTGACATACTGAAACTGGGGAGTGAAAAATCTGGTGCAGCTGTGCATGGTAGCCAATCAGCTTCCAGGTTTTATTGTCTGACCTGAATTGAACAAGCTGAAGTTAGAAGCTGATGGGCTACTATGCACCAGATTTTTCAGTCTCCAGTTTTAAAAAATAAACTTTATTTATATATAAAGTATATTGTGTGTGTATATATATATATACAGAAATACACATTATTTTGTAACTGTACTTGTTTTGTACTCAGACTGGAATGTCTTCTACGGTAGTAATGCATCTTCTTGTATCTGCCTTCATGCTGACATTTTCACAAGGTCAATCAGGAGATGTACAATGTTGTAAAAACTGAAGTACTTCCATTAAACATCTGCAAAGAGCTGTCACACTGCTATACATGTCATTTTAAGAAAAGCGTAGGCTAGAAACTATTTTCCTAAGAGCACATGGAAAACCTTTCAGCATGAATTTTGTTTTTCTGCTGTGCTCTGTGTGTTCTGTAGCTGATTGTCCTAGTATAGGCAGCCACTTTCTAATTCTCTGTGTTATAAGGCATACCTCATTTACCACCAGCAGTCCTCATTTCTTTTTCTGCTTGTGATTGATAACCTCCCAGTGAGACGCCATCTGTGCTTATCTGAATTCTTAAAGGGTCACTACACCTAGACACCTCTGTTATTAAGCCTTTATAAATACTGCTCTGCTAGGACACAAAGTCAGATATAATTAGAAAATGATCCCCACCCCAGCAATAACACCCATATGTAAATGTTTTTTATGTTTTATTAAAGCTACTATATTGCTTTCTTGGTAATGCAGGGCCTACTATAACAATACAGAATCTATCCTTAACCAACATGCAGCACTATTGTAGACCATATTTTCTAGTGTGCTTGAAAAGAAAGACAAGAAGGCAGGTCTGTTCAAGGGTAAGCCTAGGTTCACACCGATGCCGTGCAAGTTAAATCAGTATTGTAGTGCGATTTGAAGGAGCAGCTCCAATGCGTTTTGAGGGGATTCTAATTTGTGTTTTTTATGCAATTTAAATACAATCTTTTTCTCTGTTGCTCTCCCTGTCTCTCTTTCTCCCCTTGCATCCAGGGATGGAAGCTGAGGGACACAGCAAACACTAGCTAGCACAGAAATGCAATCTTAATGCAGTTTCAATTCAAGTCTATGGGGCTACACAGCACACTGCATTGCACTAAACTCGCACAGGACCCTTTTTGAAATTGCATCTGATTCCCACATGTGTATGTGTGAATGGCCTCCATTAAAAATGAATGTTAGTTTACTTGTAATGGGATTACATGCATTCTGGAACGCATCTTAAATTGGAGCTCCACCCAGGATAACAACATTTTACAATGTTGTTTGAAAAAAATAAAAAATAAAAACCTGAAAAAAATAAAATAAAAATACTCACCCGAAATAGCTGTTGCTATGCGGAAGTCCGTAATCTGCCTCTTCCTGATCCGCGGTGTGTTTTCTTCTTCTTCTTCTCCTTGTGAATGGGCGCGCTGCTTCCTGGGAACTGTGTGTGTTCTCAGAGAGCAGCGCGCCCATTCACAAGCCAGCGTGAGACTCGCGCAGGCGCAGTAGGAAATGGGCAGTGAAGCCATACGGCTTCACTGCCTGTTTCCCATAGTGTGAATGGCGGCGCGGGACCCGGAGCGATCGTGGGACCGGCATCGGGGGGCCCATCAGCGCGGGCGCCTAGGACAGGTAAGTGTCTTTATTTAAAGTCAGCAGCTACACTGTTAGTAGCTGCTGACTTTAATTTTTTTTTTTACCGTGGCTGGAGCTCCGCTTTAAATCACATCTTTGTGTACCGCGGCTAGCTCATAGTGAACAATGGTCAGGTGAAGGCACTCCCTTTATCTTCCCCTATATATAAAGCACTGGTTTGTAAACACTGTGCTAACCCCATGCAAGCTGTGCACAGGTATCAGTGGCTCACTTGTACGCCTATTCTCTGAAACATTGGGGTTGATTTACTAAAGGCAAATAGACAGGGCATTTTGAAAATGCAGCCGCACTAATTTTCCTCAGAGCTTAGTGAATGTGGTGAAGTTTCACTTTGTAAAAAATACTCAATCAGGTGCAAAGAAAAAAACATTTTTGCCTGCACATGATTAGATGATGCAAATCAACAGAGCTTCACCACATTTACTAAGTTCTGCTGAAGATTAGTGCAATTGTACTTGCAAAGTGCACAGTCTATTTGTCTTTAGTAAAATCAACCTCCAGTGTGTGCCAATGGCCAGCATGAAATCTAGCCTGAAAGTATAGTTATCTTTTAAATACTGTTTTAGTTAAATTAAATACCACATTAGGCTGCATTCACACCTGAGCAGCAAGTAACGCCGCATACGCGGCTTTACTTGCCGCGCTTCGATTTATTTATTTTTTTTTTTTATTTTTTTACAAATCTTCCCATTCATGTCTATGGGCGAACGCCAATGTCGCTGAAAAAAAGGGTCCGGGACTTTTTTTCAGGCGACAGGCGTCTCCAGAGATGTGAACCTATAGACATGAATGGGAAATTTCCCCTCCAGCGGTTTTTGCCGCTCAGGTGTGAATGGGCTCAGGCTTGCTGAAAAGGCAGGTTGTTCTCTCCAGCCTAAGAAATGATTTGGGTTTATGAACATCTGGTCATAGCTCAGTTGACTGTTGATATGGATTTGCAAACTGAAATGGGAAAAAGTAGCGATACAAATCCATATCACACATTACAAATTCGCCTAGATTACTGCTGTAGAACAAAGGTAAAAACGGGGTCAGGCGCCAAAACCAAAACTTATCATGACAGATCTGTTGAAGCTGCAATAGGCAACTTTTTTTTGTTTTTTAAAGTGGCAAGTTTGCAGGTTGTAATTTCTCCCCGTGTCACTACTTTGAGTTACTGACCTAGAACCAGGGCTCAAGTCCTGCGGGAATGCGTGGGAACGGAGTTCCTGCACTTTTTTCACAGCAGGAACTCAGTTCCCTTTGCAGGACTAGACCAGCCGAGAGCAGCCAAGCCGCCCGAGCTAATCCTTCACTAAGCGGCGATGCCCAGCTCGAGTCACTGTCAGGGGCAGGCGAACCTTAGTAATCCTTTATGTTACTGGCCGCTTCCTGTATATGGATTCATCGGGTAGTGTGCGGTTTTTCAGTTACTTCCTCGATGCTGCAATGTTTCTTGGGATCTTTGGTCATTGTTCCCAGGAGAGGTCTGCCACAAGTTATCGTGGGATTTAGAAAGAACGTGCTTCTTACATAAAGGATTACTAAGGTACAGTGCATCGGAAAAAAAACATGCAGTTTAGTAATTATGCATATGAGCATATCATTTTTTATTTTTTGGTGGGGGAGTGAATCTCGGGTGGGAGTTCCCACACTTTTTTCCCCATGACTTGACCCCTGCCTAGAACAGATATGCATGCATGTCTAGCAGTCTAGGGATTAGTGTTGCTCACGAATATTCGCATTGCGAATATTCGCTACGAATATTGCATATTCGAGTATTCGCGAATAACACGAATATCGCGGCGAATATTCAGTATTTCGAATATTCGTATTTTTCAATTTTTTTTTTTAGAACAGATCACATCCTAGAGATCCCCATCGACGTCTAAAAGCATTGCTGGTATGATTAGAGACCTTGGGCCGAGTAGCTGCAGCGCTCATTTTATATTGCCGAAAAATCGCAATGCGATTATTCGGCAATAGCGATATCGCGCGATTATTTTGTATTGTAATATATCACAAATATTCTGAGCCAATCAGAGTGCTCCATTCCGCATTTCTCGAAATTTCGCAATTATTTTGTATTGTGAAATATCATGAATATTCTGAGCCAATCAGAGTGCTCCATTCCGCATTTCTCGAATATTCGCAATTATTTTGTATTGTAATATATCACGAATATTCTGAGCCAATCAGAGTGCTCCATTCCGCATTTCTCGAATATTCGCAATTATTTTATATTGTAATATATCACGAATATTCTGAGCCAATCAGAGTGCTCCATTACGCATTTCTCGAATATTCGCAATTATTTTATATTGTAATATATCACGAATATTCTGAGCCAATCAGAGTGCTCCTTCCGCATTTCTCGAATATTCGCAATTATTTTGTATTGTAATATATCACGAATATTCTGAGCCAATCAGAGTGCTCCTTCCGCATTTGCCGAATATTCGCAATTATTGTGTATTGTAATATATCACAAATATTCTGAGCCAATCAGAGTGCTCCTTCCGCATTTCTCGAATATTCGCAATTATTTTGTATTGTAAAATATCACGAATATTCTGAGCCAATCAGAGTGCTCCTTTCGCATTTCTCGAAATTTCGCATTCGCATTCGCATTCGCAATAGCGAAATTTCGCAATCATTTCATTTCCCAAAAATATCACGAATATTCGTATTTAGCGAATATATCTCGAATATTCGACTATATATTCGAGATATGTCGCGAAATCGAATATGGCATATTCTGCTCAACACTACTAGGGATGATATACTAAAAGTGGAGAGTGCAAAATCTGGTGCAGCTCTGCATAGAAACCAATCAGATTAAAAAAAATTTTTTTTTTAGTCGAAGCTTAATTCAACAAGCTGAAGTTAGAAGCTGATTGGCTACCATGCAAAGCTGCACCAGATTTTGCTCTCTCCATTAAACCATTAAAATGAAATGCAAATGAACAAATACGCTGCCCAACAAGAATTCTCTTCCCTTTGTGTGGTGAAGAGTCTAATGCCGCGTACACACGATAATTTTTGTGATGAAAAAAAAAACACGTTTTCAAAAACGTCATTTAAAATCACTGTGTGTGGGCAAAACGTTGTTTTATTTCTTAAAAAAAAAAACAACCAAAAAAAAATTCGAACATGCTTACATTTTTTGTGTCGTTTTTCAAAAGGTCGTTTTTTGTGTCATAAAAAGTGATGGTGTGTGGGCAAAACGATGTTGAAAACTACGTTTTTGAAGCCGCGCATGCTCAGAAGCAAGTTATGAGACGGAGCTTCAATGGAACAGAGTGCCGTCGAACGTGGTGTACGTCACCACGCTTTGCTAGAGCATTTTGGAAAAACGATGGTTTGTATGCAACGTCGTTTTGGAAAATGAAGTTTGAAACTTGAAACTAGTGATGAGCGGAATACGCCATATTCGATTTCGCGATATTTCACGAATATATAGAAGAATATTCGCGAAATATTCGTTAATATCGAATATTCGTGATATTTTATCAAAAAAAAATTTTGCGAAATTTCGCTAATGCGAATGCGAAATTGATTGCGAAATTCTCGTCAACACGCGAAAACGGAGATCATTTCCTGGATTACTAAACTAATATGCACTAAACACTAACTCTACTTACACTAACTTATATGACTAAACTAAAGCTAATTTTTTTTTGTTTGTTTGTTTTTTATACACAAAACACAGAAGGGCAGAGAAAGTATTCGCGAATATTCATAATACGAATATTCGCATTGCGAATATTCGGCAACATAAAAGGATCGCCTCAGCTACTGGGCCCAGGGTCTCTAATCATACCAGCAATGCTTTTAGTCGATGGAGATCACTAGGATGTGATCTGTTTTAAAAATAAATTTGAAAAAATACGAATATTTACCGCGGTATTCGATTTATTTGCGAGCTCAGGCGTGTTATTTGGATATACCGTATTTTTTGGCATATAACATGCACCTTCACTTTAAAAAAAAAAGTATTTAGGATTTTTTTTTAAATTTTAAATAAAGAACTGTGAAGCAAAATAAGGGTCACTGCTCATCAATGCAGCCTAATGACTGCCCATGAATGCAGCCTCACCAGTGCCATGAATGCAGCCTCACCATTGACATGAATGCAGCCTCTGAATACAGCCTCACAAGTGCCATGAATGCAGCCTCACCATTACCATCAGTGCAGCCTGATCAATGCCCATCTGCAGCCTCGGAGGGGGCAGGGAGGGGGGCAGGACAAGCACAAACAGATTACATACAGGAGAATCTCCTGTTTGCTCGGCTGCCTCTTTATTACAAAGTCCTGCCTCCTTTGATAGACAGAACAGTCGTCCAATGCCAGCCCAGGAGATGGGACTTCCTATTACAGATGCCGCCGAGTAAACAGGAGATTCGCCTGTATGTAATCTGACTGGACTTGTCTGGCCCCCTCCCTGTCCCCTCCGAGGCTGCCCGAATGATAAAATACGGTATATAGCTTTTGTGGCCCCCAACGAATCCCGGCAGAGCTCAGGGATTCATTGGGGGCCATAAAAGATATATGCATCCAAATTACCAGTGGGGCCGCATTAAATTGGAACAAGGCTGCAAATGGCCGGCGGGCCGGACTTTGGACATGCCTGGTTTAGGTGAATATAGGAGAGTTGTGTGGGGTTTTTTTCTGCCAGAAAGCTACAATCAGAAACACAAACAAGAATGTTTTTTTTTCTTTTTCTAAATATTAAGCTTAAAATATGTCTCTAATTGTCCTTATGTGTATAGACACATAGATTAACATTGAGCTGTTTCTACAGTCAAAACACAAAAGTCCTGTAGAAGCAGTGTTCATAGAGCCTTATGCCCTGTACACATGATCGGTTTGTCTGATGAAAACGGACCGATGGACCGTTTTCATCAGACGAACCGATCGTGTGTGGGCCCCATCGTTTTTTTTCCCATCGGTAAAAAAACGTAGAACCTGTTTTAAAATTATCTGATGGTTAAAAAAACGATAGAAAAAAACGATCGTCTGTGGGCAAATCCATCTGTCGAAAATCCACGCATGCTCAGAATCAAGTCGACGCATGCTCCGAAGCATTGAACTTCATTTTTCTCTGCACGTCGTTGTGTTTTAAGTCACTCCGTTGGACACAATCGGATTTTTAACTGATGGTGTGTAGGCAAGACTGATGAAAGTCAGCTTTATCCGATATCTGATGAAAAAATCCATAGGTCCGTTTTTATCGGATGGACCGATCGTGTGTACGTGGGCATTAAGCCTAAACTAAAAGGTTCCCATTAGCTTGAACATAGAAATTCAGTTGCAAAATTTTTAATACCGACCTTACCCCCCCCCCCCTCTTTAACATGATTAAATGAATATTACTTTTTTTAAACATATTGGGCCAGATTCACAGAGCCAGTACGCCTGTGTATCTCCTGATACGCCGGCGTACTTTCAAATTACCCGCGTTGTATCATTAGTTTGGATCCTCATACCATGATACGACGGCTTCGGGCTTTAATCCGACAGGCTTACGTCTTCGTACGCCTTCGGATCTACGCTGCAATCTTTTTCCGCCCGCTGGGTGGAGTTTGCGTCATTTTCCGCGTCGTGAATGCAAATTAGCATTTTACGGCAATCCACAAAGTTACGATCGGCCGTCGCATTCTCTAACGTTGTCGCTAGTCGGCTTTTTCCTGCGTAAAGTTAAAGCTGCTATTATACGGTCTATAGTTAGACTGCCCATGTTAAGTATGGCCGTCGTTCCCGCGTCAAATTTTCAATTTTTTTTTTTTTGCGTAAGTCGTCCGTGAATAGAAATGTACGTAAATTACGCAAAAAAATGACGTTACGACGTAAATTCGCGCAATGCACGGGGGGAAATTTCAGAGCGGAGCATGCACAGTTCGATCACCGCGGGGACGCGCCTAATTTAAATGCTTCACGCCCCCTTATTGCGTAGTTTGATTCCGCCGCGAGAAATACTCTACGCCGCCGTACCTTACTTCTTACTTACTTAGATTCTTTTCTAGGTGAGAATGACATCCCACCGCCAACTGGGATACTCATGCCACACATCCCAGGAGGCCTTGGTGCATAATCAATGGTCTGCTGTCTCCTTCTGGCATTTTCTCTCTTAGATTACAGCTGTAGCATGGGATGGATTTCTTGTGTGGGTATAATAAGTATGTTATGAGTTTATAACATCATTTCTTGGTTAAATAAAGATTCTAAGTGAAACAGTCTGTGATTAATTTAAAATCCAGTAACCAGTTTCACATTCATAATGTTTCTGATTTAAGTTCAAAATGTACACAAGCAAGCCCTTGCCTGGCTCAGAGAACAATCAATGACTGATCCTTTACAGCGCTCTCAGTTAACAGCTCTATTCCCCCTAGAGTAGTAAGAATGAATTGCTCCAATGTCTTTTGCTGTACTCAGCTGTCCCAGACTTACAGCACCTGCCACCCTGTCAACATTTCCACTGAATATTAGGCAATGGTTTCACAGCAGTAGAAGGGGAAATATTTACAAAAATAGCTTAAATCATTTACTTTTTACTATGTTTATTTGACTTTGATATAGAGCAGTTTGGTATCTGTTTATACACTAAACTCCTTCTATTCTTAGCACAGCAGAATGCTGCAAGATTAACGCTTGCCTCTAGTGGTGAAAAGTTTTCAAAGAACAGACCGTATCTTAGGCCGCGTACACACGATTGGTCTAAACCGATGAAAATGGACTGAAGTTCAGTTTCATCGGTCCAAACCGACCGCGTGTACGGCCCATCGGTTTGTTGTCCTTCGGACCAAAGTTTTAAAACTTGCTTTAAAATCGGACTGATGGTCGCCTGACCATCGGTCCAAACTGATCGTTAGTACGCAAAAGCATCGGTTCAAAAACCCGCGCATGCTCAGAATCGACGCATGCTTGGAAGCATTGAACTTCGTTTTTTTCAGGACGTCGTTGTGTTTTACGTCACCGCGTTCTGACACGACCGGTTTTTGAACTGATGGTGTGTACGCACATCAGACCATCAGGCCACTTCAGCGGTGACCCGATGAAAACGGTCCGTCGGCCCATTCTCATTGGATGGACCGATCATGTGTACGCGGCCTTAGTGAAGGAGCTTGTACAATTTATAGGCCTGTATGATTGCAGTTTTGTCAGGATTGAAGATAGTTCAGCTATAGATTTTAACTTCCATCCAGACCTGGGATCCATATAACTTGACTGTTTAAATCAAAAATAGACATCCCATTTTTGTCTTGAGTGGCAGGCTGGCCTGCACAGAAATTCCCCTTCCTTTCCCCTGCCCCCTCCCCCAGGCAAGTCTCCTCCCCCTTTCATACTTTTCTGTTGTCCGCCAAGGTTTCTGGACCTTGCCGACAACAGTCTTCTCTTTTTCCTTCTTATACCTGAACCCACTCTTGGGTTCCGAAACACCTTTTTAGTTTCCTCACCGAAAAAAGCGCCTTTGCAGACATTTTATGTCGCCATGTAGCATCTCCTAGGCCTAATTGTTGCTGAACACTTACCTCTATCTTTAAAATTTGAGATGTAATTTCATCGCTGTCTGGTGGATCCATTACCACTTTTTGCCTCTGCTATTCTATTGATGTCGTATTGTTTTACACGTGAGTGATTTACTCAGTTTTGTACCAAAATTTAAAACCTTTGTGAAATAAAGCTGAATTCCAGACAGTTATCCTATCCTCTTTACAGGCCGTGTTTGAAGTATTTCTAAACCCCCCAAAACAGAGAAATAGCTCCAAATTGAATACCCTCCTAGTTGCAGAGTTAGTAGGAAGCATGAATATGCTTTTTTCTATGTGCAGGTTCCATCAGCACAACACCTGGTTGTGACCTGCCCACATCCATGGCTAGGTAGACATCAACATATAATGAAGATACAGCTCAAAGCTCCACCCACATACCACATTGTGCGATCCCACTGCATTGTGGAAATATAGCACAATTTCCTACAGCAAATGTGGTTTGAGGTGCCCACATATGTCCTTACCCATGCCCGTCGCTACAGGACAGGCAAAACAAACAATTGCTTGGGGTCCCGAGCTGGCCTGGGGCCCCCAACTTCCCATTCCCAGGCTGTAGCGTGGCCAAGCTCTTCTTCCTTCCTCCTGGAGTCCTGTCAGTCCGGCCGGGTACCGTGCATGGTACAGGAGATTGTTTCCTGTTCTCGGCCGGACTGACAGGAAGTGCACACTGAGTGCTCACTTCCTTTCAGTCTGGCCGGAACACATGAAACTAAATCTCCTGTACCGCGCTATACCTGGCCCGGCCTGGGCACTATCTGATAGGGGACTGAGGACCCATAATAATAGAACACCGGACTGACAGGAGGAAGAGGAGCTCAGCCACGCTACAGCAGCAGCCTACAGGGAAGAAGGGGAGGTGAGAATAGAAAAACATAGGGACTAGGGAGGGGTTGTAAAAAAAATAGAGTAGCAATAACGTAGGCTTTCCGTGCAGGGGGGGTAGATTGGGGCCCCCAAATTCCTTCAAACGGCCCTGTCCTTACCTCTGTGCCTGGGAACAGCACAATTTCCTAAAGGGGGTGATGACGTCACTAGGCTTACAATTGTAATTTACTCACAAAGTAAAGACTCTATTTAAAAAGTTTTACAGCTGTTCAATAAGGCACGGTTAGAGGAATCTAGATATAGAACGTGAGCAGGATCCTGGAGTTCAGCTTTAACAAAC
Organism: Rana kukunoris; assembly: GCA_029574335.1. Lineage (NCBI taxonomy): Eukaryota > Metazoa > Chordata > Amphibia > Anura > Ranidae > Rana > Rana kukunoris. The sequence continues at coordinate 520,559,021 of CM056049.1, forward strand.
ATTTTGGCAAGTTAATTTACAAAGCTGCTTATATTTCTTGGGGAATCTGTGACATCTGTACACTCAAGTTCCCAGATTTTCTGCAGAAAGTTTGGCTCTTTCCCATTAGATTATTAATTTTCCAATCCAATCTGCTTGGGTGGTGGAAGAGGGGGTACAACTGGACATTGTTCTGAGCCTCTTCGAACTGTTAGTTATTCAGTACACCAGAATTTACCTAAGAATGATAAATCCTTTTTGAGTGGACTGATCCTTTTAAGTGATTGAAAAAAAAATGTTTTATTATTAAAATAATAAAGATGTAATACACACCTGCCCTGAACCTCCTCTTCTGGGGTTCCCCACTGGCGCTCTTAGCTCCTCCACCCTTATGAGTACCCTTATAGCAAATTGCTGGCTATGGGGGCACTCATGTGGGCTTTATGGTGTTCCAGGCTTGGGGCATCTATTGACACACACAGTCCGGCTCAGCCCTGTTAATGGCTCTTGCTGCTGCCTCTGTGTCCTGTGAGGAGAGAGAGTGCAGGGCTGCTGTTCTCGGGCACAGCTCTGGATTGAGTTCGGTCTCAGGAAACTTTTTAGGGGGAGGCTTTGGGGGAGCTGATGGATGTTTTTATTACCTGAATGCAGAGAATGAATTATGGTAAGAAATTGGGGCAGTTTTCAGGCACTTAAGCGCTGTAAATAGCCTCTGCTAAAAAAAAAAAACCTCCTCTCATTCATTCAAGACTTTTCACACTGGGGTGGTGCGCTAACGCAGCCGCAGCCCCATTGTGAAAGGGGTCTTAAGGTTATGTCAGAGTTTGGATTTAGCCTACTTTTTTTGCATGAGACATCTAAAAAAAAAGCTGATTAGCAGAGTGCAGGTGGTGAGGTATCCCTTGGGGTTGATAGTATTGTTTGTTGAGGGGATTTCCATTTCTTAACTGAAGCAGTGAATAATTCTTACGTATGTGGGGAGGGGGAGAAGTACAGTACAAATAGAAAACATCAATTATTTCTGTGATCCTTCACAGCTGCAGTAAAATGTGATTTCTAAACTTACATTTCCACTATATGTGTACATTCTAATATAAATTGGAAGAAAATGTATCTGTAAAAAGTGATATCCTGAGTTGTGGAAAAAGATACCACAATTTTATGTTTTATTTTCATTTTAATTCTACAATAACCCACAAATTCTTCCTCCAATCATCAATGCACCGTACTCTATGAAATGGATTTTGCATATTTTGAAGCTTTAGGCAAGACTGCACGTGTAATTGATGACAACACAGACGCAGCTCATTTAATATTAAGAAGAGCCAGCGTAGCGTGACTTGAGATGAACTTGACACATTTCACTTGACAGCCTCAAAAAGGCTTTTGTGCCATCTGGGGATAGATCTTTGTCTGCAAAGTCATTTTTATTCAGGTAGTGGCATTCAATAATTCAGAAATTAAGCCTTAATGCCTGCAGGAGCTTTCCTATGCACTTCAGTTTTTTTATCTCCAGTTATGCTAAATAGCTTAATATACTAATAACAATACATAATACTTAATATACTAATAACAAGGACCAGCATAGACAATATAATAATACATATAAACAAATATAAATTATATCAGTATATCCAAGCATCTAGCTTTTCTGTAGAGTATTATAACAGAATACATGAAGGATACATTAATTGACATTATAGAGCGTAAGAACACAAAACTTCCAGGCTACTTTAACCTCCCTGGCGGTATGATTATGTCTGATTTGTGAATGTCAAAGCGGTACATTGTTTGGCATGGAAATTTGTCAATTTATATTGTAGGCCTGTAATTCTTAGGAATAACTCACTTAAATATGTCAAAACAAGAGTCTAGTAGACATCCCGGGTATGAAAAGTTTGAAACACAAAATCATAAATTATAATATAATAAATAACTATAAATAATTATAAAAAATAATATTATAATAATAATACATTTTATTCAATAATGTAATCAAATCAAGAACACAGAAATTTGCTCAGTCGCAGAATTGTTCGTTGTCGTCACTTTCATTGTCTGATGACGAATTTCCCCACAAATTCTGCAAGTGATTCTAATATACTATCGCTGTTTTCTAACTGGTGTAAAACCGCTTTTGAGGTAGAGGGACGCTTTTTGGATGCCATGGACATTCTCAAGTTTCCAGAAAAGAAAGAACAGTATATATAATATAAAAGTGCAGACAGGACAAAGCACTAGGGACAAAACAGTTGTGAAATTATTTGATAAAGTAATCTACAGATTACTGTGTGTTATGTGTTTTGTACTTTTTTTAATTTGCCGTCGGCCTCCACCCCCATGCATCGCACCGCTCACAGGAAACGGAGCCCACATCAGTATTACATCGGGTGGAGTATCCGGCAGGGGACCCAGTGAGAGGACATCGCAGGATCCTGGGGAAAAACAAAATGGTCAGCAATGGCAGCCTCCTTGCTTTTTCCCTGGAAATGTTTACATTCAATGTACCGTATTTTTCGCACTATAAGACGCATTTTTTCCTCCCTAAAAAATAGGGGAAAGTGTCCCTGCGTCTTATGGAGTGAATACTGCGCAGGCTCCGCCCCCTGTCGCCGCCGATGTGTCAGAATACAGACACTCGGCTTCTGTGTAAGAGAGAAAAGACAGGATGTGAGACAGGGGCATACCAAGTGGAGCGGGGGGAGGTGGACTGCCCCAAGTGCCAAAACATGGGTGGTGTCAGCAGCGTTGCTATAATGGTGCGCTCCACACCCGGGTGAGTTGACACCCGCAAGATGTGACACCATCCTGCAAGTGACAAGAGCCCTGGCTGGCTTTTTGTTTTCAGCTGGAACACCCCCGGCGCTGTGGTCTGGTCCAGTATCACTTCCTGCCTCTTTCCACTGGCCGCTGCTGCTGCTGCAAAATATGTCCTCAGTCCTCCTTTTTAGCTGCTGCCTGGGTGTATCTGACGCTGAGAGACAGCCAGAGGGGGTTGTGCAAGGTGAGCTGGTGATAAGGGGGGTGGGAGGTGTGGGCTGGCATGGTATCCACTGTCCATCACCTGAGCTGTTGTGATAGAAGAGGCTGAAGGGGTGTTTGTGTCTGTCCTGCCACCCTGAGCTGATCTGGAAAGTGGGGGGGGGGCAGGTTGCTGTGTGTCCACCACCACCACCCAGGTATAGTGTAACTGAGCTGATTTGATAGGGAAGCTGGTATTACTGTGTCCACCACCCACCTATAGTTGTAATATAATATTAAATATTTTAGTACATCATTTGGTTCAGAATACTTTTTTTCTTGTTTTTCTCTGGGTGCGTCTTATGTTCAGGTGCATCTTATGGAGCGAAAAATACGGTATATTTCAAAACAGCTAGTGTATTCCTCTGGACAGTTGAAGATTGGAAGAGTGAGGACTAGTACTCATGCTGACAGAAGTATAGAGCAGGGAGATAGCCGGTGAACACTCCTATAAATGTAAAACATGTTTATATTTTTTGCCAGTTCGAGAAAATCATAGCTGGCAGAAAATTGATCTAAAAATGTGATTTTTATTACCTTCAAATAATTTTTTTTTTGCAGTAATATATGTTACATCAATCTGTTAACAAAAATAGAGATACCCTTTTGAGTCAGCAGAATTTAAGTGCAAAGTCAGCTTTTTGGTAAAACATGAGCTTGGCCCTTTCCCCTGAGCCTCCTTATTGATTCGTTAATGTGATAGATATGCTCATTGACCAATAGGGAGTTTTTGGAGGGATGGAGTGAAATACCGTTTTTCAAGGGAAGGTCAAGATATACATCTGTCTTTATCTCTGGGTATGCTAAATGCTGTGATATGCAGTTTTCACTGAAGGTAACCTTTGTATAAATCCATATTTTAATTTACCAGGTTTGTTAAGCCAGCCATTCAGGGATCGAATTTCAGCCAGTTCAATAGGGCCCGGCTGAGTTTTGATCCATATATCGTCGCCCTGAATGTGCACCAGTGTTAATTTTGGCATCAAATTTTGACTTTGTTTTAGTCATAGTCTTTTGACGAAAATGCCATTTTAGTTTTAGTTGCATTTTAGTCACCTGCAAATGTTTTAGTTTTCTGCAGTACATTTTAGTTGACTAAAATCATTTTAGTTGACTAAAATCAAATAAGTTTAGTTAAATTGTAATGCATTATTTAGGCATTTCTCTAGAATTTCCAAACTCATTATATACTCCTGGAGTAAAAAGAAAACTAATATCATGTTGTAATTTTATGGTGTTAAGGTTTAAACAAACTACCTGGTCTGGACGGTGGTCTGAAAAAAGGCCTATAATGCACTATGCTTTGGACAAAGGTCTGAGGAGGCCTGTAATGCACAGTGCTTTGGACAGTGGTCTGAGGAGGCCTGTGATGCACAGTGCTGTGGACGGTGGTCTGAGGAGGCATGCAATGCACAGTGAGTGGTCTAAGGAGGCGTATAATGCACAGTGCTCTGGACAGTGGTCTGAGGAGGCCTGTAATGCACATTGAGTGCTCTGGATGTTCTGAGGAGGCCTGTAATGCTGCATAGTGCTCTGGACTATGGTCTGAGGAGGCCTGTAATGCACAGTGAGTGCTCTGGATGTTCTGAGGAGGCCTGTAATGCTGCATAGTGCTCTGGACTATGGTCTGAGGAGGCCTGTAATGCACAGTGAGTGCTCTGGATGTTCTGAGGAGGCCTGTAATGCTGCATAGTGCTCTGGACTATGGTCTGAGGAGGTCTGTAATGCACAATTCTCTGAACGGTGGTCTGAGGAGGCCTGTAATGCACACAGTGCGCTTGGCGGTTGTCTGAGGAGGTCTGTAATTCTACATAGTGCCCTGGGCGGTCTGAGGAGGCCTCTAATGCACAGTGCTCTAAACCTCAGGACGGTCGGCACACTACGGTTGCTACTTTGCTTGCTGGTAGTAGAAGCAATCACAGGCTTCAAAGGGAAACCAGAAGTTCACGTGGATTAGCATTTGTTATGTTTTCATTCAATGACAAAAAATGTATTTATTTTCAGCATAGTTTTCATCAATTGATGAAAATGTGGGGTATTTTCCGTTTTGTTTTTGTCACTGGAAATATGCTACTGACGAAAATCACGACAAAATGTTTTTGTTGCCAAAATAACACCGTCAATCTATCGAGTTTTTCCTGAATGCTTAGTGCCACCGGCTACAGCGGGTAATACTAATTATTGTGTTCTGCCGGCAGGGAAGGCTCCCCACTGGCAGGATACAGTAGTGCTGTGGGAGGGATTGGTGGAAGGAAAGAAAATTGCATCGTCTATGGCCTACCTAACAGAGTTTATTTAAGTCATAATTGAATCCAACAATGATGGCTACACTAGTCAGTTTCACTCTCACTTGAATCCAAACCAGTCTTGGCTAATCCTTAGGCAAGACTAGTGTCACAATTTCATTATTTAAAGGTCTAGTTAGCCATAATGTATGAGTAGATTGGGTCTGTTTGCCTATCCCTGGAGAGCATGGACCTGGGTTCATTTACATGCCGTCTAAAATAATGTGCTTAGATGCATACAGCGTTCAGTTTTGTATGCATCTAAATGCAGCACTATAGGAATCAATAGAGCCGTATACACAGCTGCATCTACAAAAGTCACTAGAAGAATTGTACGGGTCTAAACACATTTAAACGCTAGCATATTAAAATATATAAAAAAATATTCTAGCTCTGCAGAAAATATGCATAAGCCCCTGTGAATGAGACCTAAATGTGCATTTAGTCAAGGGGAGGGTTAAAGCAGAGGAATACTTAAATCCCTAAAAACAGGTGTTCCATTTCTGGAATGTGCCCCCCCACCCCCCAAAAAAAATACTAATACCTTTTTTTGCCTACACATTTTTTTCTGTATATTTTAATGCCATTGATTGGCTTACAGCTGAGCCACTGTTATGGCCTGAAAGGGTGTGGAAATGGGAAATCCTTACAGCGATATCATACAGCTGGAATCCATTCAATATTTTTGAGACAAGCAGGTGTTTTCACCAAGCAAGAGTGTGATCATAAGTATGTCAGATGGTGAGCCTTCTGTTCTGTGGATACACAACAAAAGCTTAATTTGTAATTATAAAATGGGAATATAACAGGAAGTATGTCCAAAAATTGCATAAAAAAACTGAACTGGGCATTGAGCAGTAAAAGGCACATGATCTCAGAGTACAAGGTGCCTGGATACACAAGTAAGTAGCCCGCTTTAATGTGCAGGTTGGTGATGGACAGGTAAGTGGTAGGGATGAGCCGAACACCCCCCCTGTTCGGTTCGCACCAGAACCTTCAAACGGACCGACCGTTCGCGCAAACATTTAGAACCCCATTGAAGTCTATGGGACTCGAACGTTCAAATTCAAAAGTGCTAATATGCCCAATATTCTAGTTATTGTCGTAAAATGTCTTTGAGAACCCGGGTCTTGCCCCAGGGAACATGTATCAATAGAAAAATAGTTTTAAAAACGGTCGTTTTTTCTGTAGCAGTGATTTTAATGATGCTTAAATAAAAAAATGAAAAATTCCTTTAAATATTGTACCTGCTGGGTGTCTATAGCTTGCCTGTGAAAATGTCTCTGAGAACCCAGGTCTTGCCCCAGGGAACATGTATCAATAGAAAAAAAGTTTTAAAAACGGTCGTTTTATCTGGAACAGTGATTTTAATGATGCTTAAAGAAAAAAGAAAAAGAAAATGTAATGATATATTTAAGGCCCCTTTCACACGGATGGACCATCAGTTTTTCAGGCAGACCCAATAGGATCCTCCATTATCCTATATAGATCAGTGGATGTAAATGGATATGTGTTCACTCACACCCTCTGACATCCAATCTGATCTGCTCAAAACAGATGGATAGGAATCCGTTCACCATCTGTCCAGCGAATCGGATTGGCAGTTAGGTGTAAACAGACAAGCCTTCTATTTTCATCTGACCTTCCACAGAGGAGAGTGTGCTTTATCTGCTCTGCATAAGCAGAATGGACACGGACCTGTCAAAACCCCCCTGCTCAGCAGGGATCAGCGCACAGATTCCCCGCTGAGCAGGCGGAACCCACTCCTTGTGGAAGGGGCTGAAAGAACAAATGGGGCCAGATAAGAAAAGTTAATTGTTGGTGTTTACATACACTTTAACCACTTTAGCCCCGGACCATATTGCTGTCCAAAGACCAGAGCACTTTTTGTGATTCGGCACTGCGTCACTTTAACTGACAATTGCGCGGTCGTGCGACGTGGCTCCCAAACAAAATTGGCGTCCTTTTTTTCCCACAAATAGAGCTTTCTTTTGGTGGTATTTGATCATCTCTGCGGTTTTTATTTTTTGCGCTATAAACAAAAATAGAGCGACTATTTTGAAAAAAATTCTATATTTTTTACATTTTGCTATAATAAATATCCCCCAAAAATATATAAAAAAACATTTTTTTTCCTCAGTTTAGGCCGATACGTATTCTTCTACATATTTTTCATTAAAAAAATAGCAATTAGCGTTTATTGATTGGTTAGCGCAAAATTTATAGCGTTTACAAAAAAGGGGGTAGTTTTATGGCATTTTTATTAATATTTTTTTTTTACTAGTAATGGCGGCGATCAGCGTTTTTTTTTTCGGTACTGCGATATTATGGCGGACACATCGGACACGCCGGGCACGCGCGCCGGCCGCCGGCAGCGCGCGCGCGCCGGCCGCCGGCAGCGCGCGCGCGCGCCCCTAGTGGCCAAAAAGGAGAGGATGTAGAGCTACGTGCTGCCGCGAGACAGAGCCACTGTCCCGCAGTAATATGACGGTGGGCGGTCGGGAAGCAGTTAATATTTTGTTTCTGTAAATGTATAATAACATATGGGTGATTTTTTTTTAAATTAAGTTGAAAGCATATAAGGCTGCCTAAACATGCAGAATGTATTTGTTCATTGCTTTCAAATTTACAATGCCTTAATTTAAAGTGTATAAGAAATATTAACAACTTCAAAAGTGCACCACTACCTTGAATTACCGTTAATAGACTCTTAAAAGTATTCTTTTTTTTAATTCACACTAATTCACCTTAAAGCGTAAGTAAACCCATACATAAAAGTTTCACTTCCCAGTGCCGGAAATGTAACACTTCCATTGGTTCTGCTCTCAACCAAACTGTCAAACCATCCAATAGCTGGTGTCATAACTGATCACATGTGCAGCATCATGGCAGTTGTAGATTAAACAAAGGCAAAGATGGCAGCTTCCTTGGCTGAAAACGATAGGGGGGTTTAATTAGACTTTAATTTTACATGCATTTTACTTTCAAATTGCTCATATCAATGGCGTTAAATGGAGTTTCTTTTTCTTTCCTGCGAGATAGAATGTTTGTAGAAAATAGATGTTTAGATGGTATTTTATCCTAATTTAGCAATTATGTCTATGCCAAGTTCTTGGATTTAATTGATCGTAAACACTACTTAGAGATACGTTGTACTTTTCATGACAACTCATAGGCACTGTATTTGCAGAAACCAAAACATGTTCGTGATGGAAGCGCCTTCTCTTTCTGTTACTTGACAGTGCATTAGTCTGTGAGACGTGCGTGACATTTTAGAACTGTCAAATCCAGTAAGATATAGACTTGAATTTCTCATTTTTGTCTTTCAAGTTCAGTCAAGGACTTTTGAAAATTTAGGAAAATGATAAACCTTAAAGTGGTTGTAAACTTCAGACATGAAATTTGAACAAAGTGTGTTCCTATCGCTATTCAGAGCACTAAATGTAATTTCTGTCTGCTGCTTTGATTCAGTAGGAATCACTTCTGACAAGTTTTCCTGACACCAAGAGAAAAAAAGTGACTGGGGAGGGACCCCCAGATAATTGACAGCGTGTGCTTTGTGACAAGGGTGTGCCCCTTCCCTCCAATCAGCTTTTAGAGCTCTATTCAATGAGCTTTGCAGAGTGTAATTTCAGCTCTCCTCCCCCTCTTTTTTCACAGTCCAGGCAATCTTAATAAATTCTGGATTTTGAATGACTATAAAGAAGAGAAAACCACATATAAACAGGTGAAATGTATGCAGGATCATTTGTTTAATAAATGGCATATGCATTGAGTGCTGTGTATCCCAGAAAAGCAGTTAAGGAGAATAAAAGCTAGATTGAGGTAGAGGTCGACCAATATATCGGCAGGCCGATATATCGGCCGATATTTGGCCGTTTTGGAGAAATCGGCATCGGCCGATTTTTATCCAAATCGGGCCGATATTTTACAATTTCCGCTAGCGATGCCACGGCTCCGGAGCTGTAGATTACAACACATTAAATAATCTGTATTTTGGAAGTACTTACCCTATATTATCAAAAGTATTAGGAAGCCCACTCTTTGCAGCTATAACAGCTTCAACTCTACTAGGAAGGCTGTCCACAAGGTTTCTTCCAGATGCTCATTTGTGAGGTCAGGCACTGATGTAGACGGGAAGGCCTGGCTCGCAGTCTCCAATCTAATTCATCCCAAAGGTGTTCTATCGGGTTGCAGGCCAGTCAAGTTCCTTTACCCCAATTTCTCTCATCCATATTTATGGACCTTGCTTTGTGCACTGGTGCGCAGTCATGTTGGAACAGGAAGGGGCCATCCCCAAACTGTTTCCACAAAGTTCGGAGCATTAAATTATTCAAAATGTCTTGGTATGCTGACACCTTAAAAGTTCCCTTCAATGGAACTAAGGGACCAAGCCCAACCCCTGAATAACAACCCCACACTATAATCCCCCCCTCTACCAAATGATTTCGACCAGTGCACAAAGCAAAGTCCATAAAGACATAAATGAGTGAGTTTGGGGTGGCGAAAATTGACTGCTGTCATAGCTGCAAACCCTACGAACTGATGCCGCGTACACACGGTCGTTTTTTGCGATGAAAAAAAACGTTGTTTTTTAAAACGTCATTTAAATTGATCGTGTGTGGGCAAAACGTGTTTTTTTGTCTTCAAAAAAACGACCAAAAAAAAATTCCAACATGCTTGAATTTTTTGTGTCGTTTTTCAAAACGTCGTTTTTTGTTTCACAAAAAGTCACCGTGTGTAGCAAAAACCCGCGCATGCCCAGAAGCTAGTTATGAAGCGAGCTTCAATGGAAAAGAGTGGTGAACGTAACCTGGCTTTTTGTGAAAAAAACGATGGTGTGTATGCAACATCGTCTTTGAAAAGTGACGTTTCAAAAACGTAGTTTTTTACTTCACAGAAAATGTCGTTTTTTTTCATCACAAAAAATGATCGTGTGTACGCGGCATAAGACTGGGATGCCATTAGTTCATGTGTGTGTAAAGGCAGGCGTCCCAATTCTTTTGGTAATATAGTGGTAATATAGTGTATGTAAAGTAAATTTAAAGCGGAGTTCCACCCAAAAGTGGAACTTTTGTTTATCTGACCCCCCCCCCCCTCCGGTGCCACATTTGGCACCTTTTAGAGGGAGAGGGGAATGGGCACCTGTTTTTTTTACAGGTACCCTGTCCCCACTTCCGGTGAATTATGTCAACGGCTTGCAAATTTTAACCTCCCTGGCGGTATGATTCTTTCAGATTTTAGGTGCTGAAAGCAGTACCATTATTTGCAAGGAAATTTGGCGTTTATACTGTAGGCCTGTAATTCTTAGGAATAACTTACTTAAATCTGACCAAACAAAAGTCTAATAGGCATCCCGGGTATGACATTTAAAAAAAAAAAAAATTATAAATTATAATATAATAAATAATTATAACAAATAATAATATAATTACAGTATAGTAAAAATTATTCAATAATGTAATGAAATCAAAATCACTGAAATTTGCTCAGTTGCAGAATTGTCGCTGTCACTATGCTGCATATATAGCTTTGGTACTTGTGGCCAATATTTCCCCCAGTACTAGTGACCAGGTGTAGCAGTTATATAGCATCTCTTATGTATATCCCGGAAATGACCATTCTTAAAGTGGATGTAAACCCACTCTCATCCTTTCTAAACTACTGCCATAGTGCTGATCTATAAGGATATACATGCCTCCTGCATGTAAACTTACCTGTCAAATGTCTCCCCTCTGTCTGTTACGAGACCCGAAAAACGGCAGATTCTGTGGGTGGGTCTGTTGTCTGGAGCTTGGTGGGTGGAGTTGTGATGTCAGTAGACTCCCCGCCCACCTCTACACTCCGCCCACCTCTACACTCTACACGCCATTGATGGAAAAAAGGCCGCACCTCTTTTTCAAGCGGCCTTTTTTCCATCAATGGCTTGCTAGCTTTGAAACATGTCACATGTGTGTGATGTCATTGCCAGGCGCCGTGCTGTGATGCTCCCCTAGCCTCACTCTGAATACACGGCCGGGTTTACTTTCCAATCTACAGAGACAGAGTGCACACTAAAGCCACAGCACGGCTTGCCATAACCACTGACTCTTGTCACTCTCCACTACATCCTTTACCTGGAACCCATATTCTTATGAGATGGACTTTTCCTGATAGACTAAGATATGCCCAAGCCTGGATCACTGAAGAAAACCACGCTGTTTTCTTGTTTTTTTGGTTACTATGCACAGCTGCGCCAGATTCTGTGTGCACCAGTTTTATTAAATCTCCCACAATATAATATTACATTCACCGGCCACTTTATTAGATACGCCTGTTCAATTGATTGGTAAGACAAATTGCTAATCAGCCAATCACATGGCAGCAACTCAATGAATTTAGGCATCTAAACATGGTGAAGACGACTTGCTGAATTTCAAACCGAGCAAAAAGTGATTTAAGTGACTTTAAACGTGGCATGGTTGTTGGTGCAAGACAGGCTGGTCTGAGTATTTAAAAAACTGCTGATCCACTGGGATTTCCAAGGACAACCATCTCTAATGCAGGCCATACACGGTTCGAATTTCGAAAGAATTTTCTTTTGAAAATCGTATCGAAGAATTTTCGTACAAATTTCGCACCGTTAGTGGGCTGCAGCAACAGCAGATTTTCTTGCGGCAAACAAATTTGAGAAATCCGACATGCTGGAATTTTTTTTGAATATCGAACGATTTTCGGATCAATGATGGGAGAATCGTACGAGAAATGTAATATAAAAAAAAATACGCAATGTGCAATAAAAGAATATTCCCGGCAACGGGAAGGTTTTGTCGGGCGAATTTCGAAAATTAGTGGCATAATCGGATCACAAAAAAAAACGAACTTTCTGATTTTGAAAAAATAATCGTTCGAAATTCGACCGTGTATGGCCTGCTTAAGGTTTACAGAGAATGGTCCGAAAAAGAGAAAATATATTGAGCAGCAGCTGGGTGAACAAAAATGTCTTGTTGATGTCAGAGGTCAGAGGAGAATGGTCAGACTGATTTGAGATGATAGAAAGGCAACAGTAACTCATATTTCCACTCTTTACAACAAAGATATGCAGAATACCATCTCTGAAAGCACAACACATCAAACCTTGAAGCAGATGAGCTACAGCAGCAGAAGTCCACACTGTGTGCTACTCCTGTCAGCTAAGAACAGAAAACTGAGGCTCCAGTTCACACAGGCTCACCAAAATTGGACAATAGAAGATTGGAAAAATGTTGCCTGGCCTGATGATTTTGATTTCAGCTGCAACATTCAGATGTCGAGGTCAAAATTTGGCGTAAACAACATGAAAGCATGGATCCATTCTGCCTTATATTAGGCTGGTGGTGTAATGGTGTTGCGGATATCTTCTTGGCACACTTTGGGCCCCTTAGTACCAATTGACTATTGTTTAACCACTTAAGACCCGGACCAAAATGCAGGTAAATGACATGGCCCCTTTTTGCGATTTGGCACTGCGTCGTTGAAGCCCAATGCGAAACGCGTCAGTTGTCTTTTGTTCCCACTGTATGCTGTTTCTGTAGTGCATCTATTTTACCCTAATAAAGGGCGTTTTTTGAATATTACTTTATTTTGAGTGCGGCTGTCCAAACTTCTTCTTCTAATTGCGCAGTAAATCCTTTGGGCATGGCTAGAGGAACCATCCTCTACTCCTAAATTTTTTATAAAATTTTAGCAATATTATAATAAAAAAATATTTTTTTATCAAACACCCCTTTGTATAGCTTTTTAGCAGCACCTCAAAAATCTCATAGTGCTCTCTGTCTGTACAGTAATAGTAATATAGTAATATGCCACACTAGCCATTGATAGTTACAGGGATATAAAGATACAGGCAATACCTTTTTGCTAGCTAACCTAACATATTTGTATCCTAATATATTTAGGATACAAAGTTCTCTTTACATATTGGTGGCATTAACACACACACACACATTTTTTTTAATTACATTAATATATATATATAATTTATTTATTCATTTATTACATTTTAGTGTAAATATGATATCTGAGGTCTTTTTGACCCCAGATGTCATATTTAAAAGGACCTGTCATGCTTTTTCTCTATTACAAGGGATGTTTAAAATCCTTGTAATAGGAATAAAAGTGACCCAATTTTTTTTTAAACAGTGTAAAAAAATAAATACAAATTAAGTAAAATAAATAAGAAAAAAAATGTGTTTAAAGTGCCCAGTCCCGACGAGCTTGCGCACAGAAGCGAATGCTTACGTAAGCAGTGCCCGCATATGGAAACGGTATTCAAACCACACATCGCCGTGAATGTTAGAGCAAGAGCAATAATTCTAGCCCTAGACCTCCTTTGTAACTCAAAACATGCAACCTGTAGAATTTTTTTAAACGTCGCATATGGAGATTTTTAAAGGTAATAGTTTGTCGCCATTCCACGAATGGGTGCAACTTTGTAGCGTGACATGTTGGGTATCAATTTATTTGGCGCAACATTATCTTTCAAAATATAAAAAAAAAAATAAAAAAAAAAAAGGGCGCTTGTAAGACCGCTGTGCAAATACGGTGTGACAAAAAGTATTGCAATGACTGCCATGTTATTCTCTAGGGTGTTAGAAAATATATATATATAATATTTGGGGGTTCTAAGTAATTTTCTATAAAAAAAATAAAAATTTAACTTGTAAACACTAATCTCAGAAAGAGGCTCGGTCCTTATGTCTTTAAGACGTTGTGACCTTTTTTGATACTTTTAATGCAGCAAATGTGTTATGTGACTTTCTAAAGTAATAAAGATGCTGTGAATACACACCACACATTTACAGAGCTTTCATAGATTAAGTTCGAAGCTCAAGTCTTGTACACACAATCGGATATCTGATGGAATCTAACCCAATGGATTTTTTCATCAGATATCCAATGAAGCTGACTTTCATCAGACTTGCCTACACACCATCGGTCAAAAATCCGACCGTGCCAAAACGCGGTGACGTAAAACACTACGACGTGCTGAGAAAAATTAAGTTCAATGCTTCCGAGCATGCGTCGACTTGATTCTGAGCATGCATGGATTTTTGACCGATAGACTTCCACACAGGCGATTGTTTTTTTCTATCGTTTTTTTTATCCATAGGAAAAATTTAAAACAGGTTCTATTTTTTTTTCACCGATGTAAAACAAACCAATGGGGCCCACACACGATCGGTTTGTCTGATGAAACAGTCCATCGGTCTGTTTTCATCAGACGAACCGATTGTGTGTACAGGGCATTAGTCTGTCCTCTTATCCAATGTGAGACTTGATTATGAATAGCAGCTTTCTATTAGAAGACCTTTCTCCTAATGAAATAGCTAATCACATTTATCCCAGACCTAGCTGTGAAAACCAGTCAGAAGCTGCTTAGGATGTTGCCTAGAAAAATGCATTAATCCTATTTGCATATATCCAACAATATGCACATTCAGTGTTATTCTATAGTGATAACAGAGATGTTACACTAGAAGGGAAGGATTTAGACTTGTAGGCAGAACTCTCATTAATATTTCTTACAGACTTGACGGAGCGCATTATCTGCATATGTGTTGGCACATTTTTGTATCTACAGCCATTTATATGGGCACATTTATTGCTTTAAAGGCTGTATTTAGTTTAATAAAATGAATGCTAAAGTTATCAAAACCTTGTTATTTCTTTCCATTTTTTTACTGGACAAAAGGTTGCCTTGGTCCTCCATCTCAGTGGCCCTGCCCCCTCCCCCTTGGGCATCACCATTATGGCACATGCTCAAATGTGCTCGCAGGTTCTGCCCAGCCTTTGGGTCCCGTCAGAGCCATTTAGCACATATATGCATGCACAGGTGATTTTCCTTACGTTGTTCCGCGTGCACGGAAAAGCCCACACAGATGGCTGGGGAAGCCAGGGCATGCACAGATGTGTCACAAGGCTCTTTCGGGGCCCAAGCCCTGCGGGACATCTGCATTGGGCAAACTTCTTGCCTAGGAGGGAAACGCAGAAGTGCTGCTTTGCGGCACAAATACACTTTGCTAAAAAAACATTTTTTTTTTATTTCCATTTGTAAGAGAGGGAGGAAGGAGGAGGCAGGGCAGCACTACATCACCTTTAGGGTGAAGGTCCAATTTAAAGTGTAGGTAAAGCTATAACTTTTAAACATTTTGGATAGAGCAGGAAGGGTTAAAGCCTGTCTTTATCTGGCTTGGGGGATTTACCTTCACTTCTTGCCCTGGAGATGCAAGAAGTTAGGCGCCTTACCATCTTAGACAGCTGTCCCTATTTGATGATTTGTCCTCATCCCATGTTCTGCTGAAACTCTCTAAAATGTTAGATTTCCCATCACTTCCTGTCTCATTGGCAGTTAACCACTTAAGGACCGAGCCTGTTTTTCAGACTCTGGGCCAGATTCTCGTACATCTCCGTTTTTTGTGCGTAGTGTAGCGTAACCCATTTACGCTACGCCTCCGCACTTTTTACGGGCAAGTGCTGTATTCTCAAAGCACTTGCTCCGCAATGTGCGGCGGCGTAGCGTAAATGGGACGGCGTAAGGCAGCGTAATTCAAATAGGGAAGGAGGGGGGTGTGCTGTATTTAAATTAAGCGCGCCCCCGCGCTGAACGAGCGTAGCCCACTGCACATGCTCCATAGTACTTGGCAAATACATTGATTTCGACGGCAACGTAATTAACGCACAGCCCTTTTCGCGACGAGTGACGTAAACTACAGAAAAACACGCAGCTGTCCCTACGTCCATACTCAACATGGCTTACGCTGGACCTATGCAAGGTTACCCCTCATATAGCAGGGGTAACCTTACGCTTACGCAAACTACGTAAACTACGACGACGGCATGCAAATTCATTTGGGAATCGGCATATCATGCTCATTTGCATATTCAACGCAGAAATCAACGGGAACAGCACCTAGCGGCCAGCCTAACATTACAACTTAGATCCGACGGTGTAAGTGACTTACGCAAGTCGGATCTAAGCAAAATCTATGCGTAACTGAGTCTAAGAATCAGTCGCAAAGATACCCAGGTACAGAGATACGACGGTGTATCTGGAGATACACCGTCGTATCTCTTTTGAGAATCTGGCCCTCTGTGTTTACAAGTTTAAAACATTTTTTTTTGCTAGAAAATTACTTAGAACCCTCAAACATTAAATATTTTTTTTTCTAATAACCTAGAGCAGTGATGGTGAACCTTGGCACCCCAGATGTTTTGGAACTACATTTCCAATGATGCTCCACTACACTGCAGAGTGCATGAGCATCATAGGAAATGTAGTTCCAAAACATCTGGGATGCCAAGGTTCACCATCACTGCCCTAGAGAATAAAATGGCGGTCATTGCAATACTTTTTGTTACACCGTATTTGCGCAGCGGTCTTACAAACGCACTTTTTTTTAGAAAAAAATCACTTTTTTGAATTAAAAAAATAAGACAACAGTAAAGTTAGCCCATTTTTTTTATTTTGTGAAAGATAATGTTACGCCGAGTAAATTGATACCCAACATGTCACACTTCAAAATTACGCCCGCTCATGTAATGGCGTCAAACTTTTACTCCTAAAAATCTCCATAGGCAACGTTTATAAAAAATACTATAGGTTGCATCCTTGAGTTACAGAGGAGGTCTAGGGCTAAAGTTTTTGCTCTCGCTCTAACGATTGCAGGGATACCTCACTTATGCGGTTTGAACACCGTTTTCATATGCAGGCACTACTCATGTATGCGTTCGGTTCTGCGCGCAAGCTCATCTGGACGGGGTGCTTAAACTACATGCCGACCAGTGGCTCTGTCTCGCGGGAGCACGTAGCTCTACGTCCTCCCTTTAGAGACTTGTAGGGCGCCGCCGGGCACCCGCGATTGCTCGTTACAGAGCGGGGAACGGGAGCTGTGTGTGTAAACACACAGCTCTCGGTCCTGTCAGCGGGGGAAACACTGATCTCCTGTTCATACAATGTATGAACAGAAGATCAGTGATTTCCCCTAGTGAGGCCATCCCCCCCATACAGTTAGAACACACCCAGCAACATACTTAACCCCTTCCCTGCCCCCTAGTGTTAACCCCTTCACTGCCAATGGCATTTTTATAGTAATCCAATGCATTTTTATAGCATTGATCGCTATAAAAATGCCAATGGTCCCAAAAATGTGTCAAAAGTGTCCGATGTGTCTGCCATAATATCGCAGTACCGAAAAAAAACGCTGATCGCCGCCATTACTAGTAAAAAATAATAAAAATGCCATAAAACGACTCCCTTTTTTGTAAACGCTATAAATTTTGCGCAAACCAATCAATATACGCTAATTGCGATTTTTTTTTTTTACGAAAAATATGTAGAAGAATATGTATCGGCCTAAACTGAGGAAAAAAAATGTTTTTTTATATCTTTTTTGGGGATATTTATTATAGCAAAATGTAAAAAATATTGCATTTTTTTCAAAATAGTCGCTCTATCTTTGTTTATAGCGCAAAAAATAAAAACCGCAGAGATGATCAAATACCACCAAAAGAAATCTCTATTTGTGGGAAAAAAAGGACGCCAATTTTGTTTGGGAGCCACGTCGCACGACCGCGCAATTGTCAGTTAAAGCGACGCAGTGCCGAATCACAAAAAGTGCTCTGGTCTTTGGACAGCAATATGGTCCGGGGCTAAAGTGGTTAAAATAATATATAGTATGTTAAATATATGTTAGCAAAAGTGACTGCAGTAAAGTGTTAATGATATTTTATTCTGTTCTGCAAAAAAAAAAAAAACGCTCAATATTCATTGTCTACAAGGACAATACACATTGATATTAATTGGTATACGTTATACTGCACACAGGTACCATATACAGTAAATCTTTAGCTGGTGCTTCATTTACAGTTCCACGGCTCGGCCAGTCAAAGCAATTAAGCACTTTCATACAACATGAGTGAACATGTATGTAGTGACCCAGATGATGTGATCTGGCACAGCCTAGCCCTTCATAAATTATTTAAACGTAAGTGCTGCTTTTTAAGACATTCTCTGGGAATTCCAGTGGCAGTCACTGAAAAAATCAGCACACCCAGTGTGAGAGCTGAAAGGAAATAACCTGTATGAGGTTCCAGTCTCCATCTAGAAAGAACACACTTTAAAATATTTTCATACAGATAAGTTGTTATCTTAGATCCACTATATCTAAATACAGCGTTTTTCTATATATCTTCTTTTATCCACCATTTTTTGCTAGCTTATTAACAGTAACACACACACACTCACGTGCGCACACGCATACACACATGATATATTTTTTTTACCACTTGCTTACTGGGCACATATACCCCCCTACTGCCCAGGTGAAATTTCAGCTTTCGGCACTGCGTCAATTTAACTGACAATTGCGCGGTCGTGCGACGTGGCTCCCAAACAAAATTTACATCCTTTTTTTCCTACAAATAGAGCTTTCTTCTGGTGATATTTGATGTGTTTTTTTTTTTTTTTAAAAACACAATATTTTTTACTTTTTGTTATAATAAATAGCCCAATTTAGGCCAATATGTACTCTCTACATATTTTTGGTAAAAAAAAAATAATTAAAAAAAAATGCAATAAGCGTATAGTGATTGGTTTGTGCAAAAGTTTTTGCGCCTACAAAATAGGGGACAGAATTATGACAATTTTTTTATTATTATTTTTTTTTTACAAGTGATGGCGGCAATCTGCGATTTTTTTATTGTGACTGCAACATTATGGCGGACACATCGAACACTTTTGACACATTTTTGGGACTATTCACAGTTATACTATGCTATAAAAATGCACTGATTACTGTATAAATGTGACTGGCAGGGGGCAAAGAAGGGGTAAAATGTGTTCCCTACTAGTGATTCTAACTTTCCGGGGAGGGGACTGACGGGGAGGTGACCGATTTGTGTCCCGTTGTACAAGGAACACAGCATCGGTCTCCTCTTCCTGACAGGACGTGGATCTGTGTGTTTACACACACAGATCCACGTGTGCGTGTTGTAGCTTATCGAAGGAGTCAATATGTATTTGTTTGCCATGATTGAGTAGGTACATGGCAGAAGTAAATGCAATAATGGCACATAATATGACAAATCATGTATCCAAATCATTTACATGTTAAAAACATAAATAGATTATACAGTAGTATTGACTGATAAAGATCTTGTGCAGCCTGCACCTGACACTTCTGGTCTTCACTCCAACATCAGTAAGACTAGAATGGTGCCGAGCTGTCCCACTGTTCCAGACATTTTGGGGCGCACTTACACATATGCTCCCTGTGTTCCTGTTGGACCCTACTACCACAGCTTCCAAACCAGGCATTCTCTCCGGCCCTAGCGCCGTGGCGGTGTGTTGCTTCACACTAAGCAGATATATATAGATCCCATGAAACGCGTCAGGCTTAACTTTAATGCAACGTATACATACTAACATGGTCTTTGGATCCAGGCAATACTGTTGATTATATCTGTTATATTATAATGATCTTTTATTATTGAGGACAATACTACTGTATAATCTATTTATGTTTTTAACATGTAAATGATTTAGATACATGATTAGTTATATTATGTACCATTATTGCATGAACTGTCTGCCATGTACCTACTCAATAATGACAAACAAATAAATACTTGTTCATGTTTCATATTGACTCATTCGATTATCTACAACATACACACCACATTTAAAGTCCAGACATTCTTTCTTTATGTACCTGAACAGGGATGGAGATGCATGTTATCATGCTTCTCATTTAAAGTCCCCAAAAAACGTTTACTTTGCCTAAGGCCCCTTTCACATGGGCAGACCGTTCAGGTCCGCCTGTCAGTTTTTTAAGCGGACCTGAACAGGCACTCCTTGCACCTCTATGGAGCCACGGATTTCAGCGTAACATCCAGACCCGCTCCGATCCGCTAAAGTGTGATGGATGGAAACCCTATTTTCCATCCGTCTGGTGGATCGGTTCAAGGCAGACTCTACAGTCCATCTTCATCCAATCCCCCATAGGAGAGAGCAGCGCTCTGACAGGTTGGTCCCTGCACATTGTGCAGAGACAGACCTGTCATCTGCCTTCTCAGCGGGGATTGACGGAGCACATCCGTGTGAAAGGGCCCTTACCATGGGCGTCCACTGAATTTTCTTCAGGGGGGGGTGGTTCGGCAGCGGCGATACACAGTCGCATTTAACCCTTTCTTCAAACGCTAGTGGGGGTTAAAAGCGCCCTGCTAGCGACCGAAAAGCACAGCTAAAACTATGGTAAAGCGGCGCTTTTCTGATAATACGGCCAGCTGGCAGTGCGAAATAGCTCTTGAGATAATGCAGCTTCACTCCATGCCCATATAAATAAAGCTTAAAGAATGTACAGACGCCCCTTCAGCACAGACCCCCCCCTTCAGCACAGACCCCTCCATTCAGCACAGATGGACCCTCCTTCAGCACAGACCCCCCATTCTGCACAAACCCCTCCAATCAGCACAGATGGACCCCCCTATTCCGCACAGACCCCTCCATTCAGCACATACCCCCCTTCAGCACAGATGGACCCCCTTTAAGCACATACTCCCCCTTCAGTACAGACCCCTCCTTCAAAACAGATGGACCCCCCATTCAGTACAAGCCCCCCATTTCCCCCTCCCCATCCCATTCAGTACCTCAGATCAGCCATCTGCGCTGCACAGGCACAGCAGGTTCCCTCCCCCTGTGTACATATAAACACTGGAGGGGAAGGCGGCTTTACTCTGCTCACTGTGCCTATGGGACATCCGGCCCGGGACCGCTTAGACAGCCTGCAGCCGCAAAACTCTTCAACACGTCTCGATTTTCCAGAGGGGGTCAATTGCCCCCCCTTGCCATATGGAGTGGACGCCCATGGCCCTTACACATGAACTGTGTGTGGGGAACTGTATCAAATGCTTTTGCAAAATCCAAGTATTCTATATCCACAGCCACTCCTTTGTCTAAGGTATTGCTCACCTCGTCATAAAAAGAAATCAGATTTGTTTGACAACTTCTGTCTTTCATGAATCAATGTTGACTTTTGCTTAAAGTGTTTTTTTTTCTAGCAAAAACTCATGACTGCTTAGAATTACATCTGTTTGTTGAGTCATTCAGAGCTCTGCGCACGCAACCAGTGCAAGAGTGAGACACAGAGCAAAAGACCTGCCTCTGCTTCTCCTCCACTGAGGGGATTGACAGCAACTCATGGCCTCCCTTGCACTGGGTGGTTGTAAAGAGCTTTGACTTACAATTATATTTTCGAGCTGGTGCATGCATGTAGAGGAGACTCCTAAGGGATAGGTCCAGTGCCACAGGGGGCACAAATATAATTGGAGTGTGGCAGCGCGCTGGTGTAAAGTTTCAAAAGAAAGCCCAGAGGAAAAATTTATAGAGAAAACAGCAAATGCGTGTAGTTTTTGTTTTTAGTATCTGATTTATATAAAAAATATTCACTTAAAGCTATCCATGAAAATGAAAATTTCGGAAGATTAGAATCTAAGACCAATACAATTATTCTTGGTGGTATTTTTTTGTACCTTAATACATTCCCTGCATTAAGGTAAAAAACACTCCACTATTTTCCTCCCCCCAAACACTTACCTGAGCCTGTCAGTGATCCAGCGCTTTCCCTGTTTCAGGCCCCCCCCCTCCTCTCTTCCATTTTTCATATGGACATATTAAGCAAATGGCTTTGGCTGCTGTCAATCAAATTCTGTGAGGAGGGAGCAAGGGCGTGGCTCAGCCACACTGTGTGTGTCAATGGACCCACACAGCATGGCGTGGGAGCGAACCCGCAGTTGTGCTCCCATAGCAAGCAGCTTGCTATGGGGGCACACAGAAAAGTGGAGAAGCAGGAGCACGAGCAGGGGACCCCAGAAAAGGTGGTTCAGGGGCGCTCTGTGCAAAATCATTGCACTATGCAGGTGCGTACAGGCATACCCAACTTTTAAGTACACAATGGGGTTTATTTACTAAAGCTGGAAAGTGCAAAATCAGGCTCACTTCTGCATAGAAACCAATGAGCTTCTAACCCCAGCTTGTTCAATTAAGCCTGGTAATAAAACCTAGAAGCTCATTGGTTTCTATGCAGAAGTGACCCTGATTTTGCAATTTCCAGCTTTAGTAAATAAACCCCATTGTGTACATAAAGGTGGGGTATGCTTGTATAAACCAGTTTGTTATTTTAATTACAAAAATACAAATTTACAATCACTTTGATTCTTCAGATCTGTAGTCCTATAAGAAAAAAAGAGGGATCTTAATGGAATCAAATTTGTTAATAAACAGAATGCTTATAATATAGCTAACTTCAAAGCTTAGCCAAATGAAATATAAAAATAGAGTTTGGGTAATGCGATTTTGTGTAGCAAGGATGCGGTTGTATTGGGCTAGTTATAAGCTTTGCTGTGTGCGTGACTCTGCTGCCCTCTTCTGTTGTTTAGTGCTAACAGCAGACACCGAATTACATTCTCAGCTAAAGTAGATCTGCCACAGGTTACACGTTCCTTATACTGTATATAAATACAATTTAGATTAAGGAGTATCATGCCTACCATTATACTATCACTATTTTTATTAATTTTTTATATACAGTGGATGCATTTTGTTATGTCACATTGCACACAGTGCATAGAATGATATCATAAACGATTCCCATTCATTTTAAACCAAATGTTACTTTTTTTTACATTGTTCTATCTGTAATTTTGATTAAACTTTCGTGATCAAAAATTTGCTTTTGTCATTATCTTTACTATACTTACTTACTATAATTACTTTACTACATTTTTGCATTTCTTTCTTCTCAATTTATCATATTTTGTTTGCTTGCCAGACATTGTGGGCCAGATTCTCGTAGATGCCGGCGTAGCGTAGCGTAAGCTATTTACACTACGCCGCCGCAAACTTACGGGAGCAAGTGCCGTATTCTCCAAGCACTTGCTCCGTAATTTGCGGCGGCGTAGTGTAAATGGCCCGACGTAAGGGCGCGTAATTCAAAGGGGGCGGCTTGTATTTAAATTTAGCGCGCCCCCGTGCCAAACGAACTGCGCATGCGCCGGCCTTAAATGTAGGCCACTGTGCATGCTCCATAGTACGCCGCAAATACATTGATTACGACTGCAACGTAATTAACGTACAAGCCTATTCGCGAAACGAGTTACGCAAACGACGGAAAAACACGACGCTGTCCCGAATCCATACTTAACATGGCATACGGCAGACTGACGTAAGGTTACCCCCTCATATAGCAGGGGTAACCTTACGCTTACGGAAACTACGGCGAAGCGGCGCAAAAACGTTCGGAAATCGGCGTATCAGGCTAATTTGCATATTCAACGCTGAAATCGACGGGAATGCCACCTAGCGGCCAGCGTAGAATTACATTGAAGATAAGACGGTGTAAGTGACTTATGCCAGTCGGATCTACGCCGTATCTATGCGTAAATGATTCTAGGAATCAGACGCATAGATACCCATGGACAAAAACAGAGATACGATGGTGTATCTGGAGATACACCATTGTATCTCTTATGAGAATCTGGCCCTGTATGTTTAGGATCACTTACTTTCATCATGGCATTTAGAACTCATGTCAGCCTAGTGTAAGCCTGGGTATAAACGGTTATCTTACAGATTCCTCCATCCACACAAACGAGGTATCTCCCCGCCGGGACATTGTTTTCTGACAGGTGGGCCTCTCAACTGTCAGAATACACTGATCAGTGGCTGTAGCCAATCGAATTAAAGCCCACCATTGACAGGTTGCCAACCCCAGAATTAGGGTGTGCCTAGGCACACCTGGCACGCCCCTTGCGCACACCTATGATGCTTGCTAATGATTTCCATGATGAAATTCATCATACAATGGCATTTATGTTCTCAACAGGACTATTGTAGACTGAAGGGACTATATGTTTGTAGTTTTGCCTGACCGCGTGCTGAATGATGGAAGCTCATGAACTTTGTCATTTCAGTTGTTTCTTAGTCCAGATATAAAGCCTTTATAATTACAGTAACTAAATCATTTAATAAACATACATTTATTGCAAATGCTACCTGCATATATTTACATTATATTTGTGTAGCAACCATGGTCATTTCCACTTCTATGGTTATTTGCTCTGCATCCTGTGCATATGATTCACAGGTTTATCCCTGTGCTTAAATGTACATAGGAATTTTATTAAAATAAATATATCATTTTTTTAACCACTTCCCTACCGCATATGATGTCCTGGATTTTCAGGGGAGATATCTGAATAATAGGTGCAGCTACAGGCATCATTCAGATATCCTTCTTTTCAGGCGGCGATTCTGCGCACCATAAGAATGATCATAGCGGTGGTTCTGCCGCTTGATCGTTCTTAGTCCCCTCCCACCGCCATCCGGTGGTTCTCCGGGCTCTCCCGTGCCATCGGAGGCCCGCAGAACGAAATCGACCGCTGCCAGATGAGGAGGATAGAGATTTCCAGTGACCAGATGGTCACCGGTCATCTCTAGGACCGTCCGAGGCCCAGGCGTGGCGGTATGACTTCACGTCCTGGGTACCCGGAAGTAAACAAAGTCGCAATCGTGGCTGAAAGCATGAGATTAGTGATTTTTTTTTCCTGATCTGATGCTTTCCAGCCTGGAGAAGAGATGTGAGGGTCTTATAGACCCTGCATCTCTCCATAAAGGGGACCTGTCACACACTATTCCTATTACAAGGGATGTTTACATTCCTTGTATTAGGAATAAAAGTGACCAAAAAAAATGTAAAAAAAAGTGTAAAAATAAAAAAATTAAAACGCCCGTCACCAGTAGCTCGTGCCCAGAAGCGAATGCGCACATAAGTCCCGCCCAGATATGTAAACGCAATTCAAACAACACATGTGAGGTATCGCCGCTGGCATTAGAGCAAGAGCAATAATTCTAGCACTAGGCCTCCTCTGTAACTTTTAAACTGGTAACCTGTAAAACAAAAATGGGGCTTCACCTATTGAGATTTTTAAGTACAAAAGTTTGGCGCCATTCCATGAGTGTGCGCAATTTTAAAGCGTGACAAGTTAGTTATCTATTTACTCGGCGTAACATTGTTTTTCACATTATACAAAAAAATTGGACTAACTTTACTGCTTTGTTATTTTTTAATACATGAAACATTTTTTTTCCAAAAAAAAGCCGTTTGAAAAATGATTGCGCGAATACCGTACGAGATAAAAAAAATTGCAATGACCGCCTCTTTATTCCCTAGGGTGTCTGCTAAAAAATATATATAATATTTGGGGGTTCTGAGAAATTTTCTAGCAAAAATATTAAGCTTTTTACATGAAGGAGAGAAGTGCCAGAATAGGCCCGGGAAGAAAGTGGTTAATGCAGATAGGGTGATGCACATAACCTTATGGTAAAGATTCCATGTACAATCTTGCATAATTTCTTGAAAGACATTATAGTTATTATTGCATGCTCTAAACCATTCATGAAATGTAATGTGCACAACCAGTGACATCTTTATGTCAGTGTTATATAACTGACAGCTTCTGACTATGACCTTGCAGTATATTTTTAAATGTTAATAAAAAAAGATACCACTAGGTGGCAGGCTTGTTATTAAGTTGTGTTTAGGTTCTGTACCTGCTCACTCTGTTCTGTAGCTCTGTATGGGTGGGGATTACAAATATCTTACAATATGAGTTTAAACTCTATATATATATATCTATATATATAGATAGATATATATCTATATATCTATATATAGATAGATATATATCTATATAGATATATATCTATCTATATATATATATATAGATAGATATCTATATATATATATATATATATATATATATATATATATATATATAGATAGATATCTATATATATATATAGATATATATATATTTTTTAAATAATGGATTGCGTCTCTGTCCTCTCAAATAGTACAGGGTGGCATGCAATGGTTTGCATTCCCAGGTGCAGGATCTTCTGCATATGATTTATTTAGTTGTTGGATACAAAAGACTTTATAAAGTGCAATACTGTGTCCTAAAGATTTTTATGGCAATAAGTAAAACCAGTCATTGAACTGCTAATGTTTTTCCTCTTCTGGGGTTCCGCCGCGGCTCCTCCTTTCAAGAGCTAACCCCCTCTGCAAAGCTCTCTCCTGAGGGGCTTACCTTGCAGGCGCGTCCATAGCCGCCAATTGTATGACTCGGCCCCGCCCCCAGTGACTGCTTTATTGGATTTGATTGACAGCAGCGGGAGCCATGGCTGCGCTTCTGTCAATCTATCCAATGAAGAGCCGATCAGGCATGGGGAGAATGACACGGGATGGTGCCCTTGGAAATTCGGGGCTCAGGTAAGTAAAACGGGGGGTCGGAGGGGCGGGGGGAGGTGGTGACTGCAATGTGTTTTTTCACCTTAATGGGCCACAGATGAAAAAACAGAAAGGTTTACAACCCCTTTAAAGAATGTTATCTTTATTTACCTTAAAGTGGTACTAAAGATACTAAATGCTGCAAAATAAGCTAATAGAGCACAATCTGCACTCTGATGGTTCATTAGAGGGCTGGTGAAACATCAGGGGTGTAAAAGGGGTTTCCTTCTCTTGAACCTGTCACCAAAAAAAAAAAAAAAACATCACTTTTTGTCCCCTATGTAATGAAAAATAAAGTGTAAAAAATTAAGGTAAACCAAGGCAGGTAACCCCCCTCCAAAAAATGTTTGCGCATGTGCAAATATAAATACATGCCTAAGTGGTACCTATGCAAGAAAACGTTAAGTGCTATGCACGTTACATATCGCTGCACACGCCAGCTAAGAGTAATCATTGTAGGCCTTAACTGATGACCTGTAGCAGCTTTTAAAGCATCACCTGTGGAAGATATAGGGTACCAAAGTTTGTCACTGTTTACCAGGTGCACACAGTTTTAAACCTTGACATGTTGGGTATCTATTTACTTGGTGTAACCTTATCTTTTATATTTTATTAAAATTAGGTATTATATTTTTTTTTTTTTGCCCTACAATTAACTTAAAGTAGAACTATTGGAAAAACTTTGTTTCATTTTGAATAGAGCAAAGGAGGGTTATAAGCCTTGTCAGATTATTTTTCACCATCTGTGTCTGTATGCAGAAATGTCTCTTTATTTCCTGTCCCATAGCCAAACAGGAAGTGAGAGGAAATCTCTGCAAGAGAATTCCTTGGGGACCCCCAGGTCACCAGAACTGTCCCCATTGGAAGATTTCCCTCTCTCACTTTTTTGGAGACAACCCAAAATTTGTGATTTTCTTTTACTTTACTTTAAATGATAATGGTAAACAGGACAAATAGAGAGGGAGAATCTCCCTAACAGGGGCACAGACAGCCTTAAAAACCTGGCACTCATTCTAAACCCTCTCTACTCTATCTAAAACAAAAAAAAAGTTTTGTCTTTAGTTATACTTTAAAAGGGGTGGCATAGGCAGGAGGTTATTTATCTTAATGCATTCTACGCATTAAGATAAAAAACCTTCTGTGTGTAGCAGCCCCCCTAATACTTACCTAAGCCTCATCTCTATCCAGCGGTTTCCACGAGTCCCTCGGCCATCCGAGACTCTTCCTCCTGATTGGCTGAGACACAGCAGCCGTGCCTTTGGCTACCATTGCTGTCAATCAAAGTCAGTTAGCCAATCAGGAGAGAGAGGGGATGGGGCCGAACTGCATCTCCATTTCTAAATGGACACACAGAACTGCGGCTCGGCTTGGGTGCCCCCATAGCAAGCTGCTTTCTATATGTTGGATCAGAGCTCATTTTCTTTGTCTGTTTAATAGTATTTATGGTGATTGCTTGATGGTGTTGCCAACCGTCAGTATTTTTTTCAAAAAAAGTTTATTGTGTCAAAAGATAGTGATACAGAGAACCAAATGCGATGACAATGAATTCAAGGTAAGCACAAATGCGGATGCAGCTGCCACATAACATTTATCGATTGAACAGAATAATAAAAGAGAACTTAAGGTACAACAATTGAAAATATTAGAGTAGTAGTCCATGTAAGCAAGAAAATGCCCTGGAAACAGTGAAACAAAAGGCAATTGTGAGGGGCAGAGATGTGAAGAACAATGTCCAGGGGGTGTCCGATGAGAGAGAACAGGAATACAGTATCAGTGTGGAGGGGCAGGGGAGTCGATGTGCGATAGGGGGGGAGCAATAGTGACTGGGAGTAGAGAGAATGCTATAGGGTCTGCGGTGTAGTCAGGGTGTCTAAATCGCGGAAGGTATAGCAGGAGGGAGGGGGGGTAGGGCGGTTGCAACCGGTGAGGAACCGTCAGTATTTTTACTGGCAATCAGTAAAAAACAGACAACGTTCTCCTGCAAGTAAATGCCAGTGAAAGGAAAAGGTTGCCAGTTAAAAATATGTCTGTGACTCTTGGCATGCGCAGTTCCTGGCCAAAGCCCGCTGAGACCATCCAAGTGCCTGCTGCAGTGTGTTCGGGTGGTGCCGGCAGAGGATGGGTCTGTCGGAGGCGGTGCCTGAGTATGTTCTGTGATGTCATGGGACAAGGGAGCTGAGTAGGCAGGGCTTTGTGTGCGGGTCTGTGGGACGAAAGCAAGACAAGCTGGGAGAGAGACCGTCAGTACTGTTTAAATTGGAGTGGACTGAAGGGACCACCTGGCTTGGAGAGACACTGTCACTGTAGCCCAGGAGGGGACGTTTCATCATCACGCTACTGGCAGTGTCACTGTGAGAGTCAGAGTCATGCATGTTTGCCTGCCTGTTCTAATTTCTGAGTCCTCTCCCTGAGCTACTTACTTACTATATCAAAAATAAAATAAGAAATATGTTTTTCGCCTTAATATCTACTTTAAATCACATTTGCTAATTACATATTGTACTTGTTCGTAGCCTAAATACTGAAATTTGCACCTAATACTGTCATTTTGTAACTTTTAGAAACGGCAGTAAAAACTCAATTTTGGGTGTTGTGCAGGTAAATTTCAGTCCGTTTGGTTGGCAACGCTCTTGCGAATGTGAATGAGCTGTTTAAAGTTCTAGGTTGTGATATGTCATAGTCTTCTGAAAGAACACCTTTGTGGTAACAGCTCTCACTCCTATAGTGATAGCTTCTGTAGTCCAACCTTTTGTCCAAACAGCAATTACTTGCAGCTGTTACAATTAATCCAGGAATCAAATCCTGAGGGAAGGGGGGTAGATTGATGTGTGAAAGAGAACATCCTTTGGGAGTGAGCCCTTTGTTCAAACCCAGAGGAGATTGGGAGCTATGGACAGGCATATGTAAAGTGATATCGAAGATGCTTTTCTTGGTATAACTACTATGGTTTTGGAAAAGGTGATAGATTGGTTTAACACTAATGCCTAGTACATGCAATCATAATCAAATAATACAGTTTTTCAAGCGATCGTACGATAATCTGATAGGTAGTACACAGCTTTCGAGATCTGATCACAACAGTTCATGAAAAATTATCCAACGGGACAGGCAGGAAAAACTATACCAGATAGTACGTTTTTTATTTAATCAGTACGATATACATATACAATATACCGTATTTATCGGCGTATAACACTCAGGCGTATAAGGCTGCGTAGACACGATTAGACCGGTCCGATGAAACTGGTCTTAAGTTTCATCGGACTGATTCGATGGTGTATACGGCCTATCGGACCGTTGTCCGTCAGACCAAAGTTTTAAAACTTGCTTTAAAATCTGTCCAACCGACACCTGTCCGTTGGATAAAAGCGAAGATTAGTACACAAAAGCATCGGACCAAAAATCCGCGCATGCTCAGAATCAAGTCGACGCATGCTTGGAAGCATTGAACTTTGTTTTCTCAGCACGTCGTTGTGTTCTACGTCACCACGTTCTGGCCTGATCGGATTTTTGGCCCGATGGTGTGTACGCACATCAGACCACTTCAGCGTGGTTCGATCGTGTGTACGTGGCCTAACACGCACCTTAACTTTAAAAGGGAAGTTTCAGGAAAAAAACTTTCCACGGCCCCCTGCGTATAACACAGGCACAGTTTACCCTCTATTTTCAGGGTAAAAAAGTGAGTGTTATACGCCAATAAATACAGTATATAAATCGAATGAGCAAGACCATGCATACACAGAAATTAAAGAATATATTCCAATGCAATACATTCCATTGCTTCAGAAGTTGTTTTATGTCATATGAAAATCTTCCTAACTTTAGTAACCTCTTCATTTTGAATATGAGACTAGTATGCAAAAAATAAAATAAAAAATGGACGATCATTTGTCCGATAATCTAATTGTGTGTAAGAGGCTTTAGGCTTTATTCATACCTCAGTGTTTGGAGATCACGGCAGAATCTCTGTGATTCTGCCCATGATCTCAAAAAGCAGTACAATCGCAAACGCAGGTTCAGATGCCATTATTTCCAATTGCACATAAAACACGTTGCAGTTTTGACACAATTGTCGCACGATTTATTGCACAGCAATTGTGGCAAATCGCAGTCGTACACAAAGGATCAGGAGCTTCTTTTGGGTAACAAGTCTCACGTGATGCGATTTGCCACGATTGCAAAACTGCATTTTGGGTGCCATTGAAGATAATGGTCTAAGACTCACACTCACCTGCCTTGTAGCTTGAAGCTT